>OX438762.1:42094136-42792544 GCA_949316455.1 Acleris holmiana | reverse complement strand
CGTATGGAACCACGGCACTTTTCCTTCTTTACACGACTGCAGTTATATATTGAAGTGCCATTTTTATATATCCGTAGCCTGTAATATTGTCGCCCATCATATAGCAAAATTTTACCACGTTTGCGTTCCTTAAAATGTATTTCTATTGGTAGTTAAGATGTGTAGGTAAACCGTACCGCAAAACTACATGACAGTTTAGCGACACTCATGAACTAGCTATCATGTATACTCATTTCATTTAAATAAAAGTGCCATAATGTTCAAGTACTACTTATCAAAAGAGTTTATACATGTAAGTACTTGACATACGTGTTATACAGGAGGAAAACAATTTTGAGTTTGGCCACGAGGAACTGCATTTCGTCGTAGCCAAACCAGTTTGGCAAATCAGTTTGGCCACGAGGAAAAAGGGTCTTTTCTAGTGTCATACTTAAACGATGAGTAAGAACGGCGGTTAAGCCTATCGCCTAGAAGTGTCAACAATAACGACGAAACACAGCTTGAAGCACTGTCATTCTAGTAATCTAGATACAAGCGATGCAGGAAGTTAACAATCCATAGAATCCTGAGAGCATGTCGGTAGAAAAAGTGAAAATGGATAAAATCGAGCAGCGTGCGGTGATTAAGTTTTTTGTCTAAAGAAGGGAAAACGCCTTCGGAGACCAGACAGCGTATGTTAGCTACGTGTGTTTGGCAGTTCGTGTTCTTCCGAATTTGTTATAAAGTTTTGGTCAAAGCAGTTTAAGTTAGGTCGTGAGAGCCTGGAAGATGATCATCGTAGCGGTGAAAAAAAATATATTAGAGGACCGACGAGTGAAGCAGTGGGAGATAGCTAGAGATATGGGCGTCAGTAAAGAGCGAGTCAATGAAATAATTCTTGAGCATTTGAACATTAGGTCCCTAGAATGTTGACTGCATTTGACATCCATGGAGAGACGTGTCAAATGTTGCGAAGAGTTTTTGGAAATGAGTCGAGGCGAAAAGGAAGAAATAATTTATAGAATTGTAACATGTGATGAGACTAGGATTCAACAATGGGACCCGGATGAGAAGCTGCCTCGGAAATTCAAGGTTTGTCCATCGGCAGGTAAACTTATGGCTACAATCTTTTGGGACACAGAAGGGATTTTGCTCATAGATTATTTACCGAAGAAAAGTACAATGAATGCTGATTATTATTCAAACTTACTATATCAACTAAGAGTGACAATAAAAGAAAAACGGCGAGTTAAACTAAGCAAAGGAATTCTGATTTTGCACGATAACGCACCAGTGCATACCCCCCGCACAACGAAGCTAGCAATTAAAGACAATGGCTTCGAAACCATTGGCCACCCCCCTTATAGTCCAGATCTAGCCCCCTGTGACTATTTTCTGTTTAGAATTCTCAAGAAAGACCTCAGGGGACAAAGGTTTATGACCGATGACTAAATGAAGGCTGCGGTAACTGACTTTTTTGACGACAAACCGAAAGATTTTTTTTAATGGTTTAAATTCAATATTTGAAAAATGTAATAAGTGCATTTTATTAGCAGGGGACTATAAGCAGGCCGGTGACACTCCGCGTTATTGCCTACTCAATGTGCGGCCTTTTATACAAGGCTAATCAGTTGAGTGTCACGCGAGCGCTCGTCTTGAAGCGCGCCGCCCGTACGCCGCTGCGAAAATAATTCGAGTTTTTGTTTAAATAAATGTACCTATGGCTCCTCGAAAAGCCAAAAGGTACTGTATAGCATACGGGTGCTTAAATAATGACAGGAATGGCGATCTATCATTATTTACACTGCCAAAAGATATCGAAATCGAAGATCATTATTAATATTATTTTATAAATTATAACTTCGATCGAGGTAGGTAGTTACGAGTAGCTGTACTTAATTACTGACACAATGATTACAGTTTTGAATCCTCGACACAAAAAGAGCGGAATAATATTATTTATTTTATTAACTACCTACCTCAGTTTCGCAGTTTTCGACTTATTCGCATCAAAAATCTATTACCTACCTTACTTAAAGAGCGTTCCGCGTAAGTAGATCTCCCAGTAATAGTGACTACCTACTAAAGCAAGGTCAGCATATATACTGGTTACCTACCTTCTTACTTGAGTAACGGAATAGGTAATAATAGTGCTCGAGTTTATAATTTAAGGGAATAAGGGAAAATAAAAAAAAAATGCCACGACAGTTTTTTGTTTCATTGTTAGGTAGATCACTTTTCAGCCGCCCCTCGTACCTACGGATCAAAATACGCAGATTCTCGGCCAATATCAACATTTTATTAAGTACTAATGCATCCGATGGTTATTTCAATAAATACCTTAAACACACAGCAAACCTTTCTTCTGGTCCTATAGCCTCCCTGTATGGTAGTATTCTGTCTCAGTAAATCTTGTTTCAGAATGTCAACAAGATAATTGAATTTAGCTTGCGACATACGAAAATATTGGAAGAACTTGGTGTCATCGTTTAACAAATCAGGAAATAAGGTGTGATATTCTCCATGTTCCGATCTCATACAGTCTGACATACAGTCAGGTAACTGGAAAACACCCGGTGAAGCAGCGAGCAGCCAAATCAAGTGAGCAACTGGGTGTAAAGTGCATATCTCGGAACAACGTTGATTCGACACAACGAATAACCAACAAAGACGCTGACATGACAATTGATGACTCAAATTCTATTGAGTTGAAGAAAAATAGCTCCCGATCTTCATTGCGCGGTGTGACGAGAGGAACCGCTGATCCAACTTCAACTCAACTAGAAGCTTCCGATTGGTTGAGGCATATTCATCTGTTTTACGTTAAAATGGGCACAACAGACGAACAAGTCAAGTCTCAACTTAAATCTATCACCAACTCCGATGGCATAAAAGTTGAATCCCTTAAGTCCCGAGGGGAGTACTCCTCCTTTAAGCTGACTACGCCGTCTACGCATTACGACGCAATTATGGCTCCTGAAAGTTGGCCAAAAAACGTTTGTATTAAGCCCTGGCGGCAGTCATTTCGTCAAAGGGGCGAGAAACGGCAATCGCAATGAAGAACTATGCCTATTCTATCAGAATGTTAGAGGTCTCCGCAGTAAAACAGCTGTATTCTATAAAAACGTCCTCCAATGCTCCGCTGACGTCATCGCATTAACAGAAACATTCCTTACAAATTCTGTCCACGATGCAGAACTATTTCCACCGGGTTACAGGGTGTTCAGGAAAGATAGAGCTGCTGACGTCGGTTGGGGAGGTGTACTTTTGGCGGTGAAAGACCATTTCAAAGCGCGTACTGTCACTAATTTAGATGGGTGGTCACATGACATGGAATTGTTGTGTGTTACTCTTAATGTCAAATGTGCTAAAATTCTTATTTGTGTCGTTTATCTCCCTCCTAATTACAATGATGAACAATATCTAAGAGTGTTGACATGTTTAGAAAACACCATATGTAAGTTCCCATCTCATCATATTGTAATTGTTGGGGATTTTAACCTGAACTCCTGTACTATTAAAGTTAAGAACCAATTTGAATGTTTCCTAGATTTTTGTGAAATTAAACAATTCAACAATGTTTACAATACTCACGGAGGTATTCTGGATCTCGTGCTCTCAGGATTAACTGACGACTTGGTAAGCGTCAAAGCGGATGTCGACCCACTTGTACCAATAGACCCGTATCATCCTCCTCTCAATGTAAATATTGCGATCCCCAGCATCGGTTATGTGCATAGAGATAACTCTACACTATCAAACCATCCTCCCGCGTGGAACTATCGAAAGGCCGATCTCTGTGCACTATATGCATCAATCGCTGCAATAAATTGGGCAAATATATATGGACAGAAGGATGTTGACTTGGCTGTTAACGCGTTCTATAAGGAAATAAATGAGGTCGTCTCTCAAGTAGTTCCCCTGAAGAAACAACCTAGCAGTAAAAAGCGTTATTCGTATCCAACGTGGTATTCGCAGGAGTTAATACACTACATAAAAATAAAGTATTTCAATCTAAAGAAGTTTAAATCACACGGTTTGGAATTTAACCAAGAACTATTCAGATACTACAGAACGTTAGTTAAAGAACTGATCGATCGCGACTATAAGTAGTGAATATTTGGACAATATGAGGCGTAATATTTGCACGGACCCCAGCAAATTCTGGCAATTCGTTAAATCCAAAAAACAACATTCGAGTCAGCAAATAGAGTACTTACCATTACCATGGCAAGCGCGTAGAAGGTCAAGCTGCAGTAGTTGCGTTTTCCAAATACTTCAGTTCAGTTTTCCATGCGGACATTCCGAAACTTGACTCGGAGGAGGCATCTCGACTTGCAGGGAATCGTGGCGAATCAAGAAGAGTAGACATTCCTAATGTTAATATTTCGGAATTGCGTAAAGCAGCCAAACGGCTCAGACCATCGGCTTCAGCTGGACCTGATACCATTCCACCTTATTTAGCCAAGGATTGTATGTCAATACTAGAAAAGCCGCTATTGTATATTTTTAACCTCTCTCTAAAAACCGGTATTTATTCCGCAAAATGGAAAGTCTCAAGAGTAACTCCTATTCCCAAAGATGCCAAATCTGCGGATATACTAATGCACAGACCAATTGCTATTCTGTCTGTTTTTGGCAAACTTTTTGAAAGTGTAATAAACTCCTGCCTTATAGCGCAACTTAATAATTACTTGGATGATTCTCAGCACGGCTTCCGTCGCGCACGCTCTACGACAACGAACCACATTTGTTTGTTTGATTATGTCCTGAGACACATGGACTCACATAAACAAGTAGATGCGGTTTATTTTGACTACAAAAAAGCATTTGACCTTGTAGACAATGACATCCTGCTCCAAAAGTTCTCAGCTCTTGGATTCACTCCAAAACTTTTATCTTTTTTTTCCAATTATCTTAAGGACCGAAGGCAATATGTGCAAGTGGCAGATTTAAGATCACGGGATTTTTATACTCGCTCTGGTGTAAGTCAGGGGAGTAATCTTGACCCAACGCAATTTTTGGCAATGATAGATGATCTTAAACATTGTATTAAAGGTACTCGCTCATTGTTGTTTGCAGACGACCTCAAACTACTGCACCCCGTCAATAGCATTTCTGACTGCAAACCGCTCCAGTTGTCAAGATTATAAAATGCATATACTGTGGCAATCCGTTCCATATTTTCTGGAGTAAAGCGATTTCTTAACTTGTTAAATAACCATTTATGTGTCGAGAATGATCGCTTAACATCCACAGATTTCCAAAATCTACCATATCTCTAACTTTGTAAAAGTCTGTACTTCTATTTAATACATATTCCAGCTTATTTCGCACAGTCTCAGTTCCGTGCGAGTTCAGTGTACTTGTTACAATGTCTATTATTAGGAAACTTTCATCTATTGAAATATTTGTACATTCTAATTGTTTTATTGAGTCTGGTATAATTTCGTAGCAATCTTGTATAAACTTTTACTTATTTATCAAATTTTTAGTTCCAAATAATGCTTGAACTTTTCTGATAGCAATAGCATCTCTACTATTTAACTGCATTACAACTTTTTTTATATCTTCAAAGTAGGTAGCGTAATAAAAACTAGCTTGTAACCAGGTGTCCCATCTAAAGTGTCATTCTATGGAACTTGCTAAATATGTAAACAAGCCGCCATACTAAAATTGACATTAGATGTCAATTTCAATATATTGTTTGTTTACATAGTTAGCAAGTTCCATAGAATTACAGTATAGTGATTACCGGTTCTGGAGGCAATAGTATATTAGGATCATATTCTTTAAAAAGTCGGACGCGGTGGGGCGATTTCAAAAATATTTTCTTGACATTTGATATCAAAGTATTTACTAAACTGTGTTCAGATCGAATTTGCTCTGCGACTCTATGAAGACCATGAGCTAAACAAGTAACGTGTTTAACATTGGAGTATGTCTTCTTTAAGATCTTACCAGCGGCGAGCATGTACGCAGCACTGTCTGTGCAGAATATCAAAAATGTATTTATATTTTCAGTGTAGTTCTCTTCCCATAAAAACCTTAAGCTTTCGTCAACCACAGAAGCAATTGTATTAGCATTTACTAGAGTCACAACTTTACATGCTAACAAATACGGTCTTTGCAATGTATCTTCTAAAGATTTAACAATAACGTTTACGACACAATTGCCAACAGTGTCAACTGTTTCGTCCACAGTGAGCCATATATTACTATCGGAAACTGCAAGTCTTATTTTATCCATTATTGCCATGTAAATTTTTGACGAATAGTTTTTTTTCAAAATACTTTGCTCCGGCAGCTTTTTATAATTTGTGCATTTACAACAAAGGTACTTTTCAAAAAACTATCGAAACTCCGGATGATTTACCCTGTTCCAAGGAATATTACACGCAATGAGAAATATGCACAAGTCATAAACAAAGTCATGTTGGTCGCCACAGTTCATTCGGTGTTGAGTACTATTGATGTGTTTAAGAACGTTATATTTTTTCATCTGCGTTAGACTTACTGCACAAGCTGAACAATTTATAGTATTGCTTTCTTCGCTATATACAAGTTCTTCATATGGTTCTATCCATCGCAGAATTGTTCTAACTTGTCGAAAGTTCATTTTATTTATTGTTTAAGGTCACGTCGACAACGTTTCGTAAATTATGTTTGCTTCCGAAAATTAATGAGACTACTCTATGTGCGAATTGTCAAGATTGACAATATAAAAATGTCTTAGTGATTGACTTTATTTGAAGAGAATTCTAGTCAACCCAAAAAGGTGTAATACCTTTTGATGAAATGAGCAGGTGATTGGTAGCTTAAGAAAGTGAAAAACTTAATTCGAGTCGAATTATTTCATGGAAATAGTTTACGTAAAATTTTACGTAAGTTAAGACTTTACCATTCAGTCATTCATTCAATTATAAAAAGTAATTAATGACGACTCCACTGCGTTACTTATCCAAAAATGCCACGAGATTCCTAACCCTAGTGATCACTTAAAAAATCTGAATTGGTTGGTAAGAATTTTCATTATAAGCAGTTTTAGGCAATAAAATGTATCCCTTGTACATATGCTTCGGTAGGTAATGTTAAATAAATAAGTACAGTTGTATAATTTATGTTTGGCTTACACATTTACTGCAACGCACGCTAATTAATCAAGACAAAAATTAAATTACCGACCGTTTAAATTTTCAACTGATCATTATAACCACCCTCATATTTAAATAACTGTTGGGAAAACTACAAGCCTATTGTAATGTAAAAAAAAACAAGTAGAGTAAGCAAGTAAGGCGGTAGGTATCTACAGCTTTGGACGAGGCGTTTCTTCGACTAATTACTATCGTTGTCTGCTATATTATGGTATTAGGCATTGACTGAAGTGATCTTAGTTCTTCATATAAGATTATTTTCGTTAGGATGTGAGTTATGGAGGTAATATATAAATCAAATTTTATTGTGTACAGATTTAACGATTAAAATAGGTACAAGGAATACGTATAACGTTGATACATTTTGAAGTACCACTCTGGTACGTGTTCAGTCTGTTATCGAGAAGCTCCAGCGGCTCTTCTGTGCAAGCCGGCTGACTATGGGTGCCGTACGCCTAAATGCACGTTCACGCACGTACTTTGCCATATAGCTGGGTTATCCAACCCAGGTTAGGAGATGGGAATAACACATATCGTGTCATTGCAATGGGACGCAGTAATAGGATAGAGTAAGATAGAAGTAAATCGAGTTCGCTCCAACCCATAACTGCGTCCCGTTTCAACGACACGATATAGGTCAATGTTAACACGCGCACTTACCGATGTCTTAGGAATTGTCAGCGAAATATCTGCTGTTGTGTTAGATCCGACCAGCCATTCAAAGGGAGATAACGTTTCAGACGTGTATACTATTTATGAACTCGATTTAATTTATTTAATTTAGGTGATATGACGAGACGCAGCACCCCCAACGCGAGTTTCCGGTTTGCGCATGTTAACAGCAGCGGTCACGCGCGCAGATGTTAACCCTAAGATCGAAAGGTCTGTCTCATCTGTACTACTATTTCCGACATGAATTTCGACAGAATGCTGATATCGGTTACCTTTTTTAAAATTTATTTAGAACACATACAGTCATATTTAAATGCGATATAGAAGAACTTTGTACTAAACAATGTAAATATATAAAAGACCTGGAGGTTTATTAATGAATACACATACCAAAACAAAAATTCGCAAGCGGAAACTATCACAATTTTAAATTACATGTGAAGGATCACTAAAAGAACATTAAGTAGCGTAGGTATACAAAAAATATGTAGGATAGTAAAACAATTTACATTTTACAAACTTTTAAGGGTAGTAAGTGATCTATGGAAAGGATCAATGTTAAACAGATGTTTATAATAATATCTAGGAACTCGTCTGAAAAAGGTATGTCGGGAGTAATTTGTGCGAGCTAAGAGCACATAAAATAGCGGTCTGGGACGCAAGGGGTGGTGTGGTCCGCTAAAGCTAACTTTTTGTAAATGATCTGGACAGTGAAGAAGAAGTTATCTAAGTCATGTTGTAATAAACGGCAGTCCGCTTTCGAAGTTATAGATTTATATATTTTTGTATAATCTGCGTAAATGAGGTGTTCAGAGCTGCGGAAGCAAGTTGCCATGTTGTTAACGTATAAGATAAAAAGAAGCGGGCTAAGGTGTGACCCTTGCGGTACTCCAGAGGGCACAGGAAGAAAACAGGACGTATAACCCTTCAAAGCAACAGCCTCACTTCGGTAGGACAAATAAGATTTTATCCATCTTAGGAGGTCACCGTGTACTTATACCGAGTTTAAGAAGTTTCATGATCAAGATATTGTGGTGAATTTAGTCAAAAAAAATCGAAAAATCGGTATACACGGCATTCACTTGGCAACCAGAAGCAGGCCGGTGACACTCCGCGCTATTGCCTACTCAATGTGCGGCCACTTATGCAAGGCTAATCAGTTGAGTGTCACGCGAGCGCTCGTCTTGACGCGCGCCGCCCGTACGCCGCTGAGAAAATAATTTAAGTTTTTGTTTAAATAAATGTACCTATGGCTCCTCGAAAAGCCAAAAGGTACTGTATATAGGCTATTATAGTATGTTATATACTATAATAACTGTATATACTGTATTAGGCTATTAATGCTATTATGGTATGTTAACAACAAATATTTAGTAATACAACTATTACAAAATGAACCTTCAAAGTCCTTAAAATAAATGATTATTGTTTATCGAAAACGTGCGTCAGCTCCTAGACTAATAACCTACCTATTCCAGTACGGGTACGGGTAGCACAAGTTGTATTTTCACGCTTGTCTCGCTTAGTGCGTCTCTAGTTACAAACTAGATTTATTTATTTCATTTATTTATTCAATTAGACACACTAACAGTTGCACAAACAAATACAAATATAAAAGATAGGTACAAAGAAAATAGTCCTGTTTGTGTACCAAATACAGCAGGTGTGCAAAGTGCAACAGTATTAGCACAGTCAGGGATGAATAAAACTAAAACTACATAAGAAAACTACAATTAATAATAAATTTAATGCAATTTGTTTTCTTACAACTGCCACGGAATAAGTATGAACGTATTAATTAGTATAATTAACAATACAATACAAGTAACTGCCAGCCCTGCGGAGTAGGCGGAGTCAGTAAAGCTCATGGCAGGCGAAATATTACATACTCTCGCGGCGCAGATTTAAGCTGCATAAGCTGCATTTTGCCTCGTTAGGGGCGCCTCCACTATCGATCGCAGAAATGTAACCAAGGTCACTTCCGGCCGTGCACTTGTTTTATTATCGTTAACGCGTTCTGTTTAGGTTTAAATTCGCATGTTTGCTGTCACGGAATGTCGCTTCTGTACTTGTACTATTACTTATTCTGTGCCAGAAGCAAATCTGTTGATCACGAAATCTGTAAAGGTGAGGAGATTCGTGTCAACGCTTCGACCCCGAAGGAAACCATGTTGATTCAGCGAGATATGCTGGTGAATCGCAGCAGTAATCCTATTACTATTACAAACCATCTTCTCAAATATTTTCCCAAAAGGTTAAGTTTGCTAACAGGTCTATAATTAATCACTAAGTGGGCATCACCAATTTAGTAAAAATAGGCGTTATAAGAGATTTTTTCTACGCATCGGGGAAATGACCACAGGAAAGTGACTTTTTAAAAATTAGAGTTAGAGGTACTGTCAACCCACGGGCACACGATTTAATTAAGAGAGAATGTATCAGGTCAGTACCAGCACCCTTCTTAATACTGCCGTAATTTTCAAGAAGGCAGTCAACTGCATGGTTACAGTGTAAGCATTTTAAATTGAATGTGTAATATCAATAGAGTAAATAATGCTTTATTTACTAACGGGTGATAACAAAAAAATGAGAATCATTTTCAGTAGTCTTAAAAAAAATATCTATTGTCATAGACAAAAAAGTTGTTCATGAGGTTATTTTTACCTCTTTTGAGATTCTTGATTTTCATTTGTTTAATTTTTTCAATCATTTATAATTGTCAAAATGACGTCGAAACAAAAAGCTCTGCGAAAACGCGTTGTACATTTTTATAATAAAAATATAAACATGGGGAAAAAGTAAACAGTAGATCATTTTACCAAAGAAAATGTATCAGTTTCTACTATATATAGAATTCTTGCATCCTTGACGACAGCTCGCAAACGTGGTAGCGGCCGACCAGCTAAAATAATGACCAAGGGAAGACTGAAGAAACTCCATACCACTTTCAATGATAGTGATTCCATGAGCCAACGAGATGCCGCGAAATGTTCTCAACCGTACATTTGCCGGTCTTTAAAAAAGGTGAGTTTGGAGTCCCACAAGAAGGTACGGGCACCGGAATACACCGATCAGCAAAAATCTAACATTATGTCACAATGCCGCTGGATGGTTAGAAATTACAGAGGAAAATCGTTTATTTTGGATGATGATAGTTATTTCCCTTTGAGCAAAACCCATATACCTGGAAATGATCGGTACTATACCAGCAATGTTTCAACAACACCAGACAATATAAAACACAAGTATAAGCACAAGTTTGAGCAGAAAGTTATGCTTTATGTGGCTATTTCCGATAAAGGTGTGTCAAAACTATGGTTCAAACCTAGTGGTTTAGCGGTCAATCAAAAAGTATATGAGAGTGAATGCTTGAAAAAAATACTTTATACCGTTTATTCGCCAACATCACCCTGATGGAGAATATGTATTTTGACCAGATAAGGCATCGTCGCATTACGCCAAAAAAAACATTGCAATTCCTGGATATATAATGTGCCATTTGTACCGAAAATCCGAAATCCCACAAACCTTCCACAATGTCGGCCTATCGAAGATTTTTTTGGTCATTTGAACAGTCTGGTTTACAAAAATAATTGGAGAGCAGAAAATTGTGCCGAACTAATTAAAAGGATCAAAACTTGTGTGCGAAAAATGGACAAAAATGCCGTCCAACGGTCTTGTTCGGTCATTATGTCAAAACTGCGTCGAACAGCTGATCACGGGTCTTATTGTAACGTTCATTGATTATTTTGTAAATAGTTAAATGTGTATAACCTTACTATAAAAAAGTTTGATAAAATGTTACATAAGTATTTTTTTACAGCTTTGCAAATAATTCTCATTTTTTTGTTATCACCCGTTACATTGCAGTTAGCTGCCGTCTTAAAAATTACGGCATAATATCAAATTGCGGTAAAAACTGGAAAACGCAGTCTTCTGTTATATCAATGGAATACAAATCAAGAAACGTTTCATTTGAAGCAGGCAAATAATCTGATGTGGCGGATGGGCCTGAAATAAAAACGGAGTTGAAATAGTAGTAAAATAAATTGCTGATAATATAACCATCACTTGAAGTAACTTGAAGTATCACCAATATATGTCATTTGATCAGGTATGCTTTTGGTAGGAAATTTTGATTTTATAAATGTCTAGAAGTAAGATGGGCAGTTGCTAATTTTATCTTCCGCTAAGGAAATGTCATTATTGTAGCACTCAGTGGAAATTTTATGTTATCTAGTTCTCAAAAGAATGAATTCTGCCTTGTCCAGTGGATTACCATAAATTTTCCGACGCTTGCGGTCTGACAAATTTTGCTTACAAATCTTTTACCAGTCCACGAGAGAACCAGGGCGGGTAGCCGCTATTTGAATTAATACTTTTGTGTGGAATATATTTTAATATAAGTCTCCTAATAACTGAGTAAAGATAAGAAACAGAGTCCTCAACATTCCTGTATTAAAAACCTGACCAATCAGCCTCCAATAATCAATTCCCTACAAATATGCTCATAGTCAACGCGGTGATGTACAGGCTTTGTAGACAGGTTAGGTTTTAATTGAGGAAAATAAGTTGAAAGATTAAGGCCCAGAGAAATATCTAATGATTTATGCTGAGGATCTTCCAGTGTCAGCGGGGAAGAACTGGGGAACAACAGACAGTCCACATTGGACATTCATTACCAAGTCTAGTATTCGTCCATTTAGGTACATTATGGCATGAGTTAAATTGGTTTACATCCGTCAACGAGATAAAGTCAGAGAGAAGGGTTACAGTTGGGTCGTTACTATCATTAAAAAGAAGCCGGTTTGAGTCCGCATGCAAATACCAGGTGGCATAGGATATGTTAGAATCACCGAGGAAAACAAAAATATCCTCAGGGTAAGCTTGCATTAATCTAGCAGCGTTGTCGAAGAAACTACGTAAAGAAATTAGGTGGTTGTCATTATGAGGAAAATAAACACAGGCCATATGCAGGCTAGGGCGAAGCACTAGCGGGGCGCGAAGGGAGTGGTGCGCGGCGCTAGCGCCGGCGCAGGCCGATGGCTCCACCGAGAGCCATATCTCCTCGAGCCGCTGCGCTGCGCGGCGCGTCCCGCGCGGTCAAAATCGCGCGGTATAAAATAAAATCGACATTACAATTATAGAAATAGTGAGTTCGCATACCCTTTCCAGACAAGTAGTGATTACAATTTATAGGGTTATTTGAGGAAGTAGTGCCATAAAGCGAAAAAAAGTTTCAAATTAGATACGATAAAGATTTAACAAATAAGTAGGCTACGAAGTTACATCTATTACTGCGAGCGAATAACGATAACTTAAGTCACTTTAGTTTTGCTAAATCAGAGTCGTTAGCGATAAGGAATACTTTAGGTTCATCGTTCTTTCGCATAAATATTTTGCATTACTTCACCCATAGAAAGTTGTAATTTAACTCATTATTTCTGTCACGGGCACGTTTAAGTAGTATCTTATTAACAGACGTAAGATGTTCGTTAACATAGACGGAACAGCCGGGCCCGTCAGGCCGGTGCCTGCGCTGGTGAGGCACGGGCGGGCGGGCGAAGCTGCCATCAGCTCGCTGACATAAACCGACGATGATTGCAGGAGTTCTGGGATCAGCCCGGGCCCCATTGCTCACTGACGTCAAGAATCGTCGCACGCGATGAATCGAGTCAACGTCCGTCTCTCGTAAAAGAAAGCCTACTTTGACAGATATATTACTTAAAATAGACATTAAGCTCTCGCCATCAACACGGCTTATCTCAATATTATTAAGCCTGCTGAACCGGTCCCTGCTGCTCTCGTTTGCTTTTAAAGCAGCAAAATCGGTTTCCAGCTTCTTCAAACCGATCTCAATATAAGGTGACGATCGACCTTGTTTTCCGTGTCGGTAAGTCGCGCGTTAAAATCGTCCAATCTGCCTTCTATTATGTCGAACTTTCCCTCTATTTTCGTAATACCTAGACTGGCCTGGTCCAGCCCGTCCTGCATTTTATGCAATTGATTATGCAATGAAGCCCTTAATATCCTTCACCAATTCAGTTAGCGAGTCACTATTATCCGATTGATGGCACGGTAGGCACCGCCAACTGGCCTTTTTCTCTGCAGTCATCCTCTTGAAAGAGGTTTCAAGCAATCCTGAGCATCGAAAGTGATAGGATCCCTCACATTGGGAGCACAGTATGTCATCATCACCCTCTAAAGTAGCATTGCACTTTTTGCACGACGACATGCTTGGCCCGCGTGAACGTAAGTGGACGGTAGTAAGGATCAAATTACAATGCCACGAAATTAACTACGCAGCAAAATTTTATTGTAAGCGTTACGCGAGAGATAACCGGTCGCTGGCGTATACGTTGTACACGTTCTGAATCCAGTTACGCGAAAATATCTTTAGTTAAATGTTGTATACAGGGCAATTTTTTAATAGGTGCACAAATTTTAATATTTGCTTTGTTACTGTAAGTAATAACACAAGATGTGTTATTTTTACTGTAGCTTAAAAAATATTAGAGAGATATTGCCGATTCAATGATTCCACTAACTTAACGATATGTACGAGGAGAGGGGAGTGTTGTTAACACGTTCGCTCCAGTATCGGGTCAAATCAGTCCGATATAAGTATAGTTAATTTAGAGTTAAATATTTTGCCGTAGTGAGGGTGTGTAAGTTGATAAATGAAATTTCAAATTTAGAAAATCAGTAGGAGAGGGGCTTGTTGTCTGATAAGCTGTACATGAAATTTCAAATTTCGAATATCAATACAGTGTATCGCATACCTACAGCTTGACAACACATGTGATCATTTCTAGTGTGACTTTGTGTCCACACGAGACGGTAAAAAAAGAGATAATTTGCAACAATAGTTTTTTTTTGAACTCGTTTTACTGTCGTAATATATTATGTTAACGATACAAAATCATATGTTAAAATTAGTGCACTGATAAAAAAATTACCCTGTATTGTGTGACTTCGTAGTTAATTATGGAACGATTAACGGGTTTTTAATGATAAAAATATATATTTAGACATAACCACCGGTCGCGTTGACTGCGTCGTAAAGCTCCGAATTTTAACAGCGGCCGGTCGGTCCGGCTGGCGGTGGGCTCAGTCCCACTCGTCGTCGCTGGTAGCGGCGTCGCTGCCCTCGGACTCGGAGGAGTGGATGGCGCGGCTGCGCTCTTCCAGCGCGCGCCGCAGCGCCACGGCCAGCCCCGAGGCGCACGGCTCTGCGCCCGCCCCACCTGCCGCGGCCACGCCCTCCCCGCGCCCGCTCTGCACCTGCACACACACACACCTACAATAACACTTGTCTCGTTATTAAGTCTAAACGGAAAATAGGAAATACTTCAGATAGGGCGTATACATTACGATTGGTTCCATTTTTGAGTGTAAGCAAATACTAACGAACATCTAGTTTCGGCCTTCAGGTTGGCCATGTATTAACCTTGTAGATGTTTTAAAGTTGCAATTTTTCTGTATTGACCTCACCTATTCGGATATCGAATTTCTATTTTAACTCAATCAACCACCCTTATTCGGCAAATAAATGCAAAATTATCGTGATGGGGGTGTCGCCCAGGTAACATAGGTACTAAAAGCCCCCAGCCGGGACCGCGAGCTTTTGGCGAGAGGGGTTGGTTAAAAGGTATGTTTTTCTTGGTAAATTTAGCTGTATTATCTCGGACACTTTAAATTCGAGATACAGAAAAATAAACCTGAACATATTAACAAAAAATAGTTTTTTTTTTAATTTGTTAGATACTTATTAAAGAACAACAGAAAGAAATTGCACGGGGTTCAAAAGTCATGAAGGACGTTTATCTCTTTATTTATTGGCTATCCTATAAATTGTTACTCTTAACAATTAAGCATTGCCAATGCCGAGTACTATACAAGCCCGCGCCCGACCCCTCAATGCCTAGCAGGCAATCATAACCAGTGGGCGGCTGACGGATGCAAAATAGGAACGTAAACAGAACATGGATAAGACTTTTATTAAATTTCGAGAAATATTTATGAACACAAAATTATGCAGTTTTTATCTTTATCTACATTATTAGTAAATACATAATAAGCTATCCTCTATTGTACGTAGATTGTATACTAAGAAGATACTGGCCACTTATTATTTTATCACCTCTTGAGACTGATGAGCGTTTATGTCTATTACGTCTTAGACTTGTCCATTAAATTTGCTTCGTTTTCAATATTCATATTTAAGATGGCAAAGGAAACCACAATTCGTAAGTGGATAATAGATAAACGTGATCTAATTTACGATACTTCTAAAGGATCGATCTTTTGTACAAAATGTCAAGTAAGTTTATTTGCGAAACGAAAAAGCGTGATTGATAGACATGTTAAATCTAATACGCATCGCCGTCAAGAATTTTGCACGAAACAGAATCAAGAAGATTTTAATATTGATTTGATAAACTTTTTAGTTTTATGCAATATTCCGTGGAAACGTGTTAACAGTGCCGCTTTTCGACAGTTTTTCGCTAAATATGTATGCTACCAGTGTACGCCATACATTTTGCCAGATGAGACTATTTTATATTTTATAGACTACCTATTTTAGTCATATCCATATTACGTATAACGTTCGACATTATTTTGACGTAATTTGCATCCGTCAGCCGCCCACTGATCATAACACTGCGACAAGGAAGGAGGGTCCAGTTACTCCCGCGTTTACAGGTAAAATTCTAGCGGCGGGTATATTTCGACTATAAGTATTTGGTCGATTTTGGTGTCGTTTTTAGGTAAAGGTAGGCAAAGATAGCAAATTCGTGTGCGTGTGGATTGAGTGAGCACCCTTCCGAAAAAAAATATAAAATGCTGTTCATTTAGTAAAAGTTCTAAAATAATTGTAAAACTAATCTCTGTATTTGTAAAACCACAAATAAAAAAAAAAAACCTTTTACATGTGCTCACTCAGTTCTCACAATCTACCAACGAAATCAGTGAATGTAACATATAATATTTATATACTAATATTTAGTAAAACCTATGCTAAATTACCTGTATAATTTGTAGATCACCTAGTAACGTATTTAAGGTTTTACAAATAATTTACTATGCTCACTCAATCCACACGTTTTTGAAAACCCGATTTCTGAGTTTAGTAAAATTAATATGGGAATTTGTAAAATACAAAACGAACCACTAACGTGGCAGGTTTTTGTATAATAAATTTTTGTGAGTGCTCACTCAGTCCACATATTATTCATAAGTAAGTTAAAAATGTAAATATATTAAGATTCGTAGTATCACAGAAACTATAAACTAGTTCAACTTTTATTAAATTTTTTTTACTAAATATCCACTATCTAATATATTATATTCGTTGTCTGTTTATAAAGATATTCAATTTTAATTTTTCTAATGTAAATATATCAATTAGGTTGACCACACTCTATATTATGGTCATATCCAAAATACAGGACATTTTAAAAGAAAACATTTTTTTTTACATAATCAGTCTTCTTTATTGAAGTAGGTAGGCAATAGAATAATAATAATTTTTACTCGACTACGGCAAAGCAAAAAGGAGGTTAAAGAAATTTACAAAATTATTATTATATTAACGTGTTAGTAAAGTTATGTATCAAAATAACAGCACTATTATTAAGTGTCAATTAAAACATAGCTTAAAAGGTGTAACAGAATGTCTTGGTTAGTACTTTCTGCGATTTTAGTACAATTATCGTCGTAGAAAAAAAAAGTGTCGTCTACTAAATGATGGGCTTTGTAATGACCTATACCAGTTGAATGTAAAGGTGCTACAAATTCAACTGCACCGATCATTTTGTATATTTTATCATTTATATATAAAGTACGAGGCACTTTATTTAGTGCTACTGCATTGGTGCCATTTAAACATCAATCCATCATCATCATCATCATCCATTTAGACCGCATCAAAATTGGTTCAGCCAAACTCGAGATAATCGTGGACAAACACACATACAGGTCAAACTGAGAACCTTTTTTTTTGAAGTCGGTTAAATATACAACTTGGCATTACTAGCTCACAAAACGAAATTTCATCTCGTCGAACCACTGAAAGATCAAAATGATGCTGTTCACACTAGCGATCGATCGGGAAAGGCAACCAACCTCTCGACGATCACAAGTCAACATTTAATTCTATTTTATCAACATTTCTATTTCGAAATTTGTATAGGTAGGTATGGCAAAGACAAAAAACCGTTTTTGAAATGCATTTATGATCCGTATTACTTATTGGCTAAAATAATATAAACTTTATGTGAAGTTTCTGGAATAGTAAACCATTAGATAGACCATGTCATTATAGATATTATGTACTTACGTTATAGTCATCAGGGAAACTAATAACACCGATAAAAGATTCATTGCATATATGAATAATATTTAATAATTCCAATTAAACTAACTGTATTTAAGATCGAGCTAATAAATATCAACCGCAACACAACTAATTTAGTTAGTTTTGACGAATATTGGTTTCCCGCCAAGCATTTTTTCTTAATTTTCCTTTTTTTAATTTTCAACATTGTGACGTTGGACTATGGTCACGCCCTTAATACCTAGTTGTAAATATTTGCATTAATTGTTTTTTACGAAAATGTATGGCCGTACTAGTCACAAAATTGTATTTAGACAGTTATTATTATATATATTATATTATAGGTACACTTGTCGCAATACTCGCAATTAAATTAAGATAAATCTCATAAAATATATCAATTTATTTAAAGTGTTGTTGTGGCTGTACCGGTTAATTTCCTTAGCCTTAAAAGAAGAAATTTCCTGTATTTTGGATATGACCATAATATAGAAGTGTGGTCAACCTAATTGATATATTTACATTAGAAAAATTAAAATTGAATATCTTTATAAACAGACATGGGCATGGGGCAATTCAAACCTACTATCTGTCCGATAGTAGGAAGCGGAGTGCACGGGCTTGCGAACCCGCCCTCCCTGAGCTACTGTAAACCACATCCCTCTCCCCGTGGCTATAGTATCACAATCCCCCTTCCTACTCCAATCTCCCTCCCTCCCTCCCCTATCTCCTATTCCTACAAACTCGCCAAGACGTTTGGCCTACGTGGCGTTTTACGGCTAATACCCCCTTTCTTAAATATGAATCGCGACCAAACACTACGGCCCTCAGTCCCCGGCAGCCCCGCTATTCCTAACTCCGGCAGCGGTTATGGTTCCGGTGGGGCAGAGGGTGCTAAGAATCTCCGGCAGAGACCCGGCTGCCACAAAACGATGACCCTGGCTACGTTTAATGCAAGGACATTGAGAACTGATGATCGGCTTTTGGAATTGACTGAAGAGCTGGATAATATAAAATGGGATGTAGTGGGATTATCTGAGGTACGGCGGAAAGGTGAAGACCTTATAAAACTCTCCGAAGGCCATTTACTGTACTACAGGGGCCACGACGATTCCA
This sequence comes from Acleris holmiana, assembly GCA_949316455.1. NCBI lineage: Eukaryota > Metazoa > Arthropoda > Insecta > Lepidoptera > Tortricidae > Acleris > Acleris holmiana. Next base: position 42,773,284 of record OX438762.1, on the reverse strand, counting down.
GCTACGGAGGTGTTGGATTCCTAATCCATAAACAGCTGTCTTCCGCCGTTCAAAATGTAACGAGTATTTCTACTCGCGTATGTTACATAATATTAACGATTAACGGAAGATACGCTCTTAAGGTGATCCAAGTATATGCACCCACCTCAGACCACACAGATGAAGAAATAGAAATATTCTATGAGCAAGTAGAGAAAGCGTACAGAGAAAATCCGTGCCATTTCACGGTCATAATGGGTGACTTTAATGGTAAAATCGGCCCAAACATGGGAAATGAAACTTCAGTGGGACAATATGGACTGGGTGATCGCAATTCGCGAGGACAAGCCCTCGTCAATTTCCTCGAGCATCAACACCTGTTTGCTATGAATACATTCTTCAAAAAGCGCCCCTCGAGGAAATGGACATGGGCTAGTCCAGATGGCCGAACGAAAAATGAGATTGATTACATCATCAGTCCACAAAAGTCATCCATAACAAACGTAGATGTCCTTAGTCGCTTTAAGACCAGCAGCGACCATCGTCTAGTGAGGGCCACATTCAGGTATAACCTCAATAAAGAAAGAGCCAAGTTAGCGAAGAAAAGTTATACCACATATGAAAGAGAAGCTTTCGCCTTTCTAGGGGGGGACTTTCAAGTTGATTTGAAAAATAGATTTGAAGGGCTCAAAGAACAGAACCAGGATGTGGACTCACTAAACGATGCTCTATGTCAGATTCTAAAAGACGCAACAAAAGACGCCATTACTATGCAGAAAGATAAGAACCAAAAACTAACACCAAATACGCTGGTTTTACTTGCCCAGAGAAGAGATATGAAGCATAATACAGTTACAGATCAGAGAGAGATACAGAAATTAAATAAAACTATTAATAAGGCAATAAAAACAGACATCAGAAACTACAATACTCGCAAAATTAAAGACACAATAGAGCAAAATAAAGGACCTAAAGTTTTCAGTAGATGCATCAGTAAAAATAGACCACAGATAAATAAACTCATGGATAAATTTGGCAATGTGGTCACAGATCGTGACAAGATCTTACAGATAGTTGAGGAGTTCTACGGGGAATTGTATGCAACTCAATCAAGAGAACCCGAAGAACCAGACGCTGCTGACGCCAGAGCAGACCCTGTAGAGCGCTTAAGGGAGGAGGATATTCCCCCAATTATAGCGGAAGAAGTAGGGTTTGCCCTGATGAAAATGAAGCGCGGTAAAGCGTCCGGTGAAGACGGTATTTACGTGGAAATGCTTCAAGCAGGAGGAGCTCCCGTGCGGAAAGTCCTCGCTGAGCTCTTCAACATGGTACTGGTTCAACAAACCACGCCACGATCCTGGAAGAATGCTATTGTCACGATCTTGCATAAAAAGGGAGATAAGACCAACCTATCCAACTACCGCCCTATCAGCCTACTCTCTCAGGTCTCCAAACTTTTCGCCAAAGTTCTGTGTAACAGGCTAACCCGCCCCCTGGACGACTTCCAACCTGTCGAACAAGCCGGCTTCCGGAGTGGATACTCAACCTTAGACCACATACATACAGTCAGACAGTTGATGGAGAAATGCAAAGAGTACAACCGGCCCCTGTGTATCGCTTTCGTAGATTACGAAAAGGCTTTCGACAGTGTCGAACACTGGGCCGTGTTCCATTCTCTCCATCGCTGCAACATTCATAAACGATATGTGGATATCCTCGGGGAGCTGTACAGGACTGCAACGCTGCAGGTGCGCATGCATACGTTGACTCGCCCCGTGCCCATACACCGAGGAGTGCGCCAAGGCGATACCATCTCGCCCAAGCTCTTTACCAACGTCGTAGAAGACATAATGAGGACGTTGGATTGGAGCCACAAGGGTGTCAACATCAACGGCGCTTACATGTCGCACCTGCGCTTTGCAGATGACCTCGTCTTGTTTGCCGAGGACGTCTCAGATCTCCAGATGATGCTTGTAGATCTGCAAGCGTCATCCCTGAAGATTGGTCTCAGGATGAACGTGTCCAAGACGAAGATCATGACGAATCAATATATACCTGTATCCAACATAATTGTGGGTAATGACCAGGAAGAACTGGTCAATGATTACGTCTATCTTGGTCATCGTTTATCTTTTGACAGTAGTCTTCAGGTAGCAGAGATCGAAAGGCGAATACGGCTGGGATGGGCTGCCTTCGGAAAACTAGACGACGTCTTTAAATCAAAACTCCCGCAATGCCTCAAGACCAAGGCCTATAACCAGTGTGTCCTGCCTATTTTAACATACGCATCCGAGGCATGGCCGCTCACAAAGCAAAATCTGCACAAAATTCAAGTAGCACAAAGAGCTATGGAGCGCGCCATGCTAGGAATCTCTCTAGTGGACCGCATACCTAATATCGAAATTCGCCGGAGAACCAAAGTCGAAGATGTCGGTAAGCGGATCATGAGACTGAAGTGGCAATGGGCGGGACACCTGGCTAGGAGAGAAGACGGTCGGTGGACCAAGGCGGTGACCGAGTGGTGGCCAAGACAGGGTCGCCGATCAGTGGGCAGACCACCAGCTCGCTGGTCGGACGACGTCGTCAGATCGGCGGGCAGACAGTGGATTCGTGCAGCACAGGATCGTGGTGAGTGGCGCGACAAAAGGGAGGCCTATACCCAGCAGTGGGAAGATACGGGCTGATTTGATTGATTGATTGAATAAACAGACAACGAATATAAAATATTAGATAGTGGATATTTAGTAAAAAAAATTACTAAAAGTTGAACTAGTTTATAGTTTCTGTGATACTACGAATCTTAATATATTTACATTTTTAACTTACTTATAATATGTGGACTGAGTGAGCACTCACAAAAATTTATTATACAAAAACCTGCCACGTTAGTGGTTCGTTTTGTATTTTACAAATTCCCATATTAATTTTACTAAACTATACACATATTTAGCAGTTTAAATTTTCAGTTTTTTTATCAGAAATCGGGTTTTCAAAAACGTGTGGATTGAGTGAGCATAGTAAATTATTTGTAAAACCTTAAATACGTTACTAGGTGATCTACAAATTATACAGGTAATTTAGCATAGGTTTTACTAAATATAAGTATATAAATATTATATGTTAAATGAATACATTCACTGATTTCGTTGGTAGATTGTGAGAACTGAGTGAGCACATGTAAAAGGTTTTTTTTTTTTATTTGTGGTTTTACAAATACAGAGATTAGTTTTACAATTGTTTTAGAACTTTTACTAAATGAACAGCATTTTATCTTTTTTTCGGAAGGGTGCTCACTCAATCCACACGCACACAGCAATTTTTCCTTCCGGCTGATTTGACACTACTCCCAAAACACTCTAGTCGTTAATAGACCCTAATTTCAAAATCACCATCTCTCAAAAACCTCTTTTTTCTATGTACACTACTCTCAATACAACCCAAATTCAAGTGGACTGCGTCCCATTACGAATGAGTGTCAAAATACTCTATTCCCAAAATACTCTAAACGGGCTACACCTAACAGTGGTGAAATAACCTAATGTCATAATCGCTCATTCACAAAACCCTCTAATACCAAAATACCCTAAAATTCCTTTTTGTCAAATTGAAATAGTAACCGTGCCTGCCAACCTGCCAAAAACCTTCCTTACAGTATTTAATTAAATGAAAATTTCTTGAAGTGGAATACTCCACTACTTTTATATTAGGTACTTACTGATTAATACAAAGATTGAACACAGTGAAAAAAAAACCAGTATTGGCTAAAATTGTTTAATTGTGATAGACAGACCAGTCGGATACGAGGAAAATATACTTAGTTTTTGCCATTTTGGCTACAGAACTCTTAAAAACATCTCAATATGTAAAGCCGGGGGCAGTCGAATAGACGCATCGACAACACGGCGAAACTATAAAGTTTGCTTTTTGACCGAGGAACCCTAAATTTCAGGGATAAACCTAATATGCGAACCGCCTTTTGTTTAAATCGATTAAAAATTCGCATTAATTCACGAAAACGGAATTTTAGGGTATTTTGGGACTGGAGGGTTTTGTGAATAAGCGATTATGACATTAGGTTATTTCGCCACTGTTAGGTGTAGCCCTTTTAGGGTATTTTGGGAATAGAGTATTTTGACACTCATTCGTAATGGGACGCAGTCCACTTGAATTTGGATTGTATTGAGAGTAGTGTACATTGAAAAAAAGAGGTTTTTGAGAGAAGGTGATTTTGAAATTAGGGTCTATTAACGACTAGGGTGTTTTGGGAGTAGTGTCAAATCAGCCGGAAGGAATTCATCTGCCTCGTCCGTTTAATAGGGTTTTTTAGCAAAAAATGAAATTTCTTAGCAAAAGACAGTAAACAGCACCATAGCCGTATTTTATAAGGCTAACATGTCAACAAAACCGAATAAGAAAAAAAGCCGCCATCTTGAACTTTTTAGTTAATCGACTGATTGCATCCAAAATCGATATCTGGGGAGCTGTGTGGTCTCCGAAAGCGAATCTGTTGGCAGAATGGGACAAAGTAGCCGCCATTTTGAACTTTTTATTTATTCGACCGATTGCTTCTAAAATCGATATTTAGGGATTTGCGTGGTCTCCAACAACGAATCCGTTGACAGAATGAGAAAAAATTTCCGCCATCTTGAACTTTTTAGTTATGCAACTGATTGCTTCCAAAATCGATATCTGGGGAGCTGTGTGGTCTCCGACAACAAATCCGTGGGCAGAATAAGAAAAAAAGCTGCCATCTTAAACTTTTTAGTTATTCGACTGATTGCTTCCAAAATCGATATCTGGGGAGCTGTGTGGTCTCCGACAACGAATTTGTTGGCAGAATGGAAAAAAATAGCCATAATCTTGAACTTTTTAGTCATTCTACTGATTGCTTTCTGTTAAATATGCATGAATCTAATTCAAATTATTATAAACATGTGTGAAACATTTCATTTATTGAATAATAGTCACAGTGACAAACTTGACAGCAGAAAAGCAAAAACCATCGCATAGACACGACACTTCCGCCACAAATCTGTGTGACGTGAGTTCTTCATGCAACTGTGGTACATAACATTTGATCTAGATGTCATTTACAGATCTCTAATGTAGTCTCCCTAGAACCTTAGTCACGGTTCCGAATTCCCATTTGATCTGTCTGTTCACGTAACTTCGTATTTGTACTCTCTGTCCGGTGGTGAATGTTCGGATTGAAGGGCGTACATCATTAAGCGTTTCGTCGCTCGAATTTGTAATCGCCTTGAATTTGACGCTTATGTCTCTTCCGAACATTATTTCGTAAGGACTTCGGGGTGTGCTTGTGCTTGGCATCCTTCGCAACTGTTCTTTTATCTTTAATAGCTTGTCCTGCTTCAGTGCTTATACTATGAAGAGCCTCTTTGATAAGTTGGACAAATCTCTCCGCCTGTCCATTAACCGCGGGATGGTATGGAGCTGATGTCTTATGTGTTTCTCCATTCAACTTAAGATACGTCTCAAATTCATTTAAAACAAACTGCCGGGTATTATCAGACACCAAGGTAAAAGGGAATCCAAAAGTTACGAAAAGTTCCTTTAATTGTTTGATGCACCAAGCACTTGTGGTAGTTGTAGTTGGTATTATCTCGACCCACTTAGTAAATGCATCAACCACTATAAACAGGTAGTGGCCCTTCATCGGCCCCGCGAAGTCAATGTGGATTCTCTGCCACGGCTGTGTCGGCAGTTCCCAGTGGCGTAACGTAACGGGGGCAGGTTGGTTGAGTTTTAATCGATATGTCCGACAATTCGAATGATATCTTCTATATCCTTGTCAATATTTTTCCAGTATACATAACCGCGTGCTAACATTTTCATTTTTACCATTCCAAGGTGTCCTGTGTGTAATTCTTCTAATACCTGCTGTCTTAACTCTTGCGGAATCATAACTCTAATGCCTTTAATTAAGCACCCATCCTGAATAGTCATTTCATTATCGTTATAACCATACCTTCTCATTGTTGTGCCCGACATTAAGGCGTGTAATAGGTATTCGACATCCTTTTCAGTTTCCTCTGCGATTTTTTTACGATCAATGGAGATAGTATTCATTTGATGTAGTTGGAATGCACAATGTACGTCAACAATGTTTGTTGCTATTGTGTCTACAGGAAATCTCGATAAATAATCCGCATTGCTGTTCTCAATCGACGTCCTGTATTCGATAGTGTAGTTAAACCCGGAGAGGAAATGTGCATAGTGGAACAGTCGCATCGTACTCATGGCCGGCAATGTTTTGTGGGGGTGGAAAATAGTGGTAAGTGGTTGGTGATCTGTAACGAGTATAAATTTCCTGCCGTAGCAGTAGTGAAAAAACTTTTTTAGGCTCCAAAATAGCGTTGTAGCTTCTTTATCTATTTGGCTATATTTTCTTTCACTACTTTTCAATGATCGTGACGCAAAAGCTATAGGCCTATCTGAACCATCTGGTAATCGGTGGCTGAGAATGCCCCCCAGGCCGGTCAGTGAAGCGTCTGCAAGAACCAGGGTTTTAGCCGGATCGAAATGTGTCAATACTCTTTCGCTCAAAATCTCTTCTTTGATTTTATTGTAACTTTCATGGCAATCTTGCGTCCAAGTGAATTGATTACCTTTTTTGAGTAAATTGTTCAACGGATAGGCTATTGAAGCTAAATTCGGTATAAGTTTATTTAGATATTAAATTATAAATCTTGGCGGTAAAGTGGGTTATTATTTGAGAAAACTTACGTTTTAACAAAAGAAAATAAGAAATGACTGGGCTCTTATAAAATTGGTATTTTGATATTTTAAACGAATAACGATTTGTGACTCATCATTTCTCCGAAAAAATTTGCTCATATTTTTTTTGTTCTTAATTGTTATTCATAATCATAGCAACTCCTGATGTGAATTTTACTTAAATCCTTTTGATTTTAGGACGTTTATAAAACAAACCTAACCTATTTTTTTTAGCGGAGCGCAAATTTTATTACGCATCGTCCCCCCCGGCCAGGGGCAGCCAAATGGGGGGGGGGGGGGGGGGAGGGGGTATGATGGACTCTCGACCACCTCAGTCTCCTGTGAGAGCTGAGGTGGAAGCATACCGTCTAAAACCTCTCCGGTGTTAACCTCCAAGGGGCTGGTAGCGGGAGCACCGTGGGCTGATTGCTATGCTACCACTGGGTGCCCCCCAGCCGCGCGCACACGCGCACTCGCGCCAAAGGAGGGAGGGTTCAGTTAACACATTGAACCCTTTCCCCAGACGTGTAGGACCATAGTGTGGGACCCTATCCCCACGGTCCTACTAGGGGTCCAGGTGGGCAGCGAACTGCCTCCGCCTTCGCCCCATACGTCTACGCCGGAGCGGATGCGCATCCACCGCTTCCTCGCGCTCCCGCTCCGCCGCCTCCTTCTGCGATATGATGCTCTCGCAGAAGGAGACGACCGCCAACCACGATCTCTCACTACTCAGCATGGCCGACACCACGCTATGCAGCGAAAGATCGGAGAGCCCTGTGTCCGCAACCAGAGTGCAGCGCTCCAGATCCCACTTCGAGCACACCTCAAGGGTGTGCTGGGCCGTGTCGTCTGGATCGCCGCACCCATGGCAAACCGGACTTGGCTCTCTCCTAATCTTGTGCAGGTAATGACCGAAGCATCCATGCCCGGTCATCACCTGCACAAGGCGGTACGTGACGGTACCGTACCTCCGACTCAACCAGCGGTCCAGCGACGGGAGGAGTATGGTGCGGAGTCCATAGGGGGAGTCCCCCAGATCCCTTTTCCACCGGTCCCTGAGGCGCCGCTCCGTCATTCGACGGGCCCCCTCTACCTCCTCAGAGTCCAGGCGTTCTCCTCTCACCCGGAACCCCGCCCTTCTCCGGTACGTCTCGGCCTGCACCTGAGCGTCTAGCTCCCACGGCGGGGTGCAGGCCAAAACACACGCGGCCGCATGTGCCACCGTGACATAAGCCCTCACTATTCGGAGGGCCACCACCCTTTGGGGCCTGCTTAGTAGCGCCTTATTCTTAGCCGACAACGTGTCGGCCCAGATTGGCGCTCCATACAGCGCCATGCTCCGCACAACTCCTGCAAACAGGCGTCGGCACGGCGCTTGAGGTCCTCCCACGTTCGGTAACACGCGACCTAGGGCCGACGCAGCGCCTACCACCCGGGGAGCAATTTGGCGGAAATGCTCCCCAAAATCCCACCTCCGGTCCAGGATGAGGCCAATGTACTTTATATTGGCCTTCACCTGGACCGCCTCCCCCGCCACAGGGATGGTCGTCCCTCTAAGGGGACGCCATCGCCTCCCCCCGAAGACAATAGCGTCTGTTTTCGGGAGGGATACCTCCAGACCTAACTGTCGGATGCGGCCGACAACCAGGTCTGCCGCCAACGACGCCCTCCGGAGGGTCTCCTCCAGCTCACGTCCCCGCACTGCCACCATTGTATCGTCGGCATAGCAAATGGCGGCCATGCGGGGAAGGAGCGCTCCGCGGATCACCCAATCGTAGCCGATGTTCCATAGCAGGGGTCCTAGCACGGACCCCTGGGGTACCCCGCACGACATCGGGTGAGCGATCCGCAGACCCCCACGATCGTAGAGCACCACCCTGTCGGTTAGGTAGTGCCCCACAAACACCCCCACGAACGGCCAGACAGGAGGCCCTCCAGTGGTCCGGCCCACTGCACCGGTGGCACCAGTTGGAACGGTCCACCGTTGAGGGGCAGAGGGCCCCACTATGTCCGATGCCTTGGCATCTAAAGCACCGCATGGGCCTCTGCCCCAGTGTAGTCACGCTGGCGGACGACCACCCCACCAGCAGTCGTCCCTTAGCCGCCAGCGTGTTAGCCACCGCCACCGGGCATTTAACGTTGGCCACTCCAGATCCATCGTAGCGGGACCGGATGGCACCAGTCCAGTGGAGTTGGGAGGGGGAGCACCCGGTCTCGGCCACCACTGCCGCCGCGATGTCGTCCGGGGTGATGGCCTCATCGAGACCACCCAGCCGGATTTCCGCCATTTTAACGGGTCGGTAGACTTTGGCCACATCGCCAACCAACCCGTCAATTTTTGCGCATAGCACATCTGCCTACTACAACTATTCGCGCCCGGTACTTCTATAAGGCGGGCCCCAGTTTGCGTCTTGCGGACCCTGACGGGCTCAAGGCCTACCTCCGCCAGCGAGAAGGACTTCATGGCCTTGGCCATGACGCTGGCGTAGGTGGCCTCGCTGCCCTCCTTTACGGCTATCACCACAGCAGCCGTTGAGGGAGCAGGCAATCTCCTAGGGCCCGGCGCGGGCCTGTTACCCTTGACCACTTTGGGTGGTGGGGCGGTCTTCTTTTTCCCCCCTTCTTCTTCTTCTTCCCCCTCTTCACCACGTCACGCCACGACATCTGGGTGGGTGGCAGTGCCTCTTGCACTGCCGGCACTGCCAGGGGGAACTCGCTGATAGGAGGGGGACGGGAAGCAGCCAAGGGCCTTGCTGCTTTGGCCCGACGAGCAGGGCGTTCTGGCTTGGCGAAACAAACCTAACCTAACCTAACCTTATTTACCAGTTGGATATTTTTTTAATCCGGAACATAAACAGGTGTATGATTAATATTAATTATGAAGAGTGGTCATTATGATGTAAAATGGTATGAGATACTTTTTCGGAGTTCCAATAATCTAATTTGCAATTTTATATGGACTTTGACGCACCCAAATTATACATATAAAACGATTTATTGACGAGCACGGCTACTCCGCCATACCCATCTTAGATATAGAAACCAAGTATGGGTTGTACCCCGCAGTCCGTCTAGGGTTCCGGTGGTAGAAGGGAGAAGGCGGAATCATATCATGGAGCTCCTGTGCATACTCTCCGAAATACAGCCTGTAAAGCACGCACAGGCACGCGACCCTATGCCTATGATCAAGGCTTTGTAGCTTATTTTTAATCAGCTTTTTATCACCCACAAGCCTCCTAGCTCTACGCTCAACCGAGTCCAAGCTTGTATTTAGTGGAGCCAACCCAGAGGTGACAGCAATACTCCATGCATAATCGGACTTAGGCCTTGGATAAGGTTAAAATTTGTCCTGCGTTGAAGTATCACTTTACCCTATTGAGGACGCCCAGCTTTTTTCCGTAGTCTGAGCCTTCGATTGTGGCGCCAAAATTAAGGCAATACGTCTGCTCTACGCCAAGAAGCTGGAGGTGGTTGGTGACAGTGACAGACGTACCACGGAGTCTACGAATGGTAACCATTTATATTTCATTATTTTCGTCTGAATCAACTGATAGCCGGTTGAGCACTAAGTATTGGCCCGTTCCCTTGAGCACTACGTGCGTGGAGTACGCTTTGAGCGACAGTTACTCTTCTATACGTATTATTTTATTATAGTAGATTGTTCAACAAGGAACTAAAACAAGTCATAATGACACGAGATGTTTAGCCACGCGAGCGAGCTTGCGACCGAGGGTGGCTGTAGTTCGAGTGTCATTCATTATGGTTGTTTAGTCTCGCGTTAAACACTCTACTTTTCACTTTAAATGCGAGGAATAAAACGACGTTCTAATAGTAGATTATACACCGAGGGGATAAAGCACAGTTTTATGTCACGGGCGCGATATTGAATCCTGAACGTAACGAAGGACTCCAGATTTAACTCCCGAGCGAAGCGAGGGTGTTACGAGTTAATTCCGGAGCGAAGCGAGGGAATTAAGAAGAGTCCTGAGCGCAGTGAGGGGTTCAAGCGCGCCCAAGACGAAAACAGCTTTATTCCCGAGGAGTGTACTCTACTTTTCTCACCTTTTGCGAGACAATAAAAAAGCGAGTCTACTAAAAACAACGTTTTATTATAGTAAATTAAAATTAAAAGTGAAAATTGATATTTGAGACATTAGTCCAGTTGTGGAAAGACAAAGTTATATTTTTATTTGGTACTTTTATCGAAGTTAAGGTAGAGTTTATCTGAGTATTGTTCACAGCTTCAGAAACTTGCGTCTGAGGGTCGTTTTGTACTGTAAAGGTTGGAGAAGATGGTCCTTGAGGCAGTGGGCTTGATGTGATGTGTTTTGAGGTGGATGGCTGTGGTGGCAAAGGTGTCCAATCATCATTATTAGACGAAGTTTTTAGATTTATGTTTTCACCAATACGACAGCTTATTCTAGTCTTGTTCTGTATAGAATTTTCTATGTAGCCCTCCGCTACCGCATCGGATTTCCAGCCACCGTGTCGTTTTATCTGGGCCATGTCTGCACCTGAATCTGCCAACAGACTTGCCGATGTTCTACGAAAAGAATGGCCCGTGTAAAGCCCGGGATTTTGCAATTTCAAGTATTTTGCAATTTCTTTTGGCATGGCGCTAATTTTATTTTTGCCAATAACTTGTCTGGTGCATTTGCTATTGCTGTAACCTACAAAAAGTCTGTTGGTGTTTATGTTAGAGGGGCGTAGATCTTGGTACTTTTTGACAATTCTTGCATACTCTTCACGAACTATGAATGACCGTTCTCTATTTGTTTTGGTATCAGGCAAGTTTACCAGCAACAACTCTGAATGCTTTTCGATATCATTGACTTTTATGTTTACGAGTTCATTTCCCCGACAAGCGCCATTCACTCCAAAAATCAACGCCACCTTTAACAAAAAATAGGAATGTAAATTAACAAAAAATCTTGAGGCAAAATAATTGGGTAGTCTTAAAATGTATTTTTTTAATTTTTGGCATAAAATAAGCCTTTTATTTATTACTAGCTAGTATAAGCTAGTATAAGCTATCTCCATTTTAAATTTCATCCAAATCCATCCAGCCGTTTTTGCGGGAAGAGGTAACAAACATACACACTCACCTCACACACAAAACTTTCGCATTTATAATATTAGTGTGATACATGACATAGCACTTAATTGACGCAATTGTAGGTACTAGAAATTCAATCAATAAGTAGGTGGTATTCATTCATACTCACTTTTATGGCAAGATAGCTGTGGTCGGGAGCTTCATTTAGAAAAGTTTCCACATTTTGAGTTGTAAATACTTTTGACTTCTTTGATTGATGACCATCCGATTTCCTTTTTAAAAATGCCAATAACTTGGTATATGTATTAATCTGGATGTCGTGTTTAATGCTTATTGTCGACCTGAGCATAGAATAGATGCACCACAGGCTGCTTGACTTCTTTGTGGATGATAAGTGCTGGAAATAGACCAGAAGCACTGATTCAGACACTGACTTTGCACCTTTTCCAGTTTTCCATATGTCGAAATCGTTGTAGGCTTTCAGTTATTTTTCCTTTGACTTCTCTGGGAGTAGATTATGAACAATGCCTAAGGCATCTAATTTAATGGACTCCGGAGTTAAATCACTTTCGTCACTCGACATTTTAACAGATGTTTTCTTTAATTTTGATATATTTATTTAAAACTTTGCAGTTATCACCAATGTATTTTATTGCAGCTTCTTACAATACTCGCGGCTTTTGTTTAATTTCAAATGTGTTCCATTCAGCTTGCCGTGGCCAGCTCGATTTTAGAAAATGTTCGATTTTCAAATTAGGTTCGACGCGGCGGTGGCGGCGGCGCCGCGCCCGGCCTTCGAGTATTAGTTGATCTTTTATTACGAAATTAGACTTTAAGGCCATTGTAATAAGAACTATGAAAAGTGAAAATATTACAACAGATTCAGTACAACATTACACCCCGGCTAAAGCCAAGGGCTTTAATGAGTTGGTTTGCGTAAGGTTTGCATGATATGTAATTTGGCATTGTCGAGCAGGTGGTGTGAAAACAATATTGTTTTTTAACAACGTACGCTCAATACAAGTTATGAACATCTATTCAAAATACAAATAGGAAAAAAAAGTTCCGCGGTTTTTTTGTAAAGTGATGTTTTAAATGCTTGCATGTTTAGCCAACAGATTCAAATTTGGAAACCATTTTAAAAGTAATTGGACCACGCATAATAAAAGAGTTCGGCCTTAATATGATTAAATAGATTCATATTCGTAATAATTAATCGTGTTTCACGAAATTAAATCCTTTTTTTTATATATTTGCACAGTTGTCATTTTGAGGTTATTTCGACACCCAAAAATATGGTCCATACACAATCACTGAAAATGGCGATAATCCACCATTCACAAACACCGTGATTGGTTGTTTAGGGGTTTCCAAAGTAAATTTAAAAAAAAAATACTTTAATCCCTAGAGATTAATAAGGAGCTTTAGTCCCGATTCGCAGAGATTTAAGTAGCATTTTAAGAGCATGAGAAGTGAAAAGTATATTTTGATGCTGTTTTGATATAATTGGTTAACTTTACTTCATGTTAATGTGACATACATAATTATTTTCACTATTGTCAAAATAATAAAAGTCCCATATCGTAGAAGGCTTAAGCTACTCTGATAGTTTGTTGAAAACGCTAGTAACTAACACATTTTCACAGAACAATCTTGCTTCTTATTAGGTTTTCCATTAGATAAAGTTATCGAAAACATTTACGTATTTTTCCAGAGCTTTCTTTTGCGTATATCGTCCATTCCCAAAAAAGGACTTACATTTTTAAAAAATAATTACTTTTTTTGACATGATTGAAAGTAGTCTCAAATGAAAGGTATCTTATCTTACATGATGGAGCACGTATTAGCCTAGCTATTTTCACTCTAGTTTTCACAAAAAAGAACGAAACCCACGCCAGTGACATACCCTTACTTAGAGAGCAAACAGTGCGAACGAGTGAACCGAGCGATCATCTAAGTTTATTGTGCGATAATGTTTTGTGACGATTAAGTGAGTGTGTTAATAAAGTCTAGCTCTTAAGTATCGGTGTGTTCGTGCATTTCTATCAGTTACCTACCCCACGTACGTAACAATAGTTATCACAGCAATGACAAATTATCAAAAACTTTTAAGACAGCTTTGTGTTTGTTGTTAGTTAGCGTTCAGAAACTGTGTTCACTGATTTAATGAGTAAAGTAACCTTTACTCAAGTTGATCCATAGAGGTGACAATTCTTTCATGCACAAAAGTTATTAAATATATAGATCCATTATTTTGTTTCTGGTTTAATAATTTCGTGTTTTTCAGAAAGTTTATTTTATCGTAAAATAATAAGAATTAGTTTATTAATTATAATGAAATATATTTTTCCTACTCCTGTACTTTTATCTGTCATTTTTATAGTCACGAACACTAATATAAGAATATAGATAATATGTCCGCAGAACATTCCGTAGGAAAGTCTATCTAGTCTATTCCCCTTAACAGCACTTGTGCTTTTTTGAGCCAAAACGACATGCCTAGCTGCCAAAGCTTACACCTAGGTTAATTTGACCAATCAAAATACTTCACCAAATTAATCCACCAATCACAATACACATTGACTGTCAATCGGAACGTTAGGTTCTTTTTGGTATGTAAACTCTTTTACTAATTTAACTCTTTAAAAAAACATGGTATCAACCAACCAGAATGCAGCTATATTAAAATCGACCAATCAGGTAAAATAATTCATTTCTCAAATCATTAGGTGTTTTTTAGTCCCTATTTCACAAGTCGATTGTGCAACTTTTTTTTAAAATATAAAACCTGGCAAGTGCACATCAATTTAAAAACAAAGTTAACCATAGACACATATTTTGTCGTTTTCGAATGTTTCCCGCTCGTTTGTTGTTCTGTGCTTCATCGTTCGTTACGGGATTTGATATATATTTATAACATTTTGTTATTTTAATTTTGCATTTGATTTGAAACCTAGTCGTAGAAAAAGTATTGTATGCAACGGTGTATAACAAAGTCAAAAAATACTCGTGGCGTCTTGCTTTACGATGTTCGCCTGCGGCTCACATCGTAACCACACCACTCGTCTTTTTTGACCTCTCTTATACATCTTTTGCATAAACTACTATAATATAAGATTGTTATGCCGTAAATTGATTTTGCACACGACATGGTGGCGATGTTTCAAAAGAATACTTATTTTATGAAAGTTTTAATAGAAATCCTATAAATATAAAATACTTTAATCAATTCTGGATAGGATATCCAGAAATAATACAAGAATTTCATATTTTAATACAAACTCACAATAAAAATACGAAATAATGAGAATGGCCATACTTGTTAATATCAGAATGTTAGTATCACCACTACATAACTAGATGAATGTTGGCAATCCACTTTTCAATTTAATGTCTGAAATGAAGCAGTACTATGTTTTCGATGAGTTAATCTTTATAGGAAGAAAGATAGAAGCAGGATCCCGAGAGTATCACCCCGCCATGGATTTGATAACTGACATTTGATATTTTTATGACTACTTCTATTTTTGGAAATACTGTAACGGATCTCTGTGTTATGAATTACTTGCTAGAATATACATACATACATACATACATACATAACATCTCGCCTTCAGTCCCAGAGTGGGGTAGGCAGAGCTACAGAAATACCAACAAATCAAAAAAAGACTTGTATATAATTCTATATCCATATTTTGCACAATCAGGCCAAGAAGTTTACTAGTGACAGGTTGCAAGCCCATCGGCTAACAGTACTACCAAGCCCTTATTCCCTTAGTCGCCTCTTACGACATCCACGGGGAGACATGGAGTGGTACTATTCTAACCCGGCATCCACACGGGGGAAACGGGGGAATTGGATCAGCATAAAAATAATCAACAACATAAAAAGTGAACGGGTTACCTTTTACCCATGCAATCTGTAGATTCAAAAGTGATGACTGATTTTTAAGTAACAAGGTAAATAATTATCAGTTCATTTTTGTGTCATGTGGTGAATTGTCGCAACGTAAGAGCTGCTATTAAATCCAGAGTAACCAAACGATCATAATATTGAAATCAAGGCTCGAGATGCAATAAAAACACTAAATTTTTCACCTCACCGCTGCGAGGAAATACCAAGAGCAAAGAAAGTATTTGTAAACATTATGAGGTTATGAAACTCATGACTGAACGCAAATTATAGAACAAATATGTGCTAGGGAACACTTACTGCGCGTAACTCCACGCCTTGGCGGATCTCGCTGAGCAGCGTGCTGCGGCTATCCTCGGCCGGCGCGCGCGCACCTGCCTCCACGCGCTGCAATCCATAATAACCCACTCTAATTTAATTTGATCGAGTGAAATCAAAAAACGCAATGCGTTCTCACTCTCGAACCGGCAATCGGACCATGTAGCCAGTTACTAAAGAATGGCGTTAAACTATAGTAGATTACTGCATAGGCCGGAAAAAGGCCGTCGGGGGCTAAGGCTTTGCAAAGTGCTTTTCTAAGAAAAGCGAGGAAATATCACAAAATTGCTTATTATATCAAATCAAATCAAATCAAATCATATTTATTTGCCAGAACACAGTAAACATACAGCAGATGTTGAACAATTAAAAATCCAATGCGTTCAGCCTGCATGCAAGCGTGCAAATATTAATAGTTAATCTAAAAAAAATATTTTATAAATCTAAAATACAATTATCAATTACAATGCAAACATAGAAATTATAATTCAATAAATAGGTAATAACATTAATAAATAAAATTCCGTAAAAACACAATCATTAGTCATTAGAAGTATACAACGTGTTACTCGTACAAAATAATCCGTAAAAAAGAAATTACGAAAGTAGTGTCAACCCTAGTATACTGTATACCTAAGATACTGAACTGACGTTATTTAATAAGGGTTGACACTACTTTTGTAATTTCTTTTTTACGGATTATTTTGTATCCCGTTGTATACATATTTTAAACCCAGTAACAAAATTTTATTCGAATAAAAAACATTGCCAACATCAGCATCGATACTCCTTATTTTGCCATTTACATTCAAAATAAGTACGAAAGAGTATATAACTGAAAGACACCATTAAATAAAAACACCATTTGGCCGTGCCAGGATAAGCTCAGTGATTCTGCCCCCATCGAGTTAGGCCCTGTATTTTTTTTGGATGGTGTAGCTCTACATTTGTAATAGGCAAAATTTCAGCTCCCTAAACTTAATATTTTTTAAAACAAAAACACGAAACGATTTTTCGTAAAAAAAAACTTGCCATCTGATTTCCGCGTGCATCACAAATATTGTACATTCACTAAAGATTTATATGACACAAAATACATTTTCATTATGTCATAGAAAAAGTAAAAAAAACGGCTGACTGAAGTGTTCAGTTTTTATTTTTATTTTGGTTTTCTAAATCCTCTTCTATACAATAGGCTAAACGCAAACTTATGCATTTATCATCTAAGCCTAGTTGAATGTAAAAATTCCTATATATTTGGGTGATGCAAAGTAACGATAGCTAATATGTAAAACCGAAATATAAATTCATTTCTCAACGTAATCTTTAAACCAGTCTACACACTTATTCCATCTTTTCTCCAGACCGCGAATTCCATTTAACAAAAAGATCTATTTCGGGACTCCAAATATGCCTCTACAGCGGCTATGACCTCGTTGTAGTTCAGTTTTTTTTTGCCTCTGTTGCGTTCTTTCAGTCATAGAAACCGATAAATGTCGCTGGGGGCTAGGTCTGGTGAATAGTGGGGGTGTCCTAGCAATTCGAAGCCCGTGTCCTGGATTGCAGCCATTGCAACTCTGGCCTTATAAGGAGGTGCGTTGTCTTGGTGGAACAGTACAACAGCACGTCGCTTTTCTTTGATGGCTTCCCGCAATCTTTTTATTTGTTCGGCGTAGTATGAGCCTATGATCGTTGCTCCTTTTTCCAAGTAATCGATCATTATGACTCCTTCGGCATCCCAGAACACGGACTCCATAACTATACCCGCTGAACTAGCGATCTTGAATTTCTTCGGTGTCGGGGAAAATGGTCGCTTCCACGTAATAGACTGCTCGATCTCCAATTCAAAATGGTGAATCCAAGACTCATCTACGGTGATAAATCGATGCAAAAAAGCTTCAGGGTCAGCTTAAAATTTTCAACATTGCCTCGTAACGAATCTTATTGTGGTTGTCAGTTAACGTTCTAGGCAACCAACGAGCGGATACTTTGTTCATGTGCAATCATTCGGTTAAAATTCTTTGAATGCTGCCATAAGAGATCCCTGTGTCATTTAAATATCTGATTTTCACTCTTCTATCAGTTAAAACTACATCTTCAATTTTCTTGACGTTATCCCCAGTACGGACGGCCCTCGCGGTGTTCGTCTTTAGTTGATGTCCTACCCAAGTCAAACTCCTTGCACCAGAGTGCAACTGTAGAATACGGAGGAGCAGAATCCCCAAATGTTCCCACCAATTCAATGTATATATCTTTAGTATTTCTTTTTTTAAACAGAAGTAATTAACAAACCCCGAAGTCGCGGTGGCAATATCGTCAATTAACTAGGGACTTCCTTCCGATATAAAATTTATCGATAACTGAATGCTTATTTGGAAGTGACACTTCATATTAGCTGTAAAGTTTACCTACAGAATAATTGAAAATTAACTAAAATGTGATGATTACTACCCGTCAATGTTACCTATATAGAAGTTTTTAGGACATTTTTAGGAATTTTAAAATTCAAATAAAAATCAACCTTTACAACTAAATTTTTATTTCATCAATTTCCATGCAAAGTAAAATAAAACCTAGAAGTACATTAACATCATTACATTATTTTCATTTAATCAAATTCTAAATTCAAATTCTAGCATTTATTCGTGACAAATATAAATAATAATAAAATAAAACACAAACAAAATAAAAAATATAAAACATAACTGATGTGTACTATGGCGGCGCGCCTGCGCGCAGCGCCAGTAATAAACGAGATTCAGTTCGAGTTGGTTGTTTCACTGCTTAATCCGCGAACACCTCACTGGCGACGACTTTGCTACATACCCGCGTGTTTGTATATATAAAAAAGAAACAGGAAATTATTCGCGATAATGATTACGTATATTGGAAACCTTAGTGCTTTTGATCATATTTCTCAAGATTGGGAAATTTTTCGCAGTCGTCTGGAGCAATTCATTATTTTAAATAAAATAAGTGAAACAGGGACGAAGAGTGCGTTATTGCTTACGCATTTGTCCGATGAATCATACCGACTGTTGAAGAATTTAGTGCATCCAACGGACGTAAAGAACGCAACGTATGATGCATTAATTGAAGCGCTAAACAAACATTTTACACCGAAAAGATGCACTTTTGCCGATAGGTGTAAGTTTTATGAGGCAACGCGTGACGTGGGGGAAAGTGTCGAGCAGTGGGCGGCTCGAGTCAGGGGGCTTGCAGTGTACTGCGAGTTCGGGAGCTCGCTCGATTTGCTGCTGAAGGACAAGTTCGTGCTGGGGCTGCGCGCCGGTAAGGAGCGCGACCGGCTATTCGAGCGGGACGCCGCCACGCTCACCCTCGCCAAGGCAATGGAGCTGGCGCAACAGGGGGAGTGTGCGCAGCAGGCGCGCGCCGCCGTGGTGGCCGCGACCGTGAAGCAGGAGCCGCTGTACCAGGCCAGGACGAGCGCGCCGCGCGCCCGCGCCGGCGCCAGCGCTGCCTGGATCCGCGATGCAGGGCCGCAGTCCTGTGCTGTATGCGGTATGAAGAGCCACGATGCCAACAAGTGTCGTTACAAAAACTATCGTTGTCAAGTGTGTGGTGAAAAAGGTCATCTTAAGAAAGTGTGCAATAAAAAGCAGTCTAATTGCCGTGTACATAATTTAGTACCCGAACTTTCGGTGACAGAGGAAAACGAGTGTGGTAATTGCAGGGAATGCGAACTCTTGAGCTTAAGGTACGTCAATTACAAACCAATATTAGTTAACGTGGTAGTAGATAATACTTGTCTTAATATGGAACTTGACTCGGGCTCGGGAACTACTGTAATATCAGACAAATTGTACAAAAACATGTTTTCTAGTCGAAAGTTATCCAACAGCGACTTAAAAATGTGCTTATATAATGGTCATAAAATATCGCCTTTAGGTTTCTTCATAGCTACTGTTACTTATACAGATATAAAACATGACTTAAAAATCTACGTAGTAGAAAATGGCGGACCGCCATTACTGGGTCGAGATTTTATGACCAAATTTAACATGTCGTTTACTGTCGGTAATAATTTTGTTAATACGGGACCGAGCGCGAGTGAAGTACATAAACTGTTACACCAGTATAGCAATTTATTTAACGACGAATTTGGTAGGTTCAATAAGTTCAAAGTTCAACTGCAATTGAAAGATAATGTGAAACCTAAGTATTTTAAGCCCCGATCTGTGCCTTTTGCCCTCAAAATGAAGGTGGAAGATGAAATAGACAGACTTGTTGGTTTAGGTATACTTGTACCTGTAAATTATTCTGAGTATGCAACTCCAATCGTGCCTGTTTTGAAAGAAAACGGCAAAATAAAAATTGCCGGCGATTTTTCGGTGACCTTGAATAAAGACATGGTTATCGATAAGTATCCGATGCCGCGCATAGAGGAGGTTTTCGCAAAGCTGGGTGGTGGTCTCGCGTATACAAAATTAGACCTTAGCAACGCGTATAACCAATTCGAATTGTCAGAAAATTCACAGGCGCTTACGACCATTAGTACTACGAAAGGATTGTACAAATATACGCGGCTAGTGTACGAGCCAACGCGCCGGCCATCTTCCAGCGCGTTATGGAAGCGTTGCTGGTAGGTATTGATGGCGTCAGCTGTTGGCTGGACGACGTCTGCGTTACGGGACCGACAGACGACATACATTTGGCGCGCTTACGCGAAGTGTTGGCTAGGCTTAGCGATGCAGGTTTACGGTTGCAAAAAGATAAATGTGTTTTTTGTAGCGAAAGCGTTACTTACTTAGGTTACGTAATAAGCAAGGACGGGTTACAGACATGCGCGAAAAAGGTGGAAGCTATTCACAACGCGCCTAGTCCCACTGATATAACGGATTTGAAAAGGTTTTTGGGAGTAGTAAATTATTATCGCAGTTTTATACCGAACGCATCAAATTTGTTAAGTCTACTACACGAGCTACTGCACGCGGGTGCCGAGTGGGAGTGGGGGCCGCGGCAGAGGGCCGCCTTCGAGGCGGTTAAAAGGGAACTGGGTTCCGAGCGCGTGCTGGCGCACTTCGACCCCGAGGCGCAGCTGGTGCTTAGCGTCGACGCCGGGCCTGGCGGGCTCGGCGCGCTGCTGGCGATGCGCGAACCAGGTTCCCACAACGAGCGCACGCTCGCATTCGCTTCCCGCTCGCTAAACGCTAGCGAGCGGAACTACAGTCAGATACAGAAGGAAGCCACCGCCATCATATTTGGGGTAAAAAGATTCCATCAATATCTATACGGGAGACAGGAACCGTTCATTCTAAAAACCGATCACAGGCCATTGTTATCTATTTTTGGCAAAAAGAATGGCATATCTGTAATGACAGCTTCGCGCCTTCAGCGCTATGCTATCATTTTGTCTGCGTACAACTACGACGTGCAGTACGTAAGCAGCGCGAATAATCTTGTAGCTGATTATTTCTCACGGGCCCCGATTCCTAATTCAGAAAATAAAGGTGAAGATGATTTGTCATTTTTAAAATATTTGGATGCAAATATAGCTCCCGTGACGCTTAATAAGATTAGGGAAGCTACCGAGCTTGACTCAATTTTAAAGAAAGTCGTGAATTATATGCGACAAGGGTGGCCTAAAAAAATAAACTGCCCATCTGTTCGGCCCTATTTCCAATGCAAAACAGATTTGGAAATGGATAATGGATGTATTTTTCGCGGTCACCGGGTAGTCGTTCCAACTGTATATCGTAGTCAGTTATTACAAGACTTACATTCAGGGCATTTAGGCATAGTGAAGACTAAGAGTATTGCACGTAGTAAGATGTGGTGGCCTAAGATCGACGCCGACATCGAACGATGGATAGGGTCATGCGCCGCCTGCGTGGCGGTGCGCCCCGCGCCCCCGCGCGCCGCGCCCGCACCCTGGCCACAGCCGCCCGCCGCGTGGCATCGGATACATATCGACTATATGTCTATACATCAGAAGGTTTATTTAGTGGTTATCGACGCTTATAGTAAGTGGCTAGAATGTTTATACATGAATAACGGTACCACAACTCGGGCACTAATTGGTAAACTGAAGGAATTATTTTCTAGGTACGGTTTACCACATTTGATTGTATCAGACAATGACGTTAAAATCAATTCGGCTGAATTCATTGAGTTCTGTGAAATGAACGGCATCCGTTATGTTACATCTCCTGTGTATCACCCGGCCGAAAATTCTGTTAGAACATGCAAAAAAATGTTAAAATGTATAGTACAAGAAATTCAGTCTCAAAATGATGTTAATGATAAATTATTAGGGCTTCTATTTGAATACCGTAATAGCTCGCATTGTTCTACAGGTCAAACTCCCGCTAGTCTCATGATGGGTCGCGACTTACGATCAAGGTTAGATCTACTGTTGCCTACTGTTAATAGGGTTCATGGCGGCACTGATATTCGAGATCGTAGCGGAAATTTCAACATTGGTGACAAAGTATGGCTACGATGGTTTGCTGCTAATAAGGAGAGATGGACATTAGGTATAATACGTAGTAAACTTGGAAGCCGAATGTTCAAGATATTTGTAGACAATTATAATATAGAATGTCGACGGCATGTTGACCAAATGTTGAAGAATAGGGGGGCCGGTTTGGATGAAGCCAATGTAAGCGAGGAGGGTGAGGGTGATGACGAGGGCTCGTGGCCGCCGCCGTCACCACCGCCACCGCCACCGCAACCGCCAACGCCGGCCGCGGCGGGCAGTGAGCCTCGTGATGAGTCAAGCGACGATCCGCGGGACGGACCTCTCGTGCCGCGCGATGAGTCGCGGCCCGTGCCGCGGGACGAGCACGACACGGGGCTGGCGGAGGACGACGCGGGGGGCTCGCTTTCCGCCGCCGGCAGCGCGGAGGATCCGTCACCGCCACCGCTGCCGTTTACTAGTAAACCTATCTTAAGGCCTAAGGTTAAGAATATAGATTATAAGGTATAATAATTTGGTATTTGTTTTTGTTATGGTATTTGTCGTTCTTGTCATCAGGTCTGAAAATTAACGGTGAAGGAGTGATGTGATGTGTACTATGGCGGCGCGCCTGCGCGCAGCGCCAGTAATAAACGAGCTTCAGTTCGAGTTGGTTGTTTCACTGCTTAATCCGCGAACACCTCAATAACACAGTTTGCCACGAAATGGACCCTACTCAGCATGTTGCTAGCTTTACAGCCAGCGCTGATCTTCCGCAGGGCCCATTCGGTGAGAGCACGGTGGGCAATACGAAAGGTGCACTAAAACTAACTATTATTTAAACAAATAAAACACTAAAATACACTCTAAGTAAAAATAATAAAAAAAAAAAGACAAACATGTATTTAAAAAAAAAGAAAAACTGGAAACGTTGTATCCCACCAGCCACTACGTGTGTATGGGCCTTTACGGTAACAGTGAACGCAGCCCATACACAAACGTTACTACTAGGGCCAGTGGGATCACAAATAAACAACATAAAATCTCTTCCTTTATCTGTGCATAAAACAAACTAATCACTAAACTAAACATCATATAAAACAGCATGGAGTTGAAATTACAAAGAAATATAGTTAACAATTACCTATGACTAATTAGCACAATACATTTTAAATAAAATTAAATAATGGTGGCCTATAAATGAATGAATGGCAATGCATGGAAATGCATATGGAGCATAACCAACAGGTGAGGAAGTGTTAAAGGCAACTCGTTTCAAGACACAGATTCTCTTGTTTAAATTGATGTTCTTGCATGAACTTTTTGAGCTTAATTCTAAATATTTTAACGTTTGGCAGGCTTCTAAGTGGCGGCGGGATATTATTGCAGCATTTCGTGGCTGCATAGCGGAAACTTCCTCGGAAAGCAGCAGAAGAATGTCGTGGGGTTATCAAACACATTACACGTTGACGGGTCCCTCCCCGAGACGTGTTACTGAAAAAAAGTTTCTCGAAGAGATACGCCAGTGCCCTGTGTTTCACTACCCCAAAAAGTAAACAAGCCACGGCGGTGTTGCATTTTCAAGATATTATGCTTGTTAAGAAATGGGGTGACATGGGCCCTCAACGGAATGTAGAAACAAAAGCGAGCACAGGCGTTCTGAACACGCTGGATGAGTTTCTATGTTTTAGCAAGAAGTCGTGGACCAACAACAGTGTCCACATAATTAAGTCGCGATAAAACTAGTGATTCCACTAACTGTATGCGTAGGGTCTCATTTAAATATGGTCTAATTTTGTACAGTATTTTAAGTTTATAAAAACAGCTTCTGACAGTATTGGCAATATGCTTTTCATAACGAAGACTACCATCCATCAAAAGACCCAGGTTGTGCGCTTCATATGCCCGTTCAATAGCCTTATTAACAAGTAAAATATCAATTGTGGGACTGGTGCTAGCCAGCTGTTGTTTGCTGCCAAAAAACATATATTTTGTCTTACTGGGGTTGAGAAGCAAGCAATTATCTGTTGCCCACTTAGAAATTCTTGCAAGGTCCGCATTAAGCTTTTCTATGGCACTGTCAATTTCGGATGGCCTGTAAGAGATGTAAACTTGTACATCGTCCGCATAGATGTGGTACTTGCTGTGTATGATGTGTGACCCTATATCAGCAGAATATAAAATAAAGAGAATAGGGCCAATTACTGATCCTTGAGGGACTCCTCTAGTGAGGCCAACTTGTTCAGATGCACACGTGGAGCCATCACCAAGTTGAACTTTTACAGATTGACAACGGTTATTAAGATAACTGTCAAACCATCTTAATGCATTATTGTCGAAGCCATAATAACTCAACTTAGATAAAAGAAGATTAATGTTAAGGCAGTCAAATGCACGGGAAAAGTCAAGGAGTACCCACAATGTGCACATTCCCTTGTCCTGAGCACACAAGATATGGTCTGTGACATCCAGTAAGGCAGTTACTGTACTTCTCCCCTTTCTGAATCCCGATTGTACACTAGGCAGGATGTCGTTCGACTCTAGGTAATGAGTAAGCTGAGAGCCCACAGCCTTTTCGAGTATTTTTGACATACATGGTAAAATACTTATAGGTCTAAGATCTTTAAGTTCGGAAGGGTTAGCAGTTTTAGGCAGAGGGTGCACAATTGCTAACTTCCAGACATCAGGGAATGTTGATGTCAAAATGGAAGTATTTATTATATCAGTAATTATATCAATAGTGTGAGGCAATGTCAACAGAAGCATATTCAAATTAATACCATCCCTGCCTTCTGCATTTGATTTCAATTTTTTTATTATTTTACTAATTTGGATTGAATTAATTGGAACTAATGTAAATATAGAATCGCTGTGCCTGTGGAACTCAAAGTATGTCAGTTGCGCTATAGAAACTTCTGAAGTTCCGGGCAAACTTAGAAAATGATTATTTATTACAGTAGGGTTGTCAAATGATGTAGGCAGTTCATTACTTTTTTTAGGCAATAGAGTAGACTTCAGATTATGCCATAGTGACTTAGGATCATGAATCTTATTGTTTATGTTTAGTTCAAAGTAAGCATATTTTTCATAGAACATTGCTTTATTGACAGTAGATTTCAATTCTTTGTAGTATTTTTTTTTACTGTTAGTCTGGTTTTTATGAAACTCTGCTGCGGCCTTGTCACGCAAACGCATCATGAGCTTGATTGTGTCCGTGATCCAGGGGTACGTACAGCCCCTAACTAATGTAGTTTTTAGTGGAGCATGTAAGTCAAATATGTGTATTACGTGTCGGTTGAAGGCTTCGACCATATCATTTACATTTCCCAGGTTTGACATCAGTGCCCTGTTTATCAAAACTTACAAGTCTACAAGTTCACAAGTTATACTTTACAAGAAAGTTTTTACAAGTTCGTGTAAATTACGTTTATCAAAAAAAATCAACAGGACTTGTAAACTTTATCACTTGTAGATTCATACTTGTAAGTTTTGAAACCAAAATTTTATGCCGCCATTTTTTTTAATGCCGTTATCTCATTATGGTCTATTTAAACGCATGGCTGAATGGTTTTATCCTTGCCTACTCTGAACGAGAAAATTAAAAAAAAAGAGCGAAGCAGTATTCCCGCCATTTTTGAATTTATTCAATCATATTTTAACCATATTTGAAAAGGAAACACGGGTAGTAATAGTGAAAAATGTCTAAAACTGATAATAAAATAACAGTTCTACAATTAATTCGCGACAAATAAGAGATTCTGTTCGGTGCATTTACCGACAAATTGTCTAAGGATAAAAAAATAGAAGAGTGGAAAAATATTTTAACTACTTGTCAATCGCTTGGTCTGGTCCCTCCGGGAAAAGATTACGCATATGTTCGAGACACATTTTATTCAAATTTAAAAAGGTCTACATTGGTAAGCATTATCTCTAAATAATTTAACTATATAGCAAAACAATTAGGTTGAGTTTTCTATAAGTTACAAATGATTTGGCATCTTGACACTGACGACTTCAAGCAATATTTTTATGAAACGAGTCTTAAATTAACGTTCATGACAGTACATATTTTAGTCTTAAATCTCAAATTGTGTTGTTTTTCCTCATTTTATAACAACGTTTAGATGTGGTTCAATCGTAAGTGTGTTTTGGTTTTATTTTTAATAAAGGTGCTTGTTTTGTATGTCCATCCTCAGAGTAAAAGAGACAATGCTAAGAGAACTGGAACTGGCGGCGGCAGAAAAAACATATTAACCCCAATAGATGACTTAATATTAGAAATAATAGGCAAAACTTCGCCTATTACTGACGGAATACGAGTAGAACCGACAAGTTCATCACGAGAAAATTGTTATTTTGAACAGAATGTTGTCCCTGATTTGTCTCAGACACCAAAAACAAGCAAAAAGGACTCTACTAATTTGAATTTAAAAGGTACCTATGTTTTAAAGATACTTAACTAGCTTCTGCCCCCGACTAAACTTTCCTATTTTGTGGGATAAAGAGGGTCCTTGTTCTTTACCAACATTTAAACTAAAATAAAACAACGATAATACGAATAAATATTCTTAACCCATATTTTATTTGCATTACATTTATTTCTCTGTATAAGAATTTAATCAGGCCCTAAGGGAAAAAAAAACCTACGAGTAAATGCAAACATACATACATAAACTTCTAAAATCATAAAGAATGTGATTATATTTTATGCCTTTTTGTTTTTCAGAACAAAAAACTAAAATAGTTCACAAAGGATCGAAAGCACATTCTGAAGTTGTCGAAGAAGAGTCAAAGAAAAAAAGAAAACTCGATCTGCAGTTAGAATATCTAGAATTAAACAATTATAAATTAAAGCTTGAGATATTAGAAATGGAACAAAAACTAGGCGTCGAGCCTTCGATTATGACCAAAGAAATAAAACCAAATCCAGAAAATAAAATAAAACATCAGGATGACTCAAAGCAAATTTTATTAATTTCTAACGACAACATATTCTTTAATGAAGATGGAACTCAAACTGTTTTAGTTTAATAGGTACTCATAGGATTGATTTGAGTTAATAGATAATATTTAAGTTTTTGTTGTAATTGTTTCTAAGTATTGCTTACCTACTTGTAAAATTATATTATTAATTTAATATTAAATTCCCTTTAATTTCTGAAATAACTAATCATTCTTTCGAGACTGCTCCGTCCCCTAACATCTTCGGAGTTCCCTTCAAATACATCATCAGAATCAGGTCTATTTTCTTCGTCCGAGTCGTTCCACTCGTCTCCGTTGACGTCATCCCTAATAAAATTGCACAGGGTTACGCAGCAATTGAAAATATCGCAAGCAAATGTTGGTTGAACCCGTAAATAATTTAAACAGGGGAAACTTTTCCTTCAGTATCCCGATAGCATTTTCAATAACTCGCCGAGTCGATTTATGAGCATTAAGAAATCTGATGTTTGCTTGATCATTGGCATCTATTACCAGAGGAGTTATGAGCCATTCCTTTAGAGGGTATGCAGAGTCACCTAGGAGAACTCCTTGTGAAATAGGTCTCCAGCCACTTTCAAATTGCTCAAATAAGAGACTATTTCGTAGAACTCTACTATCATGGGTGCTCCCGGGCCAGTTAGCGTAGGAATAGTAAAACTTTCTGTCTGGACCGCACACAACTAAGCAGTTAATCGAATGATATCCGTGTCTATCAACGAACACTTCTTCGTGTTGGTGTAGGGCATCCATTTTTATCAAAGTGCCATCTAGACAGCCACAAACCAACGGCATTCCTTTCAACATATGAAATTTCTGTACTACCTCCTGCACATTATTCGGCCACTTAACATAAGCGTCAAACATTACACTATTGACAGCTGCTACAACACTGTGAACCGCATTACACACACTGCCTTTTGTTACACCATGCATGTCTGAAACAGCATGGTATTGAACTCCCGTTCCTAACCAATGTAGAGCAATTTGTAACATTAATTTACTTGACAAGGCGTGGTTCCTGTTTGAATTTCTTTCCAAATGGCTACCCAAAATACTAATTAACTGTTCCAGTTTATGAGCCTTAAGTCTAAACCTTTCGTTGAATTCATATGTCAACTCCATACAACCGTAGTCTATTCTTGTTTTGTATGTTCTCGGTTCCGTAATTCTAACATTTTCTTCGTCGCTTGAATCACTTGGCCACATTTTAAAGAAAAAATAATTTTAAAATGTTACTGCAGAACTAATGAAGACTATCCAAGACACTTGTAAAACCTTATGACGGAATGGAGAGTCGGCGGCAACTCTCCGAATTTTTCATGGTTTTTTACAAGTTGTAAGTTACAAAGGTTTTTTTGATAAACAAAATCACGAATACAAGTGTAAAAACATACTTGTGAAATAAATAACTACACTTGTAGCCCGTCATTTACACATGTAGTTTTGATAAACGCATTTTTGTAATAATGTTTTTTTTTACAAGTAAAATGCTTGTAATACAAGGCTTGTAAGTTTTGATAAACAGGGCACAGGTCTCACCTCACAGACCGCAAGTCCGCATCCAGACAATCGCGCTGAATGTTTTTGATAGGCCTGTAGGTTATTTGAATTGGCTTAGGTTTTTCAAGCTTAATGTGGAATTCGCAAACAACAAGGCAGTGTCCATAGAGCGTACCCACATGGTCTACAGTTACATTTTTCGCACGTAAATCCGTACAAACAACATCAAGCAGCGTCTGGCTAGTGTTTGTAAAATGAGTGGGTTTTGAAACTAATTGTGTCAATTGAAAACATGTCAAAAAATTATGTAATTTAGTACTTCTAGTATCATTATTGTTTAAAAAATTTATATTTAAATCGCCTAATAATATCAAATGGTCATAGTCAGGAATAGAGACAATAGTATCAGAAATAGCATCCAAAAACAAATCTAAATCCATCCAGGGTGGACGATACGCCGTTCCAATCGCCAGCTTCTTTCCGTTAAGGGTCAAAGTGACCCACATTTGTTCCACGGATCTATGCAACGGATCAACGGGGTGAGGCCAAGTGCGAGCATTGACATATCGTTTAATATAAAAGCCTACGCCTCCTCCGCGGGATCTTGTGCCTTTAGGCTTAGGATATGGATATGGCGCAATCTATAGCCAGGAAGTGTAGGCGCCTTCCCCTCCTCCCCAGGTCTTAACCACGACTCATTGATAGCCAGCACATCGAGATCATGCCGGGAAGTAGCCGCTATGAAGTCATCGTGTTTTGTGCCTAGGGAACCTGCATTGAACAGACCTATTCTCACTGACTTATTAATCATTTACAGAGAGACACGCAAATAACAAACATATGTGAAAAATGAACAAGTATACAAAAATAACTGTGTCATTCATTATGTCGTATTCAAAGAATAATAAATAAAATAAACCAATACTCGGTAATACATAAATATATTATATTAAGATGTAAATAGTTAATTAAGTGCATTATTTTACATATATATATATATATTGCAATAAAATAAAATAATTTATGTTTTCCATGCCATTGCCATACCATACAAGTAAACCATGAATACACATAAGACAGCGTGACAACTTCAAACAGGGGCGGATCCAAAAACCCGTATTATATCGGCGTCCGACTGGAAGCTGTAGGTACGCCTGTTTCCCTTCGCCCTGCCGGGCGTACACCCGTCCCCGCTTCGTCCACGTAAACCTCCACGCCTGCTTCCGACACTCCTCCCGGACACGTTGAAACAGCTGGCGGTTCGTGCGCATGAGTCGCTCGTTCACATAGACGCGGCTGGGCGCGCCCGGCAAGCCAGCGTCGCCAGAGGTGAAGTTGCGGCGCACTCGGGCAGCCCGCAACAAGTCGTCCCGCAGCTGGCGCCGCGCCAGCCTGACGACTATGCGACGCGGGCGGCCCACGACACCACCGTCGGCGCCGCCAGCCGCCCCCCGCTCAGCCGCACCGACACGCTCGGCGAGCACCACGTCACGAGGGTCAAGGGTGATACCTAGTTTGGCAGCGAGGACCGTGACTGTGTGTACCGGGTTTTCCCCTTTGGCCTCGGGAACGTGGCCTATATCCAGGTCCGAGAGCAGCGCGTCCTAGTCACGGTCGCTCAGCTCCATCTTGAGGCGAGCCACCGTCTGCTGCAGCTCCTCGACCACGCAGCTCTGGGGCGCCGACTCCGCCTCCCTCCTTTCTACCGCCTCAAGCCGCCGCTCGATGTCGTCCATGCGGCCCGACAGGTTTTTTAATGTGGCCCGTGTGTCTTCGCGGAACTCACGCTGCTCAGACATGTACTCATCGAGGTCTCGACGCAGCCCAGTAACTTGGGTGTCCTTGCCTAGCATGGGTGCGGGGCTAGCGAACGATGGTCCAGATATCGTCGTCGGCGGGACCTGCATCTCGCCGGAGCCTTTTAACGGGGTCCCACTACCACCAGTCATCCCCCGCTTCGCTTCGCATTCAGGGCAAGCCCAGTCCCTGGGGATTGCCACACTGTCGGAAGCTGCAACTCCCACGCAGCCCCTATGGTACACTCCGCGACATACTACGCATGTGGCGGCACCTTTCGGCGATAAGAATTTTTTACAAGCTACGCACTTTGTCATCGTTGGCTTGTTAGAGGAAAGTCTTAATAGGTACTTAGTTCTCGTGCACTTTATAGTGATCACCTAAATCTATATTAATAATTCCGTCAAGGGGTACGGTAGACTCGATCGAAACCTTAGATGAATAACAAAACATAAAAAAATATTGATTTTGAGTCGACAACATATAAGCGTAAAATTCGAATTATGGAGATTTTCGTTAAATTCTAATGGCACTGACAAACAAACCGCCGTCACCATTCAAACAAACCGCAGTCGCCATCTTAGATACGCCTTAGTGTTGCCAATGCAAATTTTTAGAAGGCCGTGTACATTAGGCCGGCTTTACACTGTAACTTACGACTTACGTAAGTAGGAACGCAGCTATTTGTTAGACTTAGATAGAAATATTTTTTTCTCATTCTAACAGATAGCTGCGTCCCTACTTACGTAAGTCGCAAGTTACAGTGTAAAGCCGGCCTTAGATTAAAAAGCCGTGTTTATATGGAAAAAGACCAACAGTGGGCCGTGTCACTCCTTAAAAAAAGAACTACTCCGATGTTCGTTGTAACAAGCAATATATGGATAAGCGGGACGGCACTATATGACGGTCGAATTCGTACATCGTGCAATTTGCGGTTTTGTAGGTCCTAAAAAAATATGGGAATATTTTTTTTCATCTAATCGGACAATAATTAATAACTTGAGATCTACTTTAAAACAGAGTCAACTAGCCTATTGGTACAATACAACGAGACGTGTGCGTAGGTAGGTTAAGTAAACTAAATCAAATCAAATAAAAAAAACTATTGAAAAAAAAACCGCATCAAAATCCGTTGCGTAGTTTTAAAGATCTAAGCATACATAGGGACAGACAGCGGGAAGCGACTTTGTTTCATACTATGTAGTAATGACGAGTGAAAGGGATAGAGTATCCGACCATCAAGGGGCCGGACGGGGCCGCGAGTAGGTGAAATAGGCTAGCTAAATACAAGGTCGTTAAAGGAGTTAGTTAAATGAACAGGAAAGCAGTTGGAAGGGAAAGCCATATACAGTAAGCGCTTTAAAAGTGGCTAAGTAAAAGAGTTACCCCTTCGAAAGGGTTTAGTCAAATGTAAGGGATACCTCCCAATTGAATCGGGAAGCAACTCCACGGGGTACACAACGCAAGAGGAAAGCCGTTCAAAGGCTTAAGCCGAGGAACGGCTTTTTCGGTCCCTGATTCAAACCATACATTTGTACGTTAAGCTGGCTTTTGACGAATAAAAAGCGGCCAAGTGCGAGTCGGACTCGCCCATGAAGGGTTCCGTAGCAGCAAGTAACATAATATAAAAGTTCGTTGTAGCTTTGATCAATGTTTTTATGACGTATTAAAAAAAAACTACTTACTAGATCTCGTTCAAACCAATTTTCGGTGGAAGTTTGCATGGTAATGTACATCATATATTTTTTTTAGTTCTATCATTCTCTTATTTTAGAAGTTACAGCACTTTGGAAGTGTCTCTCGCGCAAACTGTTCAGATTAGAAAAAAAATATGTTAGTAACCTTAATATCATTTTTGAAGACCTATCCATAGATACACCACACGTATTGGTTTGATGAAAAAAAATTTTTGAGTTTCAGTTCTAAGTATGGGAAACCCCCTAAATTTATGTTTTTTTTCTATTTTTGTGTGAAAATCTTAATGCGGTTCACAGAATACATCTACTTACCAAGTTTCAACAGTGTAGTTCTTATAGTTTCGGAAAAAAGTGACTGTGACATACGGACGGACAGACAGACAGACATGACGAATCTATAAGGGTTCCGTTTTTTGCCATTTGGCTACGGAACCCTAAAAAGTGAGTGTCCGAGAAAACCAAAGTCAGTTTAATGTACAAATCTATGGTTTGCAGTAACATACCGAAAGCTAACGTTGATCGATTGACTTGGCATTTTTATCGTGTTTTTTATGTTAAGGAAAGGCACATGAGCACTCAGGCCCCCTGATGGTAAGTGGAATCTGAGACCCATAGACTCCTAAGACCTCAAATGCGTTGCCAACCCTGAGGACTAAGATGGAATGTCTCTATGCTAGTAATTTCACTGGTTGTCTTATCCCCACGCCGGAACACAACAATGCGAACACTGTTGCTTGGCGGGTGGTTAATGGATAAGATGGTGGTAGCGATCTGGACGGACCCTGCACAGGGACCTACCACCACTAA
Source organism: Acleris holmiana (assembly GCA_949316455.1). Classification (NCBI taxonomy): domain Eukaryota; kingdom Metazoa; phylum Arthropoda; class Insecta; order Lepidoptera; family Tortricidae; genus Acleris; species Acleris holmiana. The sequence goes on along the minus strand of OX438762.1, from coordinate 42,740,081 downwards.
AACTCATAGTCCTAGTTATCACCCATTCAGTAAATAAAACAGTGGAACATAATGTAATTAAACATATCAGAATTATCTTTATCAATTTATCAGCTTTAATCTAAATAATGTTTGACCTATGATATAAAATATCGTGAATACCTGATTATAAATTTATAATTGTGTAAAACACCATAGACTAGGTTACCTTGTTAATTAACACCGTTCCATTTACTCCCCAAACTACCCTATTGTGACATCATTGCGACCAAAATCCGGGGTCTAGTTATCAGTTTCCCAGTGTTTTTCACGGAGCGAGCCGAGACCTATAGTGCAGGTAGTAAACCCACATTGAGGAGTCGATATTGACGATAAGTTGAGTGAATAAATATATTTTATCTGCATGAATTCAATTTAATAATAATGACAATGGCATTACGCTATACAATGTAAAATTTACATATGACAAATATATAAATTATACAATTTCTTAATTTATATAAGTAATTAAATATCTTCGTTGTCACTGTTGTCATCACGCAGATTTATTATTTATGGTCGGGAATCTACTAAGAATGCCTTAACTAAGTCTTAATTCTGGAGCTTTTCAGCATGACGGACACATTTCTGCCAATCTTCGGTCGTTACATTGTTGATAGCATCATGTAGTATTTTTTCTACATCTACTATTTTTAAATTATTCTTTTTTGCCGCAACTTCTCCTTTAATTTGAGCCCATATTAGCTCTATAGGATTGTATTGGCAATGGTATGGTGGAAGTCTAATAACTTCGTGCCCGTATTCACTGGCAAGCTGATCTACTTCGAATATTTTTATCGGTTGATTCTGCTCCACTTTTTTCATAAGCTCCGCTATAACTTCTGTTGGACAATACGCAATCTTATTTTTCGTCAACCAATCTTGGTTATCTTTCTTGTGCCAATGAGTGGTAGGTGTTGGATTTAACACATTTTTGCGGTAGCTAGCGTTGTCTATGATGATCAATGCCGGTTCTTCTAAAACCGATAAAAAAACATTGAACCGCTTCATATACACTTCAGAATTCATTTCTGAGTGGTAATCAGCGTTCGAAGACTTCACAGCCTTAAATACTAATTTGCCCTCACGGATTTACGTTAAAAGATGATAATAACATAATTTCCCATCTTTAAATTATTAATAATATATTGTGTACTCCATTCGGTTATTACAAAATAAGAACCCTTCTTAGGAAGACAATAATCACTGAATAAGTAGGCAATTATAGTTTAAAAAATTAAAATTACATCGAAGTTTAAAACATTTCGTAATCGTCACATTCCCATCACTGTGACCGCCTAGTTTTATTGCACCTCACCCGAGTTTTATGGCCCCAATCGTCAGTTTGGTTGGGGGCTAGTATAGTATAGTAGAAACTATTTAAAATAATTCCCACTTGAGAGCTTAACTGCCCGAAGAATGGCATTATTATTCTTTGTAAACCCAACCGCTAATTACCTGTGCAAAATAGATACCATAAATAACAAAAGATGTCGTATGAATAACAATAGTATTCCTTCAAAACTAAGGTTTAAATTGTCACAGCATGCACTCAACGTATGATATTTTGAAATTAAGGACCATGGTCACCCAGATGTCTGTTTATGTTACTTACAGGGTGATATTTTTATTGTAAGATTTTGCTAGTTTTCGCAGCTATAGATAAGGATAGAGGGGATAGAGATTCCTTATCAGCTTCAGTCGCTACCAAGTATCGGCATCGTTAGCTTCACTGTGTTCTATTCACGATATTTCTTATATTTGACAACTGGCATACGTTTTAGATTTTCATTGCTTACCGATTGGAACTTTTTAAGAGAAATTGTAGTGAACTCGATAACGACCCCGACTTTGTATATGGACTTTGATTAAACGAAATAGTGTGTGAGACTTCGTTTCGCCCTTGGGAGAGTAGTGAGGCTGTAGCTTCATCGGAAGCCCCATCAAATAACCCCATCATGACACCAGATGAAGGACATCTATCCTGCCCTCATGCGACAGTTTCATCCAACTACAATCCTGTCTGTGTCGATAAAAATACACCATTACGAAAAAAGCATGCACCCTGCTACTCAAGAAGCGGTTTTATATGTATACTATTTGATTCTAAAAGAAATAGGTCCTTATGGATCTATAAGACGCACATCACAACTAACAAACGCTTCGGAAAACACTGTCAGAAGACTTGTGAAAAAAGGACGACCAACAGAACTGACTCGTAATAAAAAAGAGTTTGCCCGAATCTACAATTCAACGGAGGATTTTATTTCCAGAACGGTTGAACTTCTAAAGGCAAAACCTAACGTCGGTTTAATATACAAGGAATTGAGAAAGGACGGTGCAGTTTTCCCATACAGCTTGCCGTACTTCGTACATATACTCAAAGATATGGGATTTGAGTACAAAACATCAAACCACAGAAAAGTGATCAAGGATTCGCAGAGGCTAATTAACCTGCGTGATAATTATTTAAAGCAAATTGAAAAACACCGTGAGAATGGAAAACATTATCATCTACTTAGATGAAACTTGGTACGACACTCACTACGTCTCTAAAAAAGGCTGGCAAAAAGATGGCATCACGACGTGCACTCAATGTACAGTCAACCAATTTGATTCCTAGGCCACTGTACAACCTTGTCGATTTAACTGCTAGGTTGCTAGTTGATAACAATAAGACCGCATATCTCAGTGCGGGTCAAAGGATTATCGGCTTTCCGATCACAACATGAATTAACACTAATGAGGTTTAAACGTTTTTGCTCTATGAAAACGTTTTTTCGAGAGGAAAATGATTTTGACAGAATGACAAATAAAGGTTCGCGTTGTCAGTTTTGTTCAAACAATATAATTTTTATTATATGGATATGCCTGCAGCTAATTTGGAAGAGCGAAGAACACGAATAATAGCATTGCATCAGGAGGGTCAGTCACAGTAGTCGTGACTCATTGCAGAATCATTGAATATATCGGTAATATCGGTCGATCGGTCGATCGGTCAGTCAGTTCATGGAAATGGATATTCAAGCCCAGCTCCTAGAGTTTTATTTCATCTTTTGTTAAAAATTTCAGCGTGCAACCGTAGATTTGTGGATTCAACGATACGCAGAAGAGGGCGAATTAATTGACCATCGAAGCTACAATCATGGTATTCGCAAAGTAACCGACGAGCTAAGAACACAGATACGGCAAGATTGGAACGAAATGGTTTAACTTCAACTAAATATTTTACGGATCAATTTAATGTTTCTGTTGAAACTATTAGAAAACATTTACATTCCATGGGACTCCACCACCGGCACTATGCAAAGAAAATAGCTTTGACTGAACGACACAAGACTGAGAGATTAAATTTTGCTCGGCAGTATCTTGACTTTGACTGGACAAACGTGATGTTTTCCGACGAGAAAACTTTTCAATCCAGTGAAACATGTCGTTTGCACTTATGGCGATACGACAACACTCGGTAAACTGAAGATCACGTTGTCCCTAACCAAGCTTCAGGCCGTATCAGCGTGAATTTATGGGGCTGGATGAGTCTCGCAGGTGTGGTTGAACTGGCTGAAATGCCTTTCCGGGCAAAGGCCACAGATTATCTCGCTATATTGGAAGACGTTAAGCTGCCTACGTGCGTGTCTTATATCCGCAAAATAAGGTTCCAAACTTTCATTTCATTCATGATAACTGATACATAAAGCAAGAATTGTGAGCGATTGGATCAACAATATGACATGGTTACTGTTATCCCATGGGTAGCCAAGTCACCGGATCTCAATCCGATAGAAAACTTGTGGGGTTTAATGTGGCAAAATAAAAATGCGAGGTCACGGGCTGTCCTGGTAGAACATTGCCAACAAGTTTGGGAAACTTTAAGGACCTCGGACATTTGCACTGTTGTAGTTGGCTCTATGCGGTCAAGACTTCTAGAAGTGATAAGAAATAATGGTGGATATTCTCGTTATTAAAGTTAATGTGTTTATTTTTTCACCTTAGCGATAAGAAACACAGGGTAAATGAATGCATGTTATCCTGCTTTTATTAAATAATAAATTTTTTCATCTATTTATTATACTTCCTTCGCCGTCATAAGGTGCCCTACTTAACTCGTCTCGCATACTCTAGAAAAAGACGAACACCTTAATTATGTTCGAAATAAACGAATGTGCTACTTCTACTGTGTAATCTCACAACAAAGTGCACTATTTAAATGGGAGGGACGACACGATACGGAGTTCGAACTGCGAATTTTGGAGTAAGTAGCTCCAGTCATTTTACAATATGTGCAACAACAATTTAATTAGACATCATATTGAGAAGTTTTTTTTTTAACTCAAATTGCTAATAAGGTTAATCGGTAAGAAACTGTTCTTCTTCTTTTTTAATTAATGGCGGTCCACACGGTGATTTCGCCAATGTCAAGTGAATAGAGTAAATCAGTAAACAGAATAAATCAAAAGTAAAAGCCGGGCATTTTTCAATCGGCCATCTTCCCTCCCCGAAGGTTACCGGGACCCGGTAATAAACTCTTTTTTATAATAGAAAGCAAACGACAGGTAGGATCAAAATGTCATGATCATGACCCTTAGCAACGTCAATAAATAATAAGCACTGTCATAGACGTCATAGTAGATAAATTAATTTAATACGACATGGTCCTAGAGGGGCCTAGGAATCCAATTGGTTGACTGTACCTGTATCACGAAGAAAAAGAATAATAATATTTCACGCAGGATCTGAAAATGGATGGGTGAACGGAGCGTTAATGCTGTCTGCAAATAATATCGCCATCTGCAGTGCTGATTATCATCAGGACATAAACGCAAAACTTTTTGAAACGTGGTTCAAAGATCAACTGTTACCAAACATACCGGAACAAGAACAATATGAATTATTCTGCAAAGACAAAAAAGAGAATCTATTGAAGATATTAAAAAACATTCTTTTGCCAAAAAATAATACAAAGATTAAACAGCAAAACTCAAGAATTGCGAAGTTCTAAGATTGCCGCCTTAATACTGCAATTTAAACCCCATCGCATTGGTGTGGAGTACTTTAAAAAGAAACGTACGAAAGTATAACAACAATCCGAAGTTTAGTGAAGGCGTGCTTCAAATTATAAGGAGTTCAATAGATTTAACAGGTGAACACTGGAAAAACTGTTGTCTGCATGTTCACAAATTAGAAAAATCAATGGCCCGAAACTACAGACATCCTGCTGTTATAATCGAAGTCTCAGGCAGCAACGATGAATCAGACATAAGTTGTTTGGATGAAGGTTAACTGTTAGAAGACAACTATATTTTTTTACATACATTCATAACATCACGCCTTCATTCCCAGAGTTGATAAGCTCTCTTCTTGAGCTCTGCCAGCTACAGAAATACCAACAACTCAAAAAAAGACTTATGGATAATTCTGCAACCACATTCTGCTCAATCAGGCCAAGAAGTTTACTATACTATCCTCAAACCGAACGGACGACTGAGGCAATAAACGCCGGCGGCCGTAGGGATGGCGACATGTCGATACTGGATTATTAAATGTCGATAACATTGATTATATTTTCATTGCTTAATAATGTAATTTATTTATATGTCTTTATTAGTTTAAGTTATTCTCAGTATCGTGCTGATACCGTAGCTCATTAGTAGGCTTATGACTTTTGGATGCTCGCCGTGGTTCAAGAATCCAGGGAGTCGCCGTTATAGCCATTATATAGTATAAGCGTAGTCATTAGACTATCACACTAATTATTTTACATATAATAACACAATGACACAGTCATTAGGGTACGCCGATTTTATTATACTATATTAAAGATGACAATTACTATAAAAGGATTACAAATAGAGTTCATACCTCATTCGTCACACGAATACCGTCTGTAAGCATACACCATAATGGAAGATTTTTGCAGTACTTCTATTACCAAGTTAAAAGGTCATATTGATTCACAATCTCGACAGCTCATTTATAATGACTACGTGTTTTTTTAATAAACTGAAGGAAAATCCTGATATTATGAAGACTATTGACTTTCAACAACCAAGAAAGCTGGCGGCCTTGATGTGTGGAATAAGCGTAACTAAGGTCCGTATCGTTAATTATGGAAACAAATAAAATGGTGTAATCTGTATAAAGACTATTTATTACAAAAAAAAACTTAAACTACGCGATTCTTAGATCTTCAAAGTGAACCATAAAAACTACTTTTAGTTATTTATTGATCCCCTTTGCCAGCTTTCTCACTTTGCTTTTGATGCTCTTCATTAGCCCTTGGACATCGACTGTTTTGAAAGTTTTGTGGGTACGGATCCAGTCTTTTTTCAATTGGTGGTTTAGCTTGTTTTCGTAGCTTTGCCTTCATCAGAGCCCAAAATTTCTCGATGGGCCTGATCTCAGGGCAATTTGGGGGATTTACTTGCATTTGCGAAGAAGCATATTGGGAAGCCCTTGCAGTACTGGAAATCAGTATTGTGGACTAATGAAAGCAAATTCGAGCTATTTGGGCAAAAAAACCGGTTTAGGGTGTGGCGTAAGCCTTGTGAAGCATTAGCAGAACGTAATATACAAAAAACTGTCAAGCATGGTGGGGGCAATGTTATGGTGTGGGGCTCGTTTGCTTGGTCTGGAGTTGGCAGCTTAGCTCGAATTAATGAAAAAACGACTGCTGAAGGTTATATCAACACATTGCGAGAAAATTTAGAGATTTCTTTGCTTAAATGCGACTTGGATGGCCGATATATCTTTCAACAAGATAATGACCCGAAGCATACAGCTAAAATATCTGCTGCATTCTTCAAGGCAAATAGGATCCAACAGCTAGAATGGCCCCCACAAACGCCCGACCTCAATCCGATTGAAAATTTGTGGTCTTATTCGGATAGCAAAATTAATAAAACAAATGTTACTAACAAAGATTCCTACTTCACTGCACTGGAAGAAGCTTGGGACAATATCGACCCTGAATACCTAAAATCGCTGGTTGAAAGCGTACCTACCTCGAAGATTAGCAGCGGTGTTGAAAGCAAAAGGAGGCCACACAAAATATTAGATTAAGTTTATTTAGCGTTTATGTCTACTGTATGATTTAATTTGTCCAGGGCAAAATGAAGTGCTATCGATAATTATCTATGTAAATAAATAATTTTGTATCAGCCTTGATATTTTATCATATGTATGTAATAAGTCATGAAATATGGTACAAGTTTTTCTATATTCCTTAATATACAGTGGAATTCTTAAAGTAGTTATAGAAGAAATATTATTTTTTGTGCAAGTGTACGATTCTTTTTTTCCAGCACTGTAGGTTGTTTGTGGTTTATAAATCAGATGAAAGTATAAACCATTCGTCGTATCACTGCGTAATGAAAATCATGTTTGAAGTTTACTCAAAATATTATAATTTAATGTACTTCAACACATTTATCAATAAATTACCTATTCTTCTATCATCGCATTAAACACTACTTGATTTCAATGACTTTGTTTACTACTGGCCATTTAGATAAAATAGGTAATATTCTAATCATCTTTGTCAAGCATTGACGTTGTCACTTTAGAAACGTGTACTTATTTATAAACCAATGCGATTTTCATTAATTAATTATAAATTATGGCTTCAAGACGTCCGGCAAGTGAAAAATGTATACGATCTTGGCTATCTTCTTACCCAGATTTATCTTTTGACGGATTTCAATTGCGTTGCCTTATTTGTGATAAACGTCTGAGAACCTACCGAAAATCCGATATTCAGTTGCATGTTAACTCAAAAGTTCACCAGCAAAAGAAAAATGGTTCAGAATCAAACACGGATTTTTATTTGGATTTGACAATAATGATGATATGTGCTAATATTCCTTGGTCAAAATTAAGTAACTTTTATTTTCGTAACTTTTTATAAAAGTATTGTGGTGGCCGGGATATTCCAGATCAATCACATATACGTAAAATTTACTTGGATAAAGTCTACAAAATTACAATGCAAAATATGCGGAGAAAATTACGAGCAGCGGATAGCTTTTGCTTCAGCTTTTGGGTGTCTATTGACGAAGCACGTGACTGTTTGGGTCGAAAAATTGTACATTTTCTATTAATACCTTTGAGTACTAACACTGTTAACAAATTCCATTTAGTGGCATCTAAGGTGTTGGATTCAGTAAACGGTGAAACTATTTATCAGTTTTACGAAAGTACACTGAACTGGCTATGGACTGACTCTTGGAAAATTGTTGAAACGTGCATATCCTCAAATATTGCATGTAACGTGTTTTGCACATGGGTTTCACCGTTTAAGTGAAGAAATACGGAATAAGTAGATTTCCGAACGCGCGAATGTATGAAACAAATATTTTTAAAATTCGACTCTAGAGTAAAATATTTCAGAGAACAATGTCCTGGTCTAGCTTTACCACCTAAACCAACAATTATTAGGTGGGGGACGTGCGTGGATCACAGCCGCTTGTTACTATGCAGAACACTTCGAACAAATGAAGGGGATGATAAATGGTTTAAAAAACGAATCATCCTTAATTCGGAAGATAAAGAATATAATTAAAATCCCAAATTTAAAAAAAAATTTCTGTACATAAAAACAAATTTTCAAGTTATCCCACAAAAAAATCTTGAACTACAAAGCACAAAGTTACAGATAAAAAAACCTTTTAAAATTGTAAAGGAAATACATACTGTTTTAAAAAAATTACCTTAGATCTACACTTACATCAAAGTTTCAAGCAATTTTAAATCGAAATCCTGATTATGTTACCGTAAACGAAATGCAGAAGAAAATAAACGCCGAGCCTCAAGCATATTGGAAAAACAATATACCAATGTCAACAATTAGACATGCCCCAATGACGTCAGTAGACTGTGAACGCACTTTTTCGACTCACAAATGGGTCCTAAACTCACGTCGATATAGGCTCACAAGGGAAAATTTGGAAAAAAAATATGGTCATTCTTTTCCATTGGCGAAAGTGATTTATCGCCTTAATCATCGTCATTTGAATAATTTGTCACTGGAAACATATAAATTATGGTACTTCAAATAAATTTATAAAACATTACTTTTATCCTTTGTTTTGTATTGTCACGAATAAACTATTCTTATTCTTATTTAGTACCTATTTTTTTATTATTAATATAAGGAAGTCTCTACTGTACAGAACAGGGTTAAGTTTTCAAAATGACGGGCGTTTGTCCTATCCTTGAATATAATTCCTTGGACTGGATTTTTTAACTGTTTTCGAGGTTTGGGCATGGTAGCCACTCTATGTATATATTGGTCTGCTGATGCGACTTACTCCTACGGCTGTAAGATGGGTACTGAAGCTAATTGAGAGTGCACGATAAATACGAACTTTTCCAATCAAAACAAAAAAAAAAAACGCACTAGGTTCACTAGATTGCCTACATCTGCATGGATGACGTTGGTGTGAAGAGGGGTGGTCTGTATCTGATTTGTTCCTGATTCGTCATATTCCAAATTGGTCATAGTCCAAACTCGTCATATTCCAGATTCATCATCTTCCAAACTCGTCATACCATTTACAGCCTGCATAAATTTAGTATAGAAATCCTGTGTGGTAAATGTGGTATTATTCCATTTTTTTTTGTTTATTTTTTTTTGCCTTAAGTAAATTATTGTCTACTAGCCGTAGCACAAAGTATAACTACTAAGTACAATCTAAGTAATACTTATTATTCCTGTAAGCACGTGTTCGCGATTTAATTTGAGTGTAAAATGAAGAGTTTGGAAGATGACGAATCTGGAATATGACGAGTTAGGAATATGATCTGTTAGGAAATTGTCGAGTTTGGAAGATGACCAATTTGGAATATGACGAATTAGGAACAAATCCTGTATCTGTACGTTTTTGGAGAGATAGGCCGAATTGTAGCGTTAAAAATCTTAATATTTTGTACGAAGCACTTGAGATCTCTTATTAAGTTTACAAAGATACATTTTGAAGGGTAAATTTAAATGATTGATTTTAATTTCGTTACTAAGGCAAAAAACGGAAACCTTACAGGGTCACTTTGCTGTCCGTCCGTCTGTTTGTCAAGACCCTTTATCTCGGGTACGCGTAGAGGTATCGAGTTGAAATTAAACCATATAATCAAATCCACAGTCCAGTGCTGTGAAAAAAACGGAAACTTCTAAATTTACATAAAAAAGTGACGGCCGTTGTGCCCCAAAAAACGCATATTTCGACACTCTCAAAAGAATCAAATCGAATTTAATATACGAGGCGTGATCCAAAGCAACGATAATCAGAATGAGAGGCACATAAAATGTAAAAAAACCTAATTTATTTTTCAACATAGTCTCCTTGCAAGTTTACACACTTAGGTCATCCTTTCTCTAGACCTTGAATTCGCTTTAAAAAAAATTTTTTTACTTGACTTGTCAAAAATGCCTCTACAGCGGCCATCACTTCACTGTCATCCAAAAATTTGTTACCTCTAAGATCTTCCTTCAGGCGTGGAAAGAGATAGAAGTCGCTGGGGGCTAGATCTGGCGAATATGGAGGTGTTCAAGCACTTCAAAGCCTGCATCACGAATAGCAGCCATCGCAACACCGGCCTTGTGGGGGGGTGCATTGTCCTGGTGAAAGAGGACACCAGCACGAAGTTTGCCCCGCCGCTTTTCCTTGATTGCTTCTCTCAATCTTCGTAAGGACCGTATCGTTAATTATGGAAACAAATAAAATGGTGTAATCTGTATAAATACTTTTTATTACAAAAAAAAAACTTAAACTACGCGATTCTTAGATCTTCAAAGTGAACCATAAAAACTACTTTTAGTTATTTATTGATCCCCTTTGCCAGTTTCCTCACTTTGCTTTTGATGCTCTTCATTAGCCCTTGGACATCGACTGTTTTGAAAGTTTTGTGGGTACGGATCCAGTCTTTTTTTAATTAGTCCATGTTATCTGTTGGTTTAGCTTGTTTTCGTAGCTGTGCCTTCATCAGAACCCAAAATTTCTCGATGGGCCTGATCTCAGGGCAATTCGGGGGATTTAATGATTTCGCGACAAATTCGACATTATTCTCTCGATACCAGTTCAACACATGGCGAGCATAGTGACACGCAGCTAAATCAGGCCAGAATAATGTACGACTCCTGTGCTTTCGAATGAGTGGTAGTACCCGTTTTTGAAGGCATTCCTTCTTGAACACATCCGAATTTAAGTTTCCCGTTACGAAAAACGGAGACGTTTTAATGCCGCATTAACAAATAGCTTGCCAAACCATCACTTTTTTCCCAAATTTCTCGCAAAAAATGGATTTGTCGTCTTTAGAGACCTTCGTACCTTTTATTACGGTGTAAAACTGCGGTCCGGGTAGGGTTTTATAGTCAAGTTTGACTTGGTTTCATCGTCCATTATGATACATTGTTCATTTTTAGTTAAAATTTGGTCGTACAATTTCCGAGCCCGAGTTTTGACAGAAGACTCCTGGGTTTTGCTGCGTTTAGGTTGTTTTTGCTTTTTATACGTTACAAGCAAGTTACGTTCCTTGGCACGCTGAACCATTGCAATAGAAGTACGACATTTTTTCGCAAAATCCCGAATCGATATCTCTTTTTTTGAGAAAAATATTCGCATATCTTTTTGTCCAAATTAGGACATGAAGGGCCTCGTTTTCTACCTCGGCCAGGTAAATCTTTTAAATTATTATTCATACTAAACGTTTTTATCGTATTGTAAACAGCTTTCAGGCTAACCCCTTCTTCTGAAGCAATCTTTCTCATAGTTATACCTAATTCTTTACAGTATTTGGTCACAATTGAATGTCGTTTTTTCTCTGAGAGACCCTTCATCTTGCAATGTATACGAATTATACAATTTTTTATAGTAAGTTTTAACACTTGACTGTATGCTTAACAGATTGACATATGACAGAAAAGACAAAATATTGTAACTTTTTTTTTAGAGCAATTCAAACTTGTTTCCATAATTAACGATACGGTCCTTATCTGGTCAGCGGAGTAAGAGCCTGTAATAGTGGTTCCTTTTTCGAGGTATTCTATCATTATGATTCCTTCGGCATCCCAGAACACGGAAGCCATGACCTTCCCAGCTGAGCTTGCAACCTTGAATTTCTTAGGTGTAGGGGAACTGGGTCGCTTCCACGTCATTGATTGTTGTTTTGTCTCAGGATCAAAATGATGGATCCAAGTCTCATCCATGGTGACTAATCGACGCAAAAAAGTTTCGGGATCAGCTCGAAATTTTTCAAGATACTTTGAAAGATTTCAATGTCGTATTTCCTTTTGTTCGGCCGTTAACATTCTAGGTACCCAACGGGCGGAGACTTTTTTCATGTGTAGTTCATCAGTTAATATTCTTTGAACACTGCCATACGAAATCCCTGTGAGCTCAACTAGATGTCTGATAGTCATTCTTCTATCTCTTAACACGAGTTCATTGATATTTTTTTAATTATCTTCCGTAAGGGCCGTAGAAGGGCGGCCTTCGCGATGTTCGTCTTGAGTGGATGTTCTTCCTAAGTTAAACTCCTTCGACCAGCGTGCCAATGTGGAATACGGCGGAGCAGAGTTCCCTAGTGTCCCCACTAATTCAGCATATATGTCTTTAGTACTATTTTTTTTTAAACAGAAGTATTTAATAACCGCTCTCAACTCAATTTTCTTCATTTTTGCGTTATTGTTCCGACCGCTCGTGAAAAACAATTGAAACTCAATGACAAATACATACTTTTTTTTTTCTTAATATTACTGAGGAGTCTCTACTGCCAGTAACGCTATATCTCATTATTGTATATCGATGCAAAAAGTATTTAGTTATCATTAATTACTTTTGGATCACCCCTCGTATTTAATTAATACACGAAAATTAGTGGTATCTAACAAGTCGGATTGACACACGTTTATAACATAACATCACGCCTTCATTCCCAGAGTGGGGTAGGCAGAGCTACAGAAATAACAACATCTCTAAGAAGACTTGTTTATAATTTCTGCAACTACATTTTGCACATTCAGGCCGGCAGATGTTTACCAGTGTATTAGTGACAGGTTGATTTAGAATACTGCTAGAATAAAGTGTGGAATCATAGGTAAGTTCAAAGAATAGGTTCAACCCTAGAATCCACCCGTGGCTAATTAAATTTTTGCCTATGACAGTCATGTTTTGTTATTTATAAAAGATGATTGTCATAGGCAAAAAAATCCCAATAAAAGATGACGTAGATTTTTTTTGTCAATTTGTAACTCAGGTAATATCTAGGCTAAATACTCTATTTGAACTTACGCGACTATTTTCTACCTAGGTACTTAAGTAAAGAAACAAACCTCCGCTGCCTCCGCCACAGCAGTACAGAATCACAACAAAACTACACTTACGCACAACACTACGACAATACCTACACTAAACAAGTTATATTTCACTATTTATATTGTTTTATATTTTGAGGCTCACAAAACACAATTCATCACAACTTTAAAAACATCACCTAACGTTTTGACGCGATAGGACGCGTAATGGCGTACGTAATGAAAAATGACTACTGCAAAGTGCAATGTTTAGATTAGGTTTTTGGGTTTTTCACTCGTTGCGGCTCGAGGTCACGCTCGACAGTGGCGCCCCGTGTCCTTGCGAAAACAGTAAAAGTTGATATCGACTATAATTGCACACAAATAAAGTTTTAAATTGGATGGCAAAATTCGCTCGTCTTCGATGAGAAGCTTGTCTACGCGGTTTTACCACGTGTCACTGCCAAGCTCCTACTTACTGGTGCGTTTTATGCATAAGAAAATAGTGTTAGTAAGATTGTAGTTGTTTTTTTTTTTTCAAAACAGACCCATGAACTTAAGAAAAATTACGTTGAAATAATTCTTAACCAAATATTACGTCGGTAATATGCAATGCATACCGACGTGTAAAAGAGCCCCTATGTGTCTAATTTAGTGAATAAACTTTTTGAGTTATGATTTTTTTATGAACGATTCGCCACTGATTTGCAGTTGGTAAACTAATCGTGATCTATGTCAATGTATAGAGACAACAGTTTTTCAACGGCAATGTCAAGTTTATCCCTCAATAGAATTTTACATTCTTATAAGTTTGTATGGAACCCTCGGTGCGCGAGTCCGACTCGCACTTGACCGGCTTTTTTCTTATTTCTCTGTCCTTTGTTGTTGTTGGTAACGAATAAATATTTTTCCTTCTTTATATTTTACTTTAGTACCCATCTTGATATGACATTAGAATATCTCGTCGACTTAAGTACACTCGGCGTGAAAAATATCGCCCCTCCGCGAAAATCAGATTCAAGCTAATCTAGACCTTAGCGAAATTATGTTACATAATTAGTATTAGTATCAATTAAAAGCACGTTTAATGTGTTTTAAATTAATAATGTTTAATTTAAACAAAACGTAATGGCTTGTGAATCAGAGCGTTTCGAAAAAAAAGTGCACAAATACTCGTTTGAAGGGTCGCGAGTTGTGCCCTTTTCCAGGGGTATAAAATGCCTGTACAAGGTCAAATGTCAATCATTCACTATCCAGACGTCGAAGAGAATACATCTAAGGAACTCAAGCAAGAAAACAACCCTCGAACATGGAGACCACCGCTGCTGAATCAGCTCAAGTGGTTGCACTACTGCAAGCAGGAGTTCGGCAGTGTGATGTCGCTCGGCAACTCAATTTAAACCGTCATGCTGTCCGCCGAGTATTTCAGCGGTTCCAGGAGACTGGGGGCTACATCAGAAGACGTGGGGCTGGTCGGCGACGCTGCACATCCGAAAGAGATGATCGCTTCATGGTGACATCATCTCTACGCAATCGCTTCGCTAGTGCTGTTGAGGTGCAACAACGCCTCAGAGAAGCTCGGACAAGATCAGTTAGCATCTCTACGGTTAGAAGAAGACTGCGGGAGAAGTATATCGTGGCTCACAGGGCTGCTACAGGCCCAATGTTGACCGCACAGCATCGCAGAGATCGCTTGCAATTTGCCCGCGACCACGTCGATTGGACGTTTGAGCAATGGAGGCAGGTTCTCTTTATCGATGAGACGAGAGTCTGTCTTTATTGCAACGACAGGCGGGCCAGAGTCTACAAAAGGTCGGGCGAACGATTTGCTCAAGCCTGTATTGAAGAGACAGTGGGCTACGGAGGTGGCTCTTGCATGTTCTGGGGGGGCATGTCTATAGACGGCAAAACCGACCTTGTCTGCGTCTCCAGGACTGGAGGCACTCGCGGCCAAGGGTCCCTGAATGCTCGCCGATACATTGCCGAGATCCTGGAAGAGCATGTGATGCCATATGCGGGTTACGTCGGCTCTGGGTTCACATTAATGCACGACAACGCTCGCTCCCACACTGCATTAATTGTTCGGGATTATCTGGAGGAGGTCGGGATTCCCGTTTTGCCGTGGCCAGCCAGGAGTCCTGACTTAAACCCGATTGAACTTTTTGTAAAATGTTGTTATCCATTTATTGTTGTAAATTTAAACTTGAATAAACATTTTTCAACTGTTCGCAATGTCATTTCCTTTAATTTTTGACCCCAAGGAAAAAATCCTTTTTTTTTTAAATTTTCCTAAAAAAACACTTTATTACCTTTCAAATGATACCTAACAATCATATTGTTGTCCTTGATCAAATAGGGTTTAAAGTCGGTTGTAATTATTTTCCGAGGAGGGGCGATATTTTTGACGCCGAGTGTATAAGGTAATGCGAAGGGTTGCCTCTATAGAGTTCGGGTGGTGTCCCAATCACCGGCAACCATTTTGTGTGCTTTTATTGGAATTGTGGGAACATGACCTTCTTTCGAGATAAACTACACCCAGCATAAACAAGGACTACGAGCATGTGAAAACTAAAATACTGCATTACTAACCTTCAACCCTTTGTTTCCGCTGCGTATGCTTTCCATAAGCGCAGCTCTGGCGTCCATGGGTACGGCAGTGTCCTGGTGCGGGAGAGCGGGCGGAACGGGTGGAGCGGGGGGTGAGGGCGGCGCAGGGGGCGCGGGCGGCACGGGCGGCTGCGCCGGCGGCGGCGGCGGCGGTGGCGGTGCCGACGGCGGCGCACTCACGGGCGGCGCTGTACGCAACAATTGCTCAAATGTCTTTTTGATCACTGTAAGGTTTGACTGCAATGCTAATGGTGTGCAATAGAATGACAAGCACTTTTGTCAAGCCGTAAAATAATAATAATAATGTGCAATTGCTGACGAGGTTATAATGGCGAACAACTATAGGAAGTATATTCTGAGGGACGGCATGGTCGACATTTGTCGAGCTTGCCGTCGCTCCGGCGAGTATCTCAGACATACGATTTCCGGTTGTTCTCACACTGAAAAAAATAAATAGCTGAACTAGTTGTGCTACTTGACGTTTAGCCAAAATTTAATACTTAGGAACCAAAATAACGTTAATATTGCAAAACTGATTTTGGAAGACATCACTAACTAGTTACGTTATTTGAAAGTTATTATACAGTTACTATTTTTTTCAGCTAATATTTACTAATATCAATATTTGATTACTGGAAGACAAACTCATGCGCTTGTTATTAAAACCATACGTTAAGTAGCATTTAAACAAATCACTTATCTAATTTAGTTTTATATACTTTATCAAATAATAACTAACTTGCGATGTTGGTGTAGCTTTTTTTATTTGCAAATGTTTAACTATATCATTGCATATTACGAAAATCGAGCAACGGGCTGTGAATTTCCTGACGAAAAGTAAAAAAAACTCGTCAATGCATTTTTCAAGAAATGGCTGCTTATTTATGGTGTCTCTGGGCCTTCCTATGCTTCAGTTAAAAAGTGGAGTAGCGTATTTAAATAACGACGAGAGTCGATCAAAGACGACCCTCGCTCAAAACGGCCAGTAGTGACCGAACAAAACGTCGATAAAGTCAAAAAAGTTGTGGTGGAGTATCGAAGAATTAAGATGTGTCAATTAGCTGAGGCCTTGGGCATTAGCAAAGAGCGGGTTGGAGAAATCCTTCATACACATTTACACATGGTGTGACCTTAGAGCGCGCGTTGGGTACCGAAAATGCTGACGGCGTTTGACAAAGTGCGGCGTGTCGAAACTTATCAGGCGTTTTTAGACTTGTGCCACAAAGTAAATAGCGGCGGCGCGCGCCGGAGCAGAGAGACCGCTCAGTACAAAGTGTCATTTTCGCCGCACGCACACAGACGTTACATTTACAGGCATTCTCATGCAATCTCAAACAGAGCTTAGTCCGGCTGTGCGCGCGTTGATTATTTGACGTTCCCGCCGCTATTATTACGCTACGTCACGTACGTCAAAATGAATAACCGATATTATTACAGTTGCAGTGTATTTGGTTGTTTAAATACAACAAAAAACTGTGCCTACACTTTCTTCACATTTCCAAACGATATTGAAAGGTAAGTCAAACTGTTTTCTCATGTTGATAGTTACTATACCTAGTTAGGTAGGTAATTTTTGGGACTAGCCGCTTTGATAACGACGATAAACCATTACACATTCATCTTATCGTTCGCTGGTAAAACGCCAGTATTTAGTTAGGTTCTATAGTTAGGTATATTCTTTGTTGGCGCTCTCGACCGCCGCCGGCCACAAGTCACAACTCGCAGCGGGTCACGCATCAATTTATTTACCAAGATACGCTGGTTCATATTTAAATGTCATGTTGAAGAATTTTCTAGTATTTTTTTTTTAATCTTAAAAGCAGTGTTAAGAGCTTACTTACATTTTAGAGACTCCAGTCATTAAACCCCAAATAACATTTTACTTGCAGTAACGTTATCTTTATCTAGGTGCACGGCAGTGTGCCTGCCAAGTTCAGAAGAGAACGCCGGTCAATATACCTCAAATGACATTTTACTTACAGTAAAGCTTTTTTTGACGCACGGCAGTGTGCCAGCCAAGTTCAGGAGAGAACGCCAATCATTAAATCCCAAATAACACGTCACTTGCAGTAAAGTTTTCTTTATACATGCTTTTTTCGTTGCAAAAAATTACTTACCTTACATTTTAAAAATTAAATGTTTTCTTTTCAGACGAACCCTATGGTTAAGTTTAATTGATCGAGAAGATGTAAACAACAAATAGTCTACATGCCTCCGAGTTTGTGAGTCCCATTTCGAAACCAATTCTTTAATAAAGACATCGAACCGAACTCTCCTGAAAAAAGGCACAAACCCTAAACTTTTACTTTTACCTGTTCAAAAAAATGAAAATATAGAATCACAAGCAACTGTGGAGACTCGCGAATTTAGTACACAATATGAAAAACTTCAACGTCCCTCCAGTTCACAAACAGCAGCTCACCTTTCTGCTAATTCTCCTCGAAAAAGAAAGCTGAAAAACGATATTCTTGAGTGCAGGAAGAGACTAAAAACAACGGATGCACCAGAAACTGGTGTTAACTTGTTTCATAAATTGTGTGATAAGTTTCTTACCGAAAACTTATCTAAAGTTGTAAAAGAACAAGCAAAATTAAAATATCATTCTTCTGGAAATAGGTACAGTGCAGATTATTAAGTATTTTGTCTTAATTTGTTTTACACAAGTCCACAGGCATACAATCTTTTAAGTGAATGTTTACTAAATATGCCGAGCAGAACTACACTCAAGCGAATGTATATGCCAATTAATACCAAAGTAAATTGTCATATAATGGAAGTTCTCAAAACCAAAGCTAATAGTATGACTGATATGGAGAGAAACTGTTCTCTTGTCATAGATTCGATGAGCCTAAAGGCTAATTTATATTATAATATAAAAGAGGACAAAATTTATGGTTTTCATGAAATACATGGAATACAATCTCCAGAGCCAGCAAGATATGCTTTAGTGGCAATGATACATGGAATTTTCATAATTTACAAGCAGCCTGTAGGATTTGCATTATTATCCAAGTGTAAAAATTCTGAAGACTTATCAAAATGGATAGATAAACTCATCAGACAGCTTCTTGAAATTGGCTTCAAAATACGAGTATTAGTTTCAGACATGGGTTCAGACTTCACAAGCAACGCCAAAGAAAGACAAGTCAGCATTGAAACTCCGTTTTTTTGTAGATTCTTATAAGATTTTTTATATCTTTGACGCTCCTCATCTGATTAAACTTGTGCGCAATAATTTGATCAACTACAATTTCCAATTTGATAACTATGAAGCTAAGTGGGATCACATCATTCAGTTTTACGAGAAAGATAAAACTCAACAAGTGAGGTCTGCCCCAAAATTAACGGAAAGTCACATTAAGACTAACAACTTTGAAAAAATGAAAGTAATGTAGGCTGTGCAGGTACTAAGTGCTACAGTGGCAGCAGGTTTATCAACATGCAGAGATTTTGGCGCGATCGATTCAACTGCCGAAGGCACAATAAAGCTAATTAGAATTATGAATAATGTGTTCGATTTTTTAAATTCGTCTATTCGTTTTGGCTCTACTGAATACTAACACGCCTTCAGTGGTACAGTGCTTCAGATTTCCTTTCTTACCGAAATTATGAATTTTTTTGCATCATTGAAATTAATTAGTCCAAAAACGGGTAAAGACGCTACTTCCAGAGTTAAGTTTCTGGAAGGTTTGCAAATTACCTTAAAATCTATTTTGTTTTTGTTCGAGGATTTAAAATCAGAAGGCTACAGTTACATTATGACAAGGCGACTGAACCAAGACTGTTTGGAGAATTTTTTTGGTAGAGTGCGCACCCGTAACGGAAATTCAACGGAACCCACAAGTTGGCAACTTGTATCGGCGTTTCGAAAAAATTTCTTTATGACTATTATCAAACACTCTAAACAGGGCAACTGCAGCGACGATCTGTCAGATATTTTGCTTGAAGGTAACAATTTGTACTTAAGTTTAGCTAGCGACAAACAACAATCAACTTCTAGTGAACAAATTACAAATGTTCCTGGAGTATCACAACAAGGAGAGATCAACAGAAATCCACCCATTACATCAGCGGATTATAATGCATTTGATTTGCCCGAGAAAAACGCATTGGTTTACACATGTAGGTATTTATTAAAAAAATGTTTTGATCAGCACAAGGATTGCAGTCTTTTCAAATCGTATTTAAGTGAGGCTAGTACATTAAACACGCAAGATACGACATTTAGTCGTTACAAAGATTATTGTAAAGATGGAGGAAGCACTTTGTTGATTGTGCCGCAAGACAATTTTGTGAAGTTTGTTGAAGCATTGGAAGATAAATTCGCATCATATTTTAAAAATAAATATATTAACTGTAAAGTACTGAAGAATATTTTTGAAGCAGTTCAAAATATATCTTTTTCAATGCCTTGCACATGTTTCCCCATTATATATTTAAAGAAACTTTATCTGAGAATGCGACTGTACTACACGTTAAAATACAACAATCGCGCATTTAAGCAATGTCGCAATCGAAGAAAATACTTCTCAGTCAGTAATGTATAAAACCGGTGCCTTTTTTTTAATAATAATACTTTATTAAACCATATTTTTTTATTTACCAATCTACGTTACAAACACACAACAACAAAGGTAGGTACATTTTTTACTATTATAAATACACTTTCTTGTTTTGAAAATAATTACCAGTATTGCTTGATATATAATAGTACTTGCATTATAAAGATTTTTCAATTTTTGAAAATGACAAGATAAAAAATCATCATTTAAGAAAATATTAATTACGTATTTGAAGTCCATAGACGAAATTGTTAATTAAAAAATGTATGGAACGTGTAACCCTTCTAGATTTCAACTATTTTTCGCTGAACTTGGCACACTTTTTACATTTATGTTTTTGTCGAACTTTTTTCACGTTTGTGTTTTTAGTGGGATCACTACCATAGTTATATCTTGTTAGCTAGTTAGTAGTTAGTTGTAACAAGTTGTTACGCTCCAGTCTTCGTCATGTGTGGTGTTGGGACCTTTAATGGATATTTGATGCTCTTTAACATCTAAGCAGAGCTTTAATAACCGGTATTTTCGTCGTAACGTTATCCTTCATAACGTTATCTTACACGAATAACGTTATAATATAACGTTTTTTTACACCTATCTATAACGGTATCCATTATAACGTTATTGAACCAAAACCTAACGTTATTATAACGTTATAGATTTCGCCCGCGCCCAATCAAAACCACCGAGCGCGCGGCGCGCATGCGCAATAACGTTCGCGCGCGTTCATAATGTTAATTTATCGTTTATAACGCTATTTTTATAACGTTATGGGTTTCATTTCGTTATGATATGATAATAACGTTATGAAGGAGTATCGATATTTCTGAACGAAATTTTAAACACAAACAAAATTAACGTTATTTTTCATAACGTTATAAAGCTCTGCATCTAAGCAGTCTCTAAGGAATGTAAACATGATAAGATGTATGTATAAACAAATCGATGTATGTATGTCTGTAAACATATATTACCTACTCCTTTTTAAAATTCGGAATCAATACAGAAGCAACCCTAGTGACTCGGGCAAGTTTAGGTATGTATTTTCAAAGTAATTACTTTTGTGCCAATAACTGCAGACCGTGTGGAAAGAATGAGACATAACCTAGTGCATAATTTGCCCTTTCTAACAACTGATAAGGGACCCAATGACATGTACAACTCATTCTTTCACACATTCATAAAACAATTTAACGCAGTATTTACATCCAAATCGGTTGTGGTTGGTGGTGCAAAGGTTTTCAGTGACTGGGCTACTGCGGACTTACATAAGCGTAGAAGAATACTGTATCAACTATATGAGGAACGGAGGTATAACGCGAGTGAGGAGTTTAAGGAACTTGTCAAACAGTATTCTAAGCAATTCAAGACAGACTGCCGTATAACTAAGCGAAATTTTTTAAGTAACATAATCTTGAATAGTTCTGATGTTAATCTTGAATAGTTATGACGGCACATGTAAAAGTTACCGTTTCAATGTTAGTCCTTAACTAGGTACAATCATTTTGAAAACTACCCAGATGCTAGAGTAAGTAACAATTCTACGAGCTTAACAAAAGTGTTCGTATTCGCGCAACTCCACCCTTCACCGCCACCACATAAACGACATTACGATTTTCGACATGTCAGATTATAGAACTTAAAAAAAAAGGTTCTCTCAATGTCCATTACTTTCTTTTTAATTGAATTTAGAACTATATATGTTTTTCTAATTTAACTAATTTTCTAAATTAAAAAGGAGTCTTTTTTGTGGTGTTACTCGGAACAAAAAGTTATATTATTTTAACGACCATACGTTAAAGAATATTTTTTTCACTTCTCATGCTCGTAAAGTCCTTCTTTATGCCGGGTATAGGCTGCATAAAATCGCATTTTATGCACTAGTGCATAAAGTGTTGACGTCATCTAGACTAAGACAATTAAGCCATGCAGTCAGACAGACGATGATACTGTGGACTAAATAAACTTGTTATTTGAATACATTTACTTTAATTTTTTGCCTTCAATGTTGCATCTAACACTAATGAAATATTAAACTATTAAAAACAAGCATTATTAACGAAAATCATACTAAATCAACGTATTACTTGGCAGTATCCCTTTCGACCTAAGGTAAAACTTTCATTTAGAAAATAAAAATAAAAGTTTTAAAAGAAATACAGTGGCGAGAAATAGGTTTGTGTCTCATTTTGGACTAAGTATTAATTACTTTTCTTGGCAAAACTGGAAGTATTGCGTTCGACCTAAGTTACAAGTTCCATGCAAAAAATACAAAAAGAGAAAAAGAACAATAGGCATGATGACAGTAATTAAAAACTACTAAAATACTATATTTATTGAATAAAACTTGAAGCTTGGAATATAAAATACGCATTGTTTTTTTATTATAAGTGTGATTAATATTTATTTCTATAAAATAAAACTACAAAATAAGGCAATCCGCCATGATATTTTGAACACCAATCAGAGCGCATGACGTCACGCTTGAGTGAACGCATACGCAACACGCACGAACATCTTGTGTTTTTGTTATTTTTGTTTAAGGCGAAGGGTACGGCAAAATTATGAAATCGAGGTGTTTTCGGATAAATTTCTTGGTAAAACTATAGGAAGTGGTAGGTTTAAATGATAACAATCTGAACACACATATCCTCAAGTTTGGCTCTAGCTCATTTATATAGTTATCTTACTCATAGTAAGCTCTATATACAACTTTAAATAAACCGTTTTTAAAAAGTTTATATTGGTTTTATTCCGGCTGGGCGATTTAGTCTGTTGCCAAACTTTCCACACTTCTTTTTAAAGGCTTAATGTGTGGCGTGAGCTTAAATATTATTAGTTTTAATAAGAATTTCCATGTTATATACTCAAAAACAATCAACTAAATGTTTGCTCTTAAACTATGACTAGGCGTTTTGAAGCATTTTGTTGAATGTGGCCAAAAAAAATATATACAAACTAAAAAAAGAGTTTAAAATACTCAAAAAATAAACAAAACTGTATTTTAAACAAAAGCTAAAATATTTTGAATAAAAATTGTTTTTAGTGTTATATACCTAATGGATTTGAACTTGCATTCACGTTGGATCAGTAAAATTTCGTAAAAGTTATAACTACGTATATAGGTACCTAGGTACTCAAAACTTCAAAGCGATGAAAGCGACGTTGCGAGCTCGGTTTGGGTTGGCGTGTGGTGTGGCGGCCGGCCGCGGCGTTGCCAGATCGTTGGATTTATTTGTTTCCTTGGTTGACAGTTTGAATGTTTCAAACTTTGTTTTGCTCCTACGGTCAGTCAGTTGTCACTACTTTCAGTTGTGAGTCAGTCAGTTGCGTTCTAGTTCTACTATTCCGTGCGAACAAGTAGCTACTGTAGTTGTTTTATATTTTGTCCTTTGCGTTGTTTTGTTTCAATTGTGTTAATTATTTCTTTTGTAATTGACATTCGTGTTTTATACGTGTGAAAATGGGGAATAAGCGGGGCAGAAAACCTTCTGCCTCAATCAAGTTGCTTCGGAAACGTCGCGGTCGATGCGGGCAACAAGCAAAACAGCAGCGAGATTCCGCTGTACAGTAAGTACTTACAAAGTGTCCATAATATGCATTTCAAAAGTAAAGTACATTACTTACGTGCCTATATAAAGACCTCATGGTTGCGGGTTTCACATGGGCAGCAGTGTATCAACTGGGAATAGCATAATTGATTTACCAACCATGAGAGTTTTTGGCTCTTTTATTATACTTGGATTGGCAGTTACTATAAATATAAGTTTTAATTTTTGTTTTAGGTCTTCTACCATTCATATTGAAAATCATAATCCAGTTTTTACTTATACTTTAGACATCATTAAATTAATACTTTTTTCTCTTAAGTACGTCTAACATAATAAAGAAAGTTTAGAGTGTATGAATGGTTCTTACTTGGCATTATACAAAGGTAGATTTGTAAACTTCTGTATGTTTTGTTTGATCTATGATCTATTACAAACTACTAAACTACATAGTTCCAAAGCCAGCTGTCCTGGGTTCAAATCCTGGTAAGGGCAAATATTTGTGTGATGAGCACGAGTATTTGTATCTGAGTCTTGGTTGTTTTCTATGTATTTCTCTATCTAAGTATGTTACCATTGTCTAGTACCCATAGTACAAGCCTAGAGCTTAGTTTTGGACTAGGTCAATTTGTGTGAAATTGTCCCCTGATATTTATTTATTTATTACATTTATTTAGTTCTCTTTATTGTTGCAGGTCGACATCTGGTCATGGTCATTTTGATAATGATTTTGATGTAGTGTATGGTGATAATATATCCAATGGTTCTGAACAGTAAGAAAAATATATATTGTGAATATACATGTTATACAGGATGGCCAATGTAGATCGGTCAGTTTGGGCAAGTATGAAACTATAAGACATGATTTTATTGACAAGAAAAACTGCATTCATATATTTAAAATAACTAAATCTCTGGTTGGGAATCATAAGCAAAAGTTTTGGAAAATAAAACATACATTATTTCTATTTTGATATTGATTGTGTAGGTGTTAAGCAGTAAATGTTACTATGAAACATTTGTATGATGAGCACGAGTCTTGGATGTTTTCTATGTATTTAAGTATATATTTACATACATACCTACATATGTACATAACGTCACGCCTTTATTCCCAGAGTGGGGTAGGCAGAGCAACAGAATACCAACAACTCTAAACTTGTTAATAATTCTGTACCTAACCACATTTTGCATAGTCAGGCTAAGATGTTTACCAGTGTATTAGTGACAGGTCGCAAGCCCATCACCTAACAGTACTACAAGCCTTTATTCCCTTAGTCGCCTCTCACAACATCCACAGGAAGACATGGAGTGGCACTATTCTAACCCGGCAACAACATGGGGGGTATATATTTCTCTTTATTGTTGTCTAGTACCTACCCATAGTACAAGCCTAGAGCTTAGTTTGGGACTAGGTCAATTTGTGTGACATTTTCCTGTGATATTTATTAATTTAGTAGGTGTTTGAAAGTACAGCCATTTTTTTTATACAAAATTGAACTCGTTTCGGTTAGATTTTACTATTGCGTTTTGTATCTTTAGGTGTCGAATTTGTGTTGGTTGTCATTTCAAACACCTACTAAATTGAATTAAACTATAGGGTCGAGGATTATCTAACAGACAAAAATGCTTGGCCTAAGATACATAACGTAACATAACTAGATTGATACTTAGATACATAACGTAGCTTACTAACAATCTAGTCTTGGGGACATGGTTTCTGTGTTTCTGTAGGAGAATGTATCAAAACTTTATTTAATAATTTTTTTCATTTAGTTTTACACCGCCATGGGTAGGTATAAATATTATTATTATTTTATTTATTTGCTCCTGTGTTTATTAGAAGTTTCGACACGTTTTCCTGCTTAACTATGCATGATGTATATATTTTGAAATTTTATTAATTGGTTGATATAATGCTAGGTTAAGTTCTATCATTGTCATAAGCAATATTAAAAAAAATACTGACTGTTGAGTGTCTTGTGGCGCTTCTTCTCAGCATTGGTCTCCTCTTGGGAACCGCTGGTAGAATTTTGACGTTTAAAAGTGCCCGTGCGGCCTACTTACTGAATAAACAACTTTTATCTCTTATCTTTTTTATCTTTAAAGGATATGGTGAACAATGCATTTTATTCATTTTAGATAACATATTTCATAGTAACATTTACTGCTTAAGTCCTACACAATTGATATCTAATTAGAAATAATGCAAATTTTACTTTTTAAAACTTCCGGGTTTGTTTCCCAAACTGAGTACCTACTAGTGTTTGTTAAATCTAGGCATGCAGTTTTTCTTGTCACTAAAATCGATGATATGGATCCTAAGAACAGATCTTTGTATATCTTACAGTTTCAGACTTGTCCATACTGACCGGTCTACTACATGGGCCACCTCTCCAAATTAACATAATACAATTTAATCTGCTCTTTAATTATATACCGTAATAATTAATTTTGAATCAATTATGAACATGATTGTCTACTTATGTTTTTTAATCTGCTATTTCAGTGACAAAAGCAATGAAACAAAGTATGGGAGAAGAATAGTTAATGTATTGCAGTTTTTTACTCAATTGCAAGAAATATCGTCCCATGGCCCGTTGAATTGCGGGTTACAAGCAGTTGAAATTATATCGCAAACTCGGAGTGGTCTCATCTCACTATATGCACTTAAGTGCAAAATGTGCAATATGACATTTCAAATGAACAATGATATCCCTACTGATGTAATGGATCTCAATACTAGTGCAGTAGCAGGCACAGTGGCCATTGGATGTGGATTCACTCAGCGTACTGATTTATCAGCTGCTGTTGGCCTAGTTCCCATGTCCAAAAACTTTGTATAAAAAACATGTAAAAAAAAGATTGTTTACTGCGAGAAATTATCGACCCAAGGTTTACCCGAAAAATGGCAATAAGGGATCCAGACTATATAATAGAGGCCATGAAGGAACAGAAAAAGAAAGAAAAAATAAGAAAATGAAAGCTATGAAACTTAAAGGAAAGAAAAAAGAAGCCCAAAAAAGAGAAAACCGGACCACGAAATTCTCGACGAATCGCCGCCTTGCCGTAGACCACGTCGAAAATAAAATATTTGAATACTTTTAAAGTACCTAGTATTATTGAAAAAGTTTATTCCCCTACTCCTGGGCCTCTATTCTACTGCGTTATAACGAAATCGCGTTTGAGGTTTATGCCACAGTCTCCATTATTGTCAATGATAATTATAAGAGTCATCAAAATGTTCACAATACGGAACCAAGTAAAATTAGATACACGGTAATGACGACATTACCGTGTAGAATCTCAGCCCTGTCGGGTATGGCTAGCACATCTTGTTTTTTCTAGCTCACTCATTGCGTCTGTATCGTAACAGACTAGTAGTACGATTACAGGGCTGCGATTCTACACGGTAATAACGATATCGTTTTTGACCTGTTTCCGTATTGTCAACGTTGTGATAACTTTTTTGTTATTTACAATAATGGCGACTGTGACATAAACGATTCTAAAACACGTCAAACGCGATATCGTTATAACGCAGTAGAATGGAGGCCCTGTAAGTTTACCATTGACAGAGAGTTTGCCTTAATTTAATTTTCAATTTTCAATACCCACGTCTACCGATTTAGTAATAAGTATTTTATTTGTATGAGATTAATATGAAGGCAATCCATCTGTCAGTGGTAAACTCAACATAATTCTACTGTAGTAGATAGTAATCACGTAGAGGTCGTTTTACAAGAGCTGGCACGAAACCATGAAAAGAGGGAATGAAACACATAACTAAATTTTTGGTTCGAGATATAAACTGTCTAAAAGATAGCACTCGCACAATCCTAGTAGACCAAATTTTTCTTTGATCTAATATTCATGCCAGCTATTCAAGAAACAATCTTTACGTGTTAAAAAAATACTATTTATGTATTTACTTATTTGATAAAAAGCTATTTTTGACATTCGTTCCTGAATTTGAGATAGTATATAGAAAAACGCAAATTTATTATATTGCTCGGCCTAATCAAGCGCCATCTAACAGTAAATCCATGCCTGACTCTTGGACAAATAGCAATATGTGGTCGATCGCAGAGCTTACTCGTTAGATGGCGCGCGAATTAAAATTTTACTCGTCTGCCCGAATGAGCAAGGTCAATTGCCCGCCCCGTCGCCTTAAATACCGAGTACTATTTGAGTGTGAATATTATTAATTTGAATATAAAATAACACGAATCATGGATCAAGGATTTACTAAGGCAAACAGCGCTAATTTGCCTAGAATCGACATAATAATGCTGGGAGAGTTTTTGTCATCAAATAAAGACTTTTGTTCAGCAGAATTTAGAAATGTTAAAACTTCTATGTAAGTATATCTACACTAATATTATAAAGAGGAAAGATTTGTACCTATTTTTGTATGTTTGTATGTTTGTAATGAAAAGGCTCAAAAAGTACTGGGCCGATTTAAAAAAATCTTTCACCAATAGAATGCTACATTCTTCCAATTTGACATAGGCTACATTTCATTTTGAAAAAAATTAGGGATCCTTGGTAAAATATGAACAATGTAACCGAAGGTGTAGAAAATGAGTCTTAAAATGTCTTTCGTCGAATGCGCTGCCGAAACTATTAGCGATAGAACAAAATAATGTACAACAATATTGAAGAACATCATAATGTCTACAAAATTATATATAAAAGTTACAGCAAGCGAAGCCGCTGGCGGGTCGCTAGTTAATAATAATTAAAAACTTTATAATTTGAGTTATAAAATAATTCCCTAAAATATACTTTTGACGATGTATTTCTTATCAAGTTATTTTTAAGGTTATGTTATTGAAATCTATTTTTATAATGCTTTTACCCTTTATAATATTCCATATAATTATCCATATCATTAGGTAACTGAAATATGAATAAAATACGTAAGTAATACATATCAAAGCAATGAGAGATGAAACCTAACCTCGAAATAGATTGTTTATATTTTTACATTTAGACCTCGTACAAAATATTATTACCAAATACTATATACTAGAATCTACAAAAGTATGTAAAAACTTACGTCAAAGTGATCTTCACAAAAATAAAGGTGAGTACTGGGCAATATTCCTTTTGAATCTCGCCTTGCAAGTTTAAGCCACTTGTTTCGTATTGTTTTATTTTGAGGAACGAACACAAATAGCTTATTAGGAGTTTTTATGGATGTATTCTCACACTGGGGGACCCCACACCACCTATACACCTATGCGCAGCGCATTTACGTTTTGATTACTCAAACGTGACGTCACAAGCGACGCCATGACACCAACAAGCGTTTTAGGGGAAAATTTAAATTATTATTTTAAAATTGTTTTTTTTTCCTACTAAACTTTTAATTTCTGCAGAAATATCTTATTCATTGTAAATAGTATATACAGGGTGTTAGGTAATTAGTGGATAATCCTTGAACTACGGATAGAGGGCACTTAGGACGTTATGAAAAAGCTAAAATAGGTCTAGTAAAAGTCGCACGGTTTTCGAGATATTTGGACCTTTAATCCGATTTTTTGTAATTTTTCCTTATGTCTGTGTTACGAAAAACCCCTAAGTTCATGTATTAAATCATTTTTTTTTCGTTGTTTCTTGCATGGTTAGAATCACTATGAACTAAGGAAGTTTTTAAAGCTACATGCCAAGTTTTTTAACTTTTTGAGTAAACTCACCAAGTTACTTTTTCCATACTAAGAAATCCCCGCGTTTGTTTTTCACGTAGTATGGAAAAACAAACTTTGTGCGTTTACTCAAAAAGTTGTCATGAAAAAAAACTGGGCATGTAGCTTTAAAAACTTCCTTAGTTCATAGTGATTCTAACCATGCAAGAAACAACGAAAAAAAAAATGAATTAAGTAATACATGAACTTAGGGGTTTTTCGTAACACGGACATAAGGAAAAATGACAAAAAATCGGATTAAAAGTCCAAATATCTCGAAAACCGTGCGAATTTTACCAGACCTATTATAGGTCCATTTTTCAATTAATGGCATCATGCCTATTGCGGGAAGAGGGTGTTGTCTCGTTTTGGACTATTAATTAGTTGCTTTCTTCGCAAAACTTGTGTTACGGAATTTTGTTAAAATGTTGTCAAGGGAAGAGGAAATAATTCTCATAACTAACACACTAATGGTTTAAAATTCAAAAGAACTTATTGAACAGACATTGCCGCCTAAATCCAAGAAAAAGTTTTTTCAATCACTGTTTTATTTCCTCGTAATCGAAGTGAAAAGCAGAGTGTATAACTCGGTCTTAAAACCCATTTTATCCAAGACTTATGGTATCCATCCGAGCCGGTAGGCGAGTGTTTTATGCCCTTGTTGTACAATCTACTATTAAAAATATCGTTTATTTACGACCGTAATCAAAAACGTTATGAGGATTTAAAAAAGGGAAATTAGGTAATTTTAAGTATAAAAAAAAACATGTAAACCAGCTTTAAAGAAATATAATTATATACTTTACATTATGTTATTATGCAAACCCAATCTGAAAAAAAAAACGGACGTGATACGCGATGGCGACTAAATTATTTTTTAATGCATCTGCGCTGACACAAGTTCACATTATACGTTGTAAGTAAAATATGAATCAAAGTTTTTAGTGCATTATTGAGTTTTAATATAAAGAAAAAGAACGTACATTTTTTTCCGTAGAAACTGTGTATCAATGATAAGTTGTTTTTTTTTTAAATAAAATATGTAGAATACGTGAGTACGATGCATCAAAATAATAACGAGTAATTCATTACGAATAAAGAGTTAAATCTCTATGAAGACAGGTTGACTAGATCCCAGGCCATTCAGGTAGCAAAATAAACGAATTGCGTAAAGTCCAAAGCGCAAAAATTTATGTATTCCACGTGTAAAAGGCCTTGGTTATTGTATATTACAGAAACAACCCTCACACTATATTTTTAGGCTTTGTCGCCGGAACGACATTTTCGCGGGCAGTAGCACAATTGGGATTCCTATCAAAAAAAAAATGCTAGTTTTAATAACTTTTTTCATAAAATAGACTGATTGAAGACACTTTAATGTCATGGTTTTTGTATTTAAATAAGTATATCAATTTTAATTTTCAAGGAAAATTGCGTCCACTACAAAAATGACTTGTTTGAGGCATGCCTCAAAAGCATGCTTTAAAACTATTGAATTCGTTTAAATAAACGTTATTGATTGTTTTTTGCCTGGCAGCACTGTGCGTTTTTATCAGATCACGTCAAATGTCAATGTCAAGTCATGTACCACCCATAGACTAGCCAACGGGCGGAGGGTCCAAAACGGACTTATATTATGATCATTCTATTTTTTTAAAGATCTCACATTGTTTATACACAGTTAAAAATTGTCTTGATTTTAATAAGTGTTAAAATAAAACAAAAATAAATAAGTGAAAAGTGGATATACTGCTCTGTCCGGAAAAAGATCAATAATACAAAAAAAAGTTATTCTTTCAAATATATTATATCGTCTTCAAAGTATGATCATTCAGAAATGATACACTTACGCCAACGAATAATCCAATCAACGAAACATTTTTTTAAAGCGCTTTTTTCGGAATTGAGTTCAATTCTCGCCGCGAATTCTCTTTTGTTTTCTTCCGAATGAAAATGAATGCCACTAAGTGGTAATTTCAGTTTAGGAATAAGAAAGAAGTCGGCTGGAGCCATATCTGGGAAATAAGGTGGTTGCTCGATGATATTTATTGAGTTTTTGGTCAAAAATTCGTTTACAATGTTGGCTTTTTTCGTCGAATTAGCTCTCTTAAACGTCACATAACGTTCAAATAATATTATTTATTTACCGTTTGACCTTCCGGCAAGAGTTCCGAATGCACGACACCGCCAAAGTCAAAGAAAACAGTCAACATGACTTAAGACTTTTGATCGACTTTGGCGTGCTTTTTTTTTGTTTCGGTTTAGTTGGAAGGCGCCACTCCGAAGCTTGTTGACTGGTTTGCATGTCAAACTCGTAAACCCATGTCTCGTCACCAGTAACAATGCGTTTTATGAATGTTGAGTCGGAATTGAATCTTTCTAGCATGTCCTCAGCGACTCTTATGGGATTGAGTTTTTGGAGAAAATTCAGGTCTTTTGGGACTAGTTGAGCGGTAACATGTTTTATACCTGATTGATTAAAATAGTACGGATTGACTCGTGAGACACAGAAAGTTCAAGCGGCTTTCTCTCTCAAACTTGAATGAGGATTATCAGTCACTATTTTCTTCCCTTTTGCGATGTTAACTTCAGTTGACGATGTTGATAGCGAGGCTAACCTTCCACCACGTCTCGACCGCTTTTAAACTCATTGTACCACTCATAAGCACGTGTTTTTGATAAAGTTGATTCACCGTAGGCCTTCTTTAACATTTTCAGCGACTCCGAACATGAAATTCCATTGGCAATGCAATATTTGAGACCAACTATGAAATTCGCAACACACACTAGAGATGATCCAACAAAAAATTGCAGTGTATTTAATCTAAATGACAGATGCAACTCAAAATCCGTGCCAAAATGGAAAACAATTGTGCAAAACCATCAAAAAAAAAACAAGAAAATAATAATTTAGAACCATAAACAAATTATCAATCCCCCGATACTTTTTTTCAGAATGTTTATTTGTATGTCACTGTCTTTCGGACACGTATTACAAGCAGTTTTATGGTTGATCATAGATTAGATACCACTTACCAATCAAGATCGTGACGTCACTGCATTAGAGGTCGAATGGTAAATTAAAAATAATACTAATTTTGTAAAATAATCTGATAACAGGGAATGGTTATTCTTGATATGGTTTTTGAATCACCAAACGAGAACATTACAAAAATTATGGGATAACCCAATTCGGGGCATTTTAACAGTTTCACCTGTAACGAGGTTGTTACAAACCTCCTTTTTTTACGTTCCTGGCCACTTTTTCTTTACCATCTAAATCTTTCCAAATTCAAAATTATTGATTATTTTTGTAATTTCCGATCCATTAGTCAGTTGGCAAATAATTTCGATAGGCACCAGACACGAGATCTCGTGTCGGTGCCCTCCTGCTTATTTTTCTGTATTTTTAAAATTTTTAATCATATTATACATCTTCATTTCTTAAAAAGTGTCTAATTTAATATCTTCACTATCGAGACGGGACAGGATACTTCTACTATACCGCTAGACACCTAGCACCCCTTTTTTTACTAAAAATAGCCAATTGAAAAGTTAAGTTGATATCCAAACCAACTTATCATTGGTACACTTAGTTTCTGCGGAAATTTGTTTTATTTTTAATATACAAATTCAATAATGATGTGCCAAGATATATGTTATTACATTAACTATAAACTTTAATAAATATTTTACTTACAACTTATAATGAGAACTTGTGTGACCGCAGGCGGATTGAAATAGTAGAAGATTGTAGAGGTACAACACGGGCTTATGGTATCCATCCGAGTCAGCAGGCGAGGGTGGAAAATTAAGTCAAGGATAAAATGGGTTTTAAGACCGAATGCTTTTCACTTCGATTACGAGGACATAAAACAGTAATAATGTAAAAATCTTTTTCTTAGATTTAGTGCACAATGTCTGATCATTAAGTTCTTTGCATTTTAAACCATTAGAGAGTTAGGTGTGAGCATTATTCCCTCTTCACTTGACGACATTTTTACAAAATTCCCTAACACAACAAGTTTTGCAAAGAAAACTACTAATTAATAGTCCAATTTAGATTAAAACTAGACAAAAACCCCTTTTCCGCCACTGCCTTATTTTCTTAATCTGCATGAAGCTTTTAACTTAGGTCGAACGCAATACTGCGAGTATTGCGAAGAAAACAACTAATTAATAGTCCAAAATTAGACAAAACACCCTTCCCGCAGGCTGTGGTTAAAAATGGAACTTATTTGTTGTACTAATGTGAAGCTTTTACCTAGATAGTAGCGCTATTGTCATATTATCTCTCATTCACTTGTGTTAATATTCTCTACTAAATCATCAAACGTTTCGTTACGTATCACTTTAATTCTCGTCTAATACACTCGGCGTCAAAAAAATCGCACCTTTTGCAATTTTGACTTCAAGCAGTTATAAACCCTATTTCATCAAAGGTATGGTGTGATTGTGGAGCCTCATTTTAAAGGTTACTGAATCGTCTATTGAATAAAAATGTGATATTCATTACTGAGTGTATAAAAAAATCAATAAACATGAAAAACAAAAAGAAACATTTATTCACGTAAAATTTACACAAGTTGAAAACACAATAAAATTAAAACATACAGCATAACAAATTCTTAAAACCTAGTATGGCCTCCCCTAGCCCTAATTACAGCCTCGATGCGATCCTTCATTGACCTCACTAACGTCACGACGCGTTCTTGAGGGAAGTCATTCCACTCCTCAACGACGGCGTCCCGAAGCTGTTCAATGGTGGCAGGGGCAGTATCACGAGACCGCACCCACCGTTTCAGATCATCCCAAAGGTGCTCTATGGGGTTCAGGTCAGGACTTCTCGCTGGCCACTGCAACACAGAGATCCCAACCTGATCCAGGTAGTCACGAACGATCAACGCCGTGTGGCAGCGGGCGTTGTCGTGCATAAATGTGAATTCAGGCCCGACAAAACCGGCATATGGGACCACATGGTCCTTCAGGATCTCTGTGATGTAGCGATGAGCATTCAGGGACCCCTGGCTACGTCCATCTCCAGTGCGGGAGACGCACACAAGGTCGGTTTTGCCCTGGGTTGAAATAGCGCCCCAAAACATGCAGGATCCTCCTCCGTAGCTGACGGTCTCTGCAATGCAGACTTGTGAGAACCGTTCCCCCTGCCTCCTGTATACTCTTCTGCGCCTATCATTGCAGTAAAGGCACACTCTCGTCTCGTCGGAGAAGAGGACAGACTTCCATTGGTCAAACGTCCAATCCAGGTGTTCTCGGGCAAACTGAAGTCTGATGCGCCTATGCTCTGCCGTCAATTGCGGCCTATAGCAGCCCTACGGGGCAGAATTTTTTTCTCTCGAAGCCTTCTCTTGATTGTGGAGACGCTCACCGACGTCCTCTTAGCTGTTCGGAGCTGCTGTTGAAGCTCAACAGCGTTGGAGAATCGGCTCGGCAATGACGTCAACACGATATAGCGGTCGTCTCTGACGGAAGTGCAACGTCGTCTCCCAGATCCATGTTTCCTGACGTAGCCTCCAATCTCCTGGAACCGCTGAGATACTCGAGCTACCCGACAACGGCTTAGGTTGAGTTGCCGAGCAACATTAGCCTGCCGTAGTCCTGATTGCAGTAGTGCTACGACTTGATCTGCTTCTTCTGCCGTGGTATCCATTTTCAAAGCTTTTTCTTACTGGAGCTGTTCAGGTGTGACCTATGTGATGTCTGGATAGCAATTGACCGATAATTCATTGTCACCCCCTTTTATACGTGTTCTGCACTTTTTTTTAAAGACGCCAACATTTTGTGATCATTGTTTTCGAGGCAAAGAACGATATGCGTTCTTAAAGGTCATTAATTGTGCTTTCAAATGATACTAATATTGATAGGGTTACAATAAATAAGTTAAGAGCTATATTTTCCCTTGAAGTTAAAATTGCAAAAGGTGCGATTTTTTTGACGCCGAGTGTAAGATATTACAATATTACCGAATATATTTTTTCGAAATTATAAAATCGGTTTATCATTCTTTTACCGACCCTCATTTCATAGAATGTATAACTTCGCAGAATTTTTATTTCATCGACAGGATTTGCTAGGGACAGGAGTTAACATTTTCTAATGGTTACAAGTCTAACCGAACCTAACCTACGAAAACGACACAGCTGCAGAAGAAGATAGCTTTCGATGAAATGTAAAGTTAACGTTCAACGTCATGAAAAAACAAAGTAAAACAACACCATAAAATAAAAAAATAAAATTGCCCTGTGTTGTTGCCGGGTTAGAATAGTGCCACTCTATGTCTTCCCGTGGATGTCGTAAGAGTCCACTAAGTGAATAAGGGCTTGAAGTACTGTTAGGCGATGGGCTTGTAACCTGTCACTAATATACTGGTAATTTAGCCTGTTTGTGCAAAATGTGGTTACAGGATTATCAAGAAGTTTTTTAGAGTTTTTGGTATTTCTGTAACATTCTCTACCACACTCTGGGAAAGAAGGCGTGATGTTATGTATGTATGTATGTATTTTTTCATTTTTTAAATATGAAATCTATTTGAAAGTAAACGGAAAGCATTTAAAATTGTGAATTATACACAAGATTCGTTGACTTGCTGCGTGAGTAAAATTGAGATGTACGGAAAAGAAACGTCGTCGCTGCGCTGGCTTGGAAGTGCGTTTTCAAATAAGTCTGAAGTCATTGATGTTAGCCGATGCCATACCGATGCATGGTAGCCCTAGCCACAACAAATGTCCCAAAATACGAGTCAAAAATCTGAAGAACCTGTAGTGTTTTATAGTGTTGTAAATCGACGACGGAAAGTCAACGGCACGCTCCGCCATAGCCAGTTAAATGACAAATTGCGTCAATGTATTATATTTAATTCGTAGGGTGGGACGTCGTTGATTGAGAACTTTCTTGAATTACCACAGTATTTTTTTTTACATGTTCTATATTTATAGTAAAAAAAAAAAATCGGTTTAAACCACAGTTTATAAACAAAAAAAAAGACGTATTCGATCACCGAACACCACAATAATTCACAGCCATAGTAAAAACCACTTATCTGGCTATCTTGTCTGTTAAGTCGTGTTTCAAAATAATAATTACAACCTGCAAATTGTCACTACACTTGTGTGTGTAAACGAGTTGTGTTTTTACGCGTAAGCCGCAAATCATATATAAGACTAAGATATGAAATATGCAATGATATTTGTATTTTTTTTTATCAATAGTATATTTAAGATTGGGAAGATTTCGCTAATAGGTTAACTTGACGCCAGCGACATCTTTCGCCAGAGAAACTCAAGTCATGCCCTTGTGTGCACTATTTTTTAAATAAAACGCCCTTTCTGTATTGTTATAACTGCAGACTGGCGCTTTCTCGTTTTGTTTTTTTACGCTGATTTCTAGGTAATCCTGGGTAGTGTCCCGGAAAATGCCGAAGCCCCAAATGTACATTTAAAGCAGTGCATACGTTTTTCACCTCGGCAGCTCCAAAAGGGTGGTATTGCTGTTAAAAGACAGTGAGCAATTTTTTTTTTACTCTTTGAAACTTGACTTTTTTTTCACATAATTATAAAGGTGGTCGTGGTGTGGCGCCACGCGGGGCGGCTGGGGGATCATTATTATATATCGTTTAATTTTACCTGTTGTCTTTTATACCTTAAGGCTATGTACTCGCTGCTGAGCTGAAAAGTTGATTTGATACTCCTGTACTTTTACCTGTCACTGATATAGTCAGTCACGAACACTAATATAAAACATACATAATATTTTTATGTTCGCAGAATAATCCGTAAAAAAGTCTATCATGTGTATTCTAAGTCATAAATGGTCAAAATGTATTTTGTTGTAAAGTTTGTACTTTACAATAAAATACATTTTGACCAACATAACAACCCAAGGATTCATAGTATTTGATTACTACACGGCACACTTGTGCCACACGAGACCAACGTTATTTGCATCTCGTGTCATTAAAGATAAAAAAGACCACATGGTGAACATTAAGCGACCTCGACCAGTTGCCCGCGTGGTGCCACACCACAACCACCTTTTTACATTGTGAAAAATAATTAAAAATTGACTTTGTTTCACTGAGGTAAAAATAACTATTTCATCACACATGCTCGGAAAGGGTGTTATAACACGCAGTCGAATAGGGTAGTTATAGCCTATTTACCTCGCAAGGGAGTTATGGGTTTAGTTATAAAATATAGAACCCACTAGTACATCATTTCAGACTAAGGAGGTGTAAAATCAGCCAAGGTTTGTTTCGTACATTCAAAACTTGGCTACAAACCAATTTTACTGTATGTAAAATTGATCCGGTACATTAAACTGCATTATATTTATATTTTAATATTATTTCAAACCAATAAGCAATTATTTTTATTAAATTTTATATTGATAATCGGTATAATCTGACAGTATGGCCTGTCAAGTTTGAAAACTAATGGCAGTTCTTAGCATTATCTGTAGAAGACTATATTGAAAAAAGTTGAGTTGACATGTTGAAAATCTCTTTTAGCGAGTCGGTCGAGTGCCATTAATTTTTTGATTGTTGTTTCCTTTCAGCCTATTTTTTTGTTTCCTTGCAAATCTGACGAAAAACATTTGTATGTATCACGGGCAGTAAGGGGATAACAAACTCGAGTTCTAACACTCTCGTTAGTTATCCCTTCTCTCTTCCCTAGATGCACAATGTACTATTATTGCTTACGTTGCGCAGGTCTTGGCGGCGGCGGGTTGCGCGGCGCGGCGGGTGGTGCGGCGGGGGGCGGCGGCAGCGCGCGCGCGGGCGGCGGCGGCGGCGCGCGGCTCGCTGCACACGACAACCACACCATCATTAATTACACTGATGTATGATCTATGTTTTTTTTGATACAACGACGATATTTTCCATTTTGATCAACAACAAAATAATAACTGACTTAAGCAACCAAATATTTAAATAAGTTTTCTTTTGACAATGACGCAATCGAACTAAACATTGCACGATAGAGCGTCGGTGGCCTAGTGGCTTAGGGGTCGACTCGTGATCTTAAGGTACTGAGTTCGAACTTCGAACCCGCGCGGTCACCATTGTACCAATGAGTTTTTATAACTTAAATTACTCGATGCTCTTACGGTGAAGAAAATACATCGTGAGGAAACTTGCACATTCGAACAGCTGAGTGTGTAAGAGGGTAATTGCCCAAAATATACTAAAGGGGTCGAAGTGTATCCGAAAGGGCCTGATTTGTTAGATAAGCTAATATAAGAAACATTGCACGAAAGAAATATGATGAAGTAGTGAGGTGCATGGTCAATGATATTACAGAGTATAGATTTGTTACGTTTCTAGTAAATTGCGCTTGAAAATAGTCGCAGTTGCATATGCAAACCAAACATATCCAAACTACAATATAATCGTTTTTTCCGCTAATGGTGATGAACAGATACGGAAAACAAGAGAGTAAGAGAGAACTATCCGTAAACAATTGCGCTTCTAGTGTCACCGGGAGGAAAGAGATCATGAAAGAATAGATCGGACATTGCTAAGGTGCACAGTAGGTAGGTAACAGATAGAAAAATAACAGATTTTATAATAGTAAAGGTATTTATTTATGAATGTCTACTTTTTACGAATATAATAATATCACGAAATAGAGTTTTATTTATTATTATGAATGAACTCGTGTATAGAGAGGCTGTTTTTTTTTCCATTTTGATGTTGCTAATAGTCGATAATAGTTTATTGCATACAGCGGCAACACTGCACTGCATTCACGTCACGCCTTACATACGCGCTCTTGGTTCACAATTCACATATACTAGCTGTTTTAAATCGATGCATCGGAAAGTGCGACATTATAGGATATATATTTAAAAAAATCATTTAAAGTAAGACGATGCGGTTAGTACGTAGTATATTTCGCCCGGATATAAAAATAATAATAATTAATAATCTCACACAAATTGACCTAGTCCCAAACTAAGCTCTAGGCTTGTACTATGGGTACTAGACAACGATAAACATACTTAAAGTTAGTTGCAAAACTGAGTCAATATTAGCACCTTAGCAGAATGTTAATAAGTTGATGATAGTTAAAGGTATTTTTAAATGTTTAATACGACAAGTACTCCTTGAAATTTGCAACAAATACTCCTACCAAATGATTTACCTGTCATTTACAGTTTTTAAGTAATTTTACGGTAAAAACTGTTGAATTTAACTTTTTCTATTTGTCTAATATTTTAATTCTCTCTGTGGCAACCCAAATAAGGACTCTGACAAAATTAAAGAAATTTAGCCTTTTTAAAATAAGTAGAAAATTATTAAAATCGGACATACTTTTGGTGGCAGTTATTGGCAACATTAGTTCGGTGCACGGTTCATTTTTGCACCGAGACAAATTAGCCATACAAACTGGGCCTCTATTCAGGTGCGTTAAAACGATATCGTGTTTGACACGTTTAAGAATCGTTTATGTCACAGTCGCCATTATTGTAAATGACATAAGAGTTATCAAAACGTTGACAATACGGAAACAGGTCATAAACGATATCGTTATAACGCAGTTGAATAGAGGCCCTGGTTGTTAGTTCACTATGGTAGGGGATTAAAATTCTGCAATAACTAGAAAACTACGTCCCTGATTCAAGCAGTTGATACCTCATTGTAAAAAGAATGGGATTCTCTATTCTAAATAGTTTTCTTATTTGGGGTTGCCATAGAGAAAACTAAATTACTAGTATAAAACATAAAATTATTACAGTTTTTGGTTCAAAATCTTTAAAAAAATATAAATGACAAATAAATTATTTATACAGCAGTTTTGTAGCTTACTTCAAGGATAACTATTCTGTACTAAGCATTTGAAAATAGCTTTGATTGTCATCGACTTATTAACATTCTACTAAGGGGCTAATATTGACTCAGTTTTGCAACTAACTGTATATAGAGAAATAAATACTTAAATACAGAGAAAACATCCAAGACTCAGGATTAAATATTCGCGCTCATCACACAAATATCTACCCTTACCGGGATTTGAACCCAGGACCACTGGCTCCGGAGGTAGGGTCAATCCCAACTAGGCCACCGTGTCGTCAAATATACGTGCGATGTCGCATCTGGTCTTTAATTCTATGTATCCATCCTTATCATAAGCGTGATTTATTCAAATTGCTCATTTCTTTACTTGAGTACTTGTTTCCTTCACTAATATTTTAAAATTAACTACAATAAAATAATATTACGCGTTATATGAGATCCCTTGAGCTTAACTCACTTTAATTTGATAATTTGTGCACACATGACGGCATTTTTCCTATTTTAGTTGTACATTATCTTGACAGTCGTCACGTCACTCTCGTCGGCTTGTCGGACGTGAAATGAGAGCGAGACTGGTTAATTGGGTCTTTTATGAATCTTCAGCTTAGGCGTGGTAGTAACAGATCTACTTCCTATTTATATAAACAGTCCGTGAGCTCTTAGAAGAACCTTCGGGTTTCGGGGGAAATCGGAAAGATTCGTGTAGTAGAAAATGACAATTGCCTTACCTATTGACTTAGTAGCAATCCATCACGCGAAGAGTGCACTCGTTGTTCTTTCATTGATTTATATAGAGCAGATAAAACCACCACTTACTTATTTATTTAGTTTGTTATTTTACGGACGTTGTTTTCCATGGGGAGTCAACTTAAACAGGGTATTTCTGTAAATAGCCAATCACGGGAAATTGTTTATAAAGTATATAAATATTTTTTTAAAGAAGCTGAAAGTTTCAAGAAAAGTGTTGATTGTAAATATTTTAAGAAGGTTCAAGACCGAGTTATAGAAGCAACCGGGATTTCGAAAAGTACATTAAAAAGAATATTAAACGAAGCAGACCAAAACAATTCATTTGACACTCCCAAGAGAAGTAGACCTAAAAAGGTTTTTTCTTTGAATCTGGGCAGTTTTGATTACGATGTAATCAGAAGAATGGTTTATGAATTTTATTCAAAATCAATTTCAAGGGATCTACATTCACATTTAGAAAAATTCTACAGAAAATGGGTTTTCGGTACTGCAAAACGAAAGATAACAGAAAAACATTAATGGAAAAACATGATGTGCGACTAAAAAGGATAAAGTACTTGGACAATATTAAAAAATATAGAAATGAAGGAAGAGAAATAGTATATATGGATGAATCATACATACACACTTCGCACATCAAAGGAAAAAGTTGGTCAGATTCTAGTAACGCAGGAATTAAAAAACCTATTTCCAAAGGCCAACGTCTTAAAATAGCACAAGCCGGTAGTGAAAATGGCTTTATACCTGGTGCGTTGCTTATCTACAAATCTACAGATACAACTGGTGATTATCATAAAGAAATGAACAATGAAAATTACGAAAAATGGCTGAAATACCAACTTATTCCAAATTTACCACCAAATTCAGTTTTAGTAGTTGACAACGCCCCATATCATAACAAATACATAGAAAAGCCTACAAACTCTAATACCCGAAAACAAGACATGTTAAATTGGTTAACAACACGTGACATTCCCGTTAATCCGAACTTAACAAAACCACGAATTTATGACATTATCCTGAAACACAAACACGAACATATGGAATACTCAATAGATAAAATACTTGTTGGACAGGGTCATTCTGTTCTCCGTTTACCTCCATATCACCCAGACTTTAACCGTATTGAAAATATATGGTCCCAGTTAAAGCAATACGTAGCCCAACGCAACGTTAACATAAATATGACAACGGTAAGGAATCTGTTGCAAGAGAAGGTAAATATGATTGGTTCAGATGAGTGGAGAAAAGTTTGCCAGCACGCAATGAAGTGCGAAGAAGAGTTTCGAAAATACGAAAATGTTATAGACGACTACAGTGATCGAATTATAATTAATACAAATGACTCTGATATTGACTAGGGTTAAGTACCTATAGTACGCCCATATCCTCAATTAAATTAATTACACAACTGATACTCTATCGTCTTATGTGTTTGTTGTTTTTGTATTTTAATAATCAGAGGCTTTTTAAAATTCTGAAATAAACAAATTCGTTTTGTATTATAAGCCATTTGATCCAGAATAGAATACAATGAGCTGATTATGAGTTATTTTTTTCTAATTTCGATTTTTCCTCTTCTTAGCCACGCACGTCAGTGTTCACCAAGCATTTTAATTGGCTGCATCAAACCAATACATTTTGACAGCGGTTAACAGACGATTAGAGATTAATCTCTAATCGTCTGTTAAGCTGTTGGTGAACATACCTCTCATCATGGTGTCATGGTGGTCAATCCTACAATATTCCTGCCCGTGATGTTAGGTTGATCTCAATAGGTCGTGTCACGTGTAAATTATGTGCATACGAGGGTCAAACTGAAAGTTTCGGGAATAGAAAAAAATATGCAGTAAAATTGAATAAAAGTATTTTTATTGTTTCTCAAAGTATTCTCCTTTATATTTTATGCACTTTTCCATGCGATCAAACCAGTCATTAAACTTATTAAAGTCTGAAGTAGGGGTCGACAAAATGGCCATTTTAAAAGCCTCCACTGCTGCTTCCGGCGTCTGAAACCGCTGACCACGCAACTTATCCTTAATTTTGGGGAATGTAAAAAAGTCATTGGGGCTTAAGTCGGGACTGTATGGAGGATGGTCCAGCAATTCGACTTTTTCACCGTCCAGGTACTCAGTTGTTTTCCGAGCGGTGTGAGGGCTGGCATTGTCGTGGTGAAGGATAATGCGGCGACTAGGGTTTTTTTTTCGGAGTTCAGCAAAGATACTCGGCAAACAAATAGTGGTGTACCAATCGGCATTGACCGTTCTACGATCTTCAAGAGGAATAGTAGCCACGTGACCCGATTTGGAGACAAACGTAGCCACCATCTTTTTGGCCGTGCTGGGAGAACGAATAACTTTTGTCGGCTTGAGCTCATCTTCGTAGACCCATACGCAAGATTGGTTTTTATTTTCAGGCTCATATGCATATATCCAACACTCGTCACCAGATACAATGCTAAAAACTGCATTTGAGCTTCCTCCGTTGAATTTATTCAAAGTTCTGAGGCACCAATTGACACGAGTCGTTTTCTGCTCCTCAGACAATAAGTGAGGGATCCAACGGGAAAACAACTTTCGCACGCCTAATTGTTCCTGTAAAATGATTTGTATCTGACTCATTCCAATGCCCAAACACTCTTGAATCTCCCGATATGACACATGTCGGTCTTCCTTTATCAGCTGACGCACAGCATGGACTTTTTCTTGCGTGACTGCCGATTTTGGTCGACCTTCACGCACGTCGTCCGTGAGGGATAGACGGCCACGTTCAAATTCTGCATACCACATGTATATTGTCGTCTTTGAAGGTGCTTCATTACTAAAAGCAACAATCATCCGGTCTCCACATTGTTTTTGTGATAATCCACTTTTAAAGTCGTAATAAATCATAGCTCTTAAATTTTCACGGGACAATTCCATTTTCAGCAGCGACTCGACGACTTCAAAAAACAATTGAAACTGAACCATCGCTTTTTTATCTATGTGGCCAGTGTGTTAAAATAATGAAACTTTAGAGATTATAAAAAGGTATGATATGTGTCAAAAATATGTTTCTAAGTATTAGATTCCCGAAACTTTCAGTGCAGCCCTCGTATTTATCACGGTACCACACGGTACAAAAGAAGAGTGTTCAAAAAAGATCGTATAGAAGAGCAAGTTGCTGGTGAATATCCTAGCTACGAGGTTATATCTTTTCATGTATCTGCTTTAATTTAATGTGAATTAGCAGAGCCTGCTAGCGAATATACACTTTTTTAATGTTCTAACCGCCTCCAGACATGTCTTTTCCGTTATTACGTTATATATATATATATATATGTGTAGTTTCTAAGAATCCACAGGTGGGTATAACAGCTCTATATAGTTCCAAACAAAAGTAGTGTGTGAGAGCGGGGTGTTCTTTATTTAAATTAACGAAGGAAGAATTCGAAAATGCTGATTTTATTTTATTTGTAACATGACGAA
The DNA here is from genome assembly GCA_949316455.1 of Acleris holmiana. NCBI lineage: Eukaryota > Metazoa > Arthropoda > Insecta > Lepidoptera > Tortricidae > Acleris > Acleris holmiana. The sequence continues at coordinate 42,695,347 of OX438762.1, read as the reverse complement.
AGGTCATATTGAATTAAAATTAGAAAAAGATAAATAAGCGTAATATTATTACAGTAAGGTTTATTTTGTACTGATGGTTATTCTTTGCATAACTTTTTACGGTAACTTCGAAAAGTTTTGCAAGTTGATTACAGAACAGAACCGCATATCACTATCGCGTGTCATCGTCAATACCCGAAGTATGCTTCTAAAATCCGAAGGTTCTTTTAGGAGCTCACGGACTGTAATATCATTGTGCATGGTTCAATAAAACAAGGTCTTTTCTTCCGAAGAGGAACACTTACGTCACGTCACCACACAGTTGCCACTTGATTTACTACCCACAAAAAGGACAAATTGAATTCTAATTTGAAATTGTGTAAACGAAAAAAAAAATCTTCTCTGTTTCATCACAAGGCTAATTTAGATACATAAATAACCTCACGCCTTCATCCCCGTAGGCAGAGCTACAGAAATACCAACAACTCTAAAAATAAAAGTTGATAATTCTGTAACCATATTTTGCACGATCAGGCTAAGACGTTTTACCAATGATTTTACTATTTAAAAAGTTTTAATTAATATAATGACTTATGAGGAATAAGTTTAAATGTTTATGCTACTCATACTGGTATAACAGGATTCTGTTAATCGAATTGGCCGGTTTAGTGCAGTCAACAAATTGCTAAAAAGGGGTATGAGTGGATTTGTTAGCCGTTGGTCTAATACGCAGTTCGTCCATATCGCAGTTCGTCCATCAGGTATTTTTTAATCCATTACGCAGTTTGTCCATATCGCAGTTCGTCCATCAGGTATTTTTTAATTCATTACGCAGTTCGTCCATAACGTAGTTCGTCCATAACGACGTTCGTCCATTACGCAGTTTGTCCATATCGCAGTTTGTCCATATCGCAGTTTGTCCATGTCACAGTTCGTCCATTACGCAGTTCGTCCATATTGCGATTATCCTAAATTGCAAGTGGTCAATTACACAGCGTCATTATCGCAATAAATAAAAACTAAAAAAAGACCTGACCTGGTTGAACTTGTATCAAAACTGCGGTGAAAATGGAGAAAATAGTTTTGGGATATTGTCCAATTGAGACATCAGTTTATTAGTGGAAAATAAAGTATACTTATAGTCAATCCCTCAACAAATTTATTGCTTAAATATCAAACAGCTAACTAAAATTATTTCCTTTAATAATTAAAAACAAAACATTGCTACTAACACACATTCATCCTTACTATTATTATAAACTAAGTAGTTTCTGCCCACGACTTCGTTCGTGTAAAAACTCGTTTTCAACTGTCCCGCGGTAGCTGTACATTTTTCCAGGTTAACTTTTATGGCGAAAAAAGGCTAGAGGGGGTTGAAATAGTGAATGAAATTTATATGGAAGGAAGACGTTGTCGAAGATAAAACCATTAAATTTTGCATGTAACTCTGTCACATAGGTTAGGTTTTATGACGGAAATCATTCTTTATGGGGTGTTTACTCTGTAAGTACGATATTTTAGTGCCCGAAATATTAATTCTACGCAGACGAAGTCACGGGCAGAAGCTAGTATTAGATGACTTGTTCTATTCAGAAGTGCTAGCAGGTTGTGTCATGTATGTGCACACTTTTATCTCTTTGCGATAAGAAAACTTTTTTAAATATAATGTGTCGAAGAAATTGCATCGCCGATATTTAGCACTTTTTCAGTAATTTCAATTTCTTCTTCAAGTATTCGTTGAAAAGAATGTCGCATAATCTTATTGGTCTATTCATGGGTGCTTTTCTTCTAATAGCACTGTCGAAATGTCGGCTTTTTTTTTTAAATATCTATCAACGCCAGCAAATTTGGCAAGCCTTCGACAGGATTTGTTGTGCGCTGGTTTTCATCAGCAACACTCAATATGTGAAAAAAAAGCACCACTGGTTTTCGAAATAATTGCAAAATTTCTCGAAAGCGGAGATATCTCGGCACATTTTACCAACTGCTTTTATCTCTAACCACGTATCAGTGACAAAATTAGTCGGTAGAAGCGTTAAATACGAGCACAGTCTCATAACATTTCTACCGATGGATGTCTGGCCTAAGTTTAACTCTTTACACTTCTTGCTGATCGCCTGTTGATAATGAAAAAAACAGCCACTTACATACACATGTGTTTTAATGCGTTAAATTGTGCCATTTCAAAATCAGCTTCGTAATATTTTATGTCCACACAGAGTTCTTCCTTTAAAAGAAGAGATTGTTTAAATTTCTTACTTTAAGAGATTGTTTAAATCTCTGGTATGTCACTTGCTTTTTGTCAGGGAGTAGACAATTTTTTGGAATTTAGAATTTGAGTTCAAATTTACGTGTAAAGTGAAAATTTGGCGAAATGGTTTTACTGCTCGCTTAAATGTGCCATCTGCGTAAAAATTATATGTTTTTTCAAGTAATTTCCGTGACAAATTTGGTGATTGAGCTCCGGTGATAATACGTTGATCGGCTCAATTTCATTAACACGATACGCCCGCCGTCTGTCGACGGTAAATCTAGGACAAACTGCAGTACGCTGGATAAACTGCTAACTTGGTGGACGAAATGCGTGTTGGACTAAAAACTTGTTGGACTAAATGCGTGATGGACTAAATCCTTGTTGGACGAAATACGTGTTGGACTAAATCCTTGGTGGACGAAATGCGTGTTGGACTAAAACCTTGTTGGACGAAATGCGTGTTGGACTAAAACCTTGTTGGACGAAATGCGTGTTGGCCGGGACGAAATGCGTTTTGGACGATTTGCGTACTGACGAAATAGGACTTGATGACTGTTTGGACGAACTGCGTATTAGACCAACGGCTAACAAATCATAGAGTGCGTGAGCAGGAACATAAGAAATTTACAAACTTTTATTCAACACACATTTTCAAAATCATAACCGTTTTTAAACAACACGCTCCGGGAAAGTAAATATTTTCGAATACCTCTCACGTTTTTATCCAAACTTTTCATATCATTTTACCTATTTATTTAAGAATTTTTTTTTGGGAAATAAGTTGTAGATAGTTATATTGTCTTTAAGAACATATATATATATTTATATATCCATATGTCACTTTATCACCAACCTGTTAACAGTTACGCTAGTAAAAAGCATTTTTGTAAAAATTCGCCGAATAAATTTTTGTACTGGTTAAGCGTTAAGCGGTAAAAAAAACTCTAAAAACGTACCCCGAAATGGAACTAAGTATGTTGTAAAGTAAGTGATGATGTATCCAAGGTGGTGTGGGGGAGATCTTTTAATGACTTTTTCGTTTCCAACGGGTTCCTTACTCCCGGAAGCGTCCCAAAACGCGGTTTTTTTCCGTTTTTTACGAAAATCATACACAATGATATGTGATAAATTTACTATCAACCTTTAATTTATATAAAAGCGATATCACTTATAGTTTCCGCGCAACCTGCCTTTAAATATGAACATTTTTTATCATTGTCGTTTTATTTTCTTAAAACTTTAGTTTTTTCAAAGAATAAGCAACTTTACCACCCAAATACGAGTATGTAGTTTCTATATGGAATTAGTACATTACTGCACAGACCAGGAAGTAGGCCGTTGCGGGACGAGTAGAGTTAGCGTGGCCGAGACGCAGTCGAGGCCACGCTATATACGAGTCCAGCAACCGCCCTGCCTGGTCGAGGCTTGTATAGTGCTTTTCTCTAACAATGCGAGGAAATTAAACAAAATTTCAGTTTTGATATAATATGTATTCAAATGTATTAACAAAATCAAGTCAAATACGATGTGATAATATGACGAAGGCAAATGGCAGTAAGTACTTAACTAAAAAGGTTTACTTAAAAATTAAAAGAAATGTTGCTCATGTTAGGGCAGTTTGTAAAATTAAATGTAATGGTTTTTCCTGGTACGTTAATGTTTGTTTGTTGAATATTTTCAGTGGACGTAGATGGCGTAGTAGTTACATTGAACTGTTGATTCGAACGGGATTGCACAGGACTTGTTTCTATGTCAGGCATGAATGCTTCTGGACCAGATATCTGTTGGGAGAAGGATTGTTCATTTACTAAATGTGGTCTCGACGTAGAAGGCTGTGGGTCTTCGTTGTTAGTAGATTGAAGCTTGATGGTCTTATTTATACGGTCTGATATTTTCCTTTTATTCTGCACAGAATCTTCAATATAGCTCTCGGCAACGACACTCGACTTCCACCCCCCGTGCCACTTGAGAGTTGTTAAATTTGCCCCAGAGTCAGCTAATAAAGTAGCTGACGATCTACGAAAGCAATGGCCAGTGTAACATTCGCTGTTTGGTAAATTGAAATAATTAGCTATCTGAGTGGGTATTCTCGCCATTTTGTGCCTCCCAATAACCTGGTTGGTGCACTTTCCATTTTTGTAATTAATAAAAAAATCTGTCCGATTTTACTGTTGGTGGACGAAGTGCCTGATATTTTTTTACTAGACGCACGAATTCTTTAACTATCACGAAGGTGCGGTCTATTTTAGTTTTGGTGTCACGTAATTTAACTAACATTATGTCATCGTGGCATGTAACGTCATTTATAGTTAAATTTGTTAACTCGATCATTCGACATGCACCATTCACACCTTAAATAAGGGCAACCTGCAACAAATACAAAGAAATCATTTAACATAAGAAAACATTGAATCATAAGTATTGATTGATAAATGATCATTCATAAGGTGACACTTAAGGCACGGCTTATATTTACCTTAAATACTAGAAAAGTATCATCTGGAGCTTCATTTAAAAACATTGTAATGTTTGCATCAGTCAAAATCTTTGATTTTTTGCTTTTGTAGCCCGCTGAGTGCCTTTTTAGAAATGTTACCAAATTGGTGTAACTTTTTATATCGATGTCACATTTTAATTTTATTGTATTTTTCAGCATTGAATATATCGCCCATAGTGTACTCGGTTTTTTGTCCTTAGCTAGCTCGCTAAAGTAAGCTAACATGACGTTTTCAGACACTGAAGTTGTTTTTTTCTTCTCTCTCCATACCATGAAATTTTCAAATGTTTTTAAATATTTTTCTGCTGACTTCGGTGGTAGTAATTTGGTCTTAACCGACTTTGCTTCTTCTTTACACTCTGGTGGTGTGCCGATAAACATATCTTCATCACTGGAATTCATTTTACTTTTGTATTTTCGCGAAACAAAAATAATACGTACTGTACTTAAACTTCCCTAAGAAAAAAGTATTCCTGATTCCCGCCTTAATTTTTTAAATTCTAAACGCAGAATGTTTTAAAAAAAGTAAAACTATTTGACACTTTGGTAAATACGCTGTAAACGCGATAAACGGCGTTTACCTTTTTAGTCTATGACATTTAAAAAGTAAATAAACATGGAAGAATTTTGAATTTTACGAGTGTTTGGCTGTTTGGAGTTAGTTATCATAGTCCAAATATGGTTTTAAAAAGTAAAAAACCGGGTACGTTATGAAATTTATATACATTTTCGCGGCCGCTGCCGCTGGTAAATAATATTTTTTTTTTTTTAAATTTTGCCTGGGCCTGGAACTCGGAACTTTGCGGGCTGATTTTACAACAGTAAGGTTAACATTTCCGAGCATGTGGGAGAAAAAAATATTTTCTTTACAAGGAGGTATATTTTGTATCTTAACTCTTTCTTTTCACCTGCTATGCTATTTAGAAAGTTTAGGGCCGTGTTCACCAACAATTAATCGGACGGTTAAGTCTTAATCAGCTGTTAATCAATACATCTGACACCCGTTAAACTGCTAATCGTCCGTTTAATTGTTGGTGAACACGGCACTTACTTTATTCGGTCATATAAAGATAAAAGAAATAAATTTTCAAAATAGTATTAGCAACGTGAAATTAAAGAGTTAAGAAATTAGTTATACCTCATTTTAAAGAACATATTGCATACGATAATTAAATTATTGATGGGTAAGGCTGCGAATTGTGACCAATATGGAAGTTACAAATTTAACAAGATCGTAAAAAAAACAATTGGTAACACCGAGGTTTTGAAACAATTTTATTACGTGATTGAACTTGTCAAGGTCGCAAGTGACATTAATTGATTTAAATTCTTTCAAATAAATAATAAAAATATATTTCCGTCCAAAACATAACGAAAGTTGTAATAAAAATTCGACCACGTGTGCCCGGCTCTTTTCACGATTTTCAACTTCTCATCATCGTGCTTTTGTTTAAACAAAATTTTATCATACGGGCCGTGTGGTGTCGGGGCCGTGTGGTGTCGGTCGAGAAAAGCACCACCCCATCTCTTCCCGTGGGTGTCGTAAGAGGCGACTAAGGGATAAACCGGGGGATGGGCAGCAGCGTCCTCCGCAAACTACCAGGTATTACTGCGGTCGCCAACCCGCCTGCCAAGCGTGGCGACTATGGCATTTTCCCCCCAAATTAAAAAATGAATCCAGAATATCGGCCCAGACCCCTAGTCCCCGGCGGCCCTGCTATTCCTGGCTCCGGTAGCGGCCATGGTAACGGTGGGGCAGGGGGTGCTTCAGTGAATCACCGGCAGAGACCCGGCTACCAAAAACGACGACCTTTGGCCCTGGCAACATACAACTGCCGAACACTGCGGACCGACGAAAGATTACTGGAACTGGAGGAAGAATTGAGCAGGTTGCGATGGGGAATCATAGGGTTATCAGAAGTCCGTAGAGAGGGCGAGGACATGATAACCCTGAAGTCCGGGAACCTGCTCTATTTCCGGGGGGGCGACCAACAGTCCCAGGGAGGTGTCGGGTTTATCGTCCACAAGTCCCACAGAGTGTGTCGAGCAGGGTAGCGTGCCATGTACTAAGAATGACTCAACGTTATTCCTTGAAGGTCATACAGGTATACGCTCCGACCTCGAGGCACTCCGACGATGAGGTGGAGGCTGTGTATGAGGATGTTTCCAGAGCCATGCACAGCTCCAGAACTCATTTCACGGTTGTTATGGAGGACTTCAACGCAAAGCTGGGCAAACGAGACGGTGAAGAGCTGAGAGTGGGGAAATTTGGAGTGGGGCGTAGGAATCACCGGGGTCACCTACTGGCCAGTTTTATGGAGAAGGAGGGACTCTATATGATGAACTCCTTCTTCAGAAAACGTGAGCATAGGAAGTGGACCTGGTTGAGCCCTGATGGTGTAACGAGGAACGAGATAGACTTTATCATGTCGACGAAGAAGCACATATTCAATGATGTCTCCGTGATCAGTGCGGTTAAAACCGGGAGTGATCACCGTATGGTACGAGGCTCATTGAATATCCAGTTCAAGCTTGAAAGGTCTCGCCTGATGAAGTCTACGCTCCGCCCGGCACCCGCCCAGCTCCAAAACCCCGAGAGCTTCCAGCTCGAACTCCAAAACCGTTTCGAATGCCTAGGAAGTGACGTGGACGATTTCAACGACAGGTTTGTGGAAGCTGTCCATGCGGTTGGGTCTAAGTACTTTAAGACCCGCCGTGCCAGAACCAAGAAGCTCTCGGACTCCACCCTTAGGCCCATGGAGGTTAGGCGCGAGATGGTTTTGCAGTCCTCTGGTGATGCTTGTCGCTATCGGCAGCTCAACAGACAGATATCAAAGTCTCTGAAGCGCGATATACGCCGATTTAATACTAAAAGTATTGAAGAGGCTATTGAGCGTAACAGGGGTTCTAAGGTTTTTACCAGAGATTTGTCTGTTGGCCAAAGCCAATTGATGAAGCTGAAGACCGACGACGGCAGGATCGTTTCATCCAGGCCTGAGGTACTGGGGGAAATCGAGAGGTTTTATGGGCAACTTTACACGACAACCCGAACACCCGTTGAAAATCTAGCTAAAGACCCGAGGGCTAGACTAACCCGGCACTATACCGACGATATTCCGGACGTCAGCCTGTACGAGATTAGTATGGCTCTCAAACAGCTTAAGAATGGCAAGGCCCCAGGTGACGATGGAATTACAGCTGAACTCCTGAAGGCGGGTGGTAAACCAGTTCTTGGTTCTGGACTGGAAAGGACGAGGCATCAACATTAATGGCGAGTACATCACTCACCTTCGATTTGCCGACGATATCGTAGTCATGGCTGAAACCATGGAGGACCTCAGTGCTATGCTCGCTGACCTCAGCAGAGTTTCCGACCAAGTTGGCCTGAAAATGAACATGGACAAGACGAAAGTCATGTCTAATGTCCATGTTGTGCCAACTCCCGTGATTGTCGGAGGCTCTGCACTCGAAGTTGTTGACGACTATGTATACCTGGGACAAATGGTCCAGTTAGGTAGGTCCAACTTCGAGAAAGAGGTCACTCGTCGAATCCGACTCGGCTGGGCAGCGTTTGGGAAGCTTCGCAGTGTCTTTTCGTCCAAATTACCGCAGTGTTTGAAGTCAAAAGTCTTTGACCAGTGTGTGTTGCCGGTGATGACTTACGGATCTGAGACGTGGGCGCTAACGATGGGCCTCATAAGAAAGCTCAGAGTCACTCAGAGGGCTATGGAGAGAGCTATGCTCGGGGTTTCTCTGCGGGATAGAATCAGAAATGATGATATCCGCAGTAGAACTAAGGTTACCGACATAGCCCGAAGAATAGCGAAACTTAAGTGGCAGTGGGCGGGTCACATTGCTCGCAGAACTGATGGCCGATGGGGCCAGAAAGTTCTCGAATGGCGTCCACGGACCGGGAGACGAGCTGTTGGTAGGCCTCCAACAAGATGGAGCCACGACCTCGTAAGGATCGCGGGATCGCGATGGATGCGGAAGGCACAAGACCGGTCTAAGTGGACAGCCTTGGGGGAGGCCTATGTCCAGCAGTGGACGTCTTTCGGCTGATATGATGAAGATGATTGGGCCACAATTCCACGTTTTCGTTACGAATACTTTCGTGACGCTTTATAAGGCTAAATTTAAAGCCAACTGTGATAGAAATTCGTTATTGTGCACTGGGAAGACCAAAGAGAAAAAACCAACCTCGTCAGTTTGTTGATTAAATGGGGGACAAGGTGACGCGGACAAAGTTTTTCTAAATATCTTCTAATGTGCTTGTCTGTTTTTAGCGGTAAGTAGTGATTATTTTTAAGCGGTTGCTTTTTCATACGGTGGTTTCATGTTATTCACGCACGTGACGTGTATTATTATATTCGAAATATCGTTATTTCACCAATAATATTTTTTTTTGTTTAAGTACTTTACACTTTTGTTAGAATACGTTACATTTTAACGTCAAGTGACAAAAACATGTGGTAAAGGGAAGTGCACACAGAAACGTTGATGACTTTTAGCTAGATTTTTAACGACAAATACAGTAAGTTATTAAAATTAATCAATTTGAAATTGTACGTACGCACAGTAGTTACAGGGATTCAGCTCATGAGAATTAAATCCATTCTATGCATATCCATACTAATATTATAAAGTATGCTGTCTGTCTGTCCGTTACCTCTTTACGCTTAAAACGCTGAACCTTAGATGAAATTTGGTATAGAGAGTTTGTGTCCCGGAGAAGGACATAAAATAGTTTTTATCCCCAAAATAATCCCCTAAGTAGGTGAAATAGAGGGTGAAAATTTGTATCGAGGTAGGTACGATATAAACGAGTTCCACGCGAACGGAGAAGCTAGTATTATAATTAACCCTCTGAAACTGTGGTGACTTTTTTAGAAACATTCTTCTGAGGTGGAGTCTGTCAGACGTCATTTTTAATAAAACATAGAAAAAATAAAAATGGGTCAATGATAAGTATTGTTTATTAAGTGTATAGCATGACTATTTAATTTTCATGTGGAATTATAAAAAGCATGTATATGGACTTCTAAATATTTATTTTTTACGTAAAACTTGAAGAAGGTAAAAAAAATCTGGAGTTTTTAACATAGGTTAGTTTATAATGCCCCGAGTCTTAGGAGAGGTTGCTGAGCGATACAGACCTATTTCACGCTATAAAGCGTTTTTTTTTGGCGGTGTCTGATAGACGTCACGTCATTCGCAGAGGGTTAAACGAGCGTGCGAAGTGAATGATTTTTTTTACTTTTAATTTATTTGCGAATGTTTACCAGTATCATCTAAGCTTAATAACAACCTATGTTACGTTGTATGGTAACGTCACGTTTGCTTTATGATAGTTCTATGTAACATTGGTCAAAATTCGCGGCCTTGCCCAGATCTTGGCGGTAAAAAGGGTTATTTTTTAACCTCCTAAGACCCACCATACAACGAAATTTGCCAATGGAATATGAACCTATTACAAATGCAATAGAATCAATTTTCTAGTTTGATTGTCTTTCAAAAAACAAAGGAAAACCTATATTATTTCCTTTGCAGTAGGTCTATTTTCTAATGAACGTATTATGTACATTTTTTTGTACGAGAGGCCTTAGGAGGTTAAGAAAACTAAAGATTTTAGAAAAAAAATACTTTTGATAAGTCATGTTAATGTTTAGTGGCAGATTGCTTGGAAACTATAAGTGATATTTTCAGATCATAGAAACAAGGGAGATATGTTATTCGTGACGCCTGCATATGGTCAAAATGGACATATCGGTTCAAGACACGTCAAACGCTGTCACAGTCGCCGACCGATCGCTGTCAACACATGAACTACCATTTAAATGTTAAAATGAATGTTGTTAGCGTAAAATACTGCAAAATTCGAAGTACAAACGTTAATTTAAAAACAATCGGCATAACGTACCACCGGTTAATTACTTTTTAAGCAATATTTCTATTAAAAAATGAATGTTAAGAGGCCGTAAACGAAATTTCGCCGATTTCGCCGATTTACCTGATTTTACAGACGTGATTTTACTGTTGAAATACTTTACTTCTACAAATTTTAATGCGAAACACGGAAGATAATTTTAACTTTAAACGAATGTTTGAGCTAGTTTTTTGTTTTTATTCTCTGATACTGATTCATCGACCTGAAACCGGCGACTTTTGTGTGAATTTTGCTGTAAGAGGTTTAGAATATCGCATATTCACGAATCGTTTTGACGTCTAAAAGGTATGAAAAAAAATACAATTTAGTGCTGTCAAATTTGTCTAAAAAATGTATGAATTGCTTTTTACAACCTTCATATTTTTTTTTTGTGTAAAAAAAACTATCGTTCATAAAATTAAAACAACAGTAATAAAGTTCAGTTCAAAATCAATCCATTACTTTAAAAAAGCATCTAAAGAATGTAAAAAAAAGCAATATATCGTTGCTTTAATACAAAAGCGCTACAAATCAGAATGAGTCATTGTTGCATTTAAATTCAGAACGCTATTTACTTAAAGTTTTAAATCTAATTGTATTGGTTTTTGAATTGTGGCGCTTTTGTATTAAAGCAGCGATATAATGTTTTAAAATAACCTAAATCTCGCATTATAATACTCGACAAATCTGAAAAAGTACCTCATTTATTTGTAAGTCATTTATTCGATTAGAACTGAAATGATATTTCATGATGTGCATTCAAACTTATAGAATAGCAGTATTTTAACTGTAAAATCTCAAAAAGAAGCAAAACCACCAAAATTTCGTGTACGGCCTCTTAATGTTTGTTTGGATTTCCGAGCGTAAGGATGCGAATGTGATTTTTATCGACTATCGATAAATGTCTTGTTCGTTCTACAGCGTTCGATAGAATAAAACGCATAAAACACAAGGAAATAACTTTCAATTTTTTACGCTACAAGAAATTAGATTTCCGTTTTAACGAGCGAGTATACATATACATTTTACACTGTAAGTAAGTAATATTCTGAATGGCTTAAGTAAATAGGTACTTACTTAAATCGGAATTCGGTTTAAGTGTATTGCAGATATAATTAATTCATTGGATTTAATATGTCTATCTATCCATTTGTACATCACAATTATAACATCGAAGTCATTTTTAACATAAATAGAGCAGGTTAATTTTATTTGTTTTGGTTGTGTAGCATTAAATATTATGAAGGTTAATTTAACATACAATTAAGAAGCCGTCATAGATTTTAAACCATTGTAAAATTAGTCTATGAATGTTATTTTAAGTTTCTTGTAAGACGTATTCTGAATTTCTTAGAAAACCTCAGCTGGCTACCTATTACGGTTAAAAAGATACCGCCATGATGTGAGCTTAATGAATCGTTTACGAACGCGCACCGCTGCTAGTAAATGACTTCATAATCCGCGAGCGCTGGTCGCCACGCCCCTTACGTAATATATCTAAAACTTAACGTATCAAAACTATATGTACTTACACATTTTTTTTGTTTTTAATAAAGAATATATGAGCCGAATTCCTTAAATTGTTGAAATTCTTCATTGTGTTTGTTACGAGGGCTGCACTGAAAGTTTCGGGAATCTACATATTTTTGACACATATCATACCTTTTCATAATCTCTAGTTTCATTATTTTAATACACTGGCCACATAGAAAAAAAAAGCGATGGTTCGGTTTCAATTGTTTTTTGAAGTCGTCGAGTCGCTGCTGAAAATGGAATTGTGCCGTGAAAATTTAAGAGCTATGATTTATTAAGACTTTAAAAGTAGATTATCACAAAAACAATGTGGAGACCGGTTGCTTTTAGTAATGAAGCACCTTCAAGGACGACAATATACAGGTGGTATGCAGAATTTCAATGTGGCCGTCTATCCCTCTCGGACGACGTGCGTGAAGGTCGACCAAAATCGGCAGTCACGCAAGAAAACGTCGATGCTGTGCGTCAGCTGATAAAGGAAGAACGACATGTGTCATATCGGGAGATTCAAGAGTGTTTGGGCATTGGAATGAGTCAGATACAATTAGGCGTGCGAAAGTTGTTTTCCCGTTGGATCCCTCACTTATTGTCTGAAGAGCAGAAAACGACTCGTGTCAATTAGTGCCTCAGAACTTAGAATAAATTCAACGGAGGAAGCTCAAATGCACCACGACAATGCCAGCCCTCACACCGCTCGGAAAACAACTGAGTACCTGGACGGTGAAAAAGTCGAATTACTGGACCATCCTCCATACAGCCCCGACTTAAGCCCCAATGACTTATTCACATTCCCCAAAATTAAGGATAATTGCGTGGTCAGCGGTTTCAGACGCCGGAAGCAGCAGTGGAGGCTTTTAAAATGGCCATTTTGTCGACCCCTACTTCAGAATTCAATAAGTGCTTTAATGACTGGTTTGATCGCATGGAAAAGTGCATAAAATATAAAGGAGAATACTTTGAAAAACAATAAAAATACTTTTATTCAATTTAACTGCATATTTTTTTCTATTCCCGAAACTTTCAGTTTGACCCTCGTACCAATGTAGATAGTAGTATTATAGAAGGTGTTAATAATTTCACCAACCACTATAATAATTATGGAGTATTTTTCGAAAAACATTATTATAGATTTCCTACTAAATCTAAAATAAAATAAAAATGGATAATAGCTACGGATCTCAACCCGTCACTGTAAGACATAAAGGGACAACAACAGGTTGTTCTTGGGATTTGAACATAACAAATAATCCATAGAAACATTTTCGAAACGAAGATTGCAAGACCACCTCGGTGGAGGTTGTACAGTCAAGTTCAAAAGTATTTATACACTTTAGTACCTTGTCACTTTAATCGCTTGGATAATTTCATATGGCAGTTTAAACATGACGTTAAATAGACAAGGTACTAAAGTGTATACATACTTTTAAACTTGACTGTATGCCTAGCTTGGCCTCCACCGTGCACTCCAACGGCAAGGGCACCATCATCAAAATATGGGAATATGTACCGTATGTATAGTAATTAATGTAAAAGTTTAAATCATATCACCTAATAGTGAAATAAAAATGATAATTTTGCCTGAGAATCGAATATTATTAATGTATCAACAAAATTATTACATGATTATCGATATATTTTTAAACAGGCATGGTGACATTCCTACTTGAGTAGCAGACAAATGACGCACGCAGCTTGAAAAAACGTTCAAATGATGTCGCTGTAATCGTAGTTCTTAAATTGTTAGACTTAAGGACTTCCGTCTTGACGTATCTAGCGCTGAATAGTCAAGATCACAGAACTATATCGAGATAGAAGGAAAGAGTGTATGTACCTCGCGTGCCGAAATGACAACAAAAACGTCCTCGTTGCTCGCCGCCATGCTCAGTCCGCTCTCGACCGCACTCCGCGTGTGACGTTCGATTAGAAAAATAAAATGGCCCCTTGCTCGGTAAAAACGTGTTCAAACACGACCAAAAAAGTTGGAGCTGTTAATAAGGATATTTCCTTTCATCGGTAAGTACTCTTTGCCTTAAAATATCTGTTATTATTTATAAAACAATTTATTTTGTTGCTCAGTATGAATTTCATATAAAAACAGTTGCGGTTTCATATAAAACTTGGTGTCAAATGCTACTTTTCCATTGCGGCTTTAATTTAACTCGTCAGACTTGGCGTGCATTGAAAGCCAGCAACGAAAATAAAACAATCCTAACTTTCGAGCACACAAGTGCGACGAGTTCAAGTTTGATTTCTAATAGTGTTGTAAGATAATAGTATTGTACCGTGCGATTTCCAATGCCGGTTTCTTCGTCGATTAAAATCGATTATGAAAACAGAATGATATTTTTTTTTTAAACCTTATATTGTGTAGCCGTGAGATGAAATAGTAGACAAAATTAAATATTATTGACAAAAGGATAATAGTTATATCGATAATTAAAAAAAATGGTTACTACGAGGGGCACACCGAAATGATCGGGAATAGAGTACTTTAAACTAAGTTACATTAAAACCTTTTTTATCATATGCGAACTGGCCACTGACAATCACGATGCCGATTTAACAATTTAAAAAAATAACGTAATATCTTTTTAATTCCACTTTCAAATTGGCAAGTTGGTGAACAAAATGGAGCTCACGCGTGAACATTTTCGTGCAATTATTTATCACAACTTTCGTCGAGGCTTATCTCCAGATGAGTGTCTCAATGAGCTTGTTTCTATATATAAAATTGAAGCACCTAGTCAAACGACAATATATCGTTGGTATGCCGAGTTTCGGCGGGGTCGTGCCTCTCTCAGCACCGTACCTTCAACAGGTCGGCCGAAAACAGCGGTGTCGCCTGAAAACATCGCGGCTGTGGAAAAAATACTCAAAGAAGACAGACATGTGACATACGAGCAGATTCGGGCAACCATAAGCATTGGAATGACTGCAATCCATACTATTTTACATAGTGAGTTGGGTGTCAGAAAATTGATTTCCCGATGGGTACCCCATAACTTGTCAGAAGAGCAAAAGGCGGTTCGTGTTGATTGGTGCCGATCTACTCTGAAACGCTACAATGGAGGAAAGTCAAAAGCTGTTTATAATATCTGCCCTCCTAAGCTAAAACACAGTATGTCAGATTCAATTGCCAAAGTAGATTCAATCTTCTCTTGTTAGTAATAAGGTTTTGATTGCTACAGGAGACTTATCTGACATACTGCTATTTGGCTTAGCAGGGCAGATATTGTCTCAGGTGACGAAACCTGGATTTATTCCTATGAGCCTGAAAGAAAGCACCAGTCGGCAGTTTGGGTCTTCGATGGCGAGGTCAAACCAACGAAAGTTGTGCGTTCCCGCAGCGTGTCGAAGAAGATGGTTGCTTCGTTCGTCTCAAAAAAAGGACATATTGCCACAATTCCTTTACAAGAACAAAGAACGGTTACCGCTGATTGGTATATCACAGTTTGTTTGCCACAGATGCTGGCCGATCTTCGCCGAGGGAACCCGACACGCCGCGTCATCTTACACCACGATAATGCGAGCTCCCACACCGCCCATACAACTAAACAGTTTTTAAACGAGGAAAACGTTGAGTTGATGTCCCATCCTCCATACAGCCCTGACCTAAGTCCAAATGTTTTTTTTACGTTCCCTAAAATTAAAGATTTATTGCGTGGTCAGCGGTTTGAAAACCCAGAAGCCGCCGTAGAAGCCTATAATTCGGCCATTCTGGCAATGTCTAGTTCAAACTGGAATAACTGTTTCAATGACTGGTTTAAAAGAATGCAAAAGTGCATCAATTGCAACGGAGAATACTTCGAAAAACAATAAAACATAATTTATATATACAGTGTACATAGTTTATTAAATTCCCGATCATTTCGGTTTGCCCCTCGTATATTGCAATTTTGATTTAGTTTTCCGAAAGATCCTTTTGTTAAAATAAATGGATTGGACTGGTTTCCTACAAAACACAGCCGGATTTGTTCCATTCATTTCCACGAAGATACCTTTACTGGCCCATCAAAGTTTCGGCGAATAATCAGTACAGCTTATCCGACTATAGATGTAAGTAGTCGTACGACCGTTAAAGAATTCACATCGTGTTTTGTTCGCTCCGTAATTTAATTAATAATATAGCACAAAAGTGTTTGTTACCTTATAAAATCCAGTTATACATGTGCCCAAAGTGTCAAGCAAATCAGTGTTGAAAACCATACATCAAAACGTCGCTTGGTTGCGAAGAGCTTAGCGTGTTTGTTATTTAAAGTATATTTAATAACCACCGTCGAAATAAGATCGAGCAAGGGTACGTTGCATGCATTAGCGCCGAGTTGCGGTGAGTAATCACTTGACTGGTTATCTACCGGTCGGCCGCCGGTTCTCGCCCCCGTACCACGAGACTAGCGTTACTTAAGCGATAACGATAACTACTAAGAAATCTTACTTTCGTTTACTTGTCGTAAGCTACCTTGGTACGGGTGATTTTATAAAATTTATAAAATGAGTGAATATCAGAATACCGGTGTCAAGGCGTGTTCAGGTTGTAGAAACGAAATCTCGCACAATCAATTCATCTGTTGCAACAAAAGTGGGTGCAAAAAAGTATTTCACACCCAATGCATAAATCTCTCCAACATTACTACTGAAATCAGAGATTCGTGGATATGCCCTGACTGCCGCAGCGCCGCCAAAAAGGGGGGTGACAACTCCTTAACACCTGTGAGGGGCTCCCAAGTGGATAACGTGACAATAAGAAAACCGCAAGTAAAAATTCTCGGCGAGAATGCTTCAAATGATCCGCTGTTGCAGTTGACCACTGAAATTCGACGTCTGAAAGAGGTATCTTCTATGAAATCCAAGTTAGAACTGGCAGTGTCCGTCATAAATCGCTGTGAAGAACAATTGGATACCTTCTCTATGAAATTCACAGGTTTTGAAACCCGATTAGCAGCGGCAGAAGAAAAGGCGGCAGAGGTGGACAGTTTGAAATACCGGGTATCTGAACTACAACACCAGCTCAATATCCAGGGCCAGCAATCTCTGAGAAACGAGATCGAGATTGTAGGCATTCCCGAACATCAGAATGAAAACCTTATCCACATTCTTATAACCACTGCAGTGAAAGTCGGGCTAAAACTTCACGAGTCTGACATTGAGTATGCTACTCGTACGGGTCAGCGCCGCCGGGATGCTGGCAACCCAGCGAGCTCCAGGCCAGTCGTGGCGGGTTTTACCAGGAGGTCGGTCAGAGACAACTTCTATAAGGCAGCTCGTTCCAGACGGCTCAGTACTAAGGATATTGAATTTGATTGTCCTGAACATAAAGTGTATTTCAATGATCGGCTGACCAAGGAAAATAGAATGTTATTTCGAGACTGCAGAACCAGATCTGCGCATGCCGGGTTTAAGTATTGCTGGACTAAGGGTGGTTCTATATACATTAGAAAGAGAGGGCTGTGGAGAAGGCTCCGAAGCAATTCCCATTAGGTCAGCTGAAAATCTGCTCCGAGTTCTGGGACCATGTGATGACTCTAACCTCACACAAACTACTTCAGAAGCCGCAGTCCGCACCTGAAAGTTTTCCTCCATTTGGTCTATCTAATTTTAATTTTAATTTTGTTATTAGATATTCAAATATATATTTTTACGTAATTAAGTCGAAACACACACACACTTCACATTCACAGTTTTACACACTCATCTACACTTTTACAACTCACTCATATCACAAGATCGGGAGTTTTTCATTTTTCGGCTTTGCGTGGCTGGAGCTTCAGATCTATCATAAGATGAAATTTGCTACATTTGTTTCACTACGTCCACCGCTCCTCTAGACCCTGATATTCTGCGAGAAATCGATAGTACTGAAACTTTATGCCACGAATGCGACTCACCCGAGAGTTGTAAAAGCATTGTAAACAATTACAGGTTTAAAGTGCTGACCCTAAATATAAGAAGTCTTCAAAAGAATTTTGACTCTTTTCTCGTAGAGTTAAGATTTTACCAGCCTTTAGCATGTACGCGGCACTATCAGTGCTCAAAACAAGGACATTTCTAACATGCACATTATATGAATTGTGCCAAATAAACTGCAATTGCTTTTTTAAGTATTCGGCCATTGAGTTACCATAACTTTTTCAAAAAAAATACTTCCGATTAAGTAAGATTTGCTACAAGAATTTTTCTTTAGTTCTCTTACAATCAAATTAGTGACACTTTTGCCCATCCTATTTAATGTTTCGTCGACTGTTAGCCATATATATTTTCCTATCAGGTTCTTGCGTATGTCTTGAACTGTTTGTTGGTAAACTATATCTAAGTATACTTTTCTCAGCAATGATTCATCCGGAAGTGATTTTGATGTACAGGAACAACAAATATATTTTTTGTTTTTTTTTTATAATCTGTGGATTGTTGATCTTTTTCCATGGAAAATTGCACGAAACTAAAAATATGATTAAATCTATACACCGTGTTTTTTTTGATTTACGATAACTTCGGCATATTGTTAGGTACACGTATAGAAACTACGTGGTACATTAGATTTTAAAATATTGCAAAAAAAAAAAAAATGTTTAGAACAAAGTAATTAAATGTTGTGTCTTCAATCATTCTAAAAGGGTCTTTAGAGTTAACTCATAGTTAGTGTCAAATACGTCAAGTCAGCGTGACATACACACACACAAGTAAAGATAACACTTGACAGGTGCACGACCTAACTCTTTACTCATAATAGGTAATTAAAAGAAAATTGTTAGGTATCAATTAAGAGCCTTTTACATTAGTTTAACGTGATTAACTGATTAATTTTAATAATTGAATATCTTTATAACCGTACGAGTTATCATATGTCTGTCTTCGGGAAATTAGCTTAATTTGACTTGAAGAACGTGCCCTTAAAGTTATCGTAAATCAAAAAAAACACGGTGTATAGTAATGTGTCTGAACTCGTACTTTTTGAGCATTGTCACGAATGAGTTTTACTCACTAAATTACTTTCAACACAATGTTTCTTTAGCTGATGTAAATGAACGTCACATTTAGAGCAATATATTGTGGAAGAATCTTCTTTGAAACTAAGAATCTTCTTTCTGTATCTATTTTTTTATTGTTTTTCTTTTAGGACTAACCGTTTTAGTAGCACGGCTCGGAAATCACTCATGAAAACATAAATGACATATGTGACGATGACATGATTTACTTTAATAAGGAGATGCAAGTTGCTTATCAAAGAGGTCAAATGTTACAGAATAATCTTTTAAGTTGATTATGGATACCTAATGCGATATTATTCCGTAACATCGATAAGTCGATAAAACAGTTAGGTCAATCCCTCTGACAGTTTGATTTTTGCTATGAAGAATTCCGCTCTTTGCTGATAACCGACAAAGGCTCAGTATTTACTTCTAATACCATTAGAGAGACCGCAAGTCTTTTTAATGTGACGCTCACACATGCGACAACATATCATCCGCAAACAGTAGGTTTAGTGGAACGATTTAACAGGACATTGTTGGGCATGATTAGGGTTGCCAACTTTTTTTACAAGAAATAAAGTATATTTAGGTCTGACAAAGAAAATAAACAGTATTTCAGAAAAATGAACAGTATTTTATTGTTTTAATGTTTTAAAGACATACTTTTTAGAACTTCTTGCACAACTTATCAATTTGGTATCATTTTTAAAAGCTTAATAGGCTTCATCACAATCAAAACTAAAATTGAAGTAAATGAGGAGCTCATTTTTTATTAAATTTATTGAAGCTTTATTTCTTTCTTCTCTCCACTTTGCTTTCATTACTGAAAAAACTCTTTCAGTTTTAGAGGGTCACTCGTTAACCAGTCATATTGGCATTCCCATTCATGCTTATATTTTTGTTGTACCATAGACAGTTTGGCTTTCTTTCTTGGCGTTGTAGGATCTGATTCAGAAGGTGAATCGTTATCGCTTTCCATCTTTTTCGTAGTAAAAACATTAACTAAGACGCAACACCGCAAGACGACAAAATTAAGTGTAAGATAACTGTCAACGTCAACCTGCCAACTGTCAGTGAGTGTCAATTTAAATACTTGACATTGACAGATTCGTTCTGAAACACTGCTATTGTGGCACTTATATAGTGTTAGGCAATTTGACGCTGAAAACAGTATTTTGTATACTTTATTTTGGTTTAACAGTAAAAAGTATAATGTTGTGAAAAACAGTATAATACTGTTTTAAACAGTATAGTTGGCAACCCTAGGCATGATCTCAAAGTATGTCTCGGAGGAGCAACGAGACTGGTGTACGTATTTGCCTATGGTATGTTATGCCTACAATAGCGCGAAACAGGCTAGCACAGGTGTGGAGCCGCATTTGATTGTGTATGGTAAGGAACCATTATATAAATCTGATATCGAGTTGCGCATCAATAATCTCCGGGTTTCAGATACGCTAGCGGATAAAATAACAAGATTGTCGATATTAAGAAGAAAAGTTGCCCGGAATATACAGCACGCCCAACTGAAGCAGAAGTTTTACTACGATATCAAGGCCAAAGATATCTCATATGATAGTGGGGAATTCGTAATGCTATACTGTCCGAAGCGCAAGTCTGGATTAAGCAATAAACTTGCTAGGAGATACAAGGGACCATTCGAAATTGTTACAAGGCTTTGTAATAATAATTATAAGATCAGGAAAGTCGGTACGGTAACAAAATGTATTATTGTTCATAGGAATAGGTTAAAGAAATTTCATGCTAGAGCTTAGTTATAAAGTTGTATATAATTGTGTATAGTCATGTCATGTATAATATAAACTATTTTTTTTTATTTGTCTTTGCAGTTCGCTAGGCTTGTCCATGGGAACATTACGTCTGGTCTTATGATGAGAATTCCACTTTGCCTGTAAGAAGAAGCATATGTGTGGAAGAAACTCTGTATGGGTTTCATCTCACATAACGCCTGACAGATGTTTTTTTATGGTGCTCAAGTCACGTATTTCATATCGTTTGTTATGTGATGGCGATATGGTTGGATGCTGATTCATGCCCTTATGATGTTATTATGGGCAGCTGTACTTTATTTGATTTAATGTGTATAATTGTTTTTATTTCATGCGCATTTGCTGAGTTGAAAAATACTGATGTAAGAAGTCTGACGGCTGATGTTAGCAGAAGGAACACTGGCATGCAATCCTGCCTTTGATGTGGAAGGCACAGGAAGTCCGATGTCTGGACTGCACCATGCCCGTCCCTTCTGTAGAGCCGTATCGTTGAGATTTTGTTTTAAACTATCATGTCTTGTCTTTTAATAGGCGCCAGCTCTTTGATAACTTGGATGCTTGGCCCCGTATAATTGTTTGTTTTCAGATGTCTTTAATGGTGTTTATTAATTTCATGTACTGATGCTGAGTTAAGCTGCCATCTGGCGACGCTTACGTTCGCAGACTGTACTACTCATATATGTTTTTTTTTTAATATAATGACATGTAATTAAATATCTTAGCATAGCTGTAGTTAGTAATAAAAATTTAGCCTTCTTTTAAAAAAAAAAAAAAAACAAAATTGTTTTATTTCACTCAAAAAAGTACAATTCATACAGTGGCTGGTGTCTCCTTTTAGGTTATTTAAAAAATAACCTGTGCTAGGAGGCACCGCTCTTCCATTATCACATTATTGTTTATTACTTTAAAACTATTCACTTTATAAATATACATATACTCGTATATATCAGGGTGCGTGCGTGCCCGCGCGTGAGTATGGTGTGTATGTGTGTGTGTGTGTGTGTGTGTGTGAGTGTGTGTGTATGTGTGTGTGTATGTGTGTGTGTGTGTGCGTGTGTATTTTGGTGAGGCTAGATTATGTATCTTAGTAAGTCTTCCACCTGGTCGTAATTTTTATACTCTAACCAAGCAGTTATTTTCTTATTTACATCATATAGAGGCTTAGAGCATATATCAAATTCTTTATTTAAAGTATTATATACATGCGATGACTGTTTGTTATATTGTCTACGAGCAAAATTAGTATGGGTTATAGGTAACTGCATTACAATATCTCTTCTCCGTTTTGTCAGAAGGTTACAGTCAAAAGCTGTGGTTTTATGCTTTCTAAGGACACATTTTAGTATGTACAATTTTCTGACACTAAGCAAGTTACATAGTTGGTAAAGCTTGTCAGTCGAGAACCACATCTTCTTGAAGTACATAATTTTGAGGAGACTTCGCTGAGCTCTCTCTACATTTATAAAAGTTTGATAGGAGATAACGATTGATGGTCTTTCAGAGCATGAATTCTTATCACGACTTAAATAGGTGGGTAAAACTAATATTGCTTCAGAATTTTAGTTTAGTTGTCATGCCAAAGTGACATGACATATCTGATGTCATCTCACTTAGAAATAGTGCCTGTGGCACCACAGACAGTAACTCTATGTCTGATGAGAGGGGATGTCTGTGGTTCCGCAAGTAACGCGACTGTGCGCCAAACCCTAAGGCGTTAAAGCATAGACACGGGTCTATTTGTTTTTTTAATGTCAATGCCAACCTCTTTGGTACGATGTTTTATGCTTTTGTAATTTTATGCTGGCAACGTATAAAGGGAATTGATTCTTGTTGACCATGCACCTTCAGTGCTTGGGCTGTCAAGCATGTTTGACAGTAAATATGTAAGGTTAACCATGGATCGCGTCTTTTATTTTTGGCAGGGTTTTTTAGGAGGCGAAGTTTGCTATGGCAAGTAGCGCAGACGATGCCGATGACGCATGGTACGTCACTAACATAAGTTTTGGCATTAGATGCGGTATTGTCACAGGAAATTATCCTGTAGAGCAGGACGATCCCCCTTAATGTATTGTTCCCTCCTTAGGTAGTCATTAGGGTTTCGTAAAGGGTAGCATAGGTAGGGACCTTCCTTCCAGAGGGGCGAGGGATGTAATGAAAGAAGGATGTAGCAGTACATACTCCTTTCATTGTTTTCTTTTTTCTATTTTGTTATGTCGAAATGTCTCGAAATCTTTTAAATAAAAAGATTTAGAAATATGGAATGCCCGCCGGTGGTTTTCAGGGGGACGCTCCAGAGTCTCCAACGGACCGCGTTGGCATTCACATGTGAACTAATGTATATTTAAACGTTAAAATAAATGAAAGAATATATTAACACTGCAAGACGTATACTTTTATTCTACGTAGCTTAGTTAAAAGTGCGTAAAGTATTACGCTTAGGAATAGGCGCATACCAGGCTTACAGTACCTTCCGCCAAGGATCTATTATAAATAATGGAAAGTGGTTTAAATAAACTTGACGCACAACACTTAATAAAGAAAGGAGGAATACCGTCACTACCAGCGCTTCCATTGGGATTAAGTCGTGACAAAGTTTTTAGAACTTGATCAGTAGAGATGTGTGCTGAGCTAATTGTCTCAGCATTATCGCAAAATGGTGGTACAAAGGAATGGTCCGGATACCTACTGGCTGGTTCGCTGAACACCGACCTGAAAAACTCGCTGAAACCCTCACATATAGCTTGGTTACTGTCCAGAGTGCGTCCTTGGTGCTCAAATGAACCAGGGTAAGCAGAACCTCCGCGACGGTTTTTAATAAATGACCACAGAAGTTTCGGATTGCATTTTACGTTCGTTTGAACTGTACGAAGATACTCAGCCCAACATACCTCCTGAACAGCTTTCTGGCGCCTCCTTAATAATGAGAATTCGTCATAATCCAATGGGTTTCCGTATTTTTTCCACTTATAATGCAATTTAGCTTTTTCTTTTATTATTCGGATAAGGGCTGCGTTATACCACACGGGATATTTACGTTTATGATTACTTTTAGTGTCTAATGGTATAAGCTCCTTTATAACCACATTGATAAGTGAGTAGAATTTAGAGAGCACCATGTCTACGGTTGACACTGAATTGAACTGCATATCCCAGTCAATTTCATTGAGGCGTTCATTGATAACTTTATAATCGCCCTTGCGAAACCTCGGTTTGGGTTTACAACTTTCTGTCAAAGGCACTGAAAAAATATCACTTATGACAATTTCAAGAGACGGATGGTGCACATCCTCCTTAACTAGAGGAAACAGTGATCTCTGCACTTCAACCGCAAAATTACCAAAAATAAGGTCCAAGATATTGTGGCTCGAGTTTTTAGTTGATTTAAGTTTGCCACACTTAAGCTCTCAATAAGTTTAAGGGCCGCCATTTGAACTTCAACAGCACCCCTCCGCTCAAAGGCTGGACTAGAGTCTTCGAACCATTGAATGAGGGGCAGGTTAAAATCGCCTGCGAGAAGGAAATTGGAGTCAGTTGCATCAGCAAATACTGCCTCAAACATGCGAGACCATACTCGAGATGTGGTTAGACAAAGCGGGACCAGGTGGCGCATATGCTGAACATATGTGTATATCACGTGGTGAAGACCGAGACGCGCAGTGACTCAACGCAGCGGCGGGGATCGTCACCCAGAGGCATTCGATCCCAGGGCGAGTCCACTCGGGACGCACGCGCGCACCGAGAGAACACAACACCAGGATCATGACACCGCCACCATCAGATTTCCCACTTTGTATTCTGTCTCTGTCCAACCTAAAAACATCGTATCTATTATCACACAATTCAGTGTCCAGGCCACCGTCGCACAACCAACTCTCAGTGATAATAATAGCATCATAATCACTATTTAAAACGCTTTGATAAAACTGATGTGTTTTCGTTCTTAAACCTCGCGTATTTTGGTAAAAAAGTTTTAGGTTAGATATGGGGCTCATGAAGGGTGGGTACTTAAATGCCGAGAAAAGTGGACATAAGTATGTAACAGTATGCCTTAAAAAGGCAGCGAGTATTGCCGAGGAACTAAAAATTATAATAAATGTATAATGGGTAGGTTCATTAACGTGTGTATATATAAATATATGTGTATATTTGAGTAGTGTGAGTGTGAGTTATGTTTGTATAGATTGTACAGATTGCTTAAAAATACAAGCCAAACAATCATAGATAACTTAATACCAATAATAAACTTAGACAGCATTAAAAGAAAAGCTAGTTCGAAGATTTCGAAGTCATTCAATTTTTCGAAAGTCTACGGCTGATCTGATGAGAATAAGCGGCGCCTGGTCTGCTTTCCGGGCGTATATATTACAATTCCGCACCCAAACATGCTCATAGCCCTTAGCGAAACAAAGTTGCTTGCAATCTTTAAGCAGTCTTTTGTTTGCCGGAGTCAGATGGTCGTGCACGAATATTTTCTGAGAGCTACCGCAGAGGCCAATGTCTGACGTCTTGATCCCGCGGCATCTGCGCAAGCCCGAGAGAATGTCATCCTTTAACAGCCGCTGACGCAGTTTCACGACGATATTTCTAGGCCGACCAGCTTGAGGACGCACGGGTTGGACTCGATGTGCAAACTCCACATCTTCCATACGGAGAGAAACGCCAGCGTGTCGAGCTATCTGCACAATAATGTTACCCGGAGAGTCACCTGCCGACTCTGGCACTCCAGACACTTCAAGGTTATTTATGCGTAACCATTGCTGGTTCGCGCCAAACTCACCTTCGAGCTCAAGTATACGCTGCTGTGAACTCTCTAGTTTTTTTCCAGTTCCTGGATGACGTTGACCTTCTCTTCTAGAAGTGTTAATTTATTGTTTAACTCTCCGGTAATCGAGGCGACATGCTTCGAGATCTCAGATTTTATTGTCTCCGTAATCTGCTTTTTTTAATGATTCGTTGGAGCTCGCAATAAACTCCATCAAACGACTTTCCAAGTCTGCAAAAGCGGGTTGAGCAAGGACAGGCACCTGGACCGGAGAGATAAAGCGAGCAGGGGACGGTGCGAGCTCGCGTGGCATCGCGGGCGTCGCGGCGCCTCCGTCCGCGCCAACGGGAGCCAACCCGGGGGACGGCGCGAGCGCTCCCGCATCGCCGGCAACGCTTGCAGAGGAGCCAGTACGAGTCGGGGTACTATTGCTACGCTCCTCCATCTCCATTTCTTTACCTTTTTTTGTTCGTTAGAAAGCTTCCTAAAATCCTCTACAGATATACGTAGGCACTGATAATGAAACAGGCGTGTACAACTAGGGTTGCAAATAGAAAAAAAACAAATGTTTTTTTTTTAAATTTATGAAAAAAAACATGAAAAAAAACCTGGCACCATGGTTTTTTTTCTAAATTAGGTTTTTTTTCAGATGAACAAAAATATGCCACAATAACGGTTTTTCGTGATTTATTTAACCTATTTTTAGTAAATGCAAAAAGAACTTTAAACCTATTCACTAGAACTATCAGCACTATGACACTAGTTCGGTCAGCATCAGAATTTCCTGGTTCTTCTTCTGTCTCGTCTAAGTCCATTACTGTTTCTGGTTCCTCTTGTATTGCAGCCAACATATTTTCAGATTGCAATTTTAAATTGTGAGCAATATAAACATTTTAATTCGATAAACTTTCAGTATACAAACATTTATTGGGGAATCCCAGAGACCCAGAATTCCCCGATGCCGCGACGAGATGTGAACGTTCAGTATACAATCAATTTTTGGGGAATCCCTGAATTCCCCGATGCGGCGACGAGAGGCGTTGGTGTTGCCAACAGTAAATTGCGATAACTCCCACTACAGATTTCATTTATGTTGTTATTAATCAAAACTGTTAAATTAAATTGGTTTAATGGTTAACATAAAGTCTAAAACAAGTAAAACAACCGTATAAAAGTATTAACTGCCTTACAAATTTTGAGTTTTCAAACTTTTGAAAAAAAAACGTACTCCAGAAAAAAACTTTGATTTTGGCACAGCAATAAATGCACAAGCAACGTATTGTTAACCGCGTGCGTGCACACTAAATAAAGCTCCTCCGGGCGCTGCAAAATGTCTCGGCAAAAAGGTCACAAGCGCCATGCAGATTGCGGAGCTTATGGGTTTAAGCCAAACGGTATGAACTTAAAGTTATGTCGGTAGAATGTCTAATGTTTTATAATTGTTAATTTGAAATACGTATAAATATGGTAATATAATCCACTTAGCTTTTCACTATCACTCTCACAGTTATTAACAGCACGTATTTATCGAAATTAACTGAGTTCGATTCACGTTTTCCCAAGATCTTAA
The DNA here is from genome assembly GCA_949316455.1 of Acleris holmiana. Lineage (NCBI taxonomy): Eukaryota > Metazoa > Arthropoda > Insecta > Lepidoptera > Tortricidae > Acleris > Acleris holmiana. The sequence goes on along the minus strand of OX438762.1, from coordinate 42,668,068 downwards.
ATTGAATTGTGGAGCAAACAAACTCTGATGTTACGCGAAACTCGGGTCGGGTAGGAATAGTGTAGAGGATGAATTTCTAAAAACCCCTTCCTAGTGCGCCCCTAGGATATCCAACGGACATTCACTCCTAATTTTAGGTCCCTAGGTCCTGCGGCTTCGGCTGTGCGTTGATCGATCAGTCAGCCAGTCAGTTCCCGATCATTACTCCTCCCGTCCCGCCGCGCCACCCGCGCTCGCCTAAGTACCGATTGACGACGGTCGGGATAGCACTAAATACAAATTTTAAAACCGATTAGGATAACGCGGGTCTCGTTCCATACCTCAAAAGGAAAAAAATGAACCCTTGTCGGATCACTTGTGTGGCTGTCTTTCGGTCGGTCTGTTACAGCTGATTTGCTCCGAAACCATAAAAAAACGTCACCCATATTGATATCCAGACCTTTCTACCCCATTACACAGAGGATGATGGTATTTCACGTCCGCCACTTGGATTTTAAAATAGTTGTTTTCGTAATCAGTGACCCGATAAACCATACAAACAATATTCATTTGATTTTCAGAATGTGTCACCCCATTTCCCCTTTATAGGGGTTAATTTAAAAAAAAACCAGGAGCACTTGTTTACTCATTTATCAATAGGTGTACTTCTATGAAGTTGCGAATAAAATAGTTTAACTAATCTTGTTTCCCTATATAAATATTGAGCCCCTTAGGGGATGAATGTCCAAAAATACTTTCTTAATGCACCTCTAGACCTCATAAGGAATCTACGTGCCAAATTTGGAATCAATAGACCCAGCGGTTTCGGCTCTTCGTTGATATGTCAGTCAGTCACTCAGACAGTTAGGTCTTTTATAATGTATGAAGAGCCCGCCCGCGACTTCGTACGCGTGGAATTAGTTTCCCGCAACATATTTTAACATCTAAGGGGATGAATTACAAAAAAAAATGTTTTTGTGCACTCCTAGGAGATCTAAGGAATATTCACTCCCAATTTCAGGTCCCTAGGTCCAAAGGCTTCGGCTGTAACGTGTATTGATTGATAAGTCAGCCAATCAGTTCCCGATGACAACTCCCGCCTCGCCGCGCCGCTTGCGCTCGCCTAGGTACCGATTGACGACGATCGAAATGGTACCAAATACAAATTTAAAACCTATTAGGGTAACTTGTATTTTTATATTTCTTATGGTCAACTGTTATTGGCTTACTCAAATGTATATTTCAATGTATCGCTCTTGATGTCCTGAATAAATTAAAGAAATAAATAAATAAACTAGGGTCTCGTTCCATACCTCAACCCGACTACAAAAAGTACTACAACTGCAAAAAAAAAAACAAGTTTAGATCTTTATGATGTTTTACACTACATACGAGTTTTTATCGCCATGTGGTATTCGCTATCTGATAAAGAATAGAACCGCGCTTAGTGTTCGCATGATCACGTAGAGTCCAAATTTAGGAAATCTAACACAATGGCAACAGGCATCACCTCTGAGTGGAACTCCATCCATTATGATCGTCATCCTGTCTACTAGCAACCTATTAAAAATATTATTTGTAGTCGAAGGCTAGAAATTATCATAGTAATATGCATCGAAGATGGCCTTCGACCACGTACAATATTTATAATAGCTTGCTATGGATACATTCTGTCTGAAACAGGTGTGGTCACATTCCTACTTGAGCAGCAGAAAAATGGCGCGCGCACAGCTTGTAAAAACAATCACTAGATGTCACTGTGATAGAAGTCTTTAAGGTGCTGAGCATAAGGGTTACTGTCTTAGCGCCATCTAGCGCTGAATAGCGAGGCTATTATTCGTCGCTAGATGGCAGCTAAGTAAACTAGTAAGCGCTATCACAGGCGCTACCTTACGTTGAGTAGCTGAACTACGACGGAAAAGACGCGACCTTTCAGCATTTTTCAACCTTCCTAAAATAACATAAAGTTTAATTATTATCTATCAAAACTATGTTACGGCATTTTATTTCGTAAATTTTAACCAATTATGAGAAGGTTGTTCATAGGGCGTAAGCGTAAGCCGCACACATTTTTAAAAGTGGCTGCACGGGGTCACGAATGAATTTGCACTCATGAGTGCCATGAATGACATATCTCACTTGTTTCAATTATTTATTGGTTAGATTTTTTTCGCAAATGTGTTTAAAAACGTCATTTGATACACGTGAGAAACTGTTATTTTCACTCGACACATAGGGATTCGTGTAAAATGATATCAAGACCTCTTTTCCGCAGACCACAAAGTCTCTGTCCAGGAAACTAGAAGTAAAATGAGTAGAAGAAGTACATACGCGGGGCGGGGGGGTGCGGCGGCGCTGGGCTGCGGTTCGGCACGGGCGGCGCGGGCGGCGAGGGCGCTACCGGCGCGGGTGACGGCAGGGCCGCGGCCGGCGGTACACTGCGCGCCAGGTCTGCTGCGGCAGAACATTACCCTTAGGGCCCGATTTTGATCAGAAGTCAACTTAACTAGTGTTAAATCTAAACCAAATGGGTTACCACTTCCAATTCGATTCAGTTAACTACTGATCGAACAACCGGCTTATAAATAACGAGTAAAATTAGTACTGCCTGCTAAGAGTCATTCAATGACAGTACAAAAAAAGTAAATTTGTGTCCCAAACGTTTTTTTGTTTTCTGCTACTGTTGAACAAACGTGAACACCATGTGCGATTTTAATATGTTGATTAAATTGGAGTATCGAGCCGCTTAACGACAACGACAAACTCATAACATTCATTTGACAAAATAAACAGTGAAAAAAAGGAAAAAAAAAAGAGATACTATGATTTTATATTTAAAAAAAAAAATATTACTGCGCTAACAAAATTAGTAATTATTTATGATGATGATTGTAAACTTGTAAGTTTAATGTAAAACTTGGAATACATGGCTATGTTATGTTATTTTATGTTATCGAGCCGTGATAACACTCTTGACTAAACAGGGAAAAAATCAAAAGTCTATTAAAGAAGAAATGGATTTAGTTTACCGTGAGTCCGTTCCTTCATTATCTACTCCAAAAGTGGTCACATGAATTTAAGCGTGGGAGGGAGGGCATAGAAGATGACCATAGACCTGGTCGGCCTGTTGAAGCTACTTCAACAGAAAACCTTCAAAACTGGAGAAAGTTATACTGGAAGATGATCGAGTGAAGGTTAGGTCTGTAGCACAAAAAAACAATATTTCTATTGGTACAATACATGATATTATCCACGATCATCTTAACATGTCCAAAGTTAGTGCGAGATGGGTATAGAATGAATCTTCCCAGGTGATTTTTTCGCTTCGAGCCCTAATCATTCAAACAAAGGCTATTGTCTCTATTATCGCAAAGCCGCTAGCTACCGAGTTAGCACGTGCCACCACAACAATCATATTGAAAAACAAACGGTATCGTCATAGTTTAAAGGTTCAAATTTAATGTCACTGTGGTCTATATATTACGTTTTGGTAGTGTAAGACGATAGACCGCTCCGAGGCAATACGGCACTCATATTATTTTGATACTTGGTGTTAAAAATGAAACGTGGTGATTAATTATATTATTCATTTATTAGTAAATGAAATAATTTACAAAGATGCAGCCGCAAGCATTGTCATTTCTTCTTATATTTACAATAACGATACTGTGAAATTAGCACCTCTTATGTGGTGCCGACGCATGGTGACAATAAAAACACTGATAAGGATTTGCGACCACTATCGTTTTGCATAAATAGAATAGTTTTATGAGAAGAGCGGTGTGCAAGATCCTGAATTTTGAGAAGTGAGGCACATTATTTTATCATTTAGCGACCCTAAATCAGGCTTTAGCCGGTTTCTAATATCGTCATCGTGTGCATCGTGTTATTTTTATAAGTACTCTGCTCAACAAGACATATTAGGAAAGTGCACTTTTCAAAAACAATATTATATAGATGAATTGGCAAAAACCAACAATTGCGAAGTATTGCGACTGCCACTATACTATTGCATACCCCATCGAACTCATGTGGAGTCTCGTGCAAAGAAACGTGAGGAAATTGAATACAAGCCCTAAGTTTAGTAATGGATTACTGAACATCATAAGGGACGTGGTAACTAATACAAGCAAACACAGGGGCAATTGCTGTAACCACGTCCGCAGCATTGATAAAAATATGACACGGAACTATATCCATAGTGGTTATTCGTATATATATGTAAATATATGAACATTTATCATACAAATTTACATTGTTGCCTTAGATTTTGTTATACGAGGGTGACACTGGAAGTTTTTAGAACTGGCCACTTGTAAACAAAATAATTTAAAAAGAAATTTAAATTTTGAAAATGGAACTCCTTGCCAATATTTTGAGCTTGAATTTTATTCATTTGTCATTTGTTTTACGATTTGGCGGCAAATTGAAAATTGTCTGTGTCACGTAAGCATGAATTTAACGCGAGAAAGTTTTCGTGTAATGATTTTTTATTACTTTCGACATAATTTCAGTCAACAAGAAAGTTATGATAGACTACGATTGGCCTTTCCCGAAGCCCCATCTCGTGCCACTGTTTACAACTGGTTTAATAAGTTTAAACGTGGTCGCACTATTCTCACCGATGATCTGCGTAAGGGACGGCCTTCTACGGCGACGACTGAAGATAACATCAGTGTTGTGCGACGTATGATAGAGACTGATAAAAGAGTGACCTATCAGCAGGTTCGGAAAAGCTTAGGCATCGATATGAGTCAAGTGCACAAAATCCTACATGAACATTTAGCGGTCAGGAAGCTTTGTGCCCGGTGGATACCTCATAATTTGACCGAGGCCCAAAAACTCCATCGTGTTGATTGGTGCCGTGAAATGATTGAAAGATTTAACGCAGGTGACTCAAATGCTGTGTTCGACACACTTACGGGTGACGAAAGCTGGATTTACTGTTATGATCCCGAAACCAAAAGACAATCTGCTCAGTGGGTGTTTCCTTCCGAGGATTTGCCAACTAAAGTGAAGAGAGGTCGAAGCGTGGGAAAAAAGATGGTGGCCTCGTTCTTCGGAAGGACAGGTCATTACGCGACAATTGTTTTAGAGGATCGAAAAACAGTTACTGCAGAGTAGTAAACTAACAATTGTTTGCCACATGTCTTGGAAAAAGTTCGGGAGAAACGACCTCGTAGTAGAATCCTCCTTCACCACGACAACGCCTCGTCACACACCGCCAGGCGAACGATTGACTATTTGGCGACGTCAGACGTTGAATTACTGGGTCACCCGCCGTATAGCCTCGACCTCGCACCTTGTGACTTTTATTTTTTCCCGAAAATAAAAGAAAAACTTCGAGGAAAACGTTTTGTGGACGCCGAGGAAGCTGTGGCTGCGTTTCAAAAGGCCGTCGAAGAGACCCCTAAAGACGAGTGGGCAAAGTGCTTCTCTCAGTGGTTCCATCGGATGCAGCGATGTATTGACATGAATGGACACTATTTTGAAAAGATATAATAAAACAAATAACTTCCTAGTTTACTCAGTTTTTGATTTTCTAAGTACTTTCAGTTTGACCCTCGTATAACAACTATACAACGCTTTATAAGAAAAAAAAAACCGTGTTTAATTTTTAACACCACACTCGGTATCAAAATAATATGAGTGCCGTATTGCCTCGGGGCGGTCTATCGTCCTACACTACCAAAACGTATAATATCTAGAATATCAGTAACATTAAATTTTAATCTTAACACACTATTACGATACCGTTTGATTTCAATATGAATGTTGTAGTGGCGCGCGTTGCTTGTTGTTCCGACCTCATTGAGCTCTGTGATGAAAACCTTGATGGATTGCTCCAAAAAATTGTTACCGGAGATGAAACTCGGGTTCATCATTATGACCCTGAGAGCAAACAAGAGTCGATGCAGTGGCACGTTAAAAGAACATCTCATCCCAAGAAATTTAAAGTCATCCCTTCAACTGGCAAGATCATGGCGACAATATTCTGGGATTGTGAAGGGATATTATTAATAGATTATAAAGAAAAGGGTTAAAATATTACAGGAGAGTACTACTAAATACTGCCATGATATTTAATTGACCTAAACCACATATTTATTGCACCAACAGAAAATAACAAAGTAAAAAACAAACAGAAATACAAAAGTCAAACTTATACTTTTATCTGACGACACTTTGGCCTAGTTGGGAGTGACCCTGCCTCCGAAGCCGGCGGTCCCGGGTTCAAATCCCGGTAAGGGCAAATATTTGTGAGATAATCATGAGTATTTGTTCCTGATTCTTGGATGTTTTCTATGTATTTAAGTATTTATTTCTCTGTCTAAGTATGTTTATCGTTGTTTAGTGCCCATAGTACAAGCCTAAGCTTAGTTTGGGACTAGGTCAATTTCCGTGACAGTGTCCCGTGATATTTATTATTTATTATTATTATTATTATTATTATTATCTCTTCCAGTTTAATACCCTGATTGGTGAATTATTAGCGCATATAAATCAGGATGATTTAGCATGATCTTGCATATCGTGAAATAAGTCAGAAGTAGTTAGTAGGTATTGTTTTCGGCTCACCTGGCGGCGGATGCAGCTGCTCCTTGACGGCGTCGGCGCCGCCGTTCGCGTTGATGAAGTCGTAGATGAACTGGCGCGTGGAGCGGTCCTCCAGCTGAGACGCCGACACGCCCGCCAGCGAGAAGAACGAGCGCATCTCTTCCTCCGGCAGATTATCCAGATCGAACCCTGCGCACAACACGCCTTTATTATATTACACTCTTTCATGTCTTCATTTAGAATTGGGTTATCCCATATTTTTAAAATGCATGGCGATTCAAAACCCATTTCGAGAATAAGGGTTGTAGAACCAAAAAAATCAAATGAATTGAAAATAAAATTTCATTTTTGTTAGTTGCAACTCCGAAGGCAAATAAATTAAAATAAATGTATTCAAATAACTAGTTTATTTAGTGCAATCACCTCGTCTGTCCGGCTGTAGGGCTTAATTGTCTTAGTCTCAATTAAGCCCTACAGCCAGACAAACGAGGTGACTGCACTAAATAAACTTGTTATTTGAATACATTTATTTTAATTTATTTGCCTTCGAAGTTGCAACTAACAAAAATGAAATTTTAATTTATTAAAAACAAACATTATTTCGCAAAGTTTGCGAATTTCTTAGCAGGTAGAATTGTCATCATCTTGATATTATGATTGCTTTATCTGTATTATTTTTTGCTTATCCTCTTATATATTATACATTTATATTATATATGTATGTATTATTATTATTCCAGCGCAATATATGTATTTATATTATTATAGCTTATTGATGTAAGTGTATGTGTATTAGTTACACCTTATGTAGCACCGCCACTACAATCTCTGCTTTGCCCGAAGGTCAACTGGTAGAGAATGCCTTACGGCATTAAGTTCGCCTTCTAAGTGTATTCTTTTGTGCAATAAAGATTAAATAAAAAATTTTTTTAAAAAAATACAAAATCAACGTGTGACTTGGCAGTATTGCGATCGACCTAAATTAAAAGATTCAAAAAGTTTTTTTTTTAAAGAAATACAGTGGCGGGAAAGAGGTTTATTTCTCGTTTTGGACTATTAATTACTTGGTTACTTCGCAAAACTGGCAACGTTGCGTTCGACAGGAGTTTAAAGTTACATGAAAAATTAAATTAAAAAAAAGGCAATGGCGGGAAAGCGGTTGTTGTCTCGTTTTGGACTATTCAATTTGTTGTTTTCTTTGCAAAACTTGCTGTACGTTACGGAATTTTGTTAAAATATCGTTAAAAGAAGAGAAAATAATGCTCACACCTAACAAACTAATAATGGTTAAAAATGCAAAAGAACTCATTAACCAGATATTGCCGCCTAAATACAAAGAAACATGTAAGTAATGTTATTATTGTTTTGTTTCTCGTAATCGAAGTGAAAAGCGGAGTGTATAACTTGGTCTTAAAACACATTCCATCCTCGACTTAATTATCCACCCTCGCCTACCGGCTCGGATGGATACCATAACTCTCGAGTGGAATGGTTTCTTTTATGCCCTTGTTGTACAATCTACTACTTTAGGTTACCTGATGATTCGCCGACATTTTTATGCAGGTTATTGATTGACAGACAACGTTTCGCCGAGTCACGATACGCCGATGGATTTGTTATTAGATGATATCTTACCTTATAAAGGACAACCATGATATAGTATTGTTTGCTGATGATACGTCACTTGTGTTCAAAGTTAAACGACAACAGCAGTTTAATGTCGATGTAAACAATGCTATATCAAAAGTAGTCCATTGGTTTAGTGTTAATAATTTATTACTGAATGAGAAAAAGACGAAATGTATAAAGTTCATGACTACTAATGTGAAAAATAGTCAAACTACTGTAACTATTAAAAATGACAAACTAGACCTAGTTAATGATACAGTGTTTCTTGGTATAACGTTAGACTCCAAGCTCCAATGGGGTCCTCATCTTGCTGGATTGGCGGGTAGACTCAGTTCTGCAGTTTTTGCAGTTAATAAGATTCGGCAATTAATAGACTTAGGTTAAAGAAATTAATATATTGACCATGCACAGTCAATACATTTATGAAAACATGTATGTTCATAAAAACATCGCTAAATTTAGAAAGAACTGTGACATACATAATGTTATTACCAGAAAAAATTTGCTCGCAGTGCCCTTCACGCGGCTCCATAAAATAAAAAACTCTTTTATGGGTAATTGTATTAGGTTCTATAATAAGCTCCCAAGTAATGTTACTGAACTATCAGTAAATAAATTTAAGACTTACGTTAAGCGTAAACTAATTTCTAAAGCATATTATAGTATTAAAGACTATATTAATGATAACAATGCTTGGGACTGAATTGCTTGTAATAAAATGTTTAGTCCTTACGACTATGGGGTTTAATCTTCGTTCGTCGTAAATAACAAGAAGAATCCGATATAAAATTATATTTTATAGAAAAGTTACAAGAAGGAAAGTGTGGAAATAGACAATAGACTTTAAGATGGAAGAATGAAACTGATAGACTAAGCACAAGTAGGTATTTGCGTAAGTAAGGTGCTAAGCAAAAACGGCGTGCGTTCGGCGCGGAAGCTAGAGCGGGTCTGGCGGCGGAGGCTGCAAGTCGAGTGAGCTCCCGTCGCCCGGTGCAGCGATAAGCGTGTGACGTCATCCATTGTCCCAGCCAGGGAAACGTACACGGCGGCCCGTGAAAAGGTTGCGAACGTCGAAAAAAAAAAGACATCCGACAGAGTTTCTTACCTCCAGTCAATTTAGGCTAAGTCGCTACTATGACGTTTCAAAAGAGTTTATTATTTGTAAACCTACTTGAATAAAGATTATTCTGATTCTGATGTATTGTTTTGCAGACTAACGTTAGGTAACTCAACCTTTAGCAACTATTTAGTTAGGTTATAAGTCAGTAAGCTGAACAAGTAATGGAAGAAATTCGTTTAGCCTATTAATCACTTACACATTTTGATCTTATATTAACTTTTCGCCACTTTTTCGTTTTGCACCGGGAATGGCAACCAATACCGAGAATGAGTCTGGATTACGATATGAAATTATTGGCGTATTACATGCCGTGAACACACTGATTAGTGGCGATATATAGTACATTGTGCATCTAGGGAAGTGAGAAGGGATAACTAACGAGAATGTTAGAACTCGAGTTTGTTATCCCTTTACTGCCCGTGATACACACAATGTTTTTCATCATATTTGCAAGGAGTAATAGAGTTTTCACTTTTCTCGCTCTAAAATGACTCATAATATCCTGGCCAGGCTGACTAAAGTGATGCACTTAATCCCTAGGGACTGAAGTACGTTTTCTTTTTAATTTTCTTTTAAAAGCCTTGTGAATGACCACAAACAGCGAGATAAATTTTGCCGTTTGATGATGTCGCCCTTTTCATCGGCTTCCGCAGTGGAGCCGATGGAGGGCAGGCTGGGGCGGGCATAGATCCTCCACTGCCGAGGTATTCGTTTCGGAAATGTTTCTATGGACAATTTGTTATGTTCTAACCCCAACAACAATCTTGTTGTCGTCTCTTTCCGCATTACAGTGACGTGTGAAGAGTAATAGAGATTGCGCTACTAAGTTTTAATTTTTTACCCGACTGCGGCGAAGCAAAAAGTAGGGTTATGATTTTGACAGGTATGTATATATGTATGTTCATCTGTTCCCTCATAACTTCTAAACCACTTATCATAATTTAACAAAAGGGGTATCGTTGGAAGCGTTTTGATGGTCCGCTGGTTACAGGCTAGGTGACGTCACAGTAAATTGAATATAGCGCCCTCTAGAGGACATGAAGTCATGAACTATAATTTTTTTTTTATTATTTATGCCGTGTGGGGTGTTGTTAGCTGCCTATCTAAGTATTCTTACAATTACATTGACGATCTTTGTTTGTCTTTAATTTGTGTGTATTCTGATTATAGGAATAACACATTGTACCTATTCGTTTACATTTTCATTAAAAAAAAGTCATGTTAAAAACCCCAAAAAAATTTAATAAAAAAAAGTTCAAAAAATAAAACCCGACTACTAAAAAAACGCTCTAAAAAGTTTAAAACAAGAAAATATTGTCATCTACAATTTATTATGTACATTTTATTCAATACTAGCGACCCGCCAGCGGCTTCGCCCGCTGCATTTTTTTATTCTTTCATGTCACATAGGGGTTTGAAAAATAGATGTTAGCCGATTCTCAGACCTACCCGAAATGCATACAAAATTTCATAAGAATCGGTCGAGCCGTTTCGGATTCGGAGAACGGGAACGAACATTGAACAAAACACGAGAATTTTATATAATAGATTAAAGTTTAAAGAATTGGGAAGCACTTACACCTTTGATTCTCACAGATGTTCCCAATATTCCAGGTTCAGTTATAGATATTCTTGGTTCTTTTGTCATATTTCTCTTTAATATGTACTAACAATCTGTATGTTTGTTATGTAACCCTGGCCTGTTTCCAATAAAAATAAAATGATGGACGTATCAGGGCATTTCTCAACTACCTCCACCCCGCCCGCCGCGATGCCCGGCGTGCTTTTCAGACTGCATCGCAAACAACGGCCACGGCGCTATGGCGGTTTTGTTTACTGTTTGAATTTTTTAATTCGTAATATCTTTTGAATGGAAAGTCCAATTTAAATAATTTTATAGGTAGTTAAATGGTCTTGACCATAAAATAATTTATTTGGATAAGGATTAATATAAACACATAAATAGCATGGTTTGAATTTGGTTAGCATTTTCATTAATGTTTAAAATGAAAAAAGTTGTTGTAGTGACATAACTACAATAGTTGGACATATGCTACCGCGGAGTTTTTTGTAGACATTATGATGTTCTTCAATATTGTTGTACATTATTTTGTTCTATCGCTAATAGTTTCGGCAGCGCATTCGACGAAAGACATTTTAAGACTCATTTTTCTACACCTTCGGTTACATTGTTCAAATTTTATCAAGGATCCCTAATTTTTTTCAAAATGAAATGTAGCCTATGTCAAATTGGAAGAATGTAGCATTCTATTGGTGAAATAATTTTTTAAATCGGCCCAGTACTTTTTGAGCCTATTCATTACAAACATACAAACATACAAAAATAGGTACAAATCTTTCCTCTTTATAATATTAGTGTAGATTTATTGTTAACTAGAGGCCCGCCAGCGGCTTCGCCCCGCTGCAAATTTCTGACTTTCCCGGAAATTATTCGAATTTTTCTCGCCGTAAAAACCATCCTTGGACTTCGACGAACATTTAAAAAAAAGAATTGGTAAAATTGGTCCAGGCATTGTTGAGTTATGCGCTTACCAACACATTTTGCGATTCATTTTTATTATATAGACTAGCCGCGACTTTATCCGTGTAGAAGTCATTTATCTAGAAGTGACGCTGAAAGTTTTTAGAACTGGCCACTTGTAAACAATATAATTAAAAAATAAGTTTAAATTTTGAAAATGGAACTCTGCCTATATTTTGAGCTTGAATTTTATTCATTTTTCATTTGTTTCACGAATTGGCGGCAAATTGAAAATGAACTGTGTCACGTAAGCATGAATTTAACGCGAGAAAATTTTCGTGTAATGATTTTTTATGACTTTCGGTATTATTTCAGTCAACAAGAAAGTTATGAAAGACTACGACTGGCCTTTCCCGATGAAGCCCCATCTCGTGCCACTGTTTACAACTGGTGTAATGAGTTTAAACGTGGTCGCACTATTCTCACCGATGATCTGCGTAAGGGACGGCCTTCTACAGCGACGACTGAAGATAACACCAGTGTTGTGCGGCGTATGATAGAGACTTATAAAAGAGTGACCTATCAGCAGATTCGGAAAAGCTTAGGCATCGGTATGAGTCAAGTGCACAAAATCCTACATGAACATTTAGCGGTCAGGAAGCTTGGCGCCCGGTGGATACCTCATAATTTGACCGAGGCCCAAAAACTCCATCGTGTTGATTGGTGCCGAGAAATGATTGAAAGATTTAACGCAGGTGACTCAAATGCTGTGTTCAACACACTTACGGGTGACGAAAGCTGGATTTACTGTTATGATCTCGAAACCAAAAGACAAACTGCTCAGTGGGTGTTTCCTTCCGAGGATTTGGCAACTAACGTGAAGAGAGGTCGAGGCGTGGAAAAAAAGATGGTGGCCTCGTTCTTCGGAAGGACAGGTCATTACACGACAATTGTTTTAGAGGATCGAAAAACAGTTACTGTAGAGTGGTACACTAACAATTGTTTGCCACTTGTCTTGGAAAAAGTTCGGGAGAAACGACCTCGTAGTAGAATCCTCCTTCACCACGACAACGCCTCGTCGCATACCACCAGGCGAAAGATCGACTATTTGGCGACGTAAGACGTGGAATTACTGGGTCACCCGCCGTATAGCCCCGCCCTCGCACCTTGCGACTTTCATTTATTCCCGAAAATAAAAGAAAAACTTCGAGGAAAACGTTTTGTGGACGCCGAGGAAGCTGTGGCTGCGTTTCAAAAGGCCGTCGAAGAGACCCCTAAAGACGAGTGGGCAAAGTGCTTCTCTCAGTGGTTCCATCGGATGCAGCGATGTATTGACATGAATAGACACTTTTTTGAAAAGATATAATAACACTAATAACTTGCTAATTTACTTAGTTTTTGATTTCCTAAGAACTTTCAGTTTGACCCTCGTATTCCCAGTGAAGTTCAGAGAATAGCGATGGTCGTAAGCCTACCCTACCCTAATAAAACAATACATCCTAACAGTAGTAAGCGATCATAGTTAGCTTTAGAGCTAAAAGTATCGCGCTATACCTGTACCTAGAGGGTACAATAATTATGACCATACCTATTATATGAGGTGGCAAACGACCTCGGCTATCCTCTGAACTTCACTGGGAATAGCGATAAATGACTTCTACAAGGACAAAGTCGTAGGCAATAGCTAGTACCCAATAAATACTAGAAATAAGGATAAGCTTACTCTTCCAAGGCACCGTCTCCGTAAGGTAGGCACTTCGGTTGCAGGGAATTTTATACGTTACTAGCGAACCGCCAGCGGCTTCGCCCGCTGCAATTTTTTTTTCATGTCACTTGGGGGTTTGAATAATAGATGTTGGCCGATTCTCAGACCTACTCAATACGCTCACAAAATTTCATGAGAATCGGTCAAGCCGTTTCGGAGGAGTATGGGAACGAAAACTGTGACACGAGAATTTTATATATAAGATTACAACAACACAACGATACAATCTGATGTCGTCAATATGCCTTTCAATGAATAAGTCTCACATCAAGCGCTGCTTGTTGGGTAGGGCTTATTATCTAGTTTAGGCTATTATTAAAGTAAGGTAATTTCGTAAGTCTAGAATATCTATAATAATATTTGTATTTTAAACATGCTCTTAAGCAAGCTGTGTATTCAAACTCTACTCATTATGTTTACAGCTGGACAGCTGTTTCACGCAAAATTACTTCTATATTGTCCGGCAGCATTAGCATGTCATGCTCGCTTAAAGGTCTTTGCTTAGGGCGGCGTCGTTGATCGGGTCGCCACTTTCCCGAACACATGGTTGCGAGTGGTGATGGTTGAGATACGCATCATTCTCGTGTTCGGGTGCTGGTTGTGGGGTCCGGTCCGTTCACGTTTGCAAGGACTGGTTCGTCAGTTTATTATTTTAGTTATGACTTTTTACGTAGAGACGTCGTCGTGTTGTTCTCCTAGACTCATTATTTTTAGTTTAATGTTATTATATTAGCCTTAAATTTGTAATCATTTAATTTGTTCTAGCTTTAATATTATTTTATTATTTATTACTTTATTAAGTATTTGTATGTAATATAACTTACTTTTAAGTATACGTGTAAGTTTACTTTTTGATTGAAAAAATGACCTTCAGCTGGAGTTTCTTGGCGCTTCTTCTCCGCAATTATGGTCTTGTCCGAAGCGCTAGTAAATTCACTTCATATTAAACTTCATGTAAAAGAGCCCTATTGTGGCCTATTTACTGAATAAACCTTTTGATTTTGTTTTTTTTTTAATCTACTATTAGGTTTATTCCTAACGTACCTACTGTTTGATGCTTTAAGCTTAGTACATGTACAGTAATTGCAAATTAAAAAAAAAAACTAGTGCCAAATATCCTAAAAAGGTCTTCATATAGTGCAAGTGAAATAAATCCTACAGCTAAAACGAGAGCGCAGCAGAAACCTAAAGATTTAGTACAGAATCTTTTGCCACCGTGTCATAATGGCTCACTTTAGTCCCTCGTTGAACAATCTACTATAAAGAAAACAAAGATTAAAAAAAAATGGCACCTCAACTTGCTAAAAGAGATTGTCAACATGACAACTTATTTTAATACAGTCTTCTACAGATAATGCTAAGGATTGTCATTAGTTTTCAAACTTGACAGGGCATACTGCCAGACGGTACCGATTTTCAGAATTTAATTTAAGAGTGCGCCGAGGCAACGATACGTAATTACGAAAAAAATGCGTTCGTTTGATCGCCTGCTGCATTGTTTTTACTGAAGCTTTAGTTATGCAATTCATATGTAAGATATTTAAGGAATCACTCTATATATCATATACTTTAGAAACACGATTACTTGTACTTCCCTCGATAGAAAAAACATCCAAAGATACCTCTACATAACAAAATAAACACTTAGTACGGCGTAATTACTTCACGGAAGATCATCAGTTTTGGATTTACAACAAAACTACACGTCTTCTATATATTCTACACTTTAGATTTGAAAATGCACAACCAAGAAAGGAAGAGAAGGGGTTGGCAAAAGCACAATGCTAAACGCTTGCGTGAAGAAATGAAGTTAGTTAAAATCGTAAACCTACTGATAGTGGAGTAGTTTTTATAAACCTGATTTGACAGTTGTCAAAATGCCACGCTAAGGGAGGAGAAAATAAATCGGTAGCAACATAGACTGATTTTCGAGATGTATCGATTTGTATTACTAAGACTTTGTAATCGTTTAGTTGTAGTCTTGATGTTTTGGGCCAAAATTGGTTTATTTACACAAGTAGTTTTAAACAACACGCGAAGTTCTTTCAATTAGTAGGTAGGTATATAAAAAATACACTTCTATGGTGAATATTTACCAAGATATAAAAATAGTTAAGCTAAAAAAACACATTTACAGGCAAAACAAGCTTCTTAGAACGACCCGAGGTTTTTTTTACTATAATTAATTATATAATATTGTTACTTCTTGGGGTGGTTTCAATATTTCTAGAGCAAGACATCTCCAGAAATCTGAATACAAAGAGAATACTCCGTAAGTATACTCAGTACCTAACAACTATATTTCAACAAATGAGTAAAATTGCAAAATTATTCAATTTTTTTTATTTATAGGGTTAATGTTCCAGTTGTTGGCACTTCGCTACAAAGCGAAGAGTTAGGTACCTAATGAACCGGTGAGGTATGCGTAAAAATAGTAAGAGGTGTATAGGAAAACATTTTAATAAATTTAGTATGAATTTTCACATTATCTTTATATTTTTTCAATTTACAGAGTAAATGAATTGGTTGACATCGATTATAAAATTTACCACACAATGGAATTGTAAGTCCCAAATACGAATTATTTTTATAGAATGAGGATTACAAAATTTCATCCAAAAACTAATTCTGTTAATAAATAAATTATAGTTAAATCAAAACGTTCTGTTTTATTACAGGATGCCAATGGACCAAATTTCTTGTCTTTCAGTGGATGGAGAAATAGACAATGACATTGCTTACTCACACAGACAAAATAATGCCGTGAAGTAAAATCCGATATTGATTATTGTTGTTTCTTATGTCCTAATATTTTTTTCTAATAATAATAATAAGTCAGTTAAAAATAATATCTTGAAGAAAGGGTCCATGACTGGGATTTTTGCCTTACTCAGCCGTTCTTATTACTTTACATTAGGTATTGAGTTCACTTTATTTTGTGCTTAGAATATTGTCAATAAAGGTAATTAGGTTTTATTTCATTTCAATATACAGTCACATTAAATCACGGGGTTGTTGAGCCACCATAGAACTCTGTCCTAATGACAGCGTCAAGTCACGCAAAAGAAATTATTTACGTCAAAATTTACCGTCAACTTTCTATGAAAGGGTTCTCCCGGTAACCTTCGGAGAGGGAAGATGGCCGATTGGAAGATGTACGGCTTTTACTTATGATTTATTCTCTTTAGCCGAACAATTTGCCCAATAAATATTATAAATAACTTAACACTAGCTAAATACACCTTAGATGTACAAACGACATTAATTAAAAATTATCTATCTATCTGTGAGTGGGTTCTAGAGTGGCTCAACAATCTCGTGATGTGACTGTACCTCATACAAGTAATTCAATCCTACCTTACCTACCGACAGTAAACAACAAATTTAAAAAAAAATGTAGACTGAAAAAAGTTTTTAACTTCTTATAGTCAATATTTTAATAAAAGTATTCGGAATCGATTATGGTTTTTTATTTTGTAAACATTGGTAGCAACCTCCGCGCCTAGTGGATCGGCGCACGGCTCGTCAGGCGCGGCGCGCGGCCGGCGCATGGCTCCAGCTCGCTCCTTGCTGGTGTGCTATACGCACACATACACAGAGTGCATAAAATACCTAAAGTTAATGAGCGCAAAAAGCTCGGTGCCCCCTTAATAAAAATAATTGCAATTGTCTCTGAAATAATTGTAAAATATAAATATAATGCACTTAAATGTATAGTATACGTTCTACAGTATACGTTTTATATACGAGTACAGTAAAATATATTTTTAGCCAAGCTTGTCGGTACGCGCAGATCGCTCTTTCTCACTCTGGTGTGATAATTCTTTTGGGGTACCATAGGGTGGCATACTCTCACATCTTCTGTTTTCTATTTTCATAAATTTAATTGCGTCCAGCTTTAAATGTTCTTACCATCTGTACACCGATGACCTTCAGCATTTCACGAAAGCGGCCGTTGCTGATATGGGGGACGCATTTGCTAGGATTAACGCTGACCATGACTGCACATCTAAGTGGTCTCATCATTTTGGAATAGCAGTTAACCCGGGCAATCTTAAGCCATCATGCTAGGTAGTTCGCGGCTCCTATCTTTGAATATCGCAAACTTACGTCCACTCTATCTCAATGACTCTGCGATACCGCTGTCTAGTGATGTGAAGAACCTGGGTCTGATTATTGACTCGTATCTACGTATGCCGTAGGGTAACTAATACGGATTTAGGCATTTTCTGCCAGTTGCCACTATAACACTCCTTGTTCAGGCTCCCAATCATTGATTACGCTGATGTGTGCTACTCTAATATTTCCCAGGCCTCTTTGAACAGGCTAGATCGTCTACTAAATAACTGCATCAGATTTGTCTTTGGCCTGCGTAAGTATAACCACGTCTCTTCTTTTTGCCGTCAACTTAATTGGCTACCTATCCGTGAACGTAGGTCCCTAAGACTCTTGACCACACTCTAATGTATTTTGTTCGACCCAGCTGCACCCGATTACCTCAGGTGTATATTTAAATTTCAAACCACCCGTCCGGGGTGCGAGCTGCGTTCTTCCCGTACTCTTAAGCTCTGTGTCCTGCTCATCGCTCTGGTTTTGTTTCCAATTCTTTCGCCCTTCAGGTAATTCGACTGTGGAATGATCTTCCACTCCGAGTTGGGCAAACACAATCTAAGTTTTCGTTTAAACGCATGGTCCGCCAGCACTTTCTTGATAACCTTAACCATTCATTTCTGCATTGTGTTCAAATGATGGGTATGTATAGCCTGACAAGATTCTATTTAACCCTATTTCAATACAAATTTGTATTGAAATAGGGCTAAATAGAATCTTGTCAGGCTTTACATATTACATATGATTGTATAATACTTTTTATCTATGTATTTTATTTTTATGTATGTTTTATGCATGTAGGTACTTATTTACTTAGTTTTATATTTTGATTTTCTTGTGTCATTAAGAGTATTTGTTTTCGTATTTAGTATTGTGTAATTGTCACTAACATTTTATTTTGGTTGTATCCTTCTCAGCACCAACCTTAAGGACTGTATCGAAAAGAAAGTAGACAACTTTAGGGTCGTATAATAGTAGTTCATGCCACAGTTGCATAAGAGAGGTCAAAAAAGACGAGTGGTGTGGTTACGATGTTCGCCTGCGGCTCACATCGTAAAGCAAGACGCCACGAGTATTTTTTGACTTAGTTATACACCGTTGCATACAATACTTTTTCTACGACTAGGTTTCAAATAAAATGCAAAATTAAATTAACAAAATTTTATTAATGTACCTGGTTAGAATACGAACGAACGAAGCACAGAACAACAAACGAGCGGGAAACATTCGATAATGACAAAATATGTGTCTATGGTTAACTTTGTTTTTAAATTGATGTGCACTTGCCAGGATTTATATTTTAAAAAAAAGTTGCACAATCGACTTGTGAAATAGGGACTAAAAAACACCTAATGATTTGAGAAATGAGTTCTTTTACCTGATTGGTCGATTTAAAAATAGCTGCATTCTGGTTGGTTGATACCATGTTTTTAAAGAGTTAAATTAGTAAAAGAGTTTACATACCAAAAACAACCTAACGTTCTGATTGACAGTCAATGTGTATTGTGATTGGTGGATTAATTTGGTGAAGTATTTTGATTTGTCAAATTAACCTAGGTGTAAGCTTTGGCAGCTAGGCATGTCGTTTTGGCTCAAAAAAGCACGAGTGCTGTTAAGGGGAATAGACTAGATAGATTTTTCTACGGAATGTTCTGCGGACATATTATCTATATTCTTATATTAGTGTTCGTGACTATATAAATGACAGACAAACGTACAGGAGTAGGAAAATACTTATACGCAACTCCGATTTACGAATAGTTTTTACTAGGTTATAAACCTTATTCTTGGGTAAGATAATATGTCAAAAGCAATACGTCTTTTCTTAACAAATTGTCAAAATGGGACGGATTAACTTAGACACTAGAAAAAAGATTTTGGACGACTGGTGCAAAATTAAAGGTATAACAATAAGAAAACTTGCTAAAAAGTATGTTGTCGGTCCTGCAGGAATAACAAGTTGATAAATAAGTTCGGCAACACCTTAACTTTGGAAGACCTGCCTAAGAGCGGCAGAAAACGAGGACCTTGGGACCCTGCATTGCAAAAAAGAGTTGTACGATTTTTTTTACAAAATCCAACTGTTTCTGTCCGAGATGCTGTTAAAAAAGCTAAAACTTCTCCATCAATGGTTCAGCGAATTAAAAAAAGATGTAACTTAAAGACTTATAAAAAACAGAAACAAACTAAAAGAGACGAAAAGCAAGTGGCATCCGTTAGAAAACGAACAAGAAAAATATATGATCGTGTATTAACCAAGAAAACGCAATGTATTATTATGGACGACGAAACATACTGCAAATTAGATTTTTAAAACATTGCCCTGACCTCAGTTTTTTACTGTACCCGCTGGTAAAAAGGTTTCTCAAAAAGATAAAGCCATCAGTGTTGAGAAATTCGGTAAAAAGATACTAATTTGGCAAGCAATTTGTCAATGTGGCATGCGGTCGAAATCCTTTTTCACCACAGGTAATTTAAACGCTGAAGTATATCGTGAGGAGTGCTTGAAAAAAAGACTACTGCCTTTCATTAAAATGCAAAGGAAGCCTATTTTATTTTGGCCAGACTTGGCATCAAGCCATTACTCAAAAGCTACACTGGAATGGCATAAGCCCCACAAGGTTGATTTAGTCGAAAGAGACATGAACCCCCCAACTGCCCTGAAGTCCGCCGTATCGAAAGGTACTGGGCTATTATGAAGCGGCAGCTCCAAAAGAATGTCAAAGCTGCAACATCAGTCGAGGACTTTAAAGAAAAGTGGAACAGAGTGTCAGGAAAAATAGCAAATGCTGTCGTCCAAAACTTAATGAAGGACATCAAAAAGAAAGTAAGATTGCAGGCTAAATAGGAGGTCAACAACAGTTTTCTTAAAATTAGTACTTGAAAAAGTGTTAAATTTTAGTTTATTTTATGTTTTATTTCCAAATGTCATCCAGAATAAAAATTATGTCATTTTGAACTTACCTACTTTCTTTTCGATACGGTCCTTACTTTGTTTCTGTTTGGCCCATAGGTTGACTGGTAGAAAATGCCTTAAGTCATTAAGTCATCCATTTGTAACTACTTTGAGTATTGTGCAATAAAGTTTAAGTAAATAAATAAGTTTTGTTGATGTCAAAACAAACCAAGTCGGGACACTTGCAATTCGGTTCTAGCGTTGTTGATCGCAATTATACCTAACACTCTCCTCGCTGACGCTTATCTTCGCACCAAACTTCACACGGCGTCAAAAAAATGGCACCTTTTGAAATTTTCAAAAGAGTCCTCACCTCACCTTACACGAAATATGGTTTATATCGCTGCTGCGTCAAAATTTCAAAAGATGCGTTTTTTTTTGACAGTATAGTCATTAAAAACAGTAAATTATTGACGACGTTAAATTATTAATGATGTTAAATTAAATGTATAAAAGTACAACAGTTGTACGGTTAACTGAAACCATTTCGAAAAATGGTCGGAACCTTAAAGGTTTTTAACAAAAATGATGCCATGTGATTATTTTGCTTATCATGTTTCGACGGACAGTTGTTCAGTAAACTGAAACAATTACGAAACAAACAATCGATAAAGCGTAACTCTACGTATCACTTTTCTTCCTACCAACTAATCGGCGTAACAAAGAATAAGCGTAATGAAATTACAGGGTGCACCAAAAGTCCGTTAACATTTAAAATGTCATTATAAATAAAATAACATTTGCACAGTATAAAAACGTTTTTTTTAATGAAAGTACACACATTGGGGTTTTATTTTTTAAAAATAACATTATCTAAATGTAGCCCTTTCCTGTCCTGGCACTCGTGTAACCTGTATCGGAAATTTTCCATTACTGCTCGTAGAGTGTTATGGGGAATTCCATGCATTTCGTCGCGAATATTTTCTTTTAATTCTTCGATGGAGCTTGGGTTGCTGGCATAAACTTTACTTTTGAGATATCCCCAAAGATAAAAATCCATTGGGGATAAATCTGGACTTCGAGGTGGCCAGTTTATGTTACCTCTTTTGGAAATCACTTTTTTTCCGAAAATTTCCCGGACGGCGGCAATAGCGTCATTGGAGGTGTGACAAGTTGCACCATCTTGCTGAAACCAAGTCCGTTTGTTATAGCCCTTAAAGTTTTGTAGTGCAGGAGCAAAAAATAACTGCAACATTTCGACATAACGCACTGTATTGACAGTTATCGGACGTTGCCGCCAATCTTCATAAAAATAAGGACCAATGATTCCAGTCGCAGATATTGCCGCCCATACAGTGACCTTGGGCGAGTGCAATGGCCTTTGATGCTTAAGTTGCGGGTTAGTGTCACTCCAATACCTGCAATTTTGCTTGTTAACGTATCCATTAAGGTGAAAATGTGCCTCATCTGAGAAAATAATGTTATTGAAGTTCCGAAACCTCCCAAGCATTTCGTTAGCAAAAGCCAGTCTTTTATCAGAATCATCAGGCTTCAATTCCTGTATAATTTGAATTTTATACGGATGCAGGTGTAGATCATCATGCAAAATTCTGTTTAAAGTCGATCTCGATACCTTTAAGACAGTAGACCGCTTCCGAGTTGAGAGACCAGGTTGACCTTGAACAGACGCTCGAACACGCTCCACGTTTTCAGGGTCACGTGACGTCCTTGGTCGGCCGGATCGTGGCATATTTAGTGTCGAACCCGTCATTTCGAACTTCCGAACCCATTTTTTCATTACATGAACCGACGGGGCAAAATTATTATTGTGTATATTGTAATGATAACAAAATTTTCTCTTGGCCTCGGTTGCAGAATCGCGGTTTCGGTAATATTCGCGTACACAAAACGCACGATGTTCTCCGGTGAATGACGCCATCTTACTAAATCCCCAATGGCCGCTCTTTCATTTGACATACCCCGCACTCCCCCCCTCCCGCTCCAACAGACGTAGCGACTAATTCAAATGTTAACTTACTTATGGTCCACCCTGTATATCAAACATTACTCGGTCAAAAGAAAAGTCTGCTAATAGTAGTCTGCGAAACAAAAATTTGCGTAATTAAACTCGGTAAAACGACGGTCACCCTCTTTTTAAGCCGCGTTTAAAGGAGGACATGTCGTAGTGCTGATCAGCTAAACCGATTTCAATGGAATTTGGTATGAATGTAAGCCCTTTTGCAAAAAAAGGCCACTAACAATTATTTAGAGTAAGTAGTTTATCAAACATTTATTGTTAAAAAGTAAGTTGTTTTATTAATTTATAATAATTAACTACCATTTGCAGTTTATCGTTATTTCCTCAAGAACAGTCCAATTTTTCGAAATTAGAAGTAGCATAAGTATGTGCTATTCCAGACAATAATCTATATCTGTGCCAAGGTTGGTGCCAAAGTTATGGCGTGATGGATTAACAAACATCCAAACTTTCGCATTTGCCCCCTTCGTCCATGTAGATTTCGATTATAGTTATTTCCATGAGAATTCTTAAAATTTCCGGGATAAAAAATAGCCTATGTGTTAACCCAGGGTATATCCATTCCAAATTTTACCTAAATCTGTCCCGCCTTTGCAGCGTGAAAGAGTAACAAACTAACACACATACACACATTAACTAATTTTCAGTCAACCGACCGTTGAAAATATACATTTATATACGAGTTACATTATGTAGTTATGTCATAAAAAAGGATCGGACGCAGATTTACCTAAAGTTGACAAAATCCCAGCAAAAATCTAGGTCAACGTGGAGTCGGCTTATTCAAATATTATTAAAAGCCGTCGCGGAATTGTTTAAAACGTTACAAATATAATATACACATACATACGTAACGTCACGCCTTCATTCCCAAAGTGGAAAGCTACAGATTTTTTTTTTTTTATGGAATAGGAGGCAAACGAGCTGACAGATCGCCTGATGGTAAGCGAATATTATCACCCATAGACACCTGCAGCACCAGAGGAGCTACAGGTACGTTGCCGGCCTTTTAAATGAGAGAACGCTCTTTTCTTGAAGGTTTGAAGGTTGTATTGGTCCGGAAATACCGCAGGCGACAGACCATTCCACAGTTTAGTTGTGCGTGGCAGGAAATTCCTAGTTAAACGCACGGTTGTGGACTGCCAACCATCTAAATTATGGTGGTGGAAATTCTGTCGCGTAGGACGAAGGCGGAAGGATGTGGCAGGAATTAATCCGAACAGCTCCTCGGAGCACTCCCCGCTATACAGGCGATAGAGAATGCATAGCGATGCTACATCTCTACGCAGCGCCAAAGAGTCTAGCCGATCAGAAGTACGCTGGCAGCCGACAATTCGAGTCGCTCTCCGCTGGATGCGGTCCAGAGGGAGAAGCTGGTACTGGGGAGCCCCAGCCCACAGATGAGAGCAGTATTCCATATGTGGCCGAACCTGCGCCTTGTACAGCCATGGGCCGGAGTGAAATACTGTCTCGATCTGTTGAGCACACCGAGCTTCTTCGAGGCCAATTTGGCCTTACCCTCTAAATGACCGCGGAACTGGACATCACTCGAAATGTCGACACCAAGGACTTCGATACTGGCTGTGGCAGTCAGGGGAGTGCTCTCAAAACGAGGAGATGCATCAAACGCCATCTTTTTTGTGGTGAACGCGCAAACTTGAGTCTTTGTGGGGTTAAAGCGGACAAAATTAAGTCGACCCCATTCTGAAACTTTTTTTAGGGTAGACTCAATTTCAGACACAAGTTTGTTGCGGCTCTCGACGACGTTGTCCCGAGAAATATTGCCACGGCCGGTGTAGAAAGTATCGCCCGTGCTATCATCTGCATAACAGTGAATGCCGCAGATTTGCAGCATGTCATTGATATGCAGAAGGAACAGCGTGGGCGATAGCACACAGCCTTGAGGGACACCAGCATTAACAGAAATGGAGTCAGAGCATGCACCATCAACTAAGACTTTTATGCTTCTATCTGCTAGGAAGCTGGTGACCCATTCGCATAATTTTCCGGGAAGCCCGTAGAATGGAAGCTTAGATAGAAGTGCTTTGTGCCAAACCCGATCAAAGGCCTTCGCAATGTCCAAACTAACTGACAATGCTTCGCCTTTAGTCTGGTAGTGGTCCTCTAGGTACATTGAGAGCTGGCGGTTGATAATCGACTCCATTATCTTCGAAAACAGGGAAGTTATGGCTATCGGCCTGTAGTGGGACGGATTTGAGCGGTCACCTTTTTTAGGGATCGGGTGCACCAAAGCTGACTTCCATGAAGTCGGGACTACGCCAGAGGAGTAGGAGAGTCGAAAAAGGCGTGTAAGAACCGGAGCCAACTCTGGAGCACACATCTTTAACACAATAGGAGGGACTCCATCGGGCCCACTCGACTTATGAACGTTGAGGGAAAGAAGTGCTTTACGCACCGAGCTTTGGTGAAACCGGACATCCGGCATGCTACTCTCGCACCGCGGTATGGTCGGAGGTTCGTGTCCCCCATCGTCCAAAGACGAGTTGGACGCAAAGAGTTTGCCAAGAAGATCAGCCTTCTCCTTTGCGTCGTAGGCCAACGAATCAGTTCCCATGCGCAGGGGTGGAAAAGATGGCGTGCAGAAATTTCCCTGGATAGCTTTGGCAAGAGACCAGAACGCACGAGTTCCGAAGGGAGGCGCTCGAGTCTCTCGCCAATTCTACAAATGTGCAATGACTTCGCCCTGGCAATAACCCTCTTGAAGGACCTGGAGGCAAAGTTAAACTGCTTTTTTAATGTGCTGGCCTGATCATACCGTGCCGTCGCCGCATTTACCCAGGCTTGGTAACATTTCTGCTTCCGGCAAGAAGCCTTTTTGCAGCATCGACCAAACCAAGGTTGGGATTTGCCACCAACTGGGACTACAGAGGATGGAATAAAAAGCTCCATTCCCTGCAACACCACGCCAGCAACGGAATCAGCAACGACGTTGGGATCATCAGGCGCGAAACAGACCTGCCTCCAAGGGTAGGACGAAAAGAATGTCCGCATCCCATCCCAGTCTGCCGACTTGTAGTGCCACACACGGCGACTACGAGCAGCTCGCCGACGCAGTGGGCGCGAGAGTGGCACCGAACTCCGGACTAGGCAAAGATCCGAGGACCCGAGTGGGGCTTCAACGGAAATTTGGTAGTCAGCCGGATGCGAAGTCAGCAGAAGGTCCAACAAAGATGGCTCCTGGCTCTCCACACCTGGGATTCGCGTGGGCGCAGTAACCAGTTGCGTCAAGCCGTATGCCAGAGCAAAATCGTGGACAGATCTCCCCGCATGATCGGTTTTACTAGAACCGAGCCATTGGGCGTGGTGGGCGTTAAAATCGCCAAGTATTACGATCTCTGCGGAAGGGATCTGCTGTTGCACGGAGTCTGCAGCCATTTGGATCTGCTCCATGAGTCGGTCAGTTTCGGTATCACCGCTATGGGACCTATACAGGCACGCAAAGATGCGGGGATGGTCATCGCTGTCAACACGCAGCCATAAGATGGAGAGACCCCTACCTTCAAGATTACTGAGGTGGCGAGAACTGATATCATCTCTAACGTACACGCACACCCCAGCCCGAGGTACGAAGGAGTGTTCTATTCCGTACCCAGGATAGGAGAGGTAAGATGTGTCCGCTGGAGATGATATCTGTGTCTCAGTTAAAAAGAGCAAGGCCGGCTTTGCTGTCTCGAGCTGGTTACCAACAACTCGAAAAAACTTGTTGATAATTCTGTAACCAAATTTTGCACAATCAGGCTAAGACGTTCACAAGTGTATTAGTGACAGGTTGCAAGCCCATCGCCTAACAGTAGTACAAGCCTTGATTCCCTTAGTCGCCTCTTACGACATCCACGGGCAGACAAGGAGTAGCACTATTTTACCCCAGCAACCACACGGATGGATATAGATTCCTAATATAATATAAATCTCAAATTTTTGTTAATTTAATTAATCAGAGGTAAATCTCGTTGAAATATGTTATAAGTCGTAGAGTTGCGGAGACCGGCCCACTATAACCAATTATCAGAAGTTAAAAAAAATAAACATAACCTCATAAATAGTAGATGGGCATTTTCGAAAAAAAGTATACATCGTTAAGACAAAGTTAAGAAAATTTAACTTCGTTTAAATTTCGTCACGAAAATTAATGTATCTGAAATACATTAATTTTCGTGACGAAATGGAAAAAGTTAAATTTTCTTTTTTGTCTTTAACGATGTACACTTTTTTTGGAAAACGCCCTGATAATATCGATGCGATTGGCGGAATTTGTGTATTTTTAGAAAACTTTGGAATTTTATTAAAAACTAGCGACCCGCCAGCGGATTCGCCCGCTGCATTTTTTTTTGTTTCTTCCTTGTCACTTAGAGGTATGAAAAATAGATAGAGCCTTTCTCAGACCTACTGAATAAGCATAGGAAATTTCATAAACATGGTCAAGCCGTTTCGGAGGAGTATGGTAACTAACACTGTGACACGTCAATTTTATATAATAGATAAAATTTAGTCCGCTTCCACATCACTGAAGAACAACGCCATGAACATGCATGTTGGTCATAAGTCATATAAGTTAACAACAAATAAAATACTGACCCTTGTTTGCATCCCACCCCACGTGCGATATGTGCTTGAAATCCAACGGCATTCCAATATCGGCCTTTGTGAGCTTTCTCGTCTTTGGCTTCTTGCTAGAATTCTTCATAGTGTAGCCACCTGAATAACATACGAGTAAAACGATAAATCTCATGACATGATCACGATACGTCACACCATTGAGATACATAATTATTAAAAAGCACAAGTTAACAATATAAAGGGTAAAAAATACGAAGGCCCGAAAATACAGTACCATAATAAGTAATGTATAACGACTAAATAACTTTTAATAGTAAAAATGTATCATTCAAAATAATATAAAACGTTAAAAAATTGTAATGTTCAATAATAATGTCAACCCCTTCAATCTCCCGAGGGATTAAATTTTATTCATCGCCATAATATGTCTCATTATTTGCACTGAATAGCACTTCTACTAAGTTTCAAGTAAATTTGACCATAATAATATTTTTCCCGGTACAAACTTTCCAATTTCATTCCCTAGGGGTTAAATTTAAGATAATGCTTTAATAATTCTCTTAGTATTTTTATTGAAGAGCATTTCTATTAGTTTGAAGTAAATTTTACCTAAAAATTCAGCATTCTAGGTTCAAGGGCTAGCGCAAGAGGTAGGCTGGGCGTTTATGAGCCAGTGAAGTCAAGCTTTTAAATTATTTATATATTCATTATACAGGGTTACATTAATTCGACCTAGACCTTTAAGGGGTTGTAATTTCCATAATTTCAGACCGCATTGACTATGAACACCACATGTATCTCAAACTCAACCGTTCTTAAGATATTGAACTTTTAAGATAATTATTTTTAAATACAGATTTATTGTTTATTGTTTTACTTCTTTGGAATTCCTGCATTTATTTGTCTTAAAGAAGGAAATAAATTTTAAAATAAAATAAAATATTTTTTCTAATGGAAATATTTGAAAAAGCGTCATTTGTCAGTTATACTGTAGACGAACCTCAAAATATCCACGTTTCCTCAGCTATCCAAAAAGATATAACAGTCTTGGGTATTATAATAAAAAACGTAGTAGTTGAAAGGCTTCCAAGTTGTAGTAAAATTTAACAGTGTTTAATTCGTCAACGTATGACTTTTACCTAGTAAACAAATTAAAACAGTCCAAGGTACAAATGGCATTTATATAAACATTTACGCTTACAATTAGTGTTCCAAGTGTCCACCTTCGTTTCGCACATATATTCTCAGTCTTTGTCTCAATCCACTTTTTACTACGCCCGTAGTTAAACGCCTTCTTATTTAATTTGCCGCGTCTAGTATTTTTCGTCTCAACACATCTATGTGATTGGTGCAACGTCAATGAAAGGCCGCGGTCTGTTGCTAACTGGTAGCGTAGCTCACATATCATCACACCCTACAATTGGGTTAGTTTTGTTGTAAACTAAACCTTTCATGTGTCTCCAGCCCCACATAACGCTTAAGAAGGCGTTTAACTACGGGCGTAGTAAAAAGTGGATTGAGACAAAGACTGAGAATATATGTGCGAAACGAAGGTGGACACTTGGAACACTAATTGTAAGCGTAAATGTTTATATAAATGTCATTTGTACCTTGGACTGTTTTAATTTGTTTACTAGGTAAAAGTCATACGTTGACGAATTAAACACTGTTAAATTTTACTACAACTTGGAAGCCTTTCAACTACTACGTTTTTTATTATAATACCCAAGACTGTTATATCTTTTTGGATAGCTGAGGAAACGTGGATATTTTGAGGTTCGTCTACAGTATAACTGACAAAGGACGCTTTTTCAAATATTTCCATTAGAAAAAATATTTTATTTTATTTTAAAATTTATTTCCTTCTTTAAGACAAATAAATGCAGGAATTCCAAAGAAGTAAAACAATAAACAATAAATCTGTATTTAAAAATAATTATCTTAAAAGTTCAATATCTTAAGAACGGTTGAGTTTGAGATACATGTGGTGTTCATAGTCAATGCGGTCTGAAATTATGGAAATTACAACCCCTTAAAGGTCTAGGTCGAATTAATGTAACCCTGTATAATGAATATATAAATAATTTAAAAGCTTGACTTCACTGGCTCATAAACGCCCAGCCTACCTCTTGCGCTAGCCCTTGAACCTAGAATGCTGAATTTTTAGGTAAAATTTACTTCAAACTAATAGAAATGCTCTTCAATAAAAATACTAAGAGAATTATTAAAGCATTAACTTAAATTTAACCCCTAGGGAATGAAATTGGAAAGTTTGTACCGGGAAAAATATTATTATGGTCAAATTTACTTGAAACTTAGTAGAAATGCTATTCAGTGCAAATAATGAGACATATTATGGCGATGAATAAAATTTAATCCCTCGGGAGATTGAAGGGGGTTGCAAAGTTTGTATTGGA
Organism: Acleris holmiana; assembly: GCA_949316455.1. Taxonomy (NCBI): domain Eukaryota; kingdom Metazoa; phylum Arthropoda; class Insecta; order Lepidoptera; family Tortricidae; genus Acleris; species Acleris holmiana. The sequence goes on along the minus strand of OX438762.1, from coordinate 42,638,496 downwards.
AAAAATATTTTTTTGTCAAACTGTTTGAAACTAAGTACAAATGCTCTTTAGTGCAAATAATTAGACATGTATTTCAGCGATTGTTAAAATTTAACCCCTTGGGGATGTAAAAAGGGGTTGTAGTTTGTAAATTTATATTTTTTGATATGGTTAAATTATTTGAAACTTGATAGAAATGCTCTTCAGACCTAATAATGCAAACTGTATTTCAGCGATCATTAAAATAATGTTGAGACTACTGTTTAAAATTAAAAATATATTATTGTCTATGATTTAGAGAAGCTATTTCTAAGGGGGTTAATTAAGGGTTTAAAGTGTGTACAAAAATTTGGTAATAGCCAATGTTCGATACATGAATATGTATCGCTGTCTATATACCCAGGGTTCCGTGTATTTAGTATATTTTTTACCATATTTATGACTAAAAAGTTCCGGCGGTCATTTTCGATCTTCATCGTCAGTTCCTCTTCACCAAGAAGTGCTTTTACAGTGCATATTCTTAAGATCTTGCAGTAAATACCAAAATCGCTGAATCAAACATTCTTACACTTACCAAGTACGCACGAAACAGAAATCTCTGTAAAATATGTAAAAGTTTACGATAACTTCATTCAATGAAACCTAATAAAAAGCCAAATCGCTCTATGAAAATGTGTTACTAGCGTATTTCAACAAACTTTCACAGTAGTTTAGGCGTTTATAATATAGGCTTTTATTTTTTTATAATTGTAATGATGTGTGTCACATTAATATGAAGTACAATTTACTTAGTACTAGTTTATATTTTATTTTCTCGCAGTATTTGAGAAAAGAACTATGTCTGACTCGGCAGGGCCCCTATTCTAATGGATTAAAACGATATTGCATTTGACGTGTTTTAGTATTTTTTTAACTCCGCCGCCATTACTGTTAAGTGATTAAGAGTTATCAAAATGTTGACAATACGGAAACACGTCACAGTCGTTGGAACCGTGTAGAATCACAGCTCAGAACGGGCAATTAATGGACTCGTACAGTCAAGGCCATAAATATATACACGTTCCCAAGACGTCAAAAATATCTGTACAGTTGATTAGCCAGGAATATTTGTACGGTAATCCAGTCAAAAATATGGGAGCATTTAATTAGTCAAAAAGATCTAAACATTTAAATACCCATAAATAAATGTACAATGTCAGTCAAATATATGTAGGCAAATAGGAGGCCATAAATATGTATATACACGCAACTCTCACATACATAAAAACAAAACCCAAGGCAAAAATATCTATACAGTCAAGTGCATTATTATGTATACACGGACCTTATTGCCAGAGGTATAAAGGTTTATAGATATTTTTGAAGTCTTAGGGACGTATATATATTTATGCCCTTACTGTACACATAATGCGAATTATTATTCACATTAAAACAATTTTTAAGAGGTTTAATGATCAGCACTTATGTTAAATACTGGCCACTTACTCGCACCTACTTAATGATAATAATGTATTCGCCTGTCAAGTTTGCCATTGATATGCGTCAATTTGATTTATGTTATGTGTAAGCAATGTGTAAGAATCAAATTTAATGCTATTCTGGATATCGCCAGATATCGCACTTATTGTTTTACTTTTTAGACGTTTTTTACAAACAGTTTTGAGTCGGGGGTTTATTAATTTCTAATTTATTTTGTTAACCCCAGACGCAAAAAGAGGGGTGTTTTTTGTTTGACGTGTAAGTGTGTGTGTGTGTGTGTCTGTCTGTGGCACCGTAGCTCTTAAATGGGTGAACCGATTGGAATGCGGTTTTTTTTAAATAAAAGCTAGTTTTTTAGCGGTGGTGTCTAAACATGTTTCATCAAAATCACTTTAGCCGTTTATGAGATATTACGCTTTTAGAAGGTAAAAAGCCCCCAAAATAACGACGACACCTACTTTCAGAGCTGATATCTCTTAAACGGCCCAACCAATTTTCATGAAATCTTGCTAAGAACCAACCTGATTAATGTAGCTTTATTTAAAAAAAACTTGCGTCCAAATCCGTTGATCCATTTGGGAGCTACGGTGCCACAAACAGACACTCAGATGGAGAAGTTTAAAGAGCGTAAAATAAAAATAATAATTAGAAATTTAAAAAATCCCCTAATAACTTAATACAAAGTCTGTAAAAAAATCCTCTTAAAAGTAAAAAATAATAAGTAGCGGCCCTAAGTAAATGAAATAACATAAAATACCCCAGCTACTTAGCGGTCCTCGACGTGTCAGGTTAGTTAGTCAGTACAATCAGCCCTTAGGGCCACTACTTTTTAGAGGTTTTTTTTATTCCACGCTTTATAAACTTCTCCATCTGGGTGTCTGTTTGTGGCATCGTAGCTCCCAAATGGATAAACAGATTTGAACGCAGGTTTTTTTAAATAAAGTTACTTTAAATAGGATGGTTCTTAGCAACATTTCATTAAAATTGGTTGGGCCGATTAAGACATATCAGCTCTGAAACTAGGCATCCCCGTTATTTTGTGGGGTTTTAACCCCCTAAAAGCTCAATATCTCAAAAACAGCTAATCCGATTTTGATAAAACATATTTAAGAACCACCGCTAGAATACCTGCTATCATTTAAAAAAAAACGCATTTATATCACTTCATCCATTTAAGAGCTACAGTGCCACAGACAGACACACACACACACAAACACACTAACACACTTACAAATAAAACTTATAACACCCCTCTTTTTGCATCGGGGGTTAAAAAAATAAATTAGAAATTAATAAACCCCCGACTCAAAACTGTTTGTAAAAAACGTCACGTATGACATTTTAATATTAATTTTATTTAAAATTTTACAATTAACAATACTAGCAGAAATGTTTGCGGTTATAAGCTCCATCGTTTCAACCAAAAAACACGGGAAGCGTTGTAGTAAAATTAATTTAGAACACAGTTTTCTTTTCTAAATTCAGCTATGGGCTTTATGTCCTATTTTTAAATACATTTTCTTTTTATAAACCTAAGGTGCGTTCCATTTTGAAAAATTTCGAGCACTTCAAAGTTTTTGAGTGACCTACGTAATCAGTTAGTTTCAACTTTCTTTTCAATTCGGACGATATTGATAATTAAGCTTCTTTCTCAAATGGCTGCTTACCAATTCGAAGAATACGCAGATATCGTTTATTGTTACGGACTCTGCGATGGAGACGCCGCTGCAGCTAGAAGAGAATACCAACGTCGTTACCCTAACCGCCGTTTACCTCACGTAAGTGTGTTTGGTTCATCGTACCGTCTTATTCGGGAAAGAGGATCAGTTCAACGCCGCCAAGCTGACGCTGGAAGACCTCGAAATGATCCTGCTGAAGAAGAAGAAATCCTTCAGTGTTTCCAGGCAGACGGCACTACTTCGACGAGGAATGTGGCTAACCAGCTCGGTATGTCGCACTGGAAGGTGTGGTTTACACTGCACTCAGCTCGGCAGTACCCGTATCATTACACTCCAGTACACGCTATTGAAGAGGGAGACCCAGCGAGAAGGATAGATTTTTGCAAATTCTTAATCAGTGCAGATATCGAAGATCCCGAGTACCTGAAGAGAATTTTGTGGACAGATGAATCCAATTTCGACCGTAACGGGATAACAAACTACCACAATCTGCACTTTTGGGCTCCCAAAGGTCAAAACCCAAAAAAAACAAGAGAAGAGGCTCACCAGCAAAGAGTTTCTTTGAACGTGTGGATGGGAATCGTGCACTACAATTTGATCGGACCTTTCTTTCTGCCAACACGATTGACCGGCATCGCAAATGATAATTTTTGAGAGATGAGCTACCGACGCTACTTGAAGATGTGCCGCTTGCGACAAGAAGGAACATGATTTACCGACACGATGGCTGCCCCGCTCACTATTACCGGGGCGTACGACAGGGGATGGATCAGAACTACCCAAGAAGATGGATTAGTCGAGGCAGCCCAACCCCTTGGCCAGCCAGAAGTCCGGATTTAACTCCATGTGACTTCTACATCTGGGGTCACATGAAGGCGTTGGTCTACGATAAACCGATACGTAACGTAGAAGAGTTAAGACAAAAAATTGTAGAGGCGGCACAGACAATGAAAGATGGGCTTTCGAGGCGAGTAACAATCACCGAAGTACGAAAAAGGCTTCGTGCTTGCATTCGAAACCAGGGCAAACAGTTCGAGCAAAATTTGTGATGTAATTAATTTTAGTTTTTAACATTAAAGTTTATTTGATAGTGAAACTGTTTTTTTCCTCATTTTATCCTAACCTTGCTTAATCACTTATCAAATTATCACTTAAGACTTAAGACAGAAACTGAAGGCAAAAAACCCCGCGAATTAAAGACACAAACAAATTAAATTAATTAAACTAATGACCCTTTGTTTGTGTCACCAAAGGCTATCTGCTGTGCCTTCTACATCAAGAAGATGAGTTAAGAAAAGAAACAGAAGACAAAGTAAGCCCTCGGAGAATCTAAAACGACACAAACAAACCCATTACAGTCAAGTACGCTAAGTAAAGTCTTCTAGCTGTTCTGCTATTATTATTATTATTTATTGTATTTTTTTTGTATTAAAATGTTATAAATTGTACCTTTTTAGAAAGCTTATGAATTAAGCAAATTATTACTGTAATTTGTACGCGAAGTGTCATACTTTTTTTTAGCTATGCTTTAAAATGTAACAAAATTTGGAAAATAATTGCTAGAACTTCTAACTTCACATCCTTTTATTTGCAAAACTTTGCATTTTTTGTTATTTTTTTATTTTTTCGTAATCAGTACTTCATTGGCTATTCGAATTTTATTTCTAAATGACGAAGTTTTTACAAAATTACTATAGTCTGTACCTTTAGGCATTTAAAAAAATGTAAACAAAAGAAACCACGTGACATTGACAGATGACAGTTTGTCAGCCAATAGGAGCACAACACTGATACGTCAAAGCTCGACCAAACAGCTTGGATTGGTTGATGAGCAGAGCCACGTGGTTTGGTTTGTTTACCCTTTTTTAAATACCTAAAAGTACAGACTATAGTTTTAGGTCGAAATGAGGGTACTATTTAAAAAAAAATACTAATAACGTGAATAACTCGAAAACTAATGAGTTTTGACCCCTGGTTAACTGGACTTAAATCATTACAAATGAGCTATAGAATAACCCCTTTCAAGGAATACGGCGAATTTCCTGTCACCCTGTAGAAATAACATTGGTTAATTGTTTCAGAAAAAAGTACACAATGCTCTAGTTTCTTGGCGCTTCTTCTCCGCAATTACGGTCTTATCTGAAGCGCCAGGCAGCCACGCACCGTTCGGACCCCAGCTCTAATAAAGGCAGTGAAGGCGAGAAGCGCAAGAAACCCCGTCCGGAAGCAAAAGTTGTTGGCAATTCAGATGTCTGTGAAGAGAAGCTCCCTTAAAAAAGTTATCAATCAAGACCTTGGACTACACGCTTATCGTAGACGGAAAGGTCATTTGCTTAATGGACGATTAAAGACTATGAGGCTGAATAGAAGTCGCGTGCTACTGAAGCGGAACGCACAAAATGGCCACCGAAATATATTATTTACAGATGAAAAAATTTTTACCATTGAAGAATGTTGTAACCGCCAGAATGACAGAGTATATGCAAAAAACAGTCAAGAAGCGAGTGTAGCTGTTCCGAGAGTGCAACGAGGCCATCATCCCTTTTATGTCATGATTTGGTTAGGTGTGTCATACTCAGGGTTAACACTGGTCCATTTCTGTGAAAAAGGTGTCAAAACTGGGGCTAAAGTTTACCAGGAAACCGTTCTGGAACCAATAGTGAAGCCTTTAAGCCACTCTCTATTTCAAAACCAGCCCTGGGTCTTTCAACAAGACTTAGCCCCTGCACATAAGGCAAAAACAACTCAAGCCTGGTTTCGAAGCAACAAAATTTACTTCATTGCCCACGAAGACTGGCCCTCCTCCAGCCCGGACCTCCACCCCCTGGATTATGCTATATGGCAGGTTATTGAGGAGAAAGCCTGTGCTAAACCCCACACAAATCTTGACTCCCTCAAGCGAGCCATAGTCAAGACAGTGACAGAATTAGATATGACAACCGTGCGTGACGCTATTGATGACTGGCCTCGTCGTCTGAAGGCCTGTGTTCAGGCCCAAGGAGGCCATTTTGAATGAAATTGACAAATGTAAATCCTGATTGTGTGTACTTTATTTTAATATGAAATTTATTTAACTTTCGTTAGTATATTTTATATAGATAAGGATTATTACAGTAACATAACTTAGTAACCAAATAGGTAGTATTGTATGTTACAGGCATTATATATTTGAATTTTCTATTTTCTCGTACTATCAGCATAAAAAGAGGTTTGTTATATATTGAAGAAGTTAATACCAAAATAATGTCAGTGTCAAATTGTGAATATTATTTACGTTGTGTATATATTTTTACGTCTGATTTTATTCTATTCTCACAATTATCAGAATAATTTTGTGTCAGCCCGTATGACTAAGTGTAAGTTACATAATTTTCAAAAAATATGGTTATGAGTAATTTTGGTCCAATTGAGAGTCAAAGTAAGCAAATTATTATTATTAACTGTTATAAATATTTTGAACTTGAACTGAAGAAAAATTTAAATTCCCCCTACATGGCTGCCCAGTTAGTTGAAAAAGCTACAGGTGTTTGTCTCCCTACTGTTTATAACATTGTGTCCTAGAAATTCCAACCAGGACTCCCTCAATCGTTTAGACCGTCTCCTAAATAATGGCATACGTTTCATTTTTGGACTTCGTAAATATGATCATATTTCTTTTTTCCGCCGTCAACTCAATTGGCTTCCCATTCGTCAACGTAGGTCCTTTAGGATTTTGTGCACTCTCTTCTCTATTTTGTTCGAGCCCTCTGTTCCAGATTATCTTAAATGTAAATTTAATTTCGATGCCCCACGTCCTGGGTGTGAATTACGTTCCTCCCGCGCTGCCTAAAACTCAAAATTCCTCTTTACCGTACTGGGTTTATGTCCGATTCTTTCGCCCTTCAGGCAATTCGTCTCTGGAATGCGCTACCATTTGAAATACGACAAGCGTCCAGTAAGTTTGTATTTAAACGTAAGCTTCGCGAACATTTCCTCAAGCAAGAACTTAAGTAAGTGTCATCATCTTCATCACACACTGTTTTCATTGCATGTATTTAAGTATTGTTTATGTATTATATAAACTTATATATTATTTATGTATTATATATATTTTTTTTTTAATGTTAAGTAGCTATTTAGATTTAATTTAGTTTTTAACACTGTTCATTTCTCTAATTGCACCGGTTTTTTATTCTCTGTTGAACATGTGGTTGACTGGTAGAGAATGCCTTTAGGCATTAAGCCCGCCATTTGTACTTTTTACATTTATTTGTATTGTGCAAAGAAGATTAAATAAATAAATAAATAAATAAATTCGCATCAACAAAGAAATTCACCTTCCTGAGAAATAAAAAGTTACGTACTTGTCCGGGTTCACTAAATTTTGACCAAAAAGTTATTGACAAATGATCATTTGACAAACAACGTTTCACCAAATAATCATTTGGCAAACGTGACATTTGACAAAAGTATCATTTTACAAAAACTCAATTAGCAAATGATCAATTAGCAAACACTACACTTGGTAAATGTGTTAAATAATAAAATGTCAATTGACCGTTTTCAATTTCACCAAATATTATGTTCGCAAATTAAGCATTTGTCCAAATGTCATTTAACAAAGTGTTATTTTATAAAAAGACATCTTTTAGTCTGTTAACATGATTTAGTCTGTTGGGTAATTTGCCGCCATCTCAAGTTTGCGGTCAAAATTGAAGAAATAATTCTGCAAGGTTGCAACTTTCATTTGGGGCAGATTATTTCACTCCGGGGTATGTTGGGCCAAATGTCAGAATGTCCAAGATGTCAAAATGACAACGAAATAATGCCCAATTGTTAAAATGCCCAGTTGTCATAATAACCAGGTGCCAAAATAACTATTTGTTGAAAAGTCTAATTGGCATAAAGTCCAGTTGTCATAATAACCAGGTGCCAAAATAACTATTTGTTGAAAAGTCTAATTGGCATAAAGTCCAGTTATCAAAACATCCAATTGATAAAATGTTTAATTGCCAAAATGTCCAGTTACCAAAACAACAATTTGGTAAAAAGTCCAATATAAAAAACACCCAATTGCCGAAACGTTCAGAAGCCACAATGTGAAATTGCTTAACTTCGTCTGTGTACTTAACATTACGATAAAAGTTATCTAGCCTATGTTCTTCCCCAAAACACAATCTATCTCCATACCAAATGTAACCTACATCGGTTTAGCGGTTTAAGCGTGAAATGGTAACTGACAAACAGCCACAATTTTGCATTTCTAATATTAGTATGAATAGTAGGGATTTATTTTCTTCTAACAGAGCATGTAAGGTTAGCTCGCTGTGTATTTCCGGTCATTCATTATGTTAGACAACGCGTTTAAATAAGTTTAATTTGAGAATTATCAATGAACATTTAGAAATCACTGCGATCCGTCGAAATAAATAAAACATCTGTTAAAGTTAAAAAGTTTATTTCTATATCAACTTAAAATATAACAAAAAAATGCCACTTCGACTTAATGCCTAATTTTACATCATCCAATAGGCAGAGAATGTTATATACCGGGTGTTTCCTGTAACGTGAGCAGTAAATTAAAACATGGATTCTGCTATTCAGGCTGATTAACTTTTGTTCAACAACTTCTAAAAATAAGTTAGTGCGAAAATGTTCATTATTTCATACAAATTGAATAGTATTTTCAATGTACGCTGTCAAGCATTGACATCCCCCTAGCATCTGATATTGCTGCCACGTTAATAAATAAACTATTTCCCAATAAATTGCTTCTCTGAGTAAACTTATTTTATGAGTTATTAAATGAATACTAGTAAACAAGTTGCTGAACAAAAGTTGATGGGTAAAATCTGTTTTAATAATTTTAATTTATTGCTCATGTTACAGAAAACACTCGGTATAGGTACAGTCAAGGTCATAAATATGTATGCACTTTAGTACCTTGTCACTTTAATCGCTGTGACATTAATATATGGCAAATTAAAACATGACATTAAATAGACAAGGTACTAAAGTGTATACATATTTGGGTCGTTTTCAAAAAAATTGTACATAGTTAAGGGCTTTAATTAAAACAAAACTTAATTGATTCCTTTGTGTGACGAAAGTTACCCATACAGGTTGTATGACTAACTTTCGTTATACAAAGGACGCGATCGTGATTTTGTTTTCATTAAGCCCTTAACTATGTACAATTTTTTTGAAAACGACCCATTTATGACCTTGACTGTACTTAAAACTAACTATTATTGGCACTTATATTGCAGGTTACACTGTTTCCTTATTTTTATGCAGCCGTGAAGAAATTGCAGCGGCGTAATTTTTTTTTCAATAATGTCTTGTAATTGTTCATTGTATCTTTTATTAAATAAAATCACAGTCCTTTTTCTCTTGTTACGTTCAAATAAACTTCTCTTTATTATGAAATCTTGGTGTTTTGCCTCTATGCGTAAAAAATCTACAAATTTGAATAAATTTTGTTTAGTGCCGTGCATCCGCTTCTTGATACGGCTGTGCCAGGCCTCGACAGCGTTGTTCGTTCTATGCCTGTCATTGGAACAGCTTATATCAGCATTTGATGATTTTGACAGCCATTCCTTTGCAAAATAATGTTTAAAATTTTCCATTTCTGGACTTTTTTCAGAATCACAATTTAAAATAGCATCCCAGCCAGCAGAAATCAAATCTTTTGGCAAAAGTGGCAAATTAGAAGCCAAACGAGCTAATTTTCTTCCTTCTATGTTGTCACAAAGATTGAGCTGTTGTGCTTTTCTCCATATTGCTCTTTGAAAATGAAAATAACATCCTGTTATTTCACATTCTGGGAAAACCGTTTTCATTGCGTTTATTTGTGCCTTCTCGAAATCGCACTTAAACTTGTTAATTATAATATTAAATTTATCTCTTAGTATAGAGAAGACACGCAAATAAGAATCGGTGCTTTTATCAGGGAGAAGTGCGTATACCACTGGTACTACGCAAATATGTTCATTGGTGCTTTCTGTATCCATGTGAATGCTGTACAGCTGATAGAAGGGTGAAGGCACAACTTCAAAAGTACCATCTCCAAAGTAGGTTGTTTTGCTTGAAATGAAGGCATTCTGCATAGTCTTTAAAGAGAGTTCGGTACTAAAAATAAGCAACTTATTTGTAATGCCATCTTCACTAATTAAAAATTTATCTTTCAAAATGTCTGGTAATTCTACATCTGAGAGATTGTTAAATTTTGTCGATGTAACACCAAGTACATTTTTGCGAACCCTATACATTGACCGCTTCAGCGACTCGAAAGTAGGCACTTGTGTAGTATCGGAATCACTATCATCATCCGGCAATTGTAATCCAGTAAAAGACTCCTCATACAACTTACGCACAGGAGAGTAGCGGGTGCATACATTTCTTTTATAATTTTGTTTTGCTAAATGTACAGCGTTTTTAGATGTGCTCTCCTCGCAGAGATGCGTACTCTCTCTTAAAACTCGAGTCCTTTCGCTATTGATGGTGATTGACGCCGAACAGTCACCTCGGTTCGCACATCTCCACAGAGTGGAGCCGTCTTTGTTTCTTCCATTACTATTATATCTGTGCAACCCAACTAGAACTGTTTCATTACCCTTCTGATTCTTGCTGAAAGTTATTAACTCCATGTTTCGCCATACAATAGATTTAACACGCAAAGAAAATTACAACGTAGATAAAGACTGGATTGACAGGTAGTGTCAGCTTCATTTATTTTATTATTAATCAGTAAGAGCCTCTTCAGCCAGTATCTATTATTTATCGGAATGGATTATCAAAGAGAATGTAAGTTTTATGAATGTATATTGAATGTATTACTTTAGCATCGGCTAGACGACCATGCTCAGCTCAGTGCAGGGTTCCGATCCGAAGCCGTTATTATACTATTAAGATATGCACTACTGCTAAAAAATAAAATACGATGTACAAAAGTACATCAGCAAAAGAGCGTATCTTCGTATCATTTACGTTTCTCAGTAAAATTACTGTGACATACTGACGGACGTGACAAAACTATGAGGGTTTAGGTTTTGCCATTAATACCACGAGTACCTACCTAAAAAGGAGACCATTGAGAGACTTGTACATATTGACTAACGGCCTTTATAACATCTTGGACATTGAGAGACTTGTACATATTGACCAACTGCCTTTATAACATCTTGGACATTGAGAGACTTGTACATATTGACTAACTGCCTTTATGACATCTTGGACATTGAGAGACTTGTACATATTGACTAACGGCCTTTATAACATCTGGACATTATGACATCTTGGACATTGAGAGACTTGTACATATTGACTAACGGCCTTTATAACATCTGGACATTATGACATCTTGGATATTGTGACATCCGGACCAACATACCCCGGAGTGAAATCATGAATTATGTGTTATTAGTGGTCTTATACAATTTTACATTCAACATTAGTTTCCTGTAGTTTACCTATGTCTGGGCAGAAAAAAAATAACCTCGAAGGCCAAGGCGAGAGCAAAGCTCCCGCCTTGGCCTTCTAACCTAACCTAACCTATCCGAGTCAGTTCTGCCCTGATTCGTCTTGCTCGTTGCATTTTCTGGATAGTTAGAACAAATTACAAGCAAGATAAAACTAATTATTAATGATGATTATGACTAAAAATAATTATGATCTACAATATAATGACTAAAAAATTTATGATATGATATTCTATTGTCTAGATGTAATATAACAATTAATAGTTATATTATTTTCCTTTCAGGAAAGTCCAGAGTAGTAGCTTTGCAAAAAAGTATGCACAAGATGGACATTTCAACAAGGACATCTAATGCCTACTGGCGCTTAGCTATCTAAAGGAGACAGATATTCCGAAATATTTTGTAAAAACACTTAGAATCTCTGACTGACGAAGATAGCAAAAAAATTGTGTACTATTTTAAAGAAAACTATGTGAGTGGAACTGATACTGGACCAGCCAAATATAGTCCAGGATTTTGGAGTTGTAATAAAATTAATAACATGAAAATACCTAGAACTTCGAACTCCGAAAGCCGAAGATGCCGAAGCGTGGCATCATAAAATTAATCAAATTATTGACAAACATCATCCGTGGCTCTATTTTTTTATTAAAGAAACTATAAGCAACGAGAGTGCAATTGAACAAAAAATGTCAGGTGCTCCTCCACAAATTATAAAAAGAAATACGTCTCTAAGGATGAACGGATTGATAGAAAATTAATGTTAAAAGATGATTATTCAGAAGCAAAATTATTAAAATAAATTTCTAGTCACTTATAATTATAAAAATATATTACACCATGAACATTGCTAAAACTAGTGTATCTTAATAAATAATTATTTTTCAAATATGTGTATTAATTTGACCCACACAATATCTATTATTAAATTTATTATTAAACGAAACACTTGTCAAAAAATACATTGTACCAAAAGTTTTTAGACCAATTGTAGTTTTGTCTGATAACTCAGTACTTAACTAGATGTTCATTTTGTCAAATAATTATTTATAAAATGTAAAATTAACTGTTGATCATTTGAATGAGTGAGTCATTTGTAAAATGACTACTAGTGAAATGATCAATTGGCGAAACTTTTTTTTGCGAAACGTTGTTTGTCAAATGTAATTTTGACAAATGACTTTTGGTGAAACGGCAGGACACCACCTTGTCCGTCATCAGCAGTAGACGATTTTGATCAGGAAGTCATCCGGAGAACTTGAAACAACCTCAATCGGCAAACAGGCATGAGACTGTATGAGGGCCAGCGGGTTCATAGGCCTGGTAGTAAGTCACCTCGAACTTAATATAAAATAAGGCGCCCTGGGTAAACTTACTGCGAACAGGAATGGTTTCTTGTTAAAAGTAAAACAAACAGTGGTATTCTCTCTGGTATAATGTTGTATCACACACACATCACATAAGTGTACTGTAGTTACAGTAGCTCGCCGATGAGGTTACATCAATAATGGTAGCACTACTTACTATTAAGACAGAACAGGCACTTATCTAGGGTGAAGTATGCATGAGGTCAAGTGTGTATGAAGGTGAAGTTAAGTGGCAAGCGAAGACTCAGTCGTGGTTGCTAAGCGAAGAGGCGCGCCAATGCACCAAGCCTCTCTAGTTCGCAACACGTGGCAAGCAGACCACGCCCACGCGGTGGAGTCGAGCGACCTTTACGGTCGAATCCAGAAAGTTGTAAAGATAAATAAAAAAAACCCTGCAACAAGAATTGCAGTATTAAACAAAAGAACAATGATTAAAAGTTATCCTATCAGACCTAGCCATGAGGTAAAGGTAAGCACTTACCACAAAGTGGGTTTTATAAATCTTTAACGTGAGGCTAGTTGAGACCGGCATACGCACGGTGCCTCCATGCAACGTGGCACTGGCTGAAAAAGAACGTAGCTTATTAGGATAAAGTTCAAAGTTGTGCTTGCCGACAGCAATGCGGCCTCTCATGATACTCACCTTAATCCGGCACGCATCTGGCCTGATGATCCTGTTTTACAAGGCAGGAGTCCACGCTTGGGAATCGGTAGGCTGCGATTAGCTATAACAAAAGGTTTACGTGAACGACAAGACGAGTAAAACAAATACATCTTTAACAGTATTAGACGCGAGATTACTTACGCTTTACATCGGTTCATTATTATATATTATTATGTTCGTAATACATTAAGTCGGCGAGACGCAGTTAAAAGTTCTGCCACGATGCACTATTTTGCCATCGTTTAATTTGCCTGAAACAAAATGTAAATTCACATAAAAGCAAATCCCACCTGGGCACGATGGAAAGATGCATCGAATAAGCACCGAAACTCACCGCTAATCGTCCATTTGTAAAGATTATTTAATTAAATATGAGGAAGGCAATGCTGCCTAATCTACAAGCCAAATCCGAATCAGAGACAATAGAGCGAGCCTAGATGATGTGGCTAAGTCTACAAGAACGAGACCCGTTTCACTCTTAGATGCCGGCAGCGCTCGTTCACTGATTTAACGATTTAGACCTCAAAACAAATCTAAAACCATCCAAAAGATAATCCTACAGATACTTCATGAATCCTGAAACAATATAATTTTACATGCCAGAAAAGTATCGAATGATCCGAGCCATAGCCCTTATGTCAAAGCGCAGGAGCAGTGAAACGTAACGCACGATCACGCTTGACTGAAATATTAAAATGCTTCATCTCGTTCATTCTTCATTCGGTACCTTAGAGAGTGAAAAGGATAACTAATGTGTATTCGATTCTCGATTTTGGTGCAGATCCCTGCCAGCGGTAGTGTTACTATCAGAAAAGGCTTTAGCAAAAAAAAAAAACAGGTGTTACAATTTTCATCTGTCCCATAAGCAATCCGATATAGATTACAAATTTGGCATTTCCACCTTACGAAAACAAATACAAAAATTAGGATTTAAATGGAAAAATACCGAGGACAACCGAAAAATATTAGTGGAAAGACACAACATACGACTGCTAAGAATAAATTACCTTACCAAAATTGGGGAATATCGGTCTAAAGATAGACCACTAGTTTATACTGATGAAACCTACATCCACACTTCACATGTGTCAGGAGAGGCTTGGACCGATGGAACAGAATTCGGTGTAAAAAAAAAATTAGTCCAGGCCAGCGGTTAATAATAGTGCACACAGGAGGAAAAGATGGTTTTATTCCCAACGCTTTGTTAATGTTTAAGGCAAACCAAAAAACGGGAGATTACCATGACCAGATGAACTTTGTCAACTGCGAAAAAAAGTTAAAAGAATAATTAATACGGAACCTTAAACCGAATAGCGTACTTATCGTAGATAATGCATCCTATCACAACAAACTTTTGAATCGTGCTCCAACGTCAAATTCTCATAAACAAGAAATGATGGATTGGTTGACAGAACACAACATTTCATATAGCCCGTTGATGTACAACACCAGTTTGTATGATTTAATTAAACAAAATAAAGAGCGGTTTCGTGAGTACCACATAGATGCAATTTTAAAAGTACCTGGCCACTCCGTTTTACGATTGCCACCGTATCACCCGACATTCAATCCGATCGAAAATATTTGGTCCCTGGTAAAAGGATATGTAGCGAAAAGAAACGTTTCTTTAAACATGCAAGGCATTATGAGTTTAGCAACTGAACGAATGAATACTATTACTGCTGAGGACTGCGAAAATATTTGTCGCCATGTCGAAAGTGAAGAAAATAAAAATCGATGTCAGGAATAGGGTTGAAAATTCTCGAAAAAATCAAATCGTTTTTTTCAGGACGTTTTGAAATTTTCGTTTTTTTCCGTATTTTTCAGTTTTTTTGGGAAAGAAATGAAACTTTTATCTTAATTATTATTATTTATTAGTCACTGTCATTGCCATCGTCTAAGTCTATCATACACGAATCGATGACGTCGTCGATACTGTAAGAATGAATTTGCAAGTGCAAATTAGATCGAATAAAAATTAGTTTATTCAGCCGTTCCGGCAAAAGACGGTTTCTATCCTTGGTGTGAGTGCGACCAAACAACGACCAGTTCCTCTCTGATGCGGCAGATGACGGAGGAACACTAAGTAACCTTACGGCAATAGTTGATAGAAGTTTTGTCGCACACAATCCTTTCCACCAATTCAGAGGACTTATGCTCATTACAGGCTGCCATATGAATTCGTTGGCCCAGAAACCGCCTTTTGCTTGGTATTCTGCGAACTGACCCATTAAGTCACAGGTATTCATGTGCATATTGTCCGCTAATTTAGTTAAATATTGTGCCATTTTTAAAAAATCATTGTCAGTTAACATTTCATATTCGGTGAAGACAGATTTGTGGAATCTGGGGTCCAACATATATGCGGCTAAATGCACCGGATGTATGCAAAATTCCTTACGATTTTTCACGTACTCTAAAATAGCATCTTTGCTTTCTGCAAATTCAGAACAGTCATCTGGAAAATCCATGTTTTGAATTTGTTTTTTTATTGTCAAAAATGCAGCAGGAACCTCTGAAAGATGAGCATTGTCGGACTCTATGTTATGAATCGCAATCGAAATGGGTAACAAAATTGCTTCTGTAACTTTTAATTGAGACCACAAAGAATCAGATAAAATTGTTTTTTTAATATTACGATCAACGTGAGCTCCCCCGTTTGTAATAGCCAGAGCTTCTAAAGCTTCTCGATTTTCGATAAGTGATTTAAATGTCGCAATGGCACCAGCCCATCGTGTTTTACTAGGCAGTTTCAAAGTGTTGTATTGACTCCCATATTTTTCTTTTTGTAATTCTTCAAATACCGCAAGGCATACGTGTCTTCTATTAATATGTTTTATAACATTCTTGCATTGGATGAAAAATGTTTTGAAGCAGTCTATTGTCATTATATCGCCAAATAATAAATTCAATCCGTGTGCCGCACATCCAATGCAATCGATGTGTCATATTGCTGGCATTGTCTGTCACAAGAGCTACAAACTTTGCTGCACCAACTTCATCCATTACTTTCCGCACTTGGTCATTAATGTATTCCCCTGTTTCTCTTTGTGTGCCGGGATAAATGCTGCTCCAGAAAATTGGTTCAGGAGTTGTTATAATAAAGTTAACAACCCCTCTGCCTCGGACATTTGTCCATCCGTCTGTAATCAAACCTAGTGTTGATGAGTTTTTAATTTTTTCGTCCATATCATTCTTAATTCTGTAATATTCTGCATCTAGTAATGCATTACTCATTGCGTATTTCGTCGGGGGCTTATAATCATTTTTTAATAATTTTAATGCAGCACTCCAGTACTTGTTTTCGAAGCTGCAAAGTGGCATACCAGTTGCATAAGCAGCACGGGCTAGGGCTGCATCTATTTGCTCATTTAACGTTGCCGTGTCCATAGGGGGCTCATGGTCTGCATCATGCACAGTCGAATGTGAGGACAAGTCAATGTGATTGTTTTCGTCCTCGTCTTCCTGTTGTCGCGAACAATCCACAAAATTACTGGACGTACGTGACGTATTTGATTTAACGTACGGGGATATCTTCTTACGCAACCGTTTCTTTTTTAATGATTTTTTTATGTCATGAGGACATTTGGCACATATAAACATGTGCTCCGTTAAACGTGTTGCATTTGGAAACGAATATTCTTTTAAACAAAACACACATTTAGCAATTTTTTTGCCATCCTTCTCGTATATTTCGCAATGCTGCCACACACCGCTCTTTACACGAGGCATCACGATAATATTGGTATCACAGAAATGCAATATGAACAAAGATATGAAAAAATTGCATTATGCCACTAACGACAGCGTCAAAGTCAATAGACATTTTCACAAACGATGGCCAGCATTTGGCTAACAAAACACACGACTAAGCAGGTGTAGTAGCTGCCTAAACTATGGATTAAATATAAATGGAAAAATTCACAAGTTCTTTTCAAAGTGCGTTTTTTTCCGATTTTTTCGTTTTAATCGGAAAAATATAGACACTAAGTGACATTGTTTTTTTCCGAAAAAAACTTAAAAGAACATGGGTTTTAGAAAAAAACGGGAATTTTTCCGGGTTTTTTCAACCCTAGTCAGGAAGGGGAAATGGATCGAATTTCAAACAATCTTATTATCAATACTTGTGACAGCTCAGATGAAGAACATGATAGCGACTAAAAGCAAAAAACAGAGGACTACTACTTATTCCATTTCTTAAGGGTATGTAATTTTATTAAATTCAGAGAAAATAATTCTCCTTTTGTTGTAAACGGTACAACCACTACAAATGCAATTCCATGTTCTCGATAATTCATCTATACGAAGAAAAGGAATATGCTTAAAACTGAAAGATCAGCTAAAATATGTTACATATCCCACAACTGGAAATTGATTAATAAATCTTTACCATCCCAGCCGAGTGAAATTGTTAGAAATCAGTCAAACAACATTATTGAGACTTACAATCAAGACGATGTAGCTTCTTGGGACTTTTCATTTCAATTGAAGAATTTTGATTTTAGATCTGTCACAGATCTGGTTAATGATAATTAAACATATAGTTTAGAAATTGATGATTGCGAGTTGCGACTCACAACTCCTAATACTTATATTAAGCTGTATACAAACGAAATAAAAATGTTTTTGTAATCGTCGATTAAAATCTGTGTATTAAGATTTCATAGAGAATACTGTCACGTCACTCTTTCCATCTTTGAATACAGTTCCGAAACAACCGAAATAACTATTTCGATACGCTCTAGAGAACCGAAAAAAATTTGAAAATAGAACTTTGTATTTAAATAATATGTGCACTTGTTTAAGGAGACTCGATGCGGTACAAATTGCCAATGCTTGGCGTTTTGGCACGCAGCAGCATCGCGTCATCTGTCAAAAATCTACTTAAACTTGCTGCTGTATCCAGGGCATAAAAAAAAACTACGCTTTGTGATTGGCTAGTATTTTTAGCTCGGCACAGTACTGCAACATTACGGACGCCGGTGGTGTGGCAACTTTTATTTTCAAAGCTAAGAAGTTTATGTTTTTTCTGTGGAAATAAAAATCAGACCTTAAGCTTGAAAAGCTAAAATATAAAATAAGAAAATGAGTAGTGACAGTGACGAAACATCCTTACCGACTCAAGAAATAACTATTTCAATTATCTTGTGTAAAAGAAGTCGGATAGTAGAACTAGACAATATAGTACTTACGATATTTAGTTTTCTTATATAGGTACTCGTATTAACGATTTAAATTATTAATTTTAACGAACTCGTACAAAAAGTATTGTTCACTATAGTGTCATAATCAAACTTTTTAATCTCGTACCTTACTTAGGCCACTCAGCAAGCTTCGTGGCCTAAACACGGTACTCGACTAAAAAGCTCTCTATAATAACACGATTGTGAAAAATACTATTGTATTAGTAATAGGTGCTAATAAATGGCGAGTAGACTCAGTTCTGCAGTTTTTGCAGTTAATAAGATTCGGCAATTAATAGACTTAGATACCGCTCGATTAGTTTATTTTAGTTACTTCCATAGTATTATGTCATATGGTATTTTACTGTGGGGTAGTGCTGCTGATGTAAATAGCATCTGTTCTGCAGAAGAGGGCTATTCATGCTGTCTACAAGATGGGCCAGAGAGACTCGCTTAGAGATAAGTTTAAAGAAATTAATATATTGACCATGCACAGTCAATACATTTATGAAAACATTATGTATGTTCATAAAAACATCGCTAAAATTAGAAAGAACTGTGACATACATAATGTTAATACCAGAAATAAATATAAGCTCGCAGTGCCCTTCACGCGGCTCCATAAAATAAAAAACTCTTTTATGGGTAATTGTATTAGGTTCTATAATAAGCTCCCAAGTAATGTTACTGAACTATCAGTAAATAAATTTAAGACTTACGTTAAGCGTAAACTAATTTCTAAAGCATATTATAGTATTAAAGACTATATTAATGATAACAATGCTTGGGACTGAATTGCTTGTAATAAAATGTTTAGTCCTTACGACAAAAGGTTGCGAACGTCGAAAAAAAAAAAGACATCCGACAGAGTTTCTTACAGGTTCTTCTCTGATCGGTCGCGATTTGAACCTGCAGTCAATTTAGGCTAAGTCACTACTATGACGTTTCAAAAGAGTTTATTATTTGTAAACCTACTTGAATAAAGATTATTCTGATTCTGATTCTAAATGTTATTTATTTGATTATTAAAATTTAAATTACCAGTCCGTTGATTTTGTTAAATTACTAAAGTTATTAGATATTGTTTTACAATTAAGCAGTTATTTCATCGTGCATTTTTTTTTATATTTAACTCATTTTATTGATGATTATTTACAAAATGAGTTTGTTACTTATGTTTTAAGGTAGTTAATATATTTTTAAAGTACTTGCAATTATTGATATTCAAATTACCACTGTTGATTTTCTTAAATTACTACAGTTCACATATGTAAACGTAGTTTTTATTTTAAAATAAAGGAAACGACTTTCTGTCCGAGAGAAGCTTCTCGAGAAGCTAATCGCACTAATTTCTTGTTCCCGAAACTTCACGAGAACGGCCCATTACTACCGATAACAGAAAAGAAAATGCTGCTTATTTATTATTTTGTTTGTTTTTGTTACAACTTACAACAAGTTTCAAATCCAGTACATAACATTATACGTTGTTTCTTGTATTTAAGTAATTCATTTAAATGTGTCGAACTTTCGAATTGCATCTATTTTAGTTCAACTCTTGCAAACTTCAAACCAGATTTACCAGTGGATGCGGTGGTCTTGGGCATAGGCACGGATGCCGATACGGGCAGCGGGACAGTAGCAGGCGGGGCGGCAGGCGGGGCGGCAGGCGGTGCTGCGGGCGCTGGCAGCGTGGGCGGCGTGGGCGGCGCACCATTGTGCCGCGCTGCGCCCGTCAACACCATTGACGACGAGCTGTTGGCGCGGGCCGCAAGCATCGACCGCTGCCGACGCTCTGCCGACACCACCACTTATCACAAAAACATGCCACAACACGACTATTCAATAAAATGTCAATAGGTACGCCAAATCGCAATAAACTTCGTTACAAAAGTACAGTAATTCCTTGTGAACAATTCTTTAGCCGAGGAAATGAATAAGGAGAGTACACTACACGAAACTCTCCGATAAGATAAGACACTTAACTATTTACCAACCGGCTAAGGCTGCGTTTACACCAGAGATGTGCTAGGTAGCTAAGCGGCGCGAGCCTGTGTAACGGTGTGAATGTTTCCATCAAAGATGTGCGAGGTATATATAGACCAGGGCTGCCTTTGAAAATGGTAAAAAGTAAAAAAAACGGTTATCTCGATTTCCAGAAAAATTACCAAGTCACATGGAAAAGGTAAATAGCAAAATTGTACGTAATAAAATGATCTACAACTTTTGTATTTACACTTTTTTCACATAACCTTAAAATGTATGTAAAAAATTCAAATAACCAAGTTTTTGGATATTTAGTTTTATTTTTAAAAATAGGTTACACGTCACGATATTTGGTGAAAACTTACCTTTGTGTGTCCCAAACACACAGTAATTTTTTGATTTAAAATATTAACTTTTTCACTTTATTTTGAGTTAATATCTAAGAACTACCCTAATTTTCAAACAAAAAATTGTTTTTTTTTTTAAGTCTGTGGGGGTTTTTTAAGTTGAAATCTCGTTTTTCTGATGGTATAAAAAAAACATTACTATGGTAAATGTTCACGAAAATGCAAGAAAATTTATAAAATTGAACAAAGACCTGTGATAAAGTTTCTTCATATGAAAGGTATGAAAGGGGCGGATATCAATGACGGCTTAAAAACTGTTTTGGGTGAATGTGCTCTCTCTTATGCTTAAGAATTGGGTTACCGAGTTTAAACGAGGACGTACAAGTGTCCAAGATGAACTCCGTCCCAGACGCCCAAACCGCGTCACGACTTCGGAAATGGTCTCCAAAGTGCATGATATGGTTTTGGGAGATCGACGATTAAAGCTATCCGAGATTGCTGATGATAATACAGGCATTTCAAAAGAACAGGTACATCATATACTTAGTGAAGAATTTAATATGAAAAATCTGTCCGCCCGTTGGGTGCCGCGATTACTTACACTCGATCAAAAAAGAGTTCGAATGCAAAGCTCTCAACATTTTTTGGACCGATTTCAAAGAAATAAATCGGATTACTTACGACGTTTTGTAACAACGGATGAAACCTGGGTTACCACTTTACACCAGAATCCAAAATGCAATCGAAACAGTGGACAGAATCCGGGTGCTCGGCTCCAAAGAAAGCTAAAGCCGTGAAATCAGCTAGAAAAGTGATGGCATCGGCAAAAACAAGACAATGCAAGAGTTTACACTTGTCTTAAGGCCAAGGCCAAAATTAACGAATTGCATTATGATTTGTTGCCCCACCCACCTCATTCACCTTATCTTGCTCCGTCAGACTTCTATCTGTTCCCCAAACTCGAAAGTTTTGTTGGGGGGACAGAAATTTAAAACAAATGAAAAGGTCATAAGTGCTGTAGAGGAGTATTTGACATTACTTGAGAAAAGCCATTTTATGGAGGGTATAACAGCGTTGGAGCGAAGGTGGACCAAGTGCGTAGAGCTTAATAAAGATTATGTAGAAAAAAAATACACCAACATGTACTTAGTAATTAATTGTTAGGCTAGTTACATATCCTGCCCTCGTACCATCACAAAGTAGATTTCAACGAACAAAAAGCCCACCGTCGTTTTTTATAAAGCTGATATTTTGACGTGACTTCATGCAGTCACCAACTGTCAGTTATGTCCGCCTGTTTAAACCCATGTATTATTTATTATTCAATCATTTATTATCGCAAAAAGATACAAAACATTTGCTTTACACAATCGCTCCACAAAACTATGTTTATGAGTGACTGTGGAGTAGTGTGGAGTCAAGTCTCAGTCTCAGTAAAATATTAAACCACAGGTAAATAAACTGATAAATTGATACATTGATTATTTCTGAAAGTATACCTCTGAGAGAGTTGTGCCCTTATAAAAAAATAATCAGGAGATTTGAATCAACATCATACTAAAATTTCGTGAGATTTGACTGAAACCACTTTTTCCCTATGTTTGCTGCGGGGTACTTTGTATGTATAACGACATAACCCATATAATTGCTATGACCAGTAATATTAAATATGAATATGATATTAAAAGTTATGAATATATTTTTTATGACTTACGACAATTGTGAGTCACGAAAATCGGATCTGCAAATTATACTTTCTTATATTATTAGTACTAGCAATAATTATAATGAAATACTTTATGGTCTTTAGAAATCGTAACTAATTTTATGACGGACAATATAGACCCACATTTAAAACATCAATCAATTTAAAAAGCACGGGCGCTCAGTTGTGACGTGCCGTCACCACTACTGGGGCGCGCGCTACTATACGCTTCAGTAAGATCACAGGGCTGTTTTCTTATAACCGTAATACATGGCCCGTTGAAACTTTCACAGAATACGTCTGACTATCGACTTACATACATACATACATAACATCACGCCTTCGTTCCCAGAGTAGGATAGGCAGAGAAATACAGAAATACCAACAACTCTTAAAAAACTTGTTGATAATTCTTTACCACATTTTGACAGGTTGCCATCGACTTTATCGTGAAAAGTTATAAAATGACCAATAAATGAAATCCCCATACAAAGAACTTCATAAAATAAAAAAAAATATACAGGTTGTAATTGGGATATCCAAAAAAGAAACTCCTAGGTTTTACTTTTTTTTCGATAATAAAAACTAATTTAAGACCCTAATTTCGTGGCTTTTGCACTTAAATAAGTAATTTATTTAATTATTTTTTTTTGCAAAATTGCGTTATGACAACACTACTGTACTTTGTAATTTTTGTTCACAGTATAAAGGTGGTCGTAGTACGACGCGCGGGCGACTTGGAGATGTCGTTTCATTTTTACCATGTTGTTGTTTTTACCTTAAGGTTATATTTGTGTGTGTAACACAGTGCTGAGATGAACATTTCTTTTATACTACACTTTTTTAGTAAGTGCGTAATTAGGGTAGTAATTGTAATTACTACCCTAACAAAAGGCTAGAAAGCCGTTAATTAAACCTTCTCAAAAATCAGGGTAGCAATATTGAATGGAATTTGATAAATGCCCTGTTATCAGGGCAGTAATTTTGTATGAAAATTCATTATTACCACGTTTTGTTTTTTTTAATTCTAGATGACGTTATCAATCAACCCACTTTGACACGCACGCAAGTTGGACCCTGCAAATCAGGGCGTATTCACCTTCTAACGTCTTTTAGCACGCAAACTGTACGGGGCGTTAAAATTCACAATTTAAAAATAGTTATTTGTGCAACAAGAGAGCAAAGTTGTTTTTTGCTGCGAGTGTTGATTTTCAATCCGGAGCAAGCGAAGGATTCTAGAATTGAATCACGAGCGTAGCGAGTGATTCTTGGTTAGAATCCTGAGTGCAGCGAGAGATTCAAAGACACGAGACGCAAATAACTTTGGTCTTGTGTTGCACATACAATTTTTCACCTTGGCAGCGAGAAAATATAACCTTTATCTACACACATATCATAAACCCTCTATGATGCGTTCATTAACCGCAAATTACGACTAACATAAAGATAAACTGTTTTATTAGAACACATTTCTTATTTGTGAAAATGTTATTATTGCTTAATAATGACATCAAATTCGATATCCAATATTAAATTCAAATTTCGAACATCTTTGAAAAACAAAGCAATTTTATTTGACCTCGATTCTAATATCACTCGAGATGTCATTTTATTCGAAATTAAATGTCAATTGCATACAATTTTGACAAATCTCGCTTGTTACCTACTTGATATCGACGATATGATAGTAGAGGCCGACTCTAGATTTATTTTATTTATTTATTTAATCTTTATTGCACAAAAACAAGTACAAATGGCGGACCTAATGCCTAATGGCATTCTCTACCAGTCGACCAAATAACCAATCAGAAATTTACATAATTCAGTGGGTGCACAGAAAAAGAAGACAGATTAAACTAGAAACTTAACATAATTATCCTATCCATTGCTTATACCTACTTCATCATCATCATCATCATCATCATATCAGCCGAAAGACGTCCACTGCTGGACATAGGCCTCCCCCAAGGCTCTCCACTTAGACCGGTCTTGTGCCTTCCGCATCCATCGCGATCCCGCCATCCTTACGATGTCGTCGCTCCATCTTGTTGGAGGCCTACCAACAGCTCGTCTCCCGGTCCGTGGACGCCATTCGAGAACTTTCTGGCCCCATCGGCCATCAGTCCTGCGAGCAATGTGCCCCGCCCACTGCCACTTAAGTTTCGCTATTCTTCGGGCTATGTCGGTAACCTTAGTTCTACTGCGGATATCATCATTTCTGATTCTATCCCGCAGAGAAACCCCGAGCATAGCTCTCTCCATAGCCCTCTGAGTGACTCTGAGCTTTCTTATGAGGCCCATCGTTAGCGCCCACGTCTCAGATCCGTAAGTCATCACCGGCAACACACACTGGTCAAAGACTTTTGACTTCAAACACTGCGGTAATTTGGACGAAAAGACACTGCGAAGCTTCCCGAACGCTGCCCAGCCGAGTCGGATTCGACGAGTGACCTCTTTCTCGAAGTTGGACCTACCTAACTGGACCGTTTGTCCCAGGTATACATAGTCGTCAACAACTTCGAGTGCAGAGCCTCCGACAATCACGGGAGTTGGCACAACATGGACATTAGACATGACTTTCGTCTTGTCCATGTTCATTTTCAGGCCAACTTGGTCGGAAACTCTGCTGAGGTCAGCGAGCATAGCACTGAGGTCCTCCATGGTTTCAGCCATGACTACGATATCGTCGGCAAATCGAAGGTGAATCGGTATACCTACTTAAATAATACAAAACATATATACGTCATATACTTGTACATATAATACTCATACTAATATATTACTTACATAATACATAAATATAAAGAATTAATACAAATACAAACAAACAAACAAAAGCGGAGAATGAAAGTGATGAGATAAGGCTAATTGTCTTGTTCAAGGAAATGCTTCCGAAGCATTCCCTTGAAAGAAAGCTTGTTAGGGGCTCGTCTAATATGGAGTGGGAGCGCATTCCAGAGACGAATCGCCTGAAGGGCGACGGAATTTGACATGAAACCAGTACGGTGAAAAGGAATAGTGAGTTTAAGAAAGCGGGAGGAACGCAGTTCACACCCTGGACGGGGAGTATCGAAAGTAAATTTACGTTTAAGATAAAGGGGGGTTGATGGCTCAAAAAGGATCGAAAAAAGAGTAGATAGAATTGTAAGAGACCTACGATGCCGAATAGGAAGCCAGTTAAGCTGACGCCGGAAGGAAGAAATATGGTCATATTTTCGAAGACCAAAAATAAAACGTATGCCATTGTTTAACATTGTTTAATGAGACGTTCTAATCTGTTGAGGGAATCCTGGCTGATGTTAGTAGTGCAGACATCAGCATAATCAATGAGAGGCAGCACCAGCGCCTGGACAAGTAACTTCTTGGTACTGTAATGAAAGAAGGATGTAGCAGTACATACTCCTTTCATTGTTTTCTTTTTTCTATTTTGTTATGTCGAAATGTCTCGAAATCTTTTGAATAAAAAAGATTTCGAAATAAGGAATGCCCGCCGGTGGTTTTCAGGGGGACGCTCCAGAGTCTCCAACGGACCGCGTTGGCATTCACATGTGAACTAATGTATATTTAAACGTTAAAATAAATGAAAGAATATATTAACACTGCAAGACGTATACTTTTATTCTACGTAGCTTAGTTGAAAGTGCGTAAAGTATTACGCTTAGGAATAGGCGCCTCCCAGGCTTACATGTTGGAGCCGTACGGGGTATCGAGAATAAGAGAACCGAAGAATCTTCTCGCAAGCAAGAAGTGGAGTGCTCCTGACCTGAACCTGAGTGATATCTTTATTAACCTATTCTCGCTTTAAACTGTTCCCATATTGGTATTTTATTTTTGTGCGTGTCCTTCCCATATAGCATAGCAAAATGGCGACTGGAAAATATAATGGGCTATCTGATACGGAGGATTTTTTAATGCAGTACCAGGCCATTGGAATCATCAAAGGATGGTCTGATGAGCAGAAAAAATATGCCATCGCCGCATATCTAGATGGACCAGCCCTTCACTAGTTTAAGACAAATTTTGAGGAATTCACGACCTACGCAGTGTTAGTGGAAAAATTGAAACTGCAATTTCCTTGCCGAGGTGATGTCACTCAAAAATTTTACTACAGAAGGCAGCAAAACAAGGAAACGCTGATTGAATATTTCTACGCCTTAGAAAACTTAGCTGTTAAAGCTAAAATCGATGATGAAAGGTTCATAAGGCATTTTATTACATCTATGAACCAGCATCACCAGTGGCTGTTGGCATCGAAGTTATTCGCATCTAAAGAGGAACTTAGAAAAACAATAATGCAAATGGAGGACATATTTAATTGCGACACCACATATGCAAGAAATGTAGAATTGCCAGTTTTTAATCCAGATGTAAACTTCGAAGAAATCAGGAACCGCGGTGATCAGCCGATGCACACACCACGATTCGATGAATCGACACCGTTCGGGACGCCAGCTACAATAGCGCCACGCAGAATGCACTTTGAACCAGAAGCACCACGCGAGTCACACGATCTTCGTCCTCGTCCGTGTCCACGCCCACGCCCTTGGACACCACAAGAAAGTTCGCGAAGGCAGCAAGGCGCAGCGACGGCCAATGAAAGTTATCGATCCGATTATCGAGAGGTTACTCCTTCTTTATCAAGGCAGCACCCAAACTTCACGCCGCGTCGTTAGTAGATCGGGATGCGACAGGCGGCATGGATTCAAACCCGATCCTTGTAGATAAGTCTAGGGATGTTTCTGTACCGATTATTCCAGTAGTAATAAATGGTATTATTTGTGAAGCACTCGTTGATTCCGGTGCGAGTGTCTCTTGTATCTCCAGATCCCGGTGGGATAAATTATCCTTGGATTCTCAAACGCACGGACCTATGGCCTTGCGAGCGGTAGGCGGTTATGCAATCAATGTGCATGCCTCGGCCGAAATAGGGATGCAAATTGCGTCAGTATATTATCGGCAACGCGTATTAATTATACACGATACGGCTGAAATAATCATACTGGGACAAGATTTTTTACGAGAAAACGAAGCAATAATTGATTTCGCAAAGAGTCAGCTGACACTGAAACAAATTAGTTCGGTGCCTTTCATCTCACGTCATAATGAGAAAAAAATAACTTTTTCTACATGTGCTCATGATCCTAATGAGTTTGTATATAATGAATCTTCTTTGAAGAAAACTGATTATATTTATTTTACAGATTGGGTGCAGCGCAATGAAAACTATTTGTTAAACCTTAACGACGAGAAACCGGTTGTCTTTGACGTGAATGATGGATTGACGGCCAAGCAAAAGACAGAATTGGGTGGTTTATTGAAAGGGTTCCGCGACACTTTTTCTTTTGCAACCCGAGAATTGGGATGTTATAAGGATACTTTTATTTCAGTGAATACCACGGATGATGAACCAGTTCATAAAGCACCGTATCGGGTGTCGAATAAACAGAGGCAAATAATTGATGCGCAAGTACAGGAGATGTTAGAAAATGGCATAATACAGGAGTCAAGAAGTCCTTATGCTTCACCCGTTGTGTTGGTGGACAAGCCGGAGGGCCCACCAAGATTTTGTATCGATTTTAGAGCGCTAAACAAAAAAATAAGGATGGATTCGTACCCGATTCCAAGGACGGATGATTTGCTTGGTTGTTTACAGGGAGCCAGATATTTTGCTGACCTTGATATGAATTCAGGGTATTGGCAGTTAGCTCTGGGTGAAGGCAAAGAAAAGACGGCCTTCGTGACGCATACGGGGCTATATGAATTTAATGTATTGCCGTTTGGTTTGAAAACGAGTCAAGCCATGTTCCAGCGAGTGATGGACAAGGTGCTTGCAGGGTTGAAATACAAAAAGGTTGTTGTATACATCGATAATATTTTGGTTTATGGAAAAACGTTTGAAGAATTTGTGTCGGCATTGGAAGAGGTTTTATCGCGGTTAAAATCGGCCAACTTAACCCTAAAACCGAGTAAATGCAAATTTGGGTACCAGAAAGTGACAGTTTTGGGACATGAGGTGTCAGCAAATGGAATTGGGCCCGATGTGAACAAGATAAAGGCAATGAGGCAGATACAAACCCCAAGGAACGTAAAGGAGGTTAGATCAGTGCTGGGTTTGTACTCTTATTACAGAAAACTTATCGATAATTTTGCAGAGATCGCATTACCGATAACGAGCCTTACAAAGAAAAATAAAAGGTTTGTTTGGGCAGAAGAGGAACAGAGAGCGTTTGACAAATTGAAGGAGAAAATGTGTTCCGCACCGGTATTGGCATATTTCTCTAATGATAAGGATGCGATAACGAGAGTGTTTGTCGATAGTTCCGAGAAGGCGTTGGGAAGTTGCCTTTGTCAGGGCAAGGAAGGTGAAATGAAGCCAGTTGCATACGCCTCAAGAAAATTAAGTGCCGCTGAACAAAGATATTCAGTGACAGAGAAAGAATGCCTAGGATTAATATGGGCGATAAATTATTTTAAGCACTATTTGTGGGGAATGAAATTTCAGGTTGTCACTGACCATAGAGCGTTAATATGGTTAAAAAGCAAGCGTGACATGAACGGCAGACTCGCCAGATGGGCTTTATCAATACAGTCCTGGGACTTCGATATTGTATACTGCTGTGGCAAGGATAATGTCGTAGCCGACTTCTTGAGCAGAAATCCGTTGATCGAGAACCCGAGTGCAGAGTGTATGGAGAGAATTCCCGAACAAGAAGACGGATTCGTCTTATATGCGCTGAATAGCGATAGTATGAGGACGGCACAACGAACTGATTCATTTTGCCGCCATATTTTGGATCAAATGCGACAGAGCAATACGAATGTTTATCAAAATTATTTTTTGCAGGATAATTTATTGTATAGGAAAAGGGATGTTGGACAAGAAACGAGAAAGCTCTTAGTATTGCCGCAAGAGAAGTTTGCAGAATGCATGCTAGAATTGCATGATGAGCCAGTGTCTGGAGGACATTTTGGTTTGTTTAAGACATATGAAAAGTTTAATGAAAGATATTACATGTCCAAGGCAGAGAAAAAAGTAAACGAATATGTCAAGTCGTGTCAACAGTGTCAACTGAGGAATGTCAACAAAGTGATCGCACCATTAATACCGATAAATGTTGCAGATTTATTCGACAAGTTTTGCGTCGATGTGGTAGGGCCGTTACAGATTTCGAATAAACAGAATAGGTATATTTTAGTCGCAGTGGAATACCTCTCGAAGTATGCAGTGTGCAAAGCCGTGCCCAGAGCCACCGCGGAAACCATCAATGATTTTTTGGTTTCGGAAATATTGTGCCGTTTTGGAGGAGTTCGACAGCTGATAACCGACAAAGGCTCAGTATTTACTTCTTCTTTTATTTTTGCTTTAATACCATTAGAGAGACCGCAAGTCTTTTTAATGTGACGCTCACGCATGCGACAACATATCATCCGCAAACAGTTGGTTTAGTGGAACGATTTAACAGGACATTGTTGGGCATGATCTCAAAGTATGTCTCGGAGGAGCAACGAGACTGGTGTACGTATTTGCCTATGGTATGTTATGCCTACAATAGCGCGAAACAGGCTAGCACAGGTGTGGAGCCGCATTTGATTGTGTATGGTAAGGAACCATTATATAAATCTGATATCGAGTTGCGCATCAATAATCTCCGGGTTTCAGATACGCTAGCGGATAAAATAACAAGATTGTCGATATTAAGAAGAAAAGTTGCCCGGAATATACAGCATGCCCAACTGAAGCAGAAGTTTTACTACGATATCAAGGCCAAAGATATCTCATATGATAGTGGGGACTTCGTAATGCTATACTGTCCGAAGCGCAAGTCTGGATTAAGCAATAAACTTGCTAGGAGATACAAAGGACCATTCGAAATTGTTACAAGGCTTTGTAATAATAATTATAAGATCAGGAAAGTCGGTACGGTAACAAAATGTATTATTGTTCATAGGAATAGGTTAAAGAAATTTCATGCTAGAGCTTAGTTATAAAGTTGTATATAATTGTGTATAGTCATGTATAATATTAACTTTCTTTTTGTCTTTGCAGTTCGTTAACACATGAGCAAGCATGAATAGCCATGAAAAGGAAGAGGAAAGTGAGATGCAGGCTTGTCTCCATGGGAACATTACTTCTGGTCTTATGATGAGAATTCCACTTTGCCTGTAAGGTGTGGAAGAAACTCTGTATGGGTTTCATCTCACATAACGCCTGACAGATGTTTTCTATGGTGCTCAAGTCACGTAGTCACGTGTTATATGGTTGGATGCTTATTCATGCTCTCATGATGTTATTATGGGCAGCTGTACTTTATTTGATTTAATGTGTATAATTATGTTTTTATTTCATGCGCATTTGCTGAGTTGGAAAATACTGATGTAAGAAGTCTGACGGCTGCTGTTAGCAGAAGGAACACTGGCATGCAATCCTGCCTTTGATGTGGAAGGCACAGGAAGTCCGATGTCTGGACTGCACCATGCCCGTCCCTTCTGTAGAGCCGTATCGTTGAAATTTTGTTTTAAACTATTATGTCTTGTCTTTTAATAGGCGCCAGCTCTTCGATAGCTTGGATGCTTGGCCCCGTATAATTGTTTGTTTTCAGATGTCTTTAATGGTGTTTATTAATTTCATGTACTGATGCTGAGTTAAGCTGCCATCTGGCGACGCTTACGTTCGCAAACTGTACTACTGATATATGGTTTTTTTAATATAATGACATGTAATTAAATATCTTAGCATAGCTGTAGTTAGTAATAAAATTTTACCATTATGTTAGTAGGTCAATACCTACAAACAAAGAAATCAATATAGGAGATAACGATTGATGTTCTTTCAGAGCATGAATTCTTATCACGGCTTAAATAGGTAGGTAAAACTAATATTCCTTCAGAATATTAGTTTAGTTGTCATGCCAAAGTGACATGACATATCTGATGTCATCTCACTTAGAAATAGTGCCTGTGGCACCACAGACAGTAACTCTCTGTCTGATGAGAGGGGATGTCTATGGTTCCGCAAGTAAGGCGACTGTGTGCGCCAAACCCTAAGACGTTAAAGCATAGACACGGGTCTATTTGTTTTTTTTTTAATGTCAATACCAACCTCCTTGGTACTATGTTTAATGCTTTTGTAATTTTATGCTGGCAACGTATAAAGGGAATTGATTCTTTCTTGTTAACCATGCACCTTCAGTGCTTGGGCTGTCAAGCATGTTTGACAGTAGACATGTAAGGTTAACCATGGATCGCGTCTTTTATTTTTGGCAGGGTTTTTGAAGAGTCGAAGTTTGCTATGGCAAGTAGCGCAGACGATGCCGATGACGCATGGTACGTCACTAACACAAGTTTTGGCATCAGATACGATATTGTCACAGGAAATTATCCTGTAGAGCAGGACGATCCCCCTTAATGTATTGTTCCCTCCTTAGGTAGTCATTAGGGTTTCGTATAGGATAGCATAGGTAGGGACCTTGCTTCCAGAGGGGCGAGGGATGTAATGAAAGAAGGATGTAGCAGTACATACTCCTTTCATTGTTTTCTTTTTTCTATTTTGTTATGTCGAAATGTCTCGAAATCTTTTGAATAAAAAAGATTTCGAAATATGGAATGCCCGCCGGTGGTTTTCAGGGGGACGCTCCAGAGTCTCCAACGGACCGCGTTGGCATTCACATGTGAACTAATGTATATTTAAACGTTAAAATAAATGAAAGAATATATTAACACTGCAAGACGTATACTTTTATTCTACGTAGCTTAGTTGAAAGTGCGTAAAGTATTACGCTTAGGAATAGGCGCCTCCCAGGCTTACAGTACTTACTGGGAGAAAATTCTTGTACCGATACAAAGCACGCAGAGTACCAGTCACCTTGCGACTCACCTCAGAGAGCTGTCCGTCCCACGAAAGACAGCTGTCGACAATAAGGCCGAGATCCTTAACCTGCCTACATGTAGAAATAGTAGCACCATCAAACGAGATCTGCGCAATAGAAATGTTCTCCAACTTCACAAGCTGACGCGAACTCCCCAAGATGATGGCCTGGCATTTAGGAGCATTTACAAAAATACCAAATCTGCGAGACCAGTCTGCAATGTGATCCAGGTCATCATTGATAAGAGCAATTGCAGCGGTAAGGTTGGAAATGTCAGCTTTGGCGTATAATTGTAGATCGTCTGCATATAAATGATAAGAGCTGCCTAGCTTGGAGGTAATAAGATTTATAAAAACGGAAAAAAAAAGAGGGGACAGGATTCCACCTTGGGGCACTCCAGTGTTCAGGTCACACCAGTCTGAAATCGTATGGCCAGCTCGCACAGCTTGACCACGACCACGAAGATATGAAGAAAACCACTTGGTCGCTTCCGAGGAAACCCCCAGGTGAGTGAGTGTAGCGAGGAGAAGATCGTAATCAACGACATTGAAAGCATTAGAAAAATCAACAAGCACAAGGACGGTTACCTGCGTTGACTCCATACCCTGTCTTATATCTTCAACAACGTTGAGTAGGGCAGTAGTCGTGCTGTGTACTGGGCGAAAACCGGATTGATAAGGAGTTAGAAGCTGATTGTGAAAAATAAATTCGGATAATTGCTTGTGAACAACAGCTTCTAGAACTTTTGAAAAAAAAGGAAGAATGGAGTTTGATCTGAAGTGATTCAGAGAGGTGTGGTTTGGAATCTTAAGAAGAGGGATAACAAAAGCTTTGCGCCATGAGGAAGGCAATACGCCAGAAGTCAAAGAGAAGTTAATTATGTGAGTAATGATGGGCAGTATAAAATCAAGAATTAAAATGACCATGACACGACCCACATCGTCATGGCCAACAGCTTTTGACCTAATGGAAATAATAATCCTGCGGATTTCCTCATCAGCGACCAAAGATAGACTAAAAGGCGGGATGGTAGGAGACGGAAGGAAGCAATGAACGATAAGGTTTCAGATTTAGTAGCAGGATTCAGAGGGGTTGATTTAGAAAAATGATTACTTAAGCAGTTTGGTGAAAATGAAGAAAAGTCAGGTTCAGCCTTCGGTTTAGGACCAAGACCGAGTGATTTCAAAAATTTCCAAGTATCCGCTAGTGAAGAAGATACAACATTCTCATGAATGTAGCGTCGTTTGGCATTTGGTTGCATCGGTTTCTAGCAACTTTAAAGAGACGCCAATTCTCATCACACCGATCCCGTTTGTATACGCGGAACGCCCTATCACGCCTCGTCATAGCCATATGGACACCTCTTGTAATCCACGGAGCTGGAGGGCGCTTCAGCCTGACCGCTCGCACCGGTGCATGGGCATCAAACAATCTTAGAATAATTGAGTTAAAATGAGAGACTTTTTCATCAATTGTCGATGCTCCCAACGCGGGCGCCCAATCGGCCGAGGAAGCGTCTTGCTTAAGTTTCTCCATATCCAGTCTCACAAAATTTCGGAGGTGCACCACAGTTGGCCTTGTCTTAGGTGCCTTAATTCTATAGGTCATAAAAACTAAATTGTGTTTTGAAAACCAAGGCGCTAAGAATTGACCAGACTGGATGACATTATCCGTCGAGGACGTGAGAATTAAATCTAGCCACGAATCAGGTGAGTCAGTGTTACGGTGTGTAGCATCAAGGGGAATGATAGAGAATTTGTTTGATTCTGTTATTGATCTCAGTTTCCTCGATCTAGAATTGTCCCTCAGTAAGTCCGTGTTAAAATCACCCATAATTATGTGATGTGCGCACTCAGTGCCAACGGTGGAAAGGAGGGTATCAAAGACGGTAAAATAATCGACAGTGGGAGGACAATATACTACACCTACTACAACCTAACCTAACCTAACCTAACCTAACCTAACCTAACCTTTGTGCCCCGCACCTTCGCCTCAATAACCAGGCTTTCCATCGAACCGGAATAGACAGAAGGTGAGGAATCAATGATTTTATATGAGATATCAGACCGAAGATATATAGCAACACCACCACCGCCTTTGTTAGTGCGATCATGGCGCAGCAGCACAAAACCGGGGAGACTAAAAGAAATGGAAGAGAGATTTGGCTTCAGCCAGCTTTCAGAAATAAGAATTACATGAGCATTACATGTAGAAAAAGTGTCTAATAAGTCAGAGTAGTGATTTGGTAAGCTTTGAGCGTTTAAATGACATACGTTGAGAAATCGGGAGGTATTCTGAAATGCGCACCCTAATGACGTTCCAAGTGTATCGATTGAGTCATTGAGAGAGTGGAATGACGTCGACGAGTCACTAACTGAGTAAAATGAACCATCAGATACACCATCACACATAGAAAAGAGATATATAAATTACGTATATTATATAAATAAGATAAATATAATTTATAATTTGTTAAAAATGACTTAATAAAAATAAAACGGGCACTCTACCTATAGACCTGCCGGTTGACCAACCACAAATGACACAAAATGGATAGCTAGCTAGAAATCCTTCTAATACTATAAGATAAAAACAGTTATTTGACATCAAAAATTAATAATATCAGGCAAAACAGACAACCGACGGTTTCCCACAATTAGATTTCTGAACGCAAAAACGAAAACGTCATGGTGACATTACCTAGTTGGTTACTAAGTTCTGTTACTCGATTTGCAAACTCTTTTCTTGCGTTAAAACAAATGCTACCGAAAAAATAAAAAATGACATAATATGGCGGGTTGTCAGTTATAATTTTATAGCACACACAACACTTATCTCGTCGTATTTATAATGGATTGGGGTCTAAAAGAAAATCGTGTCGCTGTAATTGCGTTGCACAAATGCGGGCATCCGCCAAAGGTTATTTTGAAGTTGCTTCAACCTTACCTTTTGCTTACCGTACCATTAATAGGTACAATAGTACCCTGAGCTTTGATGACCGCAAGAGGTCTGGAAGACCACGCACCTTTCGGACCCCAGCTCTAATAAAGGCAGTGAAGTTGAGAATCGCAAGAAACCCCGTCCGGAAGCAAAAGTTGTTGGCAATTCAGATGTCTGTGAAGAGAAGCTCCCTTAAAAAAGTTATCAATCAAGACCTTGGACTACACGCTTATCGTAAATGGAAAGGTCATTTGCTTAATGGACGATTAAAGACTATGAGGCTGAATAGAAGTCGCGTGCTACTGAAGCGGTACGCACAAAATGGCCACCGAAATATATTATTTACAGACGAAAAATTTTTTACCATTGAAGAATGTTGTAACCGCCAGAATGACAGAGTATATGCAAAAAACAGTCGAGAAGCGAGTGTAGCTGTTCCGAGAGTGAAACGAGGCCATCATCCCTCTTATGTCATGATTTGGTTAGGTGTGTCATACTCAGGGGTAACACAGGTCCATTTCTGTGAAAAAGGTGTCAAAACTGGGGCTAAAGTTTACCAGGAAACCGTTCTGGAACCAATAGTGAAGCCTTTAAGCCACTCTCTATTTCAAAACCAGCCCTGGGTCTTTCAACAAGACTCAGCCCCTGCACATAAGGCAAAAACAACTCAAGCCTGGTTTCGAAGCAACAAAATTGACTTCATTGCCCACGAAGACTGGCCCTCCTCCAGCCCCGACCTCAACCCCCTGGATTATGCTATATGGCAGGTTATTGAGGAGAAAGCCTGTGCTAAACCCCACACAAATCTTGACTCCCTCAAGCGGGCCATAGTCAAGACAGTTACGGAATTAGATATGACAACCGTGCGTGCCGCTATTGATGACTGGCCTCGTCGTCTGAAGGCCTGTGTTCAGGCCCAAGGAGGCCATTTTGAATGAAATTGACAAATGTAAATCCTGATTGTGTGTACTTCATTTTATTATATAATTATTTAACTTTCATTAGTATATTGTATATAGATAAGGATTATTACAGTAACATAACTTAGTAACCAACTAGGTAGATGTTTGACAATGACAACCGAATGTGAGCCTAACTGTCGAAAATTTAAGTGTATTTAGGGTCGTCCGGTAACCTTCGGGGGGGGAAGATGGCCGATTGAAAAATGTCCGGCTTTTACTTTTGATTTATTCTGTTTACTGATTTACTCTATTCACTTGACATTGGCGAAATCACTGTGTGGACCGCCAATAATTAAAAAAGAAGAAGAAGAAGTGTATTTAGTACTATGACATTATATTGTCTAAAAAAATATGTTTAATTAAAAATAGAAAGGCGGTATTACTAAAAATACATACCAGTACATTAATGTTTACAATACTTACTTGAAAAAATCGTCGTCTGCTGATAATACTACTTAAAAAAAAACGAATGTTCCTGCGCCACTAGCGAATAGCCTTCTGCTTTGGAGCGACGTCCGGAATGTTCTTGACTCTCCTTGTGGTCCGCGCTGGTACCTCCGTCGCCTGCGCTGCAGACCGCGTCGCCGCGGGATTCGAACTCGGCACTGGCGCCGCGATACCAGCCGCCGCAGCAGCACCTGGGTGATCGGCGACCAACTTTTTAAGCTGCTCCGATGTGGTGAAGCGGTGATTCTTACCGTTGGACAGCCTGACACAGATATTTCCATCAAGTGTCCAAACAGAGCGCATGCCAAAATGTCTGCGGGCGCTCAGAAAGAAGGCTTGTCGTTGGCGGGTCAAAAACTCAGATAGCACTATGGAAGAGCCCTTAAGAGAAGTTTTCTTTTGCCATATTTTAGCTTTAAGGGCAGGATCAACACACCGTACCAATACTGGCCTGGTGCGGCCAACAGTAGCACTGCCAAGTCTGTGACAGACTGAAAAGTTAGCACTAGTTGTATCAGCTAGTTTTAAATGATCTCGGCAAATAGTAGCCACAGACTCTGCTAGATCACTCTCCAGGGACTCTGGAACTCCACCAAATAGCAGATACTTGCGCCGATGACGCATTTCCATGGTGTCCACGGCATTGCTTACTGCTACAATCTGCTGCTTGAGAAGGCATATCATGCTCAAAACAAACTCTCTATATTTGCGAAATTCATCACTAAGAGCAGCAATGGTGTCAGTCCGACACTCTGCTAATGAGGCAGATTGGAGAGCAGCATCAAATTCAGCAAGGCGTTGAAACACACTAGTTTCCAAGGATTGCTGTGTCTCTACTATAGAGTACAAGGTAGCCATTTCCTCTTAGTGCAAGATGATTAAGTGTTTGTGTTTGTAGTGTAGTCGCCGGCAGGTGCTTGCAGGTAAATTTTTAAACCCACATTGAAAATAGTTTCCTACACAGTGCAGTATATACTCTCCCGTGTTATAAGAGTATGTTTACAAACAAAAATTATGTATATCATATATAAATTGTAATTAAAACTTTAAGAGCTACTAAAATGACTGCTTATTTTTTATACACCTACCCACCTTCTCTTCACCTTCTAGATTGTCTCTGAATTAAAAAAAACTACGGGTGCCGCCATTTTGACGTTCTCTTTGTCTTGTCGCAAAAAATAGCTAAGTCTGTTTTGTTTTTTATAATAATATACAGGGTGTTAGGTAATGAGTGGATAATCCTTGAACTACGGATAGAGGGCACTTATAGGACGTTATGAAAAAGCTAAAATAGGTCTAGTAAAAGTCGCACGGTTTTCGAGATATTTGGACTTTTAATCGGATTTTTTGTCATTTTTCTTTATGTCCGTGTTACGAAAAACCCCTAAGTTCATGTATTAATTCTTAGTTTTTTTCGTTGTTTCTTGCATGGTTAGAATCACTATGAACTAAGAAAGTTTTTAAAGCTACATGCCCAGGTTTTTTTCATGACAACTTTTTGAGTAAACGCACAAAGTTTGTTTTTCCATACTACGTGAAAAACAAACGCGGGGATTTCTTAGTATGGAAAAAGTAACTTAGTGATTCTAACCATGCAAGAAACAACGAAAAAAAAATTGAATTAATACATGAACTTAAGGTTTTTTCGTAACACGGACTTAAGGAAAAATGACAAAAAATCCGATTAAAAGTCCAAATATCTCGAAAACCGTGCGACTTATACTAGACCTATTTTAGCTTTTTCATAACGTCCTAAGTGTCCTCTATCCGTAGTTCAAGGATTATCCACTCATTACCTAACACCCTGTATATATGAAGATTGTAACTGTACATAATTAGGCATTAAAACACTCGTGTGATGTTATTATGTAACAGTCACGTAAATAAGGTAAAAAAACAACATGGTAAAAATTAAACGACATCCCTCAGCCGCCCGTGCGCCGCACCACGGCCACGGAACAAAAATTAAAAAGTTACTTTGTCTCACGCTCGCAGCAAAATCGAATTTTGCTCACTAGCAAAACCACCCTTTTTGAGGTGCTGAGGTGAAAAATACTTTTGTTACTGCGGCTCTACTTTGAAATCCGTTCGAACGAAGTTCTTCTTCTTCTTCTTCTTTTTTTATTAATGGCGGTCCACCGCGATATTCCGCAGTAATTTCGCCATTGTCCAGTGAGTAAAGTAAAACAGTACATAGAATAAATCGACATCTACTAATATACTTTTGTATTTTATTTATTTTTAAGTGTATTACTCGTATTAAGCAGCCCCGTGTGGTTGCCCGGTTAGAATAGTGCCACTCCATGTCTTCCCGTGGATGTCGTGAGAGGCGACTAAGGGAATAAAGGCATGTAGTACTGTTAGGCGATGGGCTTGCAACCTGTCACTAATACACTGGTAAACATCTTAGCCTGACTATGCAAAATGTAAATACAGAATTATCAACAAGTTTGAGTTGTTGGTATTCTGTTGCTCTGACTACCCCACTCTGGAAATAAAGGAGTGACGTTATGTATATGTACATATTGCTAAACTCGTGTGATTTATGGCCCTCCGCGTTGCGTCGGGCCGCAAATGCACACTCGATTAGTAATCCGTGCCTTACTCCCATTGGAGAATAAACTTACTATATATGGTCCGTATATTTTAAACATGGAACAACAGCTGTGACGTCACTGCTGTCGTCGATTTTGTATAAAGTTTTTGCAGGGGATCTTATAGGGGATCGTATAGTTATCCTTCTCTTTCATAGTACTTTCCAGAGAGCGTGCGAAGAAAATGTATGTATGCTCCTGATATTCAATTTCGAAATAAAATCCGATCAACAAAGTTAATTAACCACAAACGCCATCTAAAACTGGATAGGTTTAAAGCGGTGACCGCTTAAAACCTCTCGTTGATTAAATCTGTTTTACAACATATTTGTAGCGATTTTTCTTCAGATTGCTATTTATTCATAAGCTATAAAGTTTAAACAATAATTTAAGAATATTGCAAAACCTAAATAAAAATACAAATACAACTCGCATAAAAATAGTATAAACACTGTTATTTTATTGAGTTACTTGTGTGGGGACCCCTTTGGAATTTTATTTATTGTTTATATAAATACGATTTACGATAATGTTTATAGTTAGACCTAATCTGTGATTTTTCAACTGGCTACCTATCGCTGCTAAAATATACAGCCCTGTGAACTTACTGAAACTGATAGGAGAGCGAGCCGTAGCAGGGTGACGACGTCATAATTCATGAGCGCTAACCGCAGGGGTCTCCCGCCGCATGACTTGCCGAAATGAATGAGATTTTACTAGCACATCTGCAAAATTTACTTCCCCGATGAAAAACCAAAGAAGGAGAGGAAATATTTTAATAAAATTAAATATGTAATTTACATTATTTTGTTCA
Source organism: Acleris holmiana (assembly GCA_949316455.1). Taxonomy (NCBI): domain Eukaryota; kingdom Metazoa; phylum Arthropoda; class Insecta; order Lepidoptera; family Tortricidae; genus Acleris; species Acleris holmiana. The sequence goes on along the minus strand of OX438762.1, from coordinate 42,598,028 downwards.
TTCGGCTTCAGCGACGGCCAGACCTCTCAGACTCGTTATTTTATAAATATAAATCGTATGAACTATCAGCGAATATGAACTTGGTTTGCTTGAGAACATAAAAAATACATACATACATACATAAATCACGCCTGTTTCCGAGAGGGGTAGGCAGAGACCACTTCTTTCCACCTGCTACGATCCAGACAAAGCTCTTTCGCTTCTTCCACATTCATACATCGAGTCATGCATGCACGTCGGTTTCGGGTACTTAAGATTCGGCCCTTTTCCAGTATTTCCCCGATTTGATTCAAAAAAGTACGCCTAGGGCGCCCCCTTCCGACCCTTCCACTCACTTTAGCTCTGTAAATTAATAATTACATAAAAAAATAACTATAAATAATTCATATTTTTCTAAAAAAAAACACCTTTACAGTTATTTATATCTCATCGTCGAAGATACACATTTTGGGATAGTATCACGGCGTCTAAAGAGCAATTCGTCTATGGGGCAACTCGTCTAAGACGCAGGTTGTCTAAATCGCAACTAGTCGACATAGCAACTGACCTAAACACAAGTGGTCTATATGATTTTTAATTAGCAGCTCGTCTAATTAAAGCATGGTTCATTTAGAATTGGTACATATTACCAAGGTTATAAATTTTAAAATAACGAATGAAATAAAGCATTTAGTAGTATAAATTGTAAAATATGTATGATTATTTTGCATTTTACACTAAAAATATACAGTTGTCAAAACCATGTATGTAATTCCGAACTTTTTTCGTAATAGATCCCATCATCTTCTGAACAGTGCTTTTATCTACTTTTTTGGCTTGAAGATTCCATGTAGATCGCAACGAATTTACATCATTGACCATTTTGTCACTCTTCTTGAGTTTCCCTTTCATAATTGCCCAGTACTTCTCAATTGGTCGTAACTGTGGACAATTTGGAGGATTTATGTCACGAGGCACGTAATCGACCTGATTGGTTTCATACCACTGCAGTACCTTTTTTGAGTAATGGCAGCTTGCTAAATCTGGCCAAAACTTCACAGGAAGACAGTGGTTTCAAATGAAAGGCAAAACTCGTTTCTGCAGGCACTCTTTCATGTAAACATCTGACGTCATTGTAGAAGACGTAACAAAAATTTTGGTCTTTAAGCCACAACTACAGATCCCTTGCCATATCATGTACTTGTTTGCGAATTTCTCGAATTTAACAAACTTATACTTTTCTTGAACATTTCCTCTAGCAACAGCCAAGTAATACTTTGAACCGGGCAGTTGCTTAAAATCGAGTTTAACATACGTTTCGTCGTCCATCAAGAAGCACCCTTTGAATTTTGTTAAAACTTTGTCATACAACAAGTGAGCTCGCTTTTTAACTTGAAGGTTCTGCTTCATGATGCGATTTGGCTTCTTAATAGCTTTATAGCTCTTATAACCAGCTCGAAGGCGAATCTGTCTCACAGTACTGCGACTTTTTTTTAATTTACGGGACAGATCGTAATCGGACAGCCCTGGATTGTGTTCAACAGCTCTCAACACTCTCTTTTTAAGTTCTCTATCCCTGGTACCCGATTTACGATTGATCTGTGTCTTTCTGCGGCAAGACAGGGTCTCCTTGTATCGTTTTATAATTCTACAAACAGTACTTTTGTGGAAATTTAGTGCCTTAGTTATCTTCGACCCAGACCATGATGGATTTTCCAAGTATTTGTTCACAATTGCTTTCCTTTTTTCAAGTTCCATTGTCGATAACTATTAAACGCATTGATCAAGGTCTATAATTTTTGCACCATTTAAACATCAAAAGGTTGTCAACAAACCGTGATTGTCACTTTTGAAAAACGAACTCAAGAAACATTTTTTTTTAATTAATATATACGTGCCAATTCTAAATGAACCATGCTTTAGCTATTGCTCTATGTAGCAGCTCGTATAATTAGCTATTGGTCTATGTACCAACTCGTCTAAATGGACACTAGCCGAAATCGCAACTCGTCTAAATTGAGGCACGCAACTTAAACGCAACTGCCCAGCAAAAACTTCTCGGAGAGGTGCAAGCTCTGGCCATGATGCCACTTCACACACCGAATTATTTTCAGATGTTCTAGAAAAAATAAACCGTAAACCTTTGCCTCAAACATGTAAGATGTTAGTTTTGAATTTGAATATTGAATTGTTGAATTTATACTATTTAGCAACATTCATCGACCGAGCTTTACGCGCATTAGCGAGCAAAGGATTAGTCTCAGAGTCAACACGTTCGACATAAATATTATAATTACAACTCTAGAAGGCCGATATTACAACGAAATGCGACGCTGCTATCTGTTGCTGCTATTATTATCAAGCAGAAAACGGCAGAAAAAAACACGTTTGTTGTATGGGAGCTCCTTTTAAATATATATTTTATTCTGTTTTTATTAGGGTTCCGTTGTCAAACTAGGAACCCTTGTAATTTCGCCATATCCATCCGTCCGTCCGTCCGTCCGCAGCCTAGCGCAAAGACTCTTAGTATACTAGAAAGCTGTAATTTGGCATGAATATGCATATAAGTCAGGTCAATAAAGTGGTAAAGTAAAATGTAAATAAAAATGTTTTTTTAGTGTACCTCCCTTACACGTAACGGGGATGTATTTATTTTTTCTCGTCTACCCTATAGTGTGGTGGTGTGTCGTTGGATAGGTCTTTCAAAAATATTACCGGTTAGGGAAAAGAGTTTTTCGATTAAGTAGTCCGTTTATGTAATATTAAGCTTTAAATCGCTATTTTTTGTTAGAATCAAGTGTCCCCCCTCTACAGCCAAACCTACAAATACAAAAAAATCTGAAAAAAATCCTTAATGAAAGAGCTTATAACGAATTTTAAACGAAAACTATCACGACTAAGTAGACATCATTGGTTCTTGAGATACAGGCGATCAAAGTGTTTATCCCTACTAAAATCATCCAACGACCGAACTCTATATTCAAACCGCGGATAGATAAGGCCTACTTTGGGTTGAAATTTGACATTTGCCCATACAAAATGTGTCAAATTTTAATCCGAAGTAAGGTTGTCTGTCCGCGGTTTGCATATAGGGTTCGGCCGTAAGACGGCACCAATTGACTTTAAATAGAAAATGAGTTATTACTTGTTGATTTTTATGTTTGTAGTACTTAACGGCTTCGGAAACCTACACTGAGCATGGTCCGACATGCTCTTGCCCGGTTTTTTTTTAGTATTTTTTATAGCGGCAATAGAGATACAACATCTGTGGAAATTTCAATTGTCTAGCTATCACGGTTCATGAGATATAAAAAAATATTAAGTAAAAAAACAAGAAATTGACACTTTAATCATTGCTTGAATGTGATAACTTCTAAATTTTCTATAACTATGGAAAAATATGAATTTCGTGCCGTTATGTTTTTTTGTGAAGGGTTGCAGTGCTGTCACTATAAAAACTGAACTTGATTCTGTTCATGGCACTAACGCACCAACGTTGTAGACTGTTTATAACTGGTCAAATGATTTTAAACGTGGTCGGTCAAGCACATCTGATGCTCCACTGTCTGGTCGCCCAATCGAAGTCACTACTGAGGATGTTGTTGAAGAAGTCCATAATATTGTACTCGACGACCGCCGAGTGGTGGTGCGTGAAATAGCTGAGAACGTAGACATCTCCACTGAGCGAGTCCATAAAATACTGCACGAAGATTTGGCTATGTCAAAGCTGTCTGCACGGTGGGTGCCACGTTTGTTGGCATTGATCGAACAAAAACGGGTACGAAAGCGAATTTTTGTATGGATATGATCAAGCGTAATCCCCGGATTTTTTTTGAGTCGATTTGTCACTGTAGATAAAATTTGGGTCCACCATTATACACCCGAGTCAAAGCAACGATTCAAAGTATCCAAACAATGGATGGCTACTGCTGAACGTCCCCAAAGAAGGCCAAGTCTGTTTTGTCGGCTTGGAAATTGATGGCGACAGTTTTCAGAAATAGCGAAGGAATCATCATGATTGACTACTTGGAAAAGGGGAAGAGTATCACTGGCCGTTATTATGCACTGTTACATAATAAAAGGCATTAAAATGCGAGTGTGTGTTTATGAAACGAGCCGACAGAATGCTGTCTGTGGGGTCCGGTCTGTTCACGCTTGCAAGGGCCTGTTTTCCGGTTCGTTATTTTAGTTATCGTTCCTGACGTAAACCTCGCCTTGTTGTTCTACTATTCTTTATTTTTAATTTAATGTTATTGATCTTACATTTGTTACACGGAAACGGAAGTGACGGAGTAACGAAATAATTCAGCTGATAACGTCCAACTTTTTACTCAAATAGAGACGAGGGTGAAATATCGTTGTTCACTAAAATTGTAAATTATACGCTATTTCTGTTTCGAGCCCAGTCGTTGCTCATTTCGTTGAAAATGTGAGGGGTTGTTTTAAGATAGATGTAGTTGAGTTAGTTAAGGGTGTAAAAATACAGATTACATTTAGTTTTTATGCTTCAGTTTAAGCTCGTAATTTGTTAATCTTGTTAGAAACTGAACTAACCTTATTAGCTCTAGTCCTGTTTGAAAAACCGGGCAAGAGCATGTCGGACCATGCTCAGTGTAGAGTTCCGAAGCCGTTAAGTACTACAAACATAAAAATCAACAAGTAATAACTAATTTTCTATTTAAATTCAATTGGTGCCGTCCTAGATGATTCTAGTAGGTATAAACACTTTAATCGCCATGCCAGTATATCAAGAACCAATGATGTCTACTTATTCGTTATAGTTTTCCTTTAAAATTCGTTAAATGCTCTAACATTTAAGACTTTTAGTAGGGGACACTTGAGTGTAACAAAAAATAGCGCTTTAAAGGTTAATATTTCATAAACGGATTACTTAATCGAAAAACTGTTTTAACAAACCCGTAATGTTTTTAAAAGACCTATTCAACGACACCCCACACTATAGGGTAGACGAGAAAAAATAAATACATCCCCACGTTACGTATAGGAGAGGGGTTATGAGCGAGATGTCTAAAAAGCCAGATGCCGTTTAAGCGTGATGTCTAAAAAGCGAGATGCCTAACAAGAGGGCTGCCTAAAAAGCAAGATCCCTAACAAGCGGGTTGCCTAAAAAGCAAAATACCCAAGAAGTGATATGACTAAAATGCAAAATGTCCAGAAATTGGGATGTCTAAAACGCAAAATGCCTAACAAGCGATATGTCTAAAGAGCTAGATTCAACTAGCAACTCGCTTAGTAGTCATTATACTTTTTAGTCATACAGCTTGTTTGATCCGTACACCATTTATTTTCATCTAGTTTTAGGTATTATTTTGATTGCATTCTTGGTACCGTAATTCGGAACGCATCTGTTAGTGACAGTTTACGTAGGGTACTTTTCGTTATATTTTGTTTTTGAAAATGCCAGTTGAAGGTAGATCGATTTGTATGGCTGCTCGCTGCTAGACGCGTAAGCCCTGTGTCTTGTGTTAAATTGGAAGGAACGCTAAAAATAACCTCGATACCACTCCAACCTTGTGTGCAGGATCCTCAAGCATATCATCATCCAGAAACCAGTTAAACTAGACCGGTACCGGCTCGGATGCAAACCAGGCTGAAATTGGGTGAGTCGGCTTGCATTTGATTTATTTTCACTGGCACTAGGATATCTATTATTCGCGTTGGTTGTAATTTTCGCTTTAATACGATCTCCCGAATCGCGGGGGATCAAACACAGCTTGTTAGTCATCTTGCTTTGTAGGAAACTCGCTTGGTAGTCATTATACTTTTAAGGCAACAAGCTTGTTAGTCATCTTGCTTTGTAGACAACTTGCTTGGTAGACATCACACTTTTTAGGCATCAAGCTTGTTAGTCATCTTGCACTGAAGGCAACTTGCTTAATAGGCATGCTACTTAGGCATCATACTTGTTAGGCATCTTGCTTTTTAGGCATCTCGCTCAAAATGGTAGGAGAGGTACCATTTTTTTTATGTTTTTGTACCACTTTGTTTGCGTGACTAATCTGTATATTCATGCCAAATTACAGATTTCTAGTACTAAGAGTCTCTACGCTACACAGTGCATCATTTAACCGAAACTACCGCTCGAAATTCAAATAGACGACAAATCGAATGGAATCATTGTAAATATGTTTTAAAATGTATTTAATTTTAATATAATATAATTAGAAACGTTTTAGTTTTTTTTTACATAGAAATTACCAAGATTTTGAAATAAAAATACAATATAACATAGAAATTTGTATTTTATTTAATACATGTAAGTTAAAATAAATAATAATAAGTAAATAATAACAAGTAATTATAAAATATAAAATAAAATACAAAAAAACAACAGCAATACAGTAAACTTATAAGGATTCATACAAGAAATAATTATTAATAAACAATACTTAATATAAAAGCATAAAATACAAACAATTATTTAAACTACTATAAAAAATAAAAAAAGCACACAATTTACATTTTACTCATTGTCACTGTCAGAATCCGAAAATTCCACGTCTTCGAGATGAAAACCTTCAAACGCGGGATCACTTGGTTCAGGGCTTTTTAAATAATTCAAAACTTCCTGTGACAACTTTTCCCGCGTTTTTGTACTTTTTCGAAGAGATGAAATTTTAGGATCTGATGTCAAAAGAAGCAAATTCAGTAAATCGGTATTTGTATTAATCCGCGAGGACTTGCGCGTGTGATGCTCGCGTATCTTCCTGATTTCTTTGTGGCGCGCTTCTAATGCTTCTTCTGACATTTGCCCTATCGGAAGTATACACGTAGATATTATGTCAACACCGTGAACCAGTATCTTATGTACTGTCACTGGCATGTAATACCATGAATACAGTTCCAGGTACAATGATTTGGTTTGGCTCACCAAATGACCAAATTTCTCAATATCGACATGATAGCCACATCCTATGACATTGAGAATAACTGCCATTTTTTTTATCAAATTCACGTTAATACCTGTTATTTCAGCAGATATTTCCGCGTTTCTGAAAAACCGCCTAGCAGTATTACCGTCATTCGTTGAACCAAACCCAGGTTTCGGTTTGTCAACAATAAGTCCAAGTTTTTCTTTAAATGATGCTTGGATTTGTTTTTTCTTTCGTCTACTATCTTTTTATTATCGCCACCTCTCACTTGCCATGACATGATTGGTAGGCGATACGAAATATGTAGTAGACATTCAAAAGAACGAATCCATGCATGCAGTGGTGAAATGCCAAATCTATATGATTCGACATTTGCAATTTTCTCCAGAGACTTGTTCATCTCTGAAGGTTTTGCACCACATACGAAACACTTGGACGTACTGTTGGCTTCTGACACAATATTACAAATACTCCCATCGACCATTGTAAAATGTAAATCATGGCTTATACTTAATTCTAAATCAAAAATACACACTTTAGATGGAACTAAATCAGAAATTAACCGTTCTAATCTTTCCGACTCTTCTTTTACTATATTAGTAGTATATTATTTTCTTTTACAAAGGCAAACTTTATGGGTCTACAAAATCGCGTGGATCCCGGGCGTGGATTTTGCCAAATAACAGTTCCATCTAAAGTGTGCTTTAGCTGAAGGGGAACTAAACCAACAGACGACAATAAATATTCATCGGTATTCGACGAATCTGTAAATCTTTGCTTATACAAACTATGCCCCGAGCTACCGTCAAAACCCCACTTGTAAATCATAGTCAATTCTTTGTAAGAAGAGACTACTCGCAATACCTCTTCTTGACATTCCACAATCCTAGCAACTGTATGATCCAACAAAGCCTGCAGTTGTACTTCGGCATGAGTTTCAGTGACCTCTATAAACTCATGTGATGGATAACACAGTTGCTTAGCTTGCTTCAAATTATGAAGGGTAGGGAATGTATCTTTATGTAAACTATTTACGGTAGCTCGAAGCAGTTTATACTTGCTTTCTGACAGTTCTAAATCTAAATACAGAGATAAAGCCTGTTCGGAAGTTAATATTTTCGACTGCAATCCATTACCTGCAGTATTGGCAGCGACAGCTTGCGCTGGTGTTAAAGGGATTTTTTTCACCTCGGAGGCTGCAGCAGAATATCCCTCCGCTCGTAACGCAATCGAATGTGCCAATGAAAGTTCCGAAATGGAATGGCTCTCCACCAAGCACTGCACCTTTTTTCTCTTCGTTGACACAGCACACTCATCAAAAACTTTGGGTTTTCTACCACGAGAACTCGGTCCAGGTGTAGGTTCATCTATCGAGATATCTCTCAAAGTAGGTGGCAACTGAAATGTTTCACTCAACCACATGATATTATATTTTTAAAATGTTTCCATATTTTGCCCGGCTTTGCTCCATTTTTTGGATGCGACCATGCAAAATACTTTTATTTTCTCTTCAACAAGTAGCTTGTCCTGATCGGAAGAGTTGTCCAAGTCGTAAGATTTAAGAATAGCTTCTCGAACACCACTCATTTTGCACCCTTTAGGGCTTTCGCGCCACGCATAAAAACAATCGGCGTTAGTGATGCTGCGACGTCCATCTGAAAAAAAAATCTCCATGTATGTTCCGAACCGAAAATTGACACTTAAGATACATAATTAGAATCTGTAAGGTTAGACCTATCACCCAAAAAAGTTTTATTGAGTTTGCAACTACAGATTTTTTTTTCTACTCTTTTAATTACAACAAACATGAAAAAAATAGATGAAAAAAACGACAAACTTTAAAGTCGTATTATGTGTAAACTAAAGTAGATTACTTCAAAGAAAAAAAATGTTTAAATAGTACATACCTTGAGTAGAAAGTTCCATAGTTTCCACAAACACAAATTAACAATATACCGAATTATATATGTTTTAACTGCAAGGGCAAAAATGCAAATGAATACCCTGTTAACTAATTGCGACATTTTATATTTTTGACCTAGGTGATTAAGTACACATTAATTATATTTCAGAAAAATACCCACGTGTTAATGACCCCTAATTAGTCCTCAATATGTTTCCATTAACCCCTAATTGAATTGTTTACCTTGCCTTTTTTGAATTTCGAGCGGTAGTTTCGGTTAAATGATGCACTGTGCGCTAGACTGCGGACGGACGGACGGACGGACATGGCTAGTTTGACTACGGAACCCTAAAAACGGTTATCTCGATTTCCGGCAAAACTCCAAGTCTTATGGTAAAAAGTAAGGCCGCTTCCTGACTCGTCGTCTGTATGTTTGGAGTAAAACGTAGAGGCGGCGTAAACGCTGAGCATTGATTGGTAGATGTCACTGGCTGCCTAGAAACCCTTGCGGATTCCGTGTTTTTCTGTAAGCATACCGACAAGTCAGAAGCGGCCTTATATGGCAAAATTGTAGGTAATAAAATGATCTATCTAAATGATCTTGTATTTACACTTTTTTAGCATAACCTCAAAATGTATGTGAAAAGTTCAAATACTTAACCAACTATTAGGTTTTTTATTTTTATCTTTTACAAGAAAAGGTTACTTTTTACGAAATTTGGTAAAAACTTACTTCTTTATGTACCGAATGCACTGTAGTTTTCTTGATTTAAAACATTCTTTTTTTTCAACTGGTTTTCACTTATTACCAAAAAAGCACCATAATTTTCAATCGAAATTTATCACGCCAAGAACTTCGTTTTTTAAAAAGTCGGTGGGCTTTTTGTTCGTTGAAATCTCTTCTTTCTGATGGTGTAAAAAAAAAAACATAACTATGCTAAATGTTCTCAGAAAATGCAAAGAAACGTTACGAAATAACAGGTAGTACGGCCCAGACCCTCCTAGACCCTTCCCCACTTCTCTTTAACATACCTCATGATGCGCTAAGATTTTCCGTAGGTCACTCAGGTATATCAGAAGACCATTCTCTTTCGCTTCTTCCACATTCATACATTGTGTCATGCATGCACGTCGGCTTCGGGTACTTAAGTACTTACTTTTTTTATACCATCAGTAAGTAGAGATTTCAACTTTTTTTTTTAATCCGATGTTATGACGTGAGGATTTTCGATTGAAAATTAGGGTGCTAATTCGATATTAAGTCAAAATAAAGAGAAAAAATAATAATATTTAAAAATCAAGAAAATTACAGTGTTTTTGGGACATAAAAAGGTAAGTTTTCACCAAATTTCCTGTAAATTTTACAAAACCAGGTTACTATTTTTGTAAAATAATTTATAACAAACCAAAAACTTGGTTAGTTGAATTTCTCACATACATTTTGAGGTTACGTGATAAAAGTGTAAACAGTTGTAGATCATTTCATTACCTACAACTTTGCCATTTTTTTTTCCATAGGACTTGTAGCTTTGCCGTTAATCGAGATAAAACGTTTTCTACCCTTAACCCTTCCCCCCCCTTCTACTTCCCCACCTCAGATCGCCCGTTAATGATTATTCCTTTCTTTTTTGTTATACAGGGCGTCCCAAACTTATGGGACATGAAGGGGAAGTACCTTAAATATCGTAGATAGTGTATTTTGCTGAAAGAAGACTTTATGTTATTTTTAAAAGTTAGTAATTCTGCATTCATAGATTTTCTAAAAATTACTTGCTGTGTCTGGGAATCGAACCGACTTAAATGTCAAATAAAAACATCCTACTTTTATGATGCCAATCGAGAGAATAGCTAAAATATAATAACTCTGCTTAAGTAACATTGTATTTTAAAAGAAAGGAACAACGTAAAATTAATCATTTTAATCAAATTAAAAACATACATGAAACTGCCGTAGTCAATAAGTGGGTATTTTTTTTTTATTAATTAATTAAATGCTCAAAATGTGATCCCTCTTCCCTTACGCAAATCGCCAATCTTTTAATGAGTCCGCTGCCTGTTGATTTTCTTATCATTTTATGGTGAACACTCGATGTGATATGGCACAATTCTGTTTGCAACTCGCCCACGTTCTCGTATCGCTTTTTGTATAGCATATCTTTCACATATCCCCAAAAGAAGAAATCTAATGGTGTAAGGTCCGGGGATCTGGCCGGCCATCTAATCGGTCCATTTGTACCAATCCATGTAGGAAAACAATAATTTAGAAAATCTGCTGCTCTCCGACTATTATGAGCCGGAGCTCCATCTTGTTGGAAAATTAAGTTTTCTTGCTCCGCCGCGAAAAGATTTCTTATCTCATCCCTTAAAATTTGAAGTATTCCTAAATACTTTTCTGTGTTCAAGGTTCCTTGGTAAAATGGATTAAGAAAACCCGGTTTTTTAAAAGTCCGCACCAACAGTTGAGTGAAAAACGCACTTGGTTATTCGTTTCAGTGACTCGTAGGGGATTTTCTTTAGACCAAATACGATTATTGTTGCGGTTATACATACCGTTATTGCTAAAGTTAGATTCGTCTGTCCAAATAATATTATCCAAAAAATTTGGATCTTCGAGCAAGCGTGCCTGGATATCAAGACAAAAATGTTTTCTCCTTTCTGTATCGCCCGGAAGTAATTTCTGTACCAATCGTCCTTCAACATAACTCCTAAAACCATGTTTTTTTAATACACGGTGTATTTTACTTTTCGAAACTCCAATTTCATGTTCTCCTTCTCTTACCGATGTTTTCGGAAAAGCCGAAAAGTAAATTAAAATATCAAGTTCTTCGTCGTCGATCGTATGGTTTTCTTGCTGTGGTTCTCTGGGGCGTTTATCGAAACGTCCCAGAGTTTTCAAATTGTACACAAGCCTTTTCAAAACTTTACGAGACTGTATTTGTCTATCAGGATATTTTATGCTATACCACCGCAAACTTCTAGAGATATCTTTATCGTTCAAAAAATATGCTTCCATTAGATCAAAACTTACTTGATATGCCATGTTCGCAATAAATTAACACAATAACACTTGTGTAAGTGAATTAAGACTAAACAGATCAATATCGGAAAAACAAACGCTCGCACAGACTGTTCCATTTTCAAATTTAAGAACAACATTTCAAAATATTGCTTCTTTTTAAAATATCTTAAAAAGTATGCATTCAAACAAACGCTCTCATAATATGTTCCATTTTCAAATTTAACTACAACATTGGGGCCAATTCGAATTGTGTGTTCTAATTTTAAATATCTGTACATTTTAATAGTCCGGTATAAACTGACACGCACTAAGTATGCATTCGCATTCTTAGTGGGTATCACTTTATAATGGACAATTTAGGTTTACTGGTGTTTAAAATTAGAAAACACAATCCGAATTGGCCCCATTGTTTTTGTTTTAAATTTGCCTTCCGTCTAGCTTACAGAGGACGTATTGAAATACTAAGTTTTATCATTTTATCTACACGTGCACTTATAATAAGGAAAACTATGCTAGTATTTTATGAAGTGGGTACTTATTTACGAATAATCAGTGCTATCTTTGGAATGATAATATCGCTACTTTTCGAACGTCGTCGACGGCAATAAATAACTTTCTTGAAATTTGACTCAACCATTTTACGTTGTTCCTTTCTTTTAAAAAATAATTTTACTTAAGCAGAGTTATTATTTTTTAGGTATTCTTTCGATTGGCATCATAAAAGTAGGATGTTTTTTTTTGACATTTAAGTCGGTTCGATTCCCAGACACAGCAAGTAATTTTTAGAAAATCTATGAATGCAGAATTACTAACTTTTAAAAATATGTAACATAAAGTCTTCTTTCAGCAAAATACACTATCTACGATATTTAAGGTACTTCCCCTTCATGTCCCATAAGTTAATGCCCTGTATTCTCTTCCTTTTCCAATGGGTTTTACTCTACTAAAAACTTTTAGATTTCAAAAATTATCGACCCTGGTATGATAAAATGACCTTCTGCTGGAGTTTCTTGCGGCGCTTCTTCTCTGCAATGATGATCTTGTCTGAAGCGTTAGTAGATTGTCATAGTTTATTCCTGACGTGTAATTTTAATTTTCGTAATGTGCCGCATCTTTTATACAGAATTTGTATACTGTACGAACGCACATACTCGCTTATACGCGTTGCCGGTAGTAGTTGCGTCAAATGCTGCAAATGCGTTGCCAACCACGTTGGACTTAGATGGAATGTCTACTCTGGTCATTTCACCGACTGTCCCACGGCCCACCCGCGCACCAGGAAACAACAATGCGAACACTGCTATTTGGCTTATTATTCCATTCATTGGTCAATCCACGCCAGCGAAGCATGACCTCGTAATAAAATATTTGTTTGTATACAATATCATTCTTACTCAGTTGTTAGTAAACATAATATTGTGTTATTGCCAAGACCCTTTTATAGATTTTCATAATATATACCTATGAACTCAGCAAATATAAAGAGAAATATTTCCCCAAAACACAATTTGGTGATAATAACAATATCATGTGGTTCAATAGGTCCCGAGACTAAGTACCTACTAAAACAAAGTTTAAAAAAAAAAAAAAACATTAACGTAGTCTCCTTTAAGAGCGATACAGTCCCTCCAACGCTTTTCTAACTTTTCTATCCCATGCATGTAGAACGACTCGTCTTTAGCGTCAAAATAAGCCTCCGTTGCTGCGATAATTTTACTATTTGAGTCAAATTTCTTACCCTAGAGCATTTTTTGAGGTCTGCAAACAGCCAGTAATCGTCTGGCGAATAAGGGGGATGAGGAAGCAATTGGAAGCCCAATTCATTAATTTTGGCCATCGTTCTTACGGTGTTGTGACAAGGCGCGTTTATCCGCAATTTCGAACTTCAACCGCTCCAATAAGCACATGTAATAGTCACTATTTATATCTTGCCCCTTTTCTAGGTAGTCGATGAAAAGTATTCCATGCACATCCCAAAATATAGACGCCACAACTTTACCGACCGATTTCTATGTTTGGCCGCTTCGGGCGGCTTTCACCAGCCCCTCTCCACTCCGCTGACTGCCGATTGGATTCCGGAGTGAAATGGTGTATCCATGTTTCATCTATTTTCATATACCGACGTAAAAAAACATTTTTATTACGATTCATTAGCGCCAAACATTGCTCTGAATCATTGATACGTTGTTCCTTTTGATAAGTTTGTAAGCAAACGCGGCACCCACTTAGAAAAAAACTATTTCATGGCCAAATTTTTATGTAAAATTGTGACAACACTACCAGCTGAAATCTTCACTATCTCGGCTATCTTCCGCACTTTTACCTTCCGATCTTCCATTACGATTTTCAGGACTTCGTTAAAATTTTGTTGAGTCACTGCTTCATTGGGACGACCTGAGCGTTCCCCATCATTTGTGTCCATGCGACCGCGTTTGAAGTTGGCACACCACCGACAAATGGTTGCTTTATAGGAAGCTGATCCCGCATAACATTTTATATATAACCCCTAGCTGTGCTTCAACGGTATTTTTTCCCATTAAAAAACAATGTTTTTCAACACGCGAAATTCGTTATTTTTCATGGTATCGAAATTACAAGCGTAGCACCACTTAAATGTCTGCAAAATCAATATTTTATTGTTCCATAAAAAAAAAACATCTTTTATTAATGGCCAGTACTTTTTATAAATCAAAAGTCTTTAATATATGCGCCATTTCCAAGTTAGTCTCGGAACTTATTGAACGATCTAGTACAACACATTATTTTAGACATCGATAAATGTTCTTGACACCACTTACCTTCTCGTTTATGCTTTCTTAGCTCGATTTTTTCAATAAGAGTGTTTCTGAGGACCCTAGCTTCATGTTCATTAGCAAAGTTGAATGCTGTCATATACTCCTGCAACACAAGAGGTTAGTTTAGTTGTTTCTTAACAACACTGCTACGGCTATGGCTGCCACCCACGAATACAGTTTGATACGAATGTCGATGGGGTAACTTCAGACGAACTGCAGTAACAGACTAATTGCAAGAATATTGACTCATTAATATGTACAAGCAACTCACTTCAGCTTCAAAAGTGTGTAAGTAAGGCCTCGGATCTTTGTATTCAATCTGCATGTAGACTTCATGTTCCCATATCATGGCTCTCCTGTAAAGGCAGTAGAGGCGAAAGAAGTAGGAGCGCTTGCTGTTATCCTTGATCAGGCAGAGCACTCCCGTATCTTTCTTCTTCCACTCCGCGTGTGCCGGGCCCTCCGTCGTGAACAGCTGCACCACTGCCGTCGCGAGGCTCTGCACAAGACAAGGCTCAATTACGAATTACTTTATTTATTTAATGGTTTCACGCGACCACCTGCCACCTGCCCACAGCACACGTAGCAACAATATATCTACATTACTACTACGTCCGCCCTGCACTAAAATTATACCTATTATGACGATCGCACTTACCGTCGCACGGCACGGCACAGTACGTTTTTACCGTTAAGATTATAAGAATGCGACTTGAAATTTTAAAATTGTCTGGAGTCGCATATAATTTACATAAATTAAAAGAAAAGGCCCGTGTGGTTGCCGGGTTAGAATAGTGCCACTCCATGTCTTCCCGTGGATGTCGTGAGAGGCGACTAAGGGAATAAAGGCTTGTAGTACTGTTAGGCGATGGGCTTGCAACCTGTCACTAATACACTGGTAAACATCTTAGCCTGACTATGCAAAATGTAGATACAGAATTATCAACAAGTCTTTTTAGATTTGTTGGTATTTCTGTAGCTCTGCCTACCCCACTGGGAATTAAGGCGTGATGTTATGTGTGTACGAGTATGTATGTAAAAGAAAAGGCCTGACTCACTGACTCATATACGCCCAGTCTAAACCCTTGGACCTAGAGCTGAATTTTTCACAGGTGTTGTTTTTAAGACGTAGACGAGGAATGAGAAAGGATTTTTCAAGATTTTTTCGCTTGGAGGGTAAAGAAGTTAGTAGTTTGTATGGAAACCGTAATTCTTGAAGCTATTAAAATTAATAAATAATATTAATTTTAGCAATAATGGAAAAACTTCCCCTAAAATAAAATAGGGGGTAAAATGGGGATTGGAGTTTGAATTGGAGATTCGTAATTTTTTGGGTTCCGTAGTCAAACTATTATAGTTTTGCCATGTCTGTCCGTCAGTCCGCTGGCTAGCTCAGAGACTCTTAGTACTAGAAAACTGTAATTTGGTATGAATACGTGGGGATGTATTATTTTTTCTCATCCACCCCCTTTTTTATAGTTTGGCTTTCACATCTGCCAATTGTTAGCAAGATGGTTTTTTGCCAATGTCAGAGTGAACATCGGTCACGTTCAGAGAATGTTGGGTAAAGAGGGTCATGAAAGTTTGTGGGAGCATTGGACATGGCATTGGATATTTTTATGGACAACACCGACAAAACAGGACAAAACCAAATAAGCGAGATGAGTTTTGAGATTGACCTAGTAATAAGATAGGTACAATATTATAATTTAATGTCATGCATTTGAAGCTAATTTAAAAGATGATTGTGAAACCCACAAAAGAAACAAAAGATTAACAAAATATTGGACGCGGAATATGTTTTGTAAGAGTGTCATAAAGAGAGAAGTTAAGTTTAGGACAATTAAAAAAAGATGTGCTTACCATCTTCTAAACCACATTCGCACAAAGAGTGATTCCTTATCCTAATCTTCGCTAAAAATACGGTTGTGCAGGCATGCACAAGGCGGAGACGGCAGATGGTAGACGTGAACCGCTTGTTGAGCTTTTTAAACCGAAAGAACCAAGGTTTATGTGGTATAACCGGTTTTATTTGGCCATAATACCGTTCCTTGAGAAGCCTAGAGGACCGTGCGTGCAATCGTCAACAAATAGTCTGCATGTATGCTAGGGTACCGCTGGCTGTCTATGGCCCAGGAGTCTGCCCATTCATTACCAGTGATACCATTGTGACCAGGGATCCATGCAAGTACGACTTCCAAAACTTTATTTTGAAACTTCAGAAGTAGTTCTTTTATTTTAAGAACCAAAGGGAATTTTGTTTTAGATTTAAATTGATTAGCCACTATAGCTTATAGGCAACTTTTGCAGTCAGAAAATTAAATAGACTCAGCAACAACCATGGGACTCAGTGTAAGAAATTGCTTCAAGGAGGGCAATAGGCTCTCCAGTGAAAACTGAGGTCTGAGGGCGTTTAAAATTTAAAACATCATTGTATTTAGGTATCCACACCGCTGCACCCACAAAACTGTCAACTGTCAGCATAGAATAATCCATAAACACCAGAAGCCAGTCACGCCCCTTTTCTAGGAGCTGATTGAATTTTGAATTGGCTCCCGGGTCATCCTTAAAGATCCCGAAGTCAAGGATTACTTTGGGGCTTATACACCAAAGCACAAAAATCTAGTCTTGTGGTTTCTTTGTGCGACCAGTACCTGTTCACAGCGACCTCATTGGAGAGAGCTTCTAAACGTGGAAGGATGTGGTGGTAAGAGAATGAGGACGCTTTGAACACATACCGGTCAGACAGATACTGCCTGCGCTTGAAAAGTGAAGGATCCTTACACTCGCCTTGCATCGCATTCTTTGGCGACGATTTCATCGCCCTTAGGATTATACGACATTTGGCTTGATCAGGTCGAGTTTCAGAATGAGAATAATCTTTATTCAAGTAGGTTTACAAATAATAAACTCTTTTGAAACGTCATAGTAGCGACTTAGCCTAAATTGACTGCAGGTTCAAATCGCGACCGATCAGAGAAGAATCTGTAAGAAACTCTGTCGGATGTCTTTTTTTTTTCGACGTTCGCAACCTTTTGTCGTAAGGACTAAACATTTTATTACAAGCAATTCAGTCCCAAGCATTGTTATCATTAATATAGTCTTTAATACTATAATATGCTTTAGAAATTAGTTTACGCTTAACGTAACTCTTAAATTTATTTACTGATAGTTCAGTAACATTACTTGGGAGCTTATTATAGAACCTAATACAATTACCCATAAAAGAGTTTTTTATTTTATGGAGCCGCGTGAAGGGCACTGCGAGCTTATATTTATTTCTGGTATTAACATTATGTATGTCACAGTTCTTTCTAAATTTAGCGATGTTTTTATGAACATACATAATGTTTTCATAAATGTATTGACTGTGCATGGTCAATATATTAATTTCTTTAAACTTATCTCTAAGCGAGTCTCTCTGGCCCATCTTGTAGACAGCACGAATAGCCCTCTTCTGCAGAACAAAGATGCTATTTACATCAGCAGCACTACCCCACAGTAAAATACCATATGACATAATACTATGGAAGTAACTAAAATAAACTAATCGAGCGGTATCTAAGTCTATTAATTGCCGAATCTTATTAACTGCAAAAACTGCTGAACTGAGTCTACCCGCCAATCCAGCAAGATGAGGACCCCATTGGAGCTTGGAGTCTAACGTTATACCAAGAAACACTGTATCATTAACTAGCTCTAGTTTGTCATTTTTAATAGTTACAGTAGTTTGACTATTTTTCACATTAGTAGGCATGAACTTTATACATTTCGTCTTTTTTAGGGTTCCGTAGCCAAATGGCAAAAAACGGAACCCTTATAGATTCGTCATGTCTGTCCGTCTGTCCGTCCGTATGTCACAGCCACTTTATTCCGTAACTATAAGAGCTATACTGTGGAAACTTGGTAAGTAGATGTATTCGGTGAACCGCATTAAGATTTTCATACAAAAATAGAAAAAAAACAATAAATTTTTGGGGTTCCCCATACTTAGAACTGAAACTCAAAAATTTTTTTTTCATCAAACTCATACGTGTGGGGTATCTATGGATAGGTATTCAAAAATGATATTGAGGTTTCTATTATAATTTTTTTCTAAACTGAATAGTTTGCGCGAGAGACGCTTCCAAAGTGGAAAAATGTGTGTCCCCCCCCCCGTAACTTCTAAAATAAGGGAATGATAAATGTAAAAATAATATATGATGTACATTACCATGCAAACTTCCACCGAAAATTGGTTTGAACGAGATCTAGTAAGTAGTTTTTTTTTAATACGTCATAAAAACATTGATCAAAGCTACAACGAACTTTTATATTATGTTACTTGCTGCTACGGAACCCTTCATGGGCGAGTCCGACTCGCACTTGGCCGCTTTTTTCATTCAGTAATAAATTATTAACACTAAACCAATCGACTACTTTTGATATAGCATTGTTTACATCGACATTAAACTGCTGTTGTCGTTTAACTTTGAACACAAGTGACGTATCATCAGCAAACAATACTATATCATGGTTGTCCTTTATAAGGTAAGGTAAGTAGATGAGGAATAAAAATGGACCCAATATTGAGCCCTGTGGTACGCCCATTGAGACCAATGACCCAGGTGATCGTACTCCATTCACGTCTACCCTTTGTATTCTCCCGTATAAGTACGTTTTTATTAAGTTTAGCGCAGTACCTCTAACTCCATAGTGGTGTAGTTTCCTGATCAATGTGTCATGGTTAACGCAATCGAAGGCCTTGGACAAATCACAAAAAATACCTAAAGCATCCTGTGACCCTTCCCAGGCATTAAAAATGTTTTTAATCAACTCAACACCAGCTTCGGTTGTCGAGCGACCCCGAGTAAAACCAAATTGTTTATTGTGTAATAAATTATTATACCGAAAATGTTCCGCTAACTGTGACAAAATCAATTTCTCAAATATTTTACTGAAAGTGGGTAGTATGGATATTGGTCTAAAATTTTTGGGGTCAAAAGTACTACCCGTTTTGAATAATGGAATTATCTTACTATGTTTCATAAGATCAGGAAGCTCACCACAATCAACACAGTGATTAAATACGACCATTAAGTCAGATGCTATGACTTCAATTAAGGATTTGAGTACATGGACCGACACTCCCCAAAGGTCACTGGTTTTCTTTATATTGATTGAGTTGAATGCCTTAATTACATCCAAGGCAGTAACGCGCTTGAATTTAAAGTATATACTGCATTCAGGCACGTTATCTTCTAAAAGTACAATGGCAGACGCAGGCGAAGAGTTCAAGCACTTAGTCGTGGACACTGGTATATCGGTAAAAATCTTTTCAAATTCAATTGCGATATCTGGATTGGAATCTATTATTTTACCATCTACTTTTAAACGATAGTCGTTAATGTTCTTTTTTCGGCGACCTGTTTCTTCATTAATTATTTTCCAGGTCGTTTTAATAACATCAGAACTATTCAAGATTTTGTTACTTAAAAAATTTCGCTTAGTTATACGGCAGTCTATCTTGAATTGCTTAGAATACTGTTTGACATGTTCCTTAAACTCCTCACTCGCGTTATATCTCCGTTCCTCATATAGTTGATACAGTATTCTTCTACGCTTATGTAAGTCCGCAGTAGCCCAGTCACTGAAAACCTTTGCACCACCAACCACAACCGATTTGGATGTAAATACTGCGTTAAATTGTTTTATGAATGTGTGAAAGAATGAGTTGTACATGTCATTGGGTCCCTTATCAGTTGTTAGAAAGGGCAAATTATGCACTAGGTTATGTCTCATTCTTTCCACACGGTCTGCAGTTATTGGCACAAAAGTAATTTCTTTTTTTGGAATATTATTCGATACGGACTTGAATTTAATTAATTGACCCAAATGATCCGATTCCAGGTTGCTGATCACACTCTTACCAATAGGAATTATATCAGTAAAAATGTTATCAATACACGTGGCGCTAGTGTTAGTAACTCTAGTTAGCTCCATAAAAGTATGTGTCAGGCCGAAAGATTTGAAAAGATTTATTAATCTTTTGGTTAGTGGACTGTTTTCTAAAATATTTACATTAAAATCTCCACATATAATTGTTTTTTTTCTCGAATGAGATAATTTTATTAGAACAGTTTAAGGCTAACTTGCTACAAGATTTCAAAACAAAAGCTCCGCAATAAAAATGGCTCCGGGCAAGTGCGGTGTGTTGTAAACTAATTGATAACGCAGGGAAAAGATTTAATAACCAAAGCACATTAAGCGTGAATTTGAGCCTGCTACCACCACTTTTTCTTCACAATTTGAGCATCCGAAAAAACCCGAGCCACTGTTCCTAACCCGACCCTACTTAATGGCTTCGGAACCCTACACTGAGCATGGTCCGACGTGCTCTTGCCCGGTTTTTGTAGTTAGAAAGTGGGTATTGGAATTTACGGTACTGTACTATTTATAAATAAAAAGTATAACTTTCGGTGATTTCATAAAAAATGCCCCTAAAATGGGGGAAAATATTTTTTTGGACAAATGTCCTCGTGAGGCCCAAATTAAAAACAGGGAGATTTTTGTAAGCTGGAATTTGAATCTACCAACAAGGAAATAAAGTTCAGTTACCTTTGCTCATAATGCCATTATCAAATTTTAAACAAATTAAAATGAACTTTATGGTCAATAAGATATAGTTTAAACTAAATTGCTTTGGTTACGTACCTCCAACGGCACATTAGGTCTCACGTGGAAAATCTTCAAGTGTAAACATCTAAACAAAAATTACAAATGGTTTATAAGACTCTACAAAGTTTCGAAAAGTCGGTTTTAGTAAGATCCAAATAAATCATACCTAGGTAATATTTTTTTGAGTAGGTTTACGTATATATCATCCATTTGGCAAACTTTTATGGTCTCAAAGTCCAATAACAGTGCGGGAACATGGTCGGTGCCTAATTGGACGAAAACATGGCAGTTTAACTTCATACATCGCCGTTGAGCCACGTTCATACTCACGGCTGAATGTTTTTGATGTTTGGCCCTTAAGATTTGTCTGATTGAACAAATATGTTTGAAGTAGTCACCCAAATAACATATTTAAAAATATAATTCAGAATATTCAGGTTTTTTTTTATTACTTATTTCGTCTGGCGGAAGTTATGGCCGGCGGAAATTGCCCGGCAGTATTCAATATTATTTTACAATAATATTATTTCATCGAATATATACAAAAATCAACCATCAGAATTTAAGTTTATTCTTATTTTTATTTACCTTTATCACCCGGATCTGTAAATCGGCCGTCACACCAACTGAGCAGGTATGCTGCCATTCAATACATTGAACAACAGTAGTAGCAACAGTAATAGTTCAATATATTGAGCAGCAGTTATAATGTATACATATAAACACTACTCGAGGCCCTACAGCGAACCCTGGCCTATTACTGCAGTGTCAAAGTGCAGTGATTTTAACAAAGTGTCATGTAGTGACTAAGGCATCAAATTAGACGACTGTCCGATCGTATTAATCAGTGATACTTAATGTACGGCCATTTGGAGGCGAAGACAACAATGAAAAACGACACGAATAACACCTCGCGGACAACTCCTTAATATTTTCTTAACACAGTTGCTCAAAAAGTGGTACTTTTCGTAGCTGTATATCGGGCCCAGCCCAGTACGGCGTAATGTGAATCCACCTTTATGCATTACCGCTGGTTAATAGAGAATTATATAGCCTGACAAGTTACTATTTGGCCCTATTCCTATACAAGTTTGTATTGAAATAGGGCCAAATAGAAACTTGTCAGGCTTTACTTTTTGATTTTTAGATAAGTATAGGTAATTAAATTACTGTGACTTTTTTTTATTTGGCTGAATGGTCACAATGGTCACCGTTGCCATTTCATACAATCTGTATCAATTAAAAGTAAAATTGTCTCTTGTAATAGTTTTATTTACTGATTTATTTTTGTTTCATTGATATTTTTTCACAAATGTATTAAAAAACGTCGTTTGATACACGTGCGCAACTGTCATTTTAACTCGTCCCGAGTCCCTCGCTTGCAGCTCGGGCCAAGATACTTCGGGACTCGTGTAAAATGACGTACTTTCCGCACTTGTATCAAATGTACTATTATTTAATGTTGATCAAGATCATTGAAGTTGATTAACAGCAAAAATCAAAATCGAGAGGAGATGATGACAAATTAATACAAATCATACTACGAGTAATCCTACTATCCTAACTACCTACTGGTATTATAAATGCGAAAGTTTGTGTGTGTGAGTGTTACTTATTTACTCTTTCTTCTGTAATGGCTTCTTTTTTCTTTAATGGCTAGACTGATTTGGATGAAATTTGGAATGGAGATAGCTTGTATCCTGGATTATCACATTGACTTTTCATTCCGGAAAATTTAAATAAAGAAAAAAGCGAATAATAATAATCGAAATGTAAGCGGATGAAGTCGCGGGCTGAAGCTAGTATAAAATATTATCTTCATTACATAGTTGGTATTTAAATGTGTAAAAACTGTGTTGAGTTTCCGACCCGTGTGAAAGCGCACTGCGCGAGTAGCATCGACTGCGGGTTAGGGGCGCGTGGGTGGCTGGGCGTCGCGGCCGCGCCGATCGACACCCCCGTCAGTGACCACAACGCACAGATATTCATTTTTCCTGCTAACAAACCGACACAAAAACACAAACCTAACCCTTTCATTCAGAAAATAGTGCTATATACAGGGTTGGGCAGATTAAGCGTCCTAGTTGTGTATGGCTTTTTTACTTAAATATAACTAAACTTCTTATTCATTTCGTTGACAATTACTCATTACGTCAGCTTGATATATTTTATTTTTATATTGTTTTCAACAATGGACGCGAAACGCCAGCTCGTGTGCGATTTGTACCAGAAAAAATACCGACCGTGTGAGATATTGAAGACGCTGAAACATTTAAATATCAATATAAGGTTTATATCGCGGACCGTCAAGCGATTCAAAGAAACGGGATCTTCACAAATCAGGCCCAAACCTGGGAGAAAGCCATCTGTTCGCACCAAAAACATCATTAAAAATATTCGTAAGCGTATTAGACGAAATCCAGCTCGAAGTGCAAGCAAACTTGCTAAAGATATGAAAATATCACGTCGAACAATGACTCGTATTTTAAAATATGATCTTGGGCTAAAGGCCTACAAAAAACTAAAAATTCATGGCTTAACACATGCCCAGAAAAAAGCTAGAGTGAAAAAATGTAGGGAATTGCTAGCTTGGCACGACGGCGATGATATTATTTTTCCGATGAAAAGATGTTCCAGTTACAAGACAGTCACAACCAACAAAACGATCGTGTCTATGGTGCTTCATTGAAGGATATTTCTGTGGACAAATTAGCCGTACAACGGTTCCAGAGTGCATCAGCTGTCATGGTATGGTGTGCGATATCGCCTAGAGGCAAGTTACCGCTGCTGTTTATTGATCGAGGTGTCAAAATTAACCAAGACTATTACATCCAGAACGTGTTACAGGGTCATTTGCTAGAAAATGCTCAAAAATTATTTAGAAACGACTATTACTGCTTCCAACAAGATAGTGCCCCATCTCACAAAGCTAAACGCACTCAAGACTGGTGTAGAACAAATTTGACAGATTTTATACCTTGGCAAGAATGGTTCTATCATCGCCGGATTTGAATGCGTTGGACTTTTCGATATGGGGTTACATGCTGAGCAAGATTGGGAGCACACAGGGCATGAATCTAAACTCATTCAAGCATCGATTAGTCAAGATATGGGATGAAATACCAGACGAGGTAGTGCGTGCCGCGTGCAATGCATTCTATGGAAGAATGCGTCAAGTTATTAAAGCTGATGGCGAGCGATTTGAACTTATGAATTGGTTTTTTAAGTATAGAGTACGCTAAAAATAAAAACGTGATAAATATTAAAAATTTCTGTCTTATTTTAATTTTATGGCTCTTTTTAACTAGGACACTTAATCTGCCCAACTCTGTATACACAGATCAATCATTATTTCCATTTTATATTGACAAAGAAAATTATAATTGGAATTTTATATTTGATGACATGGTTTCTATAGACGATAAGTTTGATAAATTATTTCATGTATTAAGGGTTCGAAATTCATTTTCCGACGAAAAATATACACTTGAGAGCAAAACTTTCGGGTCACTAACATAAATTGCAATATCTCAGAAACTAATACAGCTAGCCTAATAAAATAAATTGGACTTTAAAGACATTTTACTGTCTCTTAAATAAAATGCATCATAATTAATACTGAATGTTCGTTTAATTATATTAAAAATAAAAAGTAAAAATGGCATCCACTTGCTTGAAAAAACAAAATTGAAAATATTTAATTTTTTATATAATTATCCAAATTTGACACATTTTAATACTTGGTATTGCCTCCACGTGCAGCGTGCACAGCTGCGATGCGATTCGGCATGCTGTACATCAAGTTTCTGAAGCACAGTTGAGGAGTGTTCTCCCATTCCTCTACCAACGCGTTTTTGAGCTCGCGAAGCGTCATTGAAGGAGGTACTCCTTGCCTTACTCGTCGTCCAAGCTCGTCCCAGGCATGCTCGATCGGGTTGAGATCCGGGCTCCTGGCCGGCCATTCCATGCGGCGAATACCCACATCGCTCAGGTAGACTTGTACTACACGAGCAGTATGGGGACGGACTTTATCATGCATGAAAATAGCATTTTCACCGAGCCTTGCCATAAATGGACCGACGTGCTCATTTAGGATTTCTTCCACGTATCTTACGCCATTTACCGCCTGTTTCACAATCGACAAGTAAAGCTTATATGACAGATAAACTTAGCCCTTTCTCTTTCTGACACTTGAAAATAGACAAGGAGAGAGACATCTTTATGTGACAGATAAATTTACTTGTCGATTGTGTACCGTTTTCGATCAGTGTACGGTCTTTGTATTACCGACCGTACAGTCGCAAACGCAGCAGTTTGTATTTTATGTTATTATTGCAGTTTTACCTTACTTACTTCACTTCGAATATAGCTATTAAGCGACACACTTGTGTTTGTTAAAATAAACGTTTTACTTTACCGATCGGTGTATCAGTTATCAATATCAGTTAAATATCATACCAATCTACTATCACAATATCAGTGGACCTCAGTGCCACCAGCTGTGCAGCACCATCAAGAATATAACAGAATATCTCGAACATCGTTATCAGTATCAATATCAAATAATACAAATACTATCAAGCATATATCACAAAGGATATCTGGGTAAATCAACAGCCCAGACATCTTTATGGTCCTTCGAACCGGATGCATATCAGTGAGTTTTACGGATTTTTGAGCAAGTTTGTGACCTACGTAAGTAGAGTGTGACAGCAATCGGCTAACTGGCCTCCCACAAGCGGGTCTCACCAGTGAGTTGAGAAGGTGCTGAAGTACACGAATACTTACAAAGGCACATTGGAATAGTTATCAAGAAACAAACTTTTATCATGGATACTCTTTTAATTCGCCAGAAAGAGATTCTCAAAGATATTGAGAAAATCAACACTAACTTTAAGAAAGACGGTCCTGGTAGAAAAACAGCAGAATATGTCGAGAAAAAGCAGGAAAAACTGGAGAGTCTCTTTGAAGAATTATCACAAAACGACAAGAAACTACTACAATTTCCGAACCCAAGCGGAGAATATTTCGAAAAAAAGATTTTCAATCAAATACGCAATTACTACACCTCTACATTGCAAATGATAACTTCCTTCAAACCTGTGAGCGAAGGAGAGCATTCTGAAAAAGAAGAATTTCAAGTTCCTGTAGTGGAGGATGAATTTGGTACCCCTGCAAAGCATGATCGTGGAGGGAGCAGCAAGACCGATGATTTGATGAAAAAACAAGCCAGCAATTTTCGAGCATTTGCGAGAACAATACAAAACATCAAATTGGATTTAGTGTCAGAAAAATGGGAGTTTGAGGACTTATTAAGTACTGTGCAAACACGCTGGGCAGTCATAGACACTCTTCATTGGGAGCTTGACAGTGAGCTAGACGGCAGCAGCAACAATGTGTATGAGAAAGCCTACACTAGTCATGAGCGCAACTACAACGATATAAAGAAGGCAATAAACAAAAAGCTATGGTCAGTTTCTCACAGAGATAAGTTTACTCCAAAGATGGAAATACCAGAATTCAGCGGAAATTATCATCACTGGGAATCCTTCAAAGATTTGTTTGGTGAAACAGTTCACAACAATCCATCCTTATCTGGCGCTCAAAAAATGCAGTTTTTGAAGAGTAAAGTGAAGGGAGAAGCCGAGCGTCTGATTCAGCATCTCTCAATCACTTCAGATAACTACAAAACAAGTTGGGATATTTTGAACCACAGATTTAACAATAAAAAACTAATTTTTAATTCTCATATCAATATTATGATGAACATTGCAAGCATGCAGCAGCCGTCAGTGAATCATATCAAGAAAATTCACGATACGACCCACGAGTGCCTCAACGCCATCAAAAACCTAGGGGTTGACATAGCCACCTGGGACCCATTGCTTGTGCATCTACTATCTCTAAAACTCGACGCACAAACATACAATGACTACATGGAATCTCTTAAACAACCGAGAGAGTTACCAGTATTAAAAGATTTTTTGGATTTTTTGGAGAGCAAGTTTACTATCATGGAAGCTTCGCGTCGAAAACAAGACATCATACAACACAAAACGGGAACATCAAACCAATCATCATCAGGGATGCAGTATCAAAAGCCAAATTATTCATTCAAACAATCATTCTTCAATAGTCAGAACCATTCACAACCTTCAACAAGTAACAAAAATTGCCCGCTGTGTAAAGAGGAGCACGGCATATTTTATTGCAAACGATTCCTTGGAATGCCGGCAATTACAAAGCGCAAAACTATTGCGAAACTTAATTTGTGTAACAATTGCTTGTACAATCATTATGGCAAGCCATGCATTTCTACGAAGCGTTGTCGAGAATGCAATGGAAATCATAACACAATATTACACGAAGCATTTAAAGTGTCGAATTCTACACCAAGAGTCGGCGCGGTCACTACAAAGACGGAGAATACAGAAAAACCGCCAAGTGACGTCAACACCCACATTGCACAATCAAGCTACAAGACGGAAATATTATTAGCAACAGCAATTATCAAGGTTCAAGCCGCGGACGGTACCTACCATGAAATGAGAGCGCTCATAGACCAAGGGTCGCAATTGTCTTTAATATCGGAAAAAGCAGCTCAGCAATTAGCTTTACCAAGACAAAAATGCCACGGAGTTATATCTGGAGTAGGCATTAAAGAAAGTAGCAGCAAAGGCCAAACCTTCATACATTGTATATCCATGGATGAAAAATATAACTTTACAACGGATGTCGTCATCATGAAAAGCCTGGTTCGAAATTTGCCTAACCATTCATTTGCAAGGCCTTCATTAGAATACTTAGATACTATAGATCTAGCGGATCCAAAATTCAACATCAGCCGTCCTGTAGACATACTGCTAGGAGCAGAAATCTATTCAAATATAATTTTAGAAGGGATCTGCAGGGCACCATCATCGTCACCAATCGCCCAGCAAACACGGCTCGGTTGGATTCTATGCGGCAATATTTCGACCAAATTTCAATGTAATGTAGTTTTAAATAACCTAAACAACTTAGAAAAGTTTTGGGAAACAGAAGACATAGCCGAAGATTCAAACTTATCATTAGAAGATCAACAATGTATACAATATTATCAAGATACAACGACACGATTAAAGGACGGCAGATATGAAGTCAGACTTCCCCTTAAATCAGACTTTTCGGAAAACATAGGTACATCAAAGAAAAAGGCCGTGGCACAATTCCTACAAATTGAACAAAAACTTAAAAAACAACAAAACATATCAAAGGAATACCGCCAGTTCATAAAAGAATATCAAGAATTAAATCACATGAAACTCGCTACAAGTAACATGAAACCCGATTGTTATTTGCCGCACCATTGCGTTTTACGCGAAGAATCTTCAACAACAGCACTTCGGGTTGTTTTTAATGCTTCAGCACAAACATCCAGTGGAAAAAGTTTAAACGATCTGATGTCACGTGGCCCGAATTTGCAACAAGATTTACAGTCATTAATACTGAAATGGAGACAATATCAAGAGGCTTTCACGGCCGACATTGAGAAAATGTTTCGGCAAATATGGGTACACGAAGATGACCAAGTGTTGCAGAAAATCATATGGAGAGACTCGACCAACGAACCAATCAATGAATATCAGTTAACAACAGTGACATATGGAACCAAAAGCGCACCATTTTTAGCCATGATGACATTAAAACAATTATCAAAAGATGAAAGCGTTAACTATAAGGAAAGCGAAGCACCCAAGGTCCTGGATGAGTGCTTCTACATGGATGACCTTATTCACGGGTCGCACTCATTGCCCGAAGCAAAGATCCTAAAGCAAGATTTAATCAATCTATTAAAAGCCGGAGGATTTAATCTGAGAAAATGGTCATCTAATCACACATCCTTATTATACGACGTCAACAAAAAGCAAACCAGTCAAGAAAACAATTTCGAATTTCGCCAACCAGAATCGACCAAGACTTTGGGACTTCATTGGAATCCAGATGAAGATGTATTTTCATTTCAATCTAAAATAATAACAACGCCAGCCAGAACAAAGACCACAAAACGAATACTTCTCTCAGATATTTCCAAAATCTTTGATCCGCTTGGATGGTTAACACCGCTGACTACAAACCTAAATTACTTTTCCAACAAGTTTGGCTATCAAAATTAGAATGGGATGACGAACTTCCTGAAAACATCCTTGTAAAATGGGAAAAAATTAGAAAGGATATATCAAACATAAACAAAATAAAGTTACAGCGTTGGCTATGCATTGATCCAACGACGAATATCGAGTTACACGGGTTCTGTGACTCATCGAACGTCGCATTTGCTTGTGTAATATACTGCAAAACAAATTAAACTGATAAACCGATTTTGGTGATATCGAAATCGCGGGTCGTCTCTCAGAAAAAAGAAATCACCCTACCCCGCCTGGAACTGTGTGGAGCTGAATTATTATCAAGACTAATGAGCAAAGTTCTTCAGTGCCTACCTGGATATAATATCAAAATATTCGGCTGGACGGATTCCACAGCAGTGCTTGGATGGTTGCAAGGCGATTCAAACCGCTGGAAGCCTTTTGTAGCCAACAGGGTAATTAAAATAACAACAGTTATGAGTCCAGAATGCTGGCATTATGTGAAGTCGTCAGAAAACCCGGCGGACTGTGCCAGCCGAGGCATAACAGCTTCGCAACTGCATGAACACCCTTTATGGTGGAATGGACCAACATGGCTTCCAGCAATTAAACCGGACAGCAGTAAACAAAAACTTTATGAAACAGAAGAGGAGGTAAAGAGCACACGCCAAGTCAATGCTACTATAACGGAACAGCATACAGAAGAAAGCATTATCATTCAGCTACTAAACAAGTACAGTTCATTTAGTAAAATTGTACGCATATTGGCATGGGTACAGCGATTCATATCAAAGAAAAAAGAAAGAAAGCAAACATCATTTTTGACCGTGCAAGAATTACAAGCAGCAAGGACAGCAATCATTAAACAAGTGCAAAACATCGAATTTGAATCAGAGAGCAATAATTTAAAAAATAACAAACCAATCACTTCAAAAAGCAAAATATTGGACCTCAACCCTTACCTGGATCCTAAGGGACTTCTCCGAGTTGGCGGTAGATTATTAAATGCGCACATAAGCGAAGACATGAAACATCCCATGATAATTCCGCATACAAGCATTTTAACAAATCGTCTGATAGATGACGCTCACTCAAGAGTACTGCATGGAGGAGCGCGTTTGACACTATCAAACCTTAAAGCAAGATATTGGATAGTTGGAGGTAATCGTGCTGTCAAGAAGCGGTTACGACCTTGCATCATTTGCCTAAAAAATAAACCCAACAAACAGTACCAACTAATGGGTGACCTACCTGCGGCCCGGGTACGTCCATCTCGCCCATTTTATCACACTGGGGTCGATTTTACCGGCCACGTCGACGTCAAAACAAACAAAGGACGGGGAGTTAAAACAACCAAAGGATACATAGCAGTTTTTATATGTATGGCGACAAAAGCTGTGCATCTAGAGCTTGTATCGGATTTGACATCGACATCCTTTTTAGCAGCACTAAAAAGACTAGCTGCACGTCGCGGAGCACCTCACCATATCTATAGCGATAATGGAAGCAACTTCATAGGCGCCAATAGAATGCTTAATCAAGAATTCATCAATCTTCAAGAAATAACTGATCCAGCATTTTTCAAAGAAATCGGAGACATGGACATTGAGTGGCATTTTCAAGCACCATCGTGGCCGAGTGCTTCGGGAATTTGGGAATCAGCCGTTAAAAGCCTAAAGTATCACCTGCGTAGAGTGCTTGGGGATCAAAAATTAACCTATGAAGAATTCGCTACTTTATTATCACAACTTGAAGCATGCCTAAATACAAGGCCTCTGTGTGCTTTATCCGAAGATCCAGAAGACCTAAACTATTTAACACCATCACACTTTTTAGCAAGCGGTCCAACGCTTACAATCATTGAAACAGAAAAAGACGAAAGAACGAGATGGCAACATACACAAAAAATATTTAAAGATATCTGGAAAAGATGGCATACAGAGTATCTTGCGCAGTTGTCATCAAGATCAAAATGGAGGTCTGTGAAAGAAAATGTCAAGGTCAATGATGTGGTTTTGATACATGATGCAAACCTTCCAGCAGGCAAATGGAGCATGGGCCGAATCATTGAACTGCATCCAGGAAAGGACGGCTACGTTAGAGTCGTTACACTGAAAACTAAAACCGGAATTATGAAGCGCCCTATAGTAAAGCTATCAAAACTACCCGTATCAAGCAAGGAAGAACTCGACAATCAACCCAAGCAAACAAACAATCAAAACAAACCAGGACAAAAAAGAAATAAGCGAAATATCATATCCACAACTTTACTCGCAGTCATTTATTTTATGTCCATACTAACAATTTGTTTTTCACAAAATATTCAAGCTCTAAATGAAGACCAAGGAATATACTTTGATAGAGTTTCAAGCCTTAAGCTCATTCAAGATGAGTGGAAAATCATAGTCTATTATGACATGGAACCCTATTGGAAAGGAACTTCAACATTCAAGAAATACGCTGACTACATGGAACAAACTTGTACGAAAATCAAGGACCGAACACATTGCGATGTAGTTATGTTGCAATTACAACACACTTTCACGGAACTTGAATACTACAATAGCATTTTGCAGAATCAGCAGACGCTCGCTAGACAGCGGCGCGCGCTTATCAACGGTGTCGGTTACATCGCGCACAGTCTGTTCGGAGTACTCGATGAAGATTTCGCGGAACAATACGCAAAGGACATTGCCCGCACTAGAGAAAACGAAAAACATCTAGTCAACCTATGGAAAAATCAAACTTCAATTGTAGAGGCAGAGTATAATCTTATAAAAAGAACTGTGCTAACCGTCCAGATACAAAATCAATTATTTAACCAGCATATTATGAAATTAGCACAATCAAACAAAGCAATCAAAGACGAACTTAAAACGATAGAACTCGCGGATGAATTCACCTTATCAGCCATGGCAGCCAGCAACATGTTATCAAGCTTGAAAAACATTCAAGACACATTATTGGATTCTATAACAAATGTTTACAATGGGAAATTTAATATCCACCTAATAACACCACGACAGCTTCAAGAAGAGTTGAACACTATTTCAGGACAATTAAGTCATGATAAATATAAATTTTTGAAATTAAAATACCACTAATCAGCAGAGACAGCTATGACTTGTACAAAACTATCGCCATTCCCAAGCAAGTAGAAAAAGACATGATCACCGTAACACCTATTGCAGATCATATTGGGATAAACCTGCAAAGAGACTCATACGTACCGATGTCTTTGGAAGACATAGAGCAGTGCATACAACACGATTTCACCACATACATGTGTCATGTACGACAACCAATTTACAAGATGAAATCAGATTTAGACCTGTGCGTCAGAAACAAAATTAATCAATGTAAAAACAATGTCGAAATCTGCGAAAATAAATGGATTGCACTTAACAACATAAATGCTTACTTTTACTTTTGTTGCGGTCATTGCCAGTTAAAGATATTATGCACCGATCAAGTTACAGCGACCCAGCTAAAACGTGCAAACATTGTACATTTACCAGCTGATTGTATGGCCAAGACTGATAACTTTACTGCCTATTCACATAAAAAACTGACAAGTTCATTGAAATTGAAGACAAACTTGGACAAATTGGAAATACCTCAAATCAACCACATAATGAAAATACCAATACAACCAACGATCATGAACACAACAGACTTGAATCTAAATACGACTCATCAGCTGCTGAAGGATTTGGGTCAGAGAATAGAGACAATGAAGAAGAATGGAGACTTAGTGGAAAATGTATCATACCACGATATTCATCATTACACGGCAATTTACGGTATTATAGTAATAGCCGGCATAATCGGAGCATATGTGTTTTCTCGGCGAGTTTGCCGCCGCCAGGAGGCGCCTGCGCCCACCGCCGCGGACAACAGCCCTCGGCCAGTGCTGTTCCAGTCCCACCCAGGCAGCAGCTCTATGAGGGACAACGGGACTACACCCGTACTTCGGAAAGCCATCTTTACTGAAGAAACAGAGTAGATTTTAAGAGAATGACATTTTTAAACAAGTTTTTATAGTTAGCATAGTTTATCAGATACTTTTCCCGCGCTTTGGAGCATGTACGGTCTTTGTATTACCGACCGTACAGTCGCAAACGCAGCAGTTTGTATTTTATGTTATTATTGCAGTTTTACCTTACTTACTTCACTTCGAATATAGCTATTAAGCGACACACTTGTGTTTGTTAAAATAAACGTTTTACTTTACCGATCGGTGTATCAGTTATCAATATCAGTTAAATATCATACCAATCTACTATCACAATATCAGTGGACCTCAGTGCCACCAGCTGTGCAGCACCATCAAGAATATAACAGAATATCTCGAACATCGTTATCAGTATCAATATCAAATAATACAAATACTATCAAGCATATATCACAAAGGATATCTGGGTAAATCAACAGCCCAGACAATCAGTACTAGCTCTGTTCGGCTTTCTGCAGAAATCCCAGCCCACACGAGTACCGAACCGCCACCGTACGCAACCTTTTCTGCAATGCAGGCTTGCATGAATCGTTCCCTGGCCTTCCGTACACCTTCACCCTTCCGTCGTGTTGATACAGCATAAACTTTGATTCGTCTGAGGACACAACTCTTGACCAATCTTCAGGTGTCCAATCTGAGTGTTCGCGTGCATAAATTTGTCTTGCTGTGCGATGATGCCTTTCCAGTTTAGGGCCATTTGCGGGCCTAAAGGGTTTCAAATTAGCTTCAACAAGTCGCCGTCTTACAGTCCAAGCACTAAGATTGCTCCCACCAAGCCGTAAAAATTGTTGTGTCAATGCAGTTCCCGAAAGGAATCGATTTCGAAGCATAGTATTGACTAGATATCGATCCTCCCGTACCGTTGTACACCTGGGTCTGGGTCTGGGTCTGCCTCCTCCTGGTAAGTTCGAACCAGTTTCTAGAAACCGCTGAATAACACGCTGTACTGTTGACAACGTCACTCCGGCTATTCTTGCAGTATCTCGCTGGCTTCGGCCGTTTTCCAGTATTGTAAGGATTCTCGTGCATTCTTCGGTTGTAATTGACATATTGATTACATTAATAATGACCACTGAACATTTGGGACCCTTTTTATATATGCATTTTATGACAGAACGAAAACAAAAGCAATAACAAATGGAAAATGGGAAAAGTTCTTTATTTCATACACAATCATTTTGTTTTTTTTTTTATGTCATTATTTCATATTACCAGTAAGTTTTAATACCTGTAATTAAGGAGGATTAAATTGTCTATAAGGTTCAATTTATTTTACGTAGCTAGGTGTATTCCTTTTCGAAATATTATAATGTATTATAATGACCCGAAAGTTTTGCTCTCGAGTGTATTAGTTAAAAATAAGACACCAGTACCATGGCTAACAGAGAATCTCTCAAAGCTTATTATGGATTATACTGATTGAACTGTAAAGAAACGTCGCACTCGCGCAGAGCATTAGTCATCACGCAGATCGCATAAAATCGGAATCATTGACTGCCCGCCGAGAGTACAATGCAAACAGGATTTTCAATAGTAAAAATCCATCTAAAGAAATGTGGCGCGTAGTCAAACAAACCGCTGATGCATACCATCTCACTTAAGGATTAAATGAAAGTATAGTTAGTACCTCACAAAATGCCGGAACACTTAACCAACACTTTCTCACAGTAGCTTCAACATTTACACTAAATATAAACAAATCGGACTCTGTACAGTATCTTACACATCACTTACACAACACTGACATACCTCAACATGTTCTACCTACAGTTACACTCACGGACCTAAATCGTACGTGAAGTTCAACGAGAAAAACACGCGGGACCCTTGATATTGTATGGCCGGTCGTCGCTGGACTACTCGTGGAACTCATAAACACTATGTTCGCTTGCGGAGTGTATCCCGATGTACTGAAAAGCACTCGAGTGTGTCCAGTATATAAGGGCAAGAATGAAAAAAGTTCTGTTTACAATTTTATTATAGAGGAATCACTATCGTGCCAAATATTTCAAAACTTATAGAATCAAACTCCTTAATGCACCATCTTGAGACAAACAACATACTGACGGACAGACAGTTTGCCTATAGGAAAAATAAATGCACCACAACAGCTGCATATCAGATATACGATTGCGTAACAACGGCGTAGGATGCGAAACATAAGGTTACGCGGGTATTCTGCGACCTGTCGAAAGCGTTTGATGTGATAAAAAAGGTAGGGCATTACGTAATAAATGAAAACATTCAAAGATTACTCACATCGTTCCTAAAAAATAGGCGGCAGACGGTTGAGGTCAAAATGGAAAGCAAAAGCTTTAAATCTGAGGCGGTTGTACTCAGGCATGGATTTCCACAGGGTTCTTCGCTTGGAAATACCCTGTTCTTAATATTTGTCAATGATCTCCCTTCCTCCGTAGCCGAAGGTACTATGGTTTTGTTTGCCGAATGTCCAGCTCCAAAATGTCCAAATGTGTCAAAGTCCAGCGTGATGTTGTTCGCGGTCGGAACCACTACGTACATCCAACTAATACAGGGTCCGATACCCTGCTGCGACTGTTGCAGGGTCCTCGGATTCACTATTGACGCCAGTCTGAAGTGGAAACAATACGTAGACACGTATTTGCGACGCGCAAACTAAAGCCAATTGTCTCCTGTGACGCGCTACTTCAGATTTATTATGCATACTTCTTTTCGCTAATGTCGTACGGTATTCTTTTGTACGGAAACTCAACGAAATCTACAGAATTAAAATACAAAAACCGGCCAAGTGCATGTCGGACCACGCACAGTGAAGGGTTCCGTAGCTGGGATGAACGTTCATGGTTTTTTTTTTTATTATTATTATTATTAAAATCTCAAAAACTACACAGCGTATAGTGTTCAAAATCAAAACAATTAAAAATAACTTGATAAGAAATACATCGTCAAAAGTATATTTTAGGGAATTATTTTATAACTCAAATTATAAAGTTTTTAATTATTATTAATATACTTACATAGAAGTTTTAACATTTCTAAATTCTGCTGAACAAAAGTCTTTATTTGATGACAAAAACTCTCCCAGCATTATTATGTCGATTCTAGGCAAATTAGCGCTGTTTGCCTTAGTAAATCCTTGATCCATGATTCGTGTTATTTTATATTCAAATTAATAATATTCACACTCAAATAGTACTCGGTATTTAAACAAAAATAATAAAAACACAAGATGTTCGTGCGTGTTGCGTATGCGTTTACTCAAGCGTGACGTCATGCGCTCTGATTGGTGTTCAAGATATCATGGCGGATTGCCTTATTTTGTAGTTTTATTTTATATAAATAAATATTAATCACACTTATAATAAAAAAACAATGCGTATTTTATATTCCAAGCTTCAAGTTTTATTCAATAAATATAGTATTTTAGTAGTTTTTAATTACTGTCATCATGCCTATTGGCATTGACCTTTCTACGATCTTCAAGAGGAATAGCAGCCACGTGACCCGATTTGGAGACAAACGTAGCCACCATCTTTTTGGCCGTGCTGCGAGAACGAATAACTTTTGTCGGCTTGAGCTCATCTTCGTAGACCCATACTCGAGATTGGTTTTTATTTTCAGGCTCATATGCATATATCCAACACTCGTCACCGGATACAATGCTAAAAACTGCATTTGAGCTTCCTCCGTTGAATTTATTCAAAGTTCTGAGGCACCAATTGACACGAGTCGTTTTCTGCTCATCAGACAATAAGTGAGGGATCCAACGGGAAAACAACTTTCGCACGCCTAATTGTTCCTGTAAAATGATTTGTATCTGACTCATTCCAATGCCCAAACACTCTTGAATCTCCCGATATGACATGTCGGTCTTCCTTTATCAGCTGACGCATAGCATCGACGTTTTCTTGCGTGACTGCCGATTTTGGTCGACCTTCACGCACGTCGTCCGTGAGGGATAGACGGCCACGTTGAAATTCTGCATACCACCTGTATATTGTCGTCTTTGAAGGTGCTTCATTACTTAAAGCAACAATCATCCGGTCTCCACATTGTTTTTGTGATAATCCATTTTTAAAATCGTAATAAATCATAGCTCTTAAATTTTCACGGGACAATTCCATTTTCAGCAGCGACTCGACGACTTCAAAAAACAATTGAAACCGAACCATCGCTTTTTTTTTCTACGAGGCCAGTGTGTTAAAATAATGAAACTTTAGAGAGTATAAAAAGGTATGATATGTGTCAAAAATATGTTTCTAAGTATTAGATTCCCGAAACTTTCAGTGCAGCCCTCGTACAGCTGCAAAACGTTTGAAAGAAGATGGTCATAATGATATAGCATCCGTGATTGAATATATGCTTAAAAATCCAGCAGCAGCAGCTGACATACGTAAAGTGATCAAGAAACAAGATTCTTCAGTTTTATTTACACCAGACAAAGCACTTGGTATATTAATTTCACTGAAACTGACTAAGTGGCAATATATCACCTTAAGGGAGACTGCTATTAGAGAAGGGGCTAAAAAGGATATTACCAGATCCAGTTGGCCAAACTGAAGTGCTATCCTCCGAAATCAACTGTGACTATTACGGATTCATCGGCTGAAATTAAACTTCAAGCATTATTGGACTTAACAGCGAAAAGAATTCTTGAAAGTTTATCAGAGAATGTGAGGGACAAGCAGTTA
This sequence comes from Acleris holmiana, assembly GCA_949316455.1. Classification (NCBI taxonomy): domain Eukaryota; kingdom Metazoa; phylum Arthropoda; class Insecta; order Lepidoptera; family Tortricidae; genus Acleris; species Acleris holmiana. The sequence continues at coordinate 42,559,971 of OX438762.1, read as the reverse complement.
ACGCTAATATGCAAGTGGGGTTTCGATGGTGCTTCAAGTCAAAACCGATATAAACAAAGAATGGACTGCGAACAATGACTCAAGCATATTTATGACGAATTTAGTACCACTTAAACTGATTTCTGAAGACAACACTATTACTGACAACAGTATTACTTATTTGTTTTAAAGATCACAAACCAACAATACTTAACCCCAAAATATTACAATGTCTAATAACTGAATCTGAATTTGTGTAAGATTTAGTTATTATCCATGGCTGGCTAATTTTCTATTAAATGTGTTTTCAAAGCAGTTTCTAAATTACAATGGTGAAATAAAATGTGTAGAAAAATCGACAGTCATAAATATAATGGATCAGTTATTAGCCGGGGGTGGCCAATAGTTAAAAAGTAAAGCGGTCAATTACTGTAATTAGCCATTGATTTTAGCTATTAACCATTCATAGATCTTGGGATATTCTAATGTTTCTGATTGTGCGGACTCGCACCTGTGACTGGTTCGTGGGGCAGGCAATTAAAATACCATGCTTAGAAACGTTGAAATTGTGGCTTTAGGGAGATCGGAGAATAATTATTCCTTGTTTTACGCCCAATTTTCGAAGCGCTTCTACCTACTCTAAAGTTATATCTAATAGTATATATCTAAAGTTTTCCCCACCGATTTTTCCTTAGTTCTCCCCTCCACTTTCTCTTTATTTTGTGAATTATCCTTATCTATACATTATTCAGCTTAGTATTATAGGGTACATGACTAGTATATTAAAGGCGCTATAGTTGTACATTCAACTTTCTTATATCCAACTTTACATTTTGGGGTGAACAGGTTTCCCGCCAATAAGTATTTTTCCTGCGAAAATGTGCAATATAGAAAACCTGTGCGCAGGTGTGACTATCCCCCACTCCTGCGAAGCAGGCCCGCTGGGAAAGCGGCGTCGTATGCGTAATAACTCTCCCCACCTTTTTTTGTTTCTCCCATGTCACTTAGGGTATGAAAAATAGATGTTGTCGGATTCTCCACCCTAGCCGATATGCACGCTAAGATATACGAAAATCGGTCGAGCCGTTTCAGAGGAGTTCAATAACGTACACCGTGACACGAGATTTTTTTATATTAGATTATAATCGCTTATAAATTTAAATACATGAAGTCACAACTTTATACACGAACTCACGGCTAAGAATTTCAGACAATAATTTAACTTTTTTAACTGTGCACGGTCTGTAGGCGTTCCGCACACTGATTGTTTGACCTCCTTGCGTTTGAGGTTGCTACTCAAAGTGCATAGGCCTCAAATAAGTTTTTAACACTTTGTCAATTTGACATACATACATACATACATTAAATCACGCCTGTTTCCCAGAGAGGTAAGCAGAAACCACTTCTTTCCACCTGCTTCGATCCTGACAAATCTCTTTCGCTTCTTCAACATTCATGGACAAATCCAAAAACCCTGCTCACCTTCCTATTAATAAATTCCCTCATTACTAAATCCCTTATAAATTTCAATTTTGTCAAAGAAAGTGAAGCTATCGTTCTAAAACAAAAAGAAAAAATAGAAGTAGAAATTAAGGCTCTCATTCCCACGGAACACGAAAGTACCAAAATAAATCATCAACTGATGATGACAATGATCGATGGTAAAATCTGTATGTATCTTTCTGCGGCTAAGTCAAATGCAACATGCTATTTGTGTTTGGCCAAACCAACAGAAATGAATCGTATAGATTCTGTAATATTAAAGACCACAGCCACTGATTTATATAAATTTTATGTAATGGAATGCCTTCTGCACATTTCTTATAGGCTCGATTTCAAGAAATGGGCCACAAGAGGAGAGCAACACAAAAATTTAATGAATGCGACAAAAAAGAAAATTCAAGATAGATTTAAAGAAGAGCTTAATCTTATAATTGATAAAGTCAAACAAGGATCGGGTACCACCAATGACGGAAATACAGCAAGGTTTTTTGAGTTTCCTGACAAAACTGCTGCCATCACTGGGTTGAATGAAAAGCTGGTTCGAAAATTTGCAATAATTCTACAAGCAATAACATCTGGCGAACAAATTGAAATCACATGCCTTGCAAACTGCAAGACTGTACGTAGAGTTGTATGATTGATACTATATGCCATCAACTGTGCATAAATTGCTGATGCATGGAGCTGACATCATAGCTAGCAATGCCATTATGCCTATTGGAAGTCTCTCAGAAGAAGCATCTGAAGCCCGAAATAAAGAGTTCAGGAGGTATAGAGAACAACTCCTGGAAGAAGAACAGGCAATCTACCAATGAGGATATTCTCAACATGATGATTCTGTCCTCCGATCCCCTAATGACCTCAATGAGACCTACTTTGGACGCCAAAAAGAAAAAAAGCGTTTTTTACCGAAACTTTAGATTTAATTAAATTTCATGAGCCTGAATTGTTTGTAGATGCAAATAATGTAGACCCTGACTCCGAATTGGATTCAGAGGAGAGTGATTTAGACAATTTAAGTTTATTTTAGTGTATGTATTTAAGGTTTAACGGTTTGTTTTGACCTTTAATTTTATAAAAGTTATTCGTGTTTTCGTCTATTATCGTTGAAAAAAGTCATAATAAATTAAAAATTAAATTAAAAAAAATCGATTGTTTTTTAAAAAAAACGCAGCTGTGGCCGAAACATAAAATATGCCAAAAAACACAAATAATTAATACTATAACCATCTGTGAAGATATAACGGCCAACTTTGCAGTTCCAGAGATAAATTGTTTTTTCTTATCATCCCTATACATTATTTTCGGAAAAAAATCATAACACGTCTGTTTCTATGCCATATTTTCTCAAAATCATATATTAGCATGACAATAGGTAGTAAAGGCCATTTCAAGCAAAAAAACCTACAGTTGAAAACTTAAATTCCTATGTCTATGGGAGCCGATTTTCAGCCCACTGTGCGGCTTGGGGATCTCGTTTTATTTTTACCATGTTGTTTTTTTTTACATTATAGTAGTTTATGTGACTGTTACATAATAACATCACACGAGTGTTATAATGCCTAATTATGTACAGTTACAATCAACGCATATGTTATTATAAAAAAAAAACAATCCAAACTAAACAATTTTTTGCGACAAGAAAAATAGAACGTCAAAAATGGCGGCACCCGTAGTTTTTTTTTATTCAGAGATAAACTAGAGTCGGCCTCTACTATCATATCGTTCGATATCAAGTAACAAGCTAGATTTGACAAAATTGTAGGCAATTGAAATTTCATTTCAAATAAAATGTCATCTCAAGTGATATTATAATCGAGGTCAAACAAAAGTTGCTTTGTTTTTCAAAGATGTTCTAAATTTGAATGTAATACTGATAGAGAATTTGGGCAAACTGTCCATGTTAAAGATTGAATTAAGTTTGGAGATACCAGAGTAAGATCAGGGACACTGACGTTTTGGGTAGGAGATACTCTGCGCGTAGGGGTTTTATCATTTAAGACACACAGGTTTACGTCATCCATGAGCTCTAACAGATATGTTGAATTCGAGTCACAGCAATGAGAGCCCCATAAAGTATGGCGGCAGTTGAAATCACCTTGAATAATAATAGGGGCCGGCAGGGGGAGCAGTATGGCCCGAAGTTCTTGGATACAATCACGATTCGGGTGTGGAATATATACCGAAACAAAGGAAATGTTGAGGCAGCGGACTGCAACAACATTTAAATCAGGTGAGTGAGGGAGAATAGGTAGTTGAGAAAAGGTTTCTGTTTACTAAAATGGCACAACCAGCCCAGCCATCATCCCTGTCATCCCGCAGGCAGGAGTAACCCGTGACCCTAAAGAGGGAAGGGGGTCTCAACCATGTCTCCGAGATGGCAAGAATCACTGGGCTATAATCATTGATAAGTTGAATTAATTCCTGTTTTTTATTTTTGATGTTCCTAGTATTCCATTGTATTAGGTTGTAATTGGCCATCTTGAATTATTTTATTTATAGCAGAACTAATATGACCCTGTAGGGATTCTAGAACAGTGTACGGTATGATGTCTGCAAATTTAGACAGTAGATTTACAAGCATTTGGGAGATAAGATCCCCCAAGTTATCATTAGGAGTGACAGGAGTGGTCTCTCCTAGAGTACATCCATTAGGCAAAGTAGACCTTGGAGTAGAGGTGATACCTCTATGCGCCTCCACGTCATAGGACTTCACAGGCTCTGGCCTGGGTCACCGTTGGACCAAAATAGTTTTGCGGTAGGACTGGCTCTGAGTAGGGAGCTGAGCGCGAGATGGAGTTGAGGGAGTCAATGAAAGCGGCCTGTCAACTTGGCTGTGTTGCTCTGCAAGGTTAGAATTGACTTTATCAGCATACGAAAGACGTACTGGACGGAACCGTCTAGCAGCCTCAATATAACCAATATTTTCCTCTGACATCACTAATTTAATGGATTTCTGGCGAGAGAATTCAGGACACTTTGGATCAGTTGAGGAATGTGGGCCAGAGCAAAACAAGGAGGAAACTTCAGAGTCAGCGACTATGCAATCAGAAGCTTCATGATTCTGTGCACACCGGGCACAACGTGGGTTAGACCGGCACTGATCTTTAATATGGCACCTATGGCACTGAATTATTGGCAGTCTGTAGGTATCAAGTGGAATTGCCATACTAAAACAGTACACTTTTTCAGGTAACCTTTGTCCCAAAAATGTTAAAACAACATTACCAGTTGTTTCCCAGACTCTTCTACCATCAATCTGTTTTTTAGTGTTCAATCTCCGAGCCCTAATAACAGAGCCTGAGCCTGATGGACATTCAATGTTGGCTACAAACTCTTCCAAAGTCCAATCCAGAGGTATCTGTCTTACTAACCCCATGCGAGAGACCTGAAACCTAGGGATAGCCGCCGAGAGGTTATGAGATGCTAGTAGTGGGTTATCCAGGAATATGTTGGCTTCTAAAGCAGTGTTAAAGTAGATGCTCATCTTATTTTTGCTGATACTTTTAATTTCTTTTATGCCTGCTACTTTACCATTGTAGATTATCTGAGCCATTTTAAGCGCACGCATACGACTTGGTGTATTTGGCTGGTCACTATCAGTGCGAGATACATGGACGACAAAAGGACCCGCGTCAGATGACGAATATTTTATATCCGAACCGTTTTCGTACCCTGGTCGGAGGTAAGTATGCTGTATTGACGCATTTGGGGGACTTGATTTTTTACCATGGAGCTCATTTTCTTCATTTGGGTCTGCACTAGGCCGTTTTTCTCCAGGTTTAGGTACTTTAAAACTGGGATTTCCTCCGCCCCTGTCAGGCGGCTCAGAATCTCCCAATTCCGAAATCACAGGACAAATACACACAAAACACTTACCTTACAGTAATTATTAAGCCACCACCAACAAAAATATTCTAATCTTAGTGACTATTAGGCAGGAAAAACGCAAATAAACGAAATTTTAAACCCAGACACATGCGTTAACTAACACAGAACTAGCCAGAATCCTCATTTGACCGAAAAATGATTGTTACGAGGTGTCACATCTAGACTGACATATCACTTTTACCAAAGTCGTTAAAAATCACCATTTGTTTGGTAATAGACTTAAACAAAAACATTGAGAATATTAAAATTTGAATATTAGGTAATATTCACAGGAAATATATATCATGAAAATTGTTTATATAAATTTTAAATATTAATTATATTCGTGAAAATTTTACATTTTACATTTATAGTTACTAAACATTTAAAAAAAAGTACTTTTAAAGCAAATGAATGAGTAATACCAAGTGATTTTATACATCAAACATCAGGTAGTTATTTAATTGTATTGTTTAATGTTAATATTTAATTGGGCAAGAAACAAGTTGTCTTAATAGCTATCATTAAATTGTAAGAGTGCTGTATACACTTGCTCCGGTATTCCAAAGCGAACAGACTTATTACTATTACTGTAGGCACTGTATGAATATAGATTATATATCAAAAAAATATATGGATATAAAACATATTATTTCCATTTTCTTACTTTTTCCACTAGCATTGTGCCAAGAGTCAGTGACCTCACAAGCCGTTGAATGGGTTTTTGTTAAGCCCTGTATTACCTTATGATTCAACTCATGGGTGGGGCCTTTGACCTCTGAATTTGGCCCTGCTCAGGTCAAGTCCTTTATTTAGGGTCAGCAAAGGTAAAGGCAAAGCACCTGGCTTGGATCCTTTTAACATATCTTTCAGAATAAGCCAAACTTGAGAAAAAAAAGCATTAAAATATTCTTCTGCAACAATGTATTGTTTCATATTGAATATGTTAAGGACTTTTATTATTGCAACCCTACTGAACATTGAAATTTCACTTACTTGAGCTTAAAATAAAATAATGACTGAGTCATAGCTCATTTACATTATGTAAATAAATGATTGCTTCTAAATACCCTTTTATAAGAAACTATGACACAACAACGTGAATATCTTTTGTTAGAACATTATTATACAATACATTATAGGTAACTACCTCAATGAATATAATATTCTGTGCTCTATAAAGAGTGGATATTCTTTGTATACACTTTAATTTAATTTAATATACCATATCTGGTAAAAAAGCTAAACATAGGAGACCAAATCTGGTAACTCTGAGGTATCTTTAGATAATCCAGACACGAGGAGATAATATGTTATCTTAGAGCTCTGAGTCACGAGGGTCGCCGTAGGGAAGCTACGCACCTGGCACTTGGGGCCGATGAGGCCGAACACCAGCTCGTTCTCCTCGCGGTTCAACAGGACGCTAGCCCTGTGCTCGCCGCGCGGCATCCTGGTGTCCACTCCTATTGACTCGAGCAACTCTAATCGGTCGACACACATGCACCCGTCCAGGTTGCACTCATTACTGTGTGACCAATCAACTTGCTTCTGTCTTAACTTCTTCAACTGAATTTTGCCTGTAGATATGTTTAGATTTACTTTAACACCAAAAACACAAAAAAAACGCAATAAACTTTCTCCCTATAACCACATCAATCATAAAACTAAATATAATGTTGCCAGGTTTTGACTACTGTCAAAATAATCGAACGCAATAAAGGTCATTGCCCTCAATCGCAACAGACGTTTTGAAAGGCATTGTTTGAGCGTGGCGATATCGCAACGAAAACGCCTAAGAATTGTTCGCTCAGGCGTAAAAGCCCTTTTTTTTTGTTAATCGAACTAATTGCTAATCTTATTTATTTTTATTTATTTATTACCTGACTACGGCGAAGCAAAGGAATGGCAATGGTTTTGACACCCTATGTATGTTTCTATGGGTATTCGCACCTACGGTGCAATACTGTCACTTATGCAAAAAAGCATTTTTCCAGGAGAAGCATTTAAAGATTTAGTGTGGTATAATATTATAATACTTTCTGATCTAGAAAAGGCGATTGTTTGATATGATTATTTACTGCTACTTTTAGCTTATTATGTTGCTTCAAGGACAGGGTACTTAAAGCGACGTTATGGCATACTTAACTAAATTTTCAAAATTTAGCAAATGTGACAGTGTCGCACCGTAGGTGCGATATGTATACATATATGTATGTATGTATAGTCCATACGCTTAGATATTGTCGCCACACCCGCACGCACGTGTGGTTATTGTAATAAAACAAGAATTTAATTCGACGTAGACTGCCTAATTCACTTGCGGGTACACCGCTCGCATTCTTTGTTTACGCGGCGGCATCCATAGCCAAAAGTCAGCGCGATACATAGGCGACGACACTATCTAAACGAACGAGCTCTATGTATGTTCCACTCTAGCGTCGTTCGTAATAAACCGATTTTGAAAAATATAGTGTCTACTGACTTTTCTTTTTTGTGCGATGGTTATAGGCTATTTTGTTTTATTATAAATTAAAAATGACGGCAGAAAATTTGAAAAATGATATTATTAGACTTTGAGGGCCATCTAGTTGGAAATAGCGGTACTACGCTTGTGATGTTAGTGACCGTAATAAGTTCCGGTTACCGGATGGTAGATGGCGTAGGTAAGCAATGTTTATGTCATTTGTTACAAAACTAAATTGTTTCTGATTTTATGAAAAATGTATAGTTTCGGACTTTTCCCTATAGTTGTAATATAAGACGGTATTGCTTGCCAAATTTCATAATTCTAGGTTAACGGGAAATACCTAACCTATGTCTCTAGTTGTCAAACTAATGGCACAAAATATTTCATAGAAAACATTAGTTTCCAACTGCGCCGATAGATAGTACAACGAGCAATTAATAATAGTTCCGCTACCAGATAGTAGATGGCGTAGGTAAGCAATGTTTATGTCGTTTTTCCTCAAGTAGGTACCTAAAAAGTACCGAGCTTTTAAAATAACGGGGCGCTCAGGGGATTTTGAATTTCGACACAGAATAAGTAATAGTACAAGTACAGAAGCGACACTCCGTGACAGCAAACATGCGAATTTAAACCTAAACAGAACACGTTAACGATAATAAAACAAGTGCACGGCCGGAAGTGACCTTGGTTACATTTCTGCGATCGATAGTGGGGGCGCCCCTAACGAGGCAAAATGCAGCTTAAACCTGCGCCGCGGGAGTATGTATTATTTCGCCCGCCATGAGCTTTACTGACTCCGCCCACTCCGCAGGGCTGGCAGTTACTTGTACCAATTAATACGTTAATACTTATTCCGTGGCAGTTGTAAGAAAACAAATTGCATTAAACTTATTATTGATTGTAGTTTTCTTATGCAGTTTTAGTTTTATTCATCCCTAACTGTGCTAATAATGTTGCATTTGGTACACAAACAGAACTATTTTCTTTGTACCTATCTTTTATATTTGAATTTGTTTGTGCAACTGTTAGTGTGTCTAATTGAATAAATAAATGAAATAAATAAATCTAGTTTGTAACTAGAGACGCACTAAGCGAGACAAGCGAGAAAATACAACTTATGCTACCCGTACTGGAATAGGTAGGTTAATGTTAGTCTAGGAGCTGACGCACGTTTTCGATAAACAATCATTTATTTTAAGGACTTTGAAGGTTCATTTTGTAATAGTTGTATTACTAAATATTTGTTGATTATTATAATAGCTTCGATATAGACCTTAAAACATTTTGTTTATCTATAACAAGATGAAATAGGTATATAGAATACAGCGACAAACGCAGCCATATTAGGCCCCCCCTGTATTGTGTTGATGCACCACAGATGTTAACATTACATCGTTAGTACATGAAAAAACGTTAAAAAAAGTCGGATTGGTGAAATTTCAAAAAAATGTTTAATATATTTTTGATTTAAAAACAATAATTATTAATATCTTATAACAATATTTATGTTTCATAAATAACATTTAATCAACATTTGCAACCCGCGATGGAAAGCCTAACTGTGACTGATTGATTACAATTACAAATGTTTAATTTTTACATATTTTTTTTAACTCCTTTTTCATGTATTTGATATTTATTATTTATTTATTTATATTTATTTATTTATTTTATTAGGAGAAAAAACAGGATACAAATACAGAAAGTAACTAAAAGGATAGATAAGTACAAACGTAATAGACAAATTTGACCCCATGAACAATTCTCACAAAGACACAATGTTATGATAGAATAGTGAGGACTGAGAATGAACTACAAAACAAGCTTATAACTATAATCATACGTAGTATCTCTTAGTAGTCTGTGCTATAATCAATCAGCGACTTGCGCATGATATGACAGAATACATATTTGTGATTAAAAAAAAAAAAAACAATTTGAAATGCAAACACCAAATACAGATAATGCAAATATAACATATATAACACAATATAACTTAGTAACATGCCCGCAACAGTAATAACAATACTTAAAAGAACAAATAAAACAAACGAAACGAAATAAAAAAAAATAAAAGGGAGTAGTCATCGGCATGACGCGGACGCGGCTTGAAAACGATGGTGTGATTCTTGGCACTAAAAACAAAAAAACCAGAAGCTGCGACGGTGTAAAGGTATAGGCGAAATCACTTACTCCGGTGCGAGGATTTTACTCACCTCTGACCTAAATTTGACTTTATTTAGGGAAAATATGTCAACATTTAAAAACTTCTTGATATACATGTTTGTCATGCGATAGATTGGGGCGCGCCGACCAGCATTTGTGCGGGTCCTAGGCAAGTGAAATAAAAATTTCGATCTAGTTTTTATGTTAGGTACCGCGTATTTTATTTTTTCTACTAAAATGGGCAATTGTATGCATTGCAATAGATGTTCCAGAGTACGAGCGTATCTGTAGAAGTTCGACGGTCGGCTAGCGAAGTAATTTTATATTTTATTAAGAGATCTTTATAGGATATATGCTTCAACCCTAGTTAAGTAAAAGGTAAAATAAAAATTACAGCTTTTTAACAAAAGTTAATTATAATTTTAATTTTATTGAAAATAGTCGCAAAGCGGACCTTAACTTTTTCTTATACACCGTGTTTTTTTTGATTTACGATAACTTCGGCATATTGTTAGGTACACGTATAGAAACTACGTGGTACATTAGATTTTAAATACTTATTGCAAAAAAAATAAAAATAAATGTTTAGAACAAAGTAATTAAATGTTGTGTCTTCAATCATTCTAAAAGGGTCTTTAGAGTTAACTCATAGTTAGTGTCAAATACGTCAAGTCAGCGTGACATACACACACACAAGTAAAGATAACACTTGACAGGTGCACGATCGCTTGACTTGGCGGGAAGTATCTTGCTTACTGTGTAAGAGGTCACCGGTTCGATTCCCAGGTGGGTCTCTTTTATTTATTAGAGTTTTTTTTATAAATTGATATTTTAATTACCCAGTATTTAACAATAACGTGCGTATCATAATTACATTTTAGGATAGTTAAATTTTTATCGTCGGTTGAGTGCAAACAAGCACCCTAAAATAACAAAACAAAGTGAAAAATTCTTTATTTCATAAATGGATTTAGCAGATTGCTCTAATTTTTAATATTCTCATTCATCGCAACTAATTACTTAATGGTTTATAAAATGAAAAAAATTCGTTGCGTTGTTGAAACAACGAACCATTGAAAACTCTTTACTCATAATAGGTAATTAAAAGAAAATTGTTAGGTATCAATTAAGAGCCTTTTACATTAGTTTAACGTGATTAACTGATTGATTTTAATAATTGAATATCTTTATAACCGTACGAGTTATCATATGTCTGTCTTCGGGAAATTAGCTTAATTTGACTTGAAGAACGTGCCCTTAAAGTTATCGTAAATCAAAAAAAACACGGTGTATATTATATAGGTAACTCATTACTAGGGTCATGTTTTAGCGAAAATATCCATCTACATATTGTTATAATAATTACAAGTCATAAAACAAAAAATAAACCGACTTCAATTTCCGTCAACCTCGGGAGTAGGTAGGTATACCCTAACAGGGCTAACAAATCAAAAAAATGTTCAAAATCAGAAACTAAAAGAAAAGAAAGAAAGAAAGAAAAACCTAATTTAAACGTTAGTACTTATATATCAAATTAAAAACTAATCTTACATCAGGCTCTTGGACTATGCAACTCGTATAACACGACAAAATTATAAACTCGAGCACTATTATTACCTATTCCGTTACTCAAGTAAGAAGATAGGTAACCAGTATATGCTGACCTGGCTTTAGTAGGTAGTAACTATTACTGGGAGATCTACTTACGCGGAACGCTCTTTAAGTAAGGTAGGTAATAGATTTTTGATGCGAATAAGTCGAAAACTGCGAAACTGAGGTGGGTAGTTAATAAAATAAATAATATTATTCCGCTCTTTTTGTGCCGAGGATTCAAAACTGTAATCATTGTGTCAGTAATTAAGTACCTACAGCTACTCGTAACTACCTACCTCGATCGAAGTTATAATTTATAAAATAATATTAATAATAATCTTACCTTTCGATATCTTTTGGCAGTGTAAATAATGATAAATGATAAATAATGATAGATCGCCATTCCTGTCATTATTTAAGCACCCATATGCTATACAGTACCTTTTGGCTTTTCGAGGAGCCATAGGTACATTTATTTAAACAAAAACTCGAATTATTTTCGCAGCGGCGTACGGGCGGCGCGCTTCAAGACGAGCGCTCGCGTGACACTCAACTGATTAGCCTTGTATAAAAGGCCGCACATTGAGTAGGCAATAACGCGGAGTGTCACCGGCCTGCTTTCGAGAGCCTAGCGCTCCGCGTGTTAGTAGTATATAGAAACAAGGGAGATATGTTATGGGGGCGTCAGGGGCGTGGTTCGTGACCCCTCGATATGGTCAAAATAGACATATCGGCTCAAAAAGCGTCAAGGGCTGTTACATTCACCGACCGATCGCTGTCAATACACGACCTCCGATGAAATGTTAAAATGACTGTTAGTAGCTTAAATTTGTGCAAAATTAGAAGTGCAAACGTTAATTTATTAAAATCAAGCGGCATAAAATACCACCGGTAAATTAAATTTTTAAGAATTATTTCTATTTTAAAATTAATATTAATGTATGTTCAGATTTTCGAGCGTAAGGTTCTGAACGTTATTTTTATCGACTATCAATAGAATTAAACGCATAAAACACAAGGAAAATAATTTTGAGAATTGTTTTTCGCTATAAGAAATCAGATTTCCGTTTTAACGAGCGAGTATATATATACATTTTACACTGTAAGCAAATAATATTCTGAATGGCGTACGTAAATAGGTACTTACTAAAATCAGAATTGGGTTCAACTTTATTGCAGATATAATTCATTCATTAGATTTAATATGTCTATCTCTCCGGCTAAATATCACAATCATTACATCGAAGTAATTTTTAAAATAAATAGATCAGGTTTATCTTATTTGTTAGTAAACTATGAGCATTAAATATTATAAAAGGTTAATTTAAGAAGCCGTCTAAGATTTTCAACCATTACGAATCAAGCGCATTACTCTTTCTTTTTAATCCTATTAATTATGTTAACTTTAATTAAGAGAATATGATGATATGTTGCATACTATCTTTTTTGGAATAAATTAAACTGGTAATATGCGTAATCCATACCTTGAAATAAAATTGGCCGTCACTTGAAGCGATCCAACAGGAAACCGTTGTGTTGTTCTGGTGTTGCCACACAAATCGTCAGTTTTTTAAGTGTGTACTGTCTACTTGTGTCAAATTGTCGCTAGTGTTTGTTATGTTACCTGTTGCCTGTTTACTGTTACTTGTTTTTTCTGTTAATTAAGGTTAGTTTTTTAGGTCAGGGTACCTCTGAAAATCAGCGCCGCGGTTTGACTGCGGCACAATGCTGAGAGGGATCCTGTTCAACGCAATGTTTTCTGTTTTTCATATGTTTATTTTTTGTTGTGTTGTGTGCGTTGAATAAATATTTTCTATTTCTATTTCTATTTCATTGTAAAACGAGTCTATGAATGTATTTTTTTTAAGATTCTTGCACGGGGGTGAGGATTTAATTTATTTGGCTGTTCACAATGGAGTGTTGGCCCCTACTCTGATGTATGGTAGTGAATGTTGGGTGTGGCAGGATAAGCATGAAAGTCGTATAAATGCAGTAGAAATGCGCTCTTTGCGTAGTATGTGTGGTGTAAAACTGTGTGATAGAGTAAGGAATGAAAACATCAGAGAGAAGTGTGGTCTGAAAGAAGATGTAGTGACTAAAATTGAAAAGGGCATGCTTCGATGGTTCGGTCATTTGGAAAGGATGGATGAAAAAAGATTGACGAAAGAAATTTACAGTGCTAAAGTGAGTGGAAGGGTCGTAAGGGGGCGCCCTAGGCGTACTTTTTTGAATCAAATCGGGGAAATACTGGAAAAGGGCCGAATCTTAAGTACCCGAAACCGACGTGCATGCATGACTCGATGTATGAATGTGGAAGAAGCGAAAGGGTATTGTCAGGATCGTAGCAAGTGGAAAGAAGTGGTCTCTGCCTACCCCTCTGGGAAACAGGCGTGATTTATGTATGTATGTATGTATGTATTTTAAACGATGAAGTTTTTAGTTAGTCGTAGTTAGTTAGTCGGTTAAAAAGATACCGCTGGTATACTGCTGGACATAGGCCTCTCCCAAGGCACGCCACTTTACTGGATCTTGAGCTTTGAGCATCCAGTTGCTGCCAGCCACCTTGCGCAGATCGTCGCTCCATCTAGCAGAGGGGCGTCGAACACTAAGTTTGCCTATGCGCGGTCTCCACTGCAGAACTCGATTACTCCATCGTTCATCAGTTCTGCGACAGATGTGACCAGCCCACTGCCACTACAGCTTGCTTATTCGAGTAGCTATGTCGGTAACTTTAGTTCTCTGTCGAATTACTTCATTTCGGATTCTATCCCTTAGAGATACTCCAAGCACAGCTCTCTTCATAGCTCGCTGAGCAACTTTTAGCTTACGGACCAGTCCCACCGTCAGTGTCCAAGTTTCGGCTCCGTATGTCATCACGGGTAAGACGCACTGGTCAAAAACTTTCGTTTTTAGGTTTTGGTGTATGGGTGACGAGAAAACATGACGTAGCTTCCGGAATGCCGCCCAGCCAAACTGAATCCTCCTATCGGCTTCCTTCTCGAAATTGTTCCTACCTTATTGCAGGTTTTGTCCAAGGTAGACGTAATTGTCGACAATTTCGAGAAGTACTCCATCTGTAGAGAAAAGACGAAACGGTATGTATTTAAGAATTTCGTGTATTATCTTATTTCCATTTCAATCAAGTCTACTGTTTTTTCTTCATAATCGTCGCTAAGCAACTTACAGATAATCCTAGGTTCTACATAGACACCAAAGTAAACATGTGCGACAGTCCCCGGTAAAAAGAACCGGAAGGTCGAGAACATAACTAATAGTAATATCACATAGCATCTAACCTTAACAACAATCAAAGTAACTATTGCGTTAAGTTATACATAATAACAAAACAAACTAAACAATTTAACGTATAAACAACGTACATAAAATAATTAGAAACTGAAGTCTTTAAACCTACTTGGCGGTCTCACGATTCGTCCAGACCGTGTGGTATTCAATTTTTGAAGACCTTTATCAGAATCGGGAGACTCGTCAGTTGGTTTCTCGTCACATCTAGTCGGAGTCATAGGTCGGTCAACGAGTAGTCCAACATTGTCTGCGGATGAAATTTCGAGTGGGTAGAGTCGCTGCGCAGGCCTAACTAACTCTCCAGTAGCCGTGCGGATTTTCGCAACTCGTTTTTCCTTATCTTTTCCTTCAAACACCTCTATCACGATACCGATCGGCCAGTTAACCCTTCTGTGATCGTTTACAATTTCCACAAGAACAATGTCGCCTACCATGAAGTCACGCACCTTTGGTCTTCGAGGCTGCACGAGCGTGCTTAAGTATTCATACCTGAAACGCTGTCTCAAATCCTCTCGTAGCTTTTGACAATATCTCGTGCGAAGGTTCAAGGACTTCCTATCAACTTGATCAACATCTGCAACATCGTGTAGAAACGAAGGTTGTATGAACATTGCCGGAGTTAACGGACGGAGCCCATCAATACTCGTGTCGACATAAGTGAGGGGCCGATTGTTTATGGTGGCCTCGCAATCACATATTATGGTGACCAATTCTGTCAAATTAACTGACGCTCGTCCTAAAAGCCGTCTTAGCATTGACTTGACTACACCAATTAGTCGTTCATAGAATCCACCCCACCAAGGGGCGCTGGGAGGTAAGAAATTCCATTTAATCTGTGTAATTGATGAAAAACAAAGTATCTCGTTCCAATCTAAACAGTTAAACGCCTTATCCAGACCACGAAAGTTAGTAGCGTTGTCACTATACAAACACGAGATCCTTCCTCTACGTGCAATAAAACGCCTCAAAGCCATGATAAACTCAGAGGTAGACAACGACTCAACAACCTCTAAATGTACGGCTCGGTAGGTAGCGCAAGTGAAAAGTACAATCCACGCTTTACTTCCTGATTTTAACAAAAGAGGACCCGCTAAATCTACTCCGGAAACTTCAAAAGCAGTGCTAGCTTCCATACGTCCCTCAGGTAAACTCCCCGTTGTCGGCTGAAAGGGCTTGGCTTTAAAGCGCTTGCATTTGACACAAGAATTCACTACCTTTCTACATAGCCTACGTAAACCAACGATCCAAAAACGTTCACGAAGATTAGACATAAGCGTCTGCACACCAGCGTGTTGCAAAACGAAATGTCGCTGGTGCACTAAGCGTTGAACTATTGGCTCGTTTCCTGGTAGAACAATAGGAAATTTAAAATCGGTACTCTCCCTACCCAAACCTAGCTTTGTTTTGAGTCGTATAATATCCTTGTCATCGACGAAGGTTTCTAAGTTGCTGCTCTTTAACATTGCGTCTCCATAACTGCTCTGAATCAGTCTAATGAGGGCGTTTTCCGCATTTATAAATTCATCAAACGAAAGCTCCTTCATGAATGGCTCTGGTTTTATTCTTAATCTAAAGATCCAACATATCATCCTAACGATTTTGGTATAAACAGAGAAGTATCGCAACCTTTCCAAAAGGGAATCACATTGTGTAACCATCGCGGCAACGGTCTTTCTGCGCTCCTTTTCAACTTCACTGAAATCAGTTTCAAAGGCAGCGATTGGCCAGTCTTCCTCGTCTAATCGTAACCAATCAGGGCCTTCGTGCCAGTGACTCTCAAACAAACCTTTGGGGGATATACCTCTCGAAGGAATGTCCGCTGGATTGAGGTTGCCAGGAACGTGTCGCCATTCGGAAGCAGAGGTGAATGATTTTATTTCATTAACTCTGTTCGTTACGAACACGCTCCAATCACCATGTCCTTTAATCCAAGTTAATACGACGCTGGAATCTGACCAATAATACACCGGACAGTTTTCTAACGCCAGAGATTTTACGATCGTTTTGGCTAATCTTACTCCTAGTGCCGCTGCGATTAACTCGAGGCGCGGAATGGTATTTTTTTTCAGTTTGCTTATTGGGGTGACTCTGGATTTAGCTTGTACTAAGCTTAGGTCAACCCGTTCCCCGCATTTTGATCGTAGAAAAATGCATATTGCATGTGCAACTTGACTCGCGTCACAGAAGACATGCAGTGAATTTTCACTTTCACTTAGAGAAACCGTAGCAAGCCGCCTAGGGATAGTTACCTTGTTAATAAAATGTGCTTGCTCCAGCCACGCTCTGAACTCATCTGCTAACTCTGCAGGCAGCTCGTCGTCCCAAGCGAGTTTCATAGGCCATGTCTTTTGCAGTATTATCTTAGGCACAACTGACGTAGCACAGACCATACCAATAGGATCGAATACTCTCTGCATAACCGATAACAACGATCTCTTTGACAATTTCCCATCTGTAATTTTTAAGGTATTTGCATTAGAACTGAGACAATCTTCTTCAATGTGCCACAGTACACCTAAAACCGAAATAGATTTTGTTTGATCGCAAACCTTGACTGGACTCGAAACCCAATCTCTCAGATCAAACTTACCATCGCTCATTAGTTTTCTCGACTCACTGATGAACCTATTTAAAGCGAGTTCCGAAACAACACTTGTAACACAATTATTTACATAAAAAGAACCTTTTAACTTCATCGCAGTCTCCTTTAAATCCGATGGGCAGCTGTCAAGATGATGGTTAATTGTAGCAATCAGGTGAAACGGACTTGAAGCTACACCAAAAACTACGCGCCTATGCCGATAAGTTACGGTTCCCTTGCCCGTATCGTTTACGTCTAACCACCACAAAAATTGTAAATAATCCCTATCACTAGGAGATAACGATATCTGCAGGAAAGCCTTCGCGATGTCAGCAGTGACGCCAATGGCTTCTTTGCGGAAGTTTATTAAAATCTGCGGTATTTGCTCTAGCAAGTTAACGCCCTTCTCGAGACACGAATTAAGCGATATGCCGTTAGCGTCCCGAGCCGATGCATCAAAAACGGGCCTAATTTTAGTTGTCAAACTAGCCTCTTTTATCACGGCGTGGTGCGGCATATAATGACCCTTAACACCTTGGTCTGGAGCAATTTCAATGATGCCTAACTCTAACCACTGTTTAAACACTTCATCGTACTGTGTAATCTTACCTAGTTGGTGGAGCCGCTGTGTCGTAGAACTCAGCCTCTTATTTGCCACGTAATAGTTTGTTTGTGGGCGCGGCACGTTACACCACGGCAGTGATACCTCATAACGTCCTTCCTCGTTTACCGTTATGGTTCTTTCGAAATTCTCGAGTACCTCGGCGTCATGCAGGCTCTTCGAGTTTTGCTCAACGGGGTCTTTTATACCTAGGGTTTCCAAATTCCACAGATCTGAAATGTTTATACGAGAAAGACAATGAAGTGTAGTTGTCGTATTGACTAACGAGCTATAAATTCCCGTCGCGGGGCCTTGAATTGTCCAGCCCATCTTGGTTTTGATTGCGGTCAAAGTACTACTTACATGAACGAATTCGCCGGTTAAAAGTAAACTAGAAAAGTCAGCTCCTATCAATAGTTGAATTTCGTCAGGTGAGTCCGCGGTATCAGTCAGTAAAATTTTACGCTTTTGTAACTGTTCAATTATTTCATTAGAACTAATTTTCGGCAAAAATCTACAAATGTTTTCCTGTTCTATTGTTGATATTTTAATTTCAAAGTCATTTGTCAGACTTCTGACAGAAATGTCGTAAATTTGACGTTCTTCCGTGTTTTCTTCTTTTCCACCAAATAGAGAGTGCGTTATGAACTCTTTTCTCACCGGTTTTAAGTTTAGCTTCTCAACAAGATCCTTGCGTACATACGACCTCTGTGCACCACTATCTATGAGAGCACGCGCGCGAACCGACTTCTTGCCGTCGTTAGATGCAACTTGCACCACTATGGTTTGCAGTAGAGTGGTCGCGTTCAACTCGCAGTGCAAGTTATTTGACTTTTCGGGTTCTGGCTTATTCTTGCTGGTACTTTGTTTGTTGTTCATGTCAGGGCACACCAAAACAGAGTGACGTTTTTTACAACATAGGCACTTAGGGAAGCTCTTACACCGTTTTGCAGTATGATTTGGCCTCAAACAGATTAAGCACGCCTTCATAGCTTTAATAAACTCAGTTCTCTGTTCGAGCGTCATCTTTGCTGCTTTATGGCACTCTGCAGTGCAATGCGTTTCTTTGTCGCACCAGATGCATACAGAATATGTATTTTTGCGGTTGTCTAGTTTTGTTTCCGCGACAAAACAGCATGTAGGTACCTTAGAATTGGATGTGGAGTTATGAATTGCACCTTGATGAGCCAATTGTATCCTTTCTTCCGATTCTACTTCTAATCTAAGAAAATCTACTAGTTTAGATAAATCGTTGTTAATTTTGCTATCAGTAGCTCGACACCGGTTCCACGCTCTAAGTACCTCATCTGGTAAGGCAGACTCTACCATTGGGAATAAAATCGACGCATATTTATCTTTTGTGACACCTAAAGTTTCAAGTGCTTGTAAATGCGTTTGTAGGCTGTCATAAAGCGCCGGTAGTTCCTTTGCATTTGGTGGTCGCTGACCTTTTTCTTGCATTAATGTTAATAGTCCTCTAACATAAGATTCTATCAAGACATCATCACGCGCAAATCTGGATTTGAGAGCATCTAAGGCCTTCTTATAGTTCTTACCGCTGGGTGGGTAGCTCTCGACAAGCTGCCTGGCGCTAGAAAGAGGTTCCATTGATTGGAGCAAGTATTGGAACTTGTCCGAATCGTTAATGTCTGGATCCTCGTCGATTTTGACAAACTGGCCCCAGAAAAGCAACCATCTCTTCACCTCTCCATTGAACTTAGAAATTTCTAGTTTAGGCATCTTCACCTTACGCTCTTGCGGATGTTTCATTGTGGACTTGGCAGACTTTAACGAGCTAGCGCCATCGGAATCTTTCTTGGCTTCGCTCAAGTTTTGGTACTTGGCCTTCAGCTCTGACCATCGAGCTTTATATGGTACAGCTCTGTCTTGGTCATTTTCATAAGCTGCTTCATTGAAGACGTCGGTCTCGCACCAAACATCCCTCAAAGTAATTTCACAAGCAAACAGCTCTTCTGCGCAATCAGAGAGCCTACAGAATTTACCCTCTACATAAGTAATCGATTCCTGCTCGTCCTTGTGCTTTTGAAAAGCTTCTTCAAGGGCGTCAGCTGCTCGAGTAAAATCCTTGCGGAATTGGGTTCTTTTCCGTTTTAATGCCTCCATTATTTCTATTGCACGTCAGTGTTAATCCTGCTTACTTTGTATTTTTTTTTTAACTATTTACACGGTCGCCATGTAAAGAAAAGACGAAACGGTATGTATTTAAGAATTTCGTGTATTATCTTATTTCCATTTCAATCAAGTCTACTGTTTTTTCTTCATAATCGTCGCTAAGCAACTTACAGATAATCCTAGGTTCTACATAGACACCAAAGTAAACATGTGCGACACCATCGACAGTTATCGGCCCGGGAATGACATGCATGTTGAACATCACTTTCGTCTTGTCTAAGTTCATACACAGGCCGATGCGTCGGGAGGATTCATTTAGGCTACTCAACAATACCTGAAGTTCCTGCAGTGATTTCGCCATAACAACAATGTCGTCTGCAAAACGTAGGTGTGAAATGTATTGGCCATTTATATTGATGCCTCGCCCAGTCCAGTCAAGTGTTTTCAAAAGCTCTACGCACTTAGTCCACCTTCGCTCAAACGCCAACGCTGATTTGCCCTCCTAATAAAAAACAAAAATCCGCCTTCAAAAACGCAAGAAATAACTTATTTTAAAATAGTAGATAGATAATAACTGAAGTCGGCGTCCTACAAAATTTAGTACCAAGAGCCGACTTAAGTTGGACTGTAGGTATTATCTAACATTTTAAAATAAATTATTTCTTGCATTTTTGAAGGCGGGTTTGTTTTTAATAAGGTTTAATTTATTTCATCCTTTTTAGTGATTAACCCTTCGTATGCCTAGAATCTGGCAAACGAAAGCGTGACCTAAGAAAGCGCGGCAATTTAAAAAATATATATGTGGTTTTACTTTATTATAGTAGGAAAATAAATATTTGATACTTGTATAAGTCCTGCAGGCCTATTGCCTAACGTACTCACGGTCGCAATCGTTTTCATTTTTGACATTTCGAAGACGAGTCTGCTGTCAAAATGAAAATAAATTGACGTTACGTGGAACGATTCCACGTAACGTCAATTTATTTGAAAGCGATAGCGAGCCATTTCTGAAACCAAGTGAATGAATGATTTGCCAAAAATTGGTTTTACGTAAGTAAAATGACAATTTGTAGTTGGATTCAAGCCGATTGCGAGTTGTCAAACGAAAGCGGAGCCTCCGTTCTAACCAAAGAGCAACCGTGTTGACCGAGTTAGTGATCGTAAGTAGGTTTTTATTATAATTTATACTAAAATAAAATAATAATTCACTTAAATGGGCTCCTTGGAAATGTAAAATAGCTCGAATATGTTTTTCTTTGAACAGAGTGATTCAATATGGCTCATAGCCATTTGCTGGCGATTGCTGAGAAGGAGCGTCTGAAAACGCAAGTGAAGGTGTTGAGGCGGCTTCTGAGGCTAGCCAGCAATCCTCTGGAGATGTCCAACCACTTTTCAAGGCAAATGTCAGGCTGGCAAAGTCACAATTCGTTAGGTCGTGCATTGAAATTTGCCTTGCCCTCTAAAGTTGGCAGCGCAATACAGTCGGAGCTGAAGGTATTTATACAAATTTATTGTATCAAGTGATTACTAAGTAGCTTAACTCCTAGCGATTTGCGGGCGAGTTCAAAGCGAGGCAAGCGCGAAGCGAGTTCGCGGGAAGCTCGCGGCGAGTGCTCCGCATTTTGGATAGAGCCTCATCACACTATCGATTTGTAAGTGAATTCGAAGCGAGGCGAGCGCACACTGAATTCGCTAAGCGCTTGTGTCGCTTTGAACTCGCTTGCAAATTGCCAGTGTGATAAGGCTCCCACAGAGACAGTGTATGCGTGGTTCTATTTTCTGTGCAAATATAAAATTGAATGTTTTATGTCCATGCAGCTAAGTTTGCACACAACATTTTGAGTGTATAATTACTATTATACTATTGCAGGTGCTAGCAGCCATCAGAAGGGCCTAAGGTCCTTTGGTCCCAATGCGCAAAAACATTTCTGAGCATTCAGGGTCTGTAATGGAAACGGCCCCAAAGGGCGCAGACGTAGCTGTCTCCGCACGTTTGGCACTTTGATTAGATCTTTGATCTTTATACAAAGTAGACATTACTTAACATTCAAAACATACTGTATAATATCAGTTTATTTCAAATAAATTATTTGCTTCTACCTATTGTTTGGGATGTTTTATTTTCTGTAAATTGGGTATTTTTACAATAAATATTTAAGTATAAAATAACAATTCAAATACAAAAAATATATTATGCTATAAAATTACTTTTTTCTGTATCGGCCCTTGATCTAGCCGTCTAGAGGTCTTAAGGTGTTGCTGGTCAATCAATCAGTCAATCAATCAATCAATCAAAATCTTTATTTGCATAAACATAGGTTATAAATTGATGTTTAATAAAAAATGTTGAGCACTATGTTTCGCCATAAGGCATACAAATAGCTAGCGTATTAGCATGCCGCTAGCGGCATGGAATATAATTAGAATAAAAATTACAAGTGGTGATTAAAATAAAACAGAATCAAAAATAACACAGAAATATTTTCTAGAAATAATCATTAATATAATCATTCAAAGAATAATAAGCCTTATTTACTAAAATGTGAAACAATTTGTTCTTAAATTCTCTTTTGTCGTCTATTTCTAATATTGCTTTTGGTAACTTATTAAAAAGCTTTGGCGCCATTCCCAATATGCTTTTGGATAATAAAGCGGTTTTAAAGTTTTTTGTATTTATTTTACCTCGCTGGCGTAAACTATTGAATGTGGGGAATTTACTAATGTTACACTTTACAAATATTATACACTCAAATATATACAGGCAAGGAAGGGTCAGTATTTTTAATTTGATGAAATGCGGTCTGCATGTATCAGTGGGTTTAATATTACATACAGATCTTATGCATTTTTTCTGTGCCCTAAATACAATGTCTCTGTCAGTGGAATTTCCCCAAAATATAATACCGAACCTGAGAGTCGATGTAACGTGAGCATGGTACGCGGCGAGCACTGCTGGTTGATTGACTACTTTATTTAACTTATGTAAGGCATATGAAAATTTATCAAGTTTTGTGCATACACATTCAATTTGATTTTTCCATGTCAGTTTATTATCTAATATTAGTCCCAAGAATTTAGTTGTATCCGTGTCATTGATTATGTGTTCGTCGTATTCTACTGTCAAATTAGGAACTCTATTAGCTATTTATACATACAAATGCATGCCCTTTATCTCTGCCCGCCTCGTCCAACTCCTCGCCGTTCTTGTTCGGCTGACGAGTTTGCCACCGCGCCCGACAGCAGCGAGTTCAGCGCCGCCCGCCGCACGCCGCCGCCTTGACCGCCGCGACCACCGCCCCCGGCACGCGCCGCCGCGCCGGGCCAGCCGGCATCCGCGGAGTGCATGGCGAGCGCTACTGGTGGTGCAGTGCGCCGCATGCGATGGACTGTAACTACGAAAATTGCAAGCATATTACGGGGCCACAGAGAGAGGAACTAACCTCACTGCGCTGCATATCGTGGATCGAATGCTGCTTCTGTTTCAGACGCTTGAATTGACGTTCATTGTCCCAATAGTTGTTTCGGCGAAAGGTCTTATAGCGAAGAGTCTCGACCAACCAACATCTTAAGACACTCTCTAGATGGCTAGATCAAGGGCCAATACAGAAAACAGTACTTTTATAGCATTTATTTTTTATATTTGAATTGTAATTTTATACTTAGATATTTATTGTGAAAAAACCCAATTTACAAAAAATAAAACATCTCAAACAATAGGTAAAAGCAAATAATTTATTTGAAATAAACGGACATTTTACAGTATGTTTATAATTAGACCCCTGAGACTGTAGTACTACCACGTAGTTCAACTGGTAGTACAAATGATAGACCATAAGGTCACTAGTACTACCAGTAGTACTAGTGACCATAGCGGAGGACCGGTAGTACAACTGTACTTGTTCATTGCAATACCTACTCTTTACTGTTGATTCTGTACTGGCACTGGCCAAGATAAATATAATAAGACTGAAGTAGATTTGATATCTAAGTATGATAGCTAAATCTAGTTAGTCTAGTAAGTGACATGAGTGTCTATTCTATTTGTGCATCAACGCTGGATCATACTAGATCTGCTGATTTATCAAATAAACAAAATGGACAATTCAGCTTCAGCTGAAATAAAAATCGTATAACGCGGACGTGGCAAAGTGCTACTAAATAACGGTCACCAATACTATTTACTTAAAAAATATAAAGACTTAAATTACATTCGGAGGTGCAGGAATTATAAATCTACAAAATGCAACGGAACTGTGACCGTTACTGCGGTAAGTTCCTTTATTTGAAATTATTTATATTAATGTCTACTTTGTTTAAAGATCAAAGATCTAATCAAAGTGCCAAACGTGCAATGACAGCTATGTCTGCGCCTTTTGGGGCTATTTCCAGTGCAGACCCTGAATGCTCAGAAATGTTGTTGCGCATTGGGACCAAAGGACCTTAGTCCCCCTTCTGGAACCTGCAGTTAATTATTGTATAATAGTAATTAAACTCCTGATCGTCATAGGTCATATCAGGAAGTGGTCATATCGGGAGGTGGTCATATCGGGAGGTGGTCATATCGGGAGGTGGTCATATCGGGAGGTGGTCATATCAGGAAGTGGTCATATCGGGAAGTGGTCATCACCAACCGAAAGGATCCAAACATGTAGTAACGCCTAGTTTATGTCATTTCATACTATTTTAAGAATATCTGGAAAGATAAAACCTCAAACTACTTCTTTATTTTCTCATTTCGAATGTTAGGTTTGACGTCTGTCCCAGATTCCATTCGATACTTTTGCTCAAAGACTACTATTGTATACTTGGGTATAGACTGGTAACTCTGCTCTTTTTTCTGTTCTTGCGATACCTACGTGCTGCCATCTAGTTCGTCTAGTTAAAAGCTCAGCTTTGCGTATGTGTGTGTAGGCACGTGCTTACACATAACCACATACGTAAGTTATTCGCTGACCCCTTTATTCATACAATATCACAACAGTATTTAAAGACCACTAATAGTTAAAATGCGTTGTTGGCACACATTAACTATTATAATTTAAACACTGTTCAAATATTATATGAAAAAGGGGTTAAAGGTTGATTTAGTGTAAGTAATACAAAAAAGAACATATCAGGCGTGATGGCAATATTAATTACCTTGAAAACTGATAAACTCCAAAGAAAATAGTCAACATTGATCTAAGTAGTCAACGCGATACGTTTTGGTTAATTGAATAAGTTGGCGCAGTTACAATATAATTATACTTAAAACACATCGTTCTTTCGCGAAATGATGAACTTTTTAATAACCTACTTATTAAAACGGTTTGCCGTAAGTATAAGTAGTGGCTTTACCCATTTCGCAAATGAGCGACGGGCATTTAATTAATACGCTGCGCCGCGCCTGATCAGTTCTTATTTGAATAAACCAGTGAGAAGTTGACATCTTTTCTGCCATCCACTGAATACAGGATCCCTTAAGAACGACAAAATTATAAGTCCCGTGACATCCCTGGCGAATTTCACAGGTTGTAAAAAAACCATTTTACGGACCATTATTTTCCCAATGGTTTTTAATAGCTTATATAACTAATTCTCTCTGTAAGGATCATATATTTAATGGGTCTTCCTTATGCTGCGGCCGTATCTACTGGCATCTCATTTTTAACAAAGAAAGAAAGATACTTTACAACAACGTCTTAACTACTTTTAACACGAATATTTTTTAAATCCCCAGATGAGGTCGCAGCGTACCTATTTCGAGATTTCGAGGAATGCAACTAATTACACGTCATGTAAACATATGAAAATGTATAAATCATTTATTACATTGAAGTTTATTGTGTTTAAACCTAGTAGGTACATTCGCATTAAAAGTATTTGCTAAATCCATAACAATAACATAATTTGAGTAACAATTTAATGAAGATACGTTTTCAATACAAATTAGCATAATTGTGATGATGACCCATATTGAACATGTAAACCTACTCTAGTAATAGAGATTGTAAATCTAGAAATTAACATAAAGTGAAAAAATAGTTACGGACGTCAGACCTTAAGGTTCCGAAAATTGAGCTTTGTTATTAAGCCTATTTTTAGATGGGTCACTTTTTTACGACTATGATTATAAATTACTTCATTTTTTCCATTCATTTAGCACAATATTTACTTAAGGTTGGCGTCATGGTTGGGTATCAATTTGTAAGGGGCATTTTCAATGCTTACTAAGAATGTTGGACGTTGACTTTTATATCCGACTTTTGCAGTGCAAGCTTGTCCCAAATAATAAAAAAAAACACATCTATCCTATTTGCATGATAACTTTTACACCTCAGCAATTGTCTAAGTTAAACATTATGATAATTACAAATACAAAACTGAAAATAGAGAATTGTGACAATCAGAAATCAGCACATCGACGAAAAATTACTAATTTTTAAATCAATTTATGGAGCGATTTAATCTACGAGCGGGCCCACATTTCGGATTTGATTGATTTATCATAACGCCTTTATCATATCAAATCCAAAAAGTGGGCCCGCCGATTAAATCGTTGTCCAAAAAAGGTGACCTGTCGCTTCGCCTAGTTTAATTACGCAGATTTTCGTTTCGCAGACAACTATTGGCAGACCTTTCTTTTGGCCGAGTAACGTTTGGTATAATTTCGTTACGCCTATTATTTGCTTCGCCGAATAGTCGGTAGACAGTAAAGCGATACGCAGAGTTACGTTTAGTCGATTGTTTGTTTCGTAATTGTTTCATTTTACCGAACAACTGTTCGTCGATAGGTACATGATATAAGCAGAGATGTGACATGGCATCATTATTGTTTAGTAGATTTAAGGTTCAGTCGATGTTTGTTTCGGCATTTTTTCAGTTAAGTAACTGTACAACTGTTGCATTTTTATGGAAGACTAATCAGGGCAGATCCGACTCGGATAGGTTAGGTTAGAAGGTCAAGGCGGGAGCCAAGCTCCGAGGTTTTTTTTTTTTATCTCAGTAAATAACAAACACAACAAAGTCAATTTAAAAATAGGTAAATTATTAATAAACTGAGCAGTTACTTAGGGCAAATGATACTAAGGTTCATCGGAACTTGACTAAATGACAACAATAATAACATCAAAACTTATGCGGGTACATAAGGAAATCACGAAGAATTTATACCGCCACTAATCAGTGTTTATTACACGGCATATAAAACCACCAATGATGTCATAGCGTAATCCAGACACATTCGCAGTATTTGATGCCATTCCCAGTGCAAAACGAAAATGTGGCAAATGAATAATAGTTGAATCGTTTAAAAGCGAACAGTTGTTCGAGCAAACATTCAAAATGTGTAGTGATTAATAGGCTTAACGAATTTCTGCCAATAGTGGTTCAGGTTACTGACTCATAAGCCAACTAAAACAGCTGCTAAAGGTTGAGTTACGAAACGTTAGTCTGCGAAACAATACATCTACGAACAAATCCATCGGCGTACCGTTACTCGGCGAAACGTTGTCTGCCAATCAATAATCTGCCAAATAATTGTAAGCGAATCATTAGGTAACCCGTTGCGCAAAATGATTTCAAAGTTAAGTAGTCCTTTTTGGTCGGTGAGCTTTAAAAATTGCCCCCCAGAGAGTCGATTTTTGAATGCCACTTGTGATTATTTGACTTTTGTAAAAAATAATGGGTGCCAAAAGATTTTAAAGTAAATTTGTCAAAGGAGCTAAACTCTTGAAAATGGGAAGAACATGAACACTCAGTCTGATCTCATAAGCATCGAAAATCTTGCTGAAAATTATAAAAAACCGATTGCGAAATAAAGCAGAAGAATTAATTGGCGAAGACCAATATGGATTCGGTAGAAACAAGGGCACAAGAGAAGCTATATTGGCTTTACGAACGATAGCTGACAAAAGGATGGATTTGGGCACATAAGTATATAGCTTCATGATTTGGAAAAAGCCTTTGATAGAGTTGATTGAAGAAAGATGATGGGAACACTAGGCAAGCTAGAATAGATTATAGTGATAGGTGGATTATCATGGCATTGTACAAATATCAGGAAACGGTTATGAATATCGGGGAAAAACAAGGAAAAGCAAGGATGAGCTAAGGAGTGAGACAGGGTTGCACGATTTCAGCATTTTAATTTTTATATCACTACATAGTATAAAACAAATTCGCTTTTTCTGTCCCTATATCCCTATGTATGCTTAAATCTTTAAAACTACGCAACGGATTTTGATGCGGTTTTTTTTAATAGATACAGTAATTGAAGAGGAAGGTTTATATGTATAATACTTTAATCCGGAGCGAAGCAAGGGCGGGTCGCTAGTATTTATATAAAGTCCCATTAATAAAGTCAAAAATGATAATGTACAGGCAGTAAAATTTAATGGACATAATGTCATGCAGATGGAGTTTTGCACTATATGCAACCGAGGCGTGGACTGGACTCTAATACAGGGGGATAGAGAGAGGCGGGAGGCGATTGAGCTGTGGTGCTGGAGAAGGATGGAAGGCATTAGTAGAACGGAGATGGTATCCAATCAAGAGGTATTGGCGAGAGTAAAAGAGAAGAGAAGGATATTGGAGTGTGTGGAGATCCAGAAGAATTGGGATGATTGGCCATTTATTGCAGCACGACATGCTTATTAAAAGGGATCGTATCATAATATATAGAGTTCAAAATACCTAATGGTTCATAATACATAATGTTCATAATATACTGGGTGGAAAAAATGTATGGGCTCTGGAGGGGATCTACCTTAAATTATTAAGTTAGCTCACTTTACTAAAAGGAAACATTCCTTTATTTTTTAAAAGAAACATAACTACATTCAAAGATCTTTTAAAATTCACCTGCCTCAACCGGGAATCGAACCAACTAAAATTTAAAAAACAAACTCGCGCTATTTTTTTAGACGAATTGGGAGCATTATTGTACAGGATAAAATTTATCCAATAAACATTTCACCTTACACTCATCTGTTGTACGAGATACCCATCAAATTGAATATTTATTACAAGTTCTTTATTAATAATACCTAGTACTGTTCATTTGTACAAGAAGTAAGGGTTGCGGTAGAAAATGTTATTGGGAGCAAACACCACAACACTTTGCAGAGGGCTGGCTACACGAAATGAATTTCAATTTAAATAGTAAGTTTGTGTATCCGGAACGAGGGGATCATTTCGAGCAACTTATAAGTTAAATTATTAAGATTCTTTTCTCTTCTTAATATCCGTGTACGTTATAAAAACGTTTCATGTTTATGTGTTCTTCGTATTGATGATAAAATAAAATTAATATTAGTTTTCACTTTTTTATTTCAAAGACCAAATGTTTATTGGACAGATTTCATTCTGAACAATAATCCCACCGATTCGAATAATAAAATGGAGATATTACGAAAATAGTTTATTTTTTATTTTTAGTTGGTTCGATTCCCGGGTGAGACAAGCTAATTTCAGAAGACCGTTGATTACAGATATATTTCTTTAAAAAATAAAGGTATGTTTGCTTTCAGTAAAATGACCTAACTAAAGGATTTAGTTAGGACATTTTAGGTAGTAGTTAGGTAGTTCCCCTCCAGGGCCCATAGATTTTTTCTACCCTGTATAATGGTTTTATTTCTGAAACCGAATACTTTTAGGAATTTTTAAAAGGCCATTACGTAGAGCCCGTTTGGTTAGGTTAGGTTTGTTTTATAAGAATTCTGAAAAAAATACGGTTTCAAAAATAAAACCGTTATACATTATAACCAAACCAAAAACATTAAAGAGGTAAAGATTGAAGGAAAGAGTGATAGAGCAAGACGAAGGAGAAGCTACGTGTCGTTTGTAGAGAGAGGTGAAGGAGCTGTCAGAGAAAAGAGAAGATTGAATGGAAATTACTCCACCGACAAGAGCAGCAGGGCTCTTAAATTAAAAGAAGAAGAAACAATAACTGATGGGGCGGCGACCCCCTTTACGAGTGGGTTGAATGGACTCGTTATTAGGACAGGCGTGACTTTCAAAAATATATACTTCAACAAATCAGTAATTCTCGGCCATTTTGGTGTGCTTAGGCAATAAATTCATGTGATTCAAAAATCGACCCCTTCTGGCTGTTTCGAATGTTTTTAACAAAAGTTCCACTTCCCCTATGTTACAAATCTTAGTCCACTGTTATTTCATACTTGTAAGTAACTTATAACTGCACCGTAGCTTTTATTTTCATTTACTCGAAATTCCGTTCCTTTCTTCAGGATTAATTTCGTGAGTAGGTAGATAGGTATGTAAGTAATACCGCTGATATTTTCATGCCTCCCTTTTCTTTGAAATGAGTCGAATTTATATAATTGTCCACAATATTGTACGAGTGCACCATGTAAAGAATATAATATGGTTTCTTATTTATTAGTATTATTAGCATTTTCCCCTTTTCGTGTTAATTTTCCTCTTTCCCATTTAAATTGCTTCTATCTTTTAAACAGGACCTGCTTGTTTTGTCTGTGTTATCCATAGTTTTATTCAATTATTTTTTCATTTTGATTATTGGTTGCAATCCTATGAACCCTTTCTCAAACGGTCAATTATTTTTCAGCTTGACATTCCCGGAACAAGACCATTGATTTTCACGACGTTGGCCAATACATTTCGCTAATTGATGCTTGGAAGGCGGCGTCAAGGCCAAGTCTATAAAATAATGACAATAAACTCTTTTTAAACAAAGACTCACTAATCTTAGAAATATTGTTTTTTATGATGATCAGCCATGGTGTTCTTTGAGTTGGGTATTTCGCTTCATCTTCATCATAAGGGAGACGACACTCACTGTTTTGCTCTAACACCCGTTACATAACGGAAGTACCTACAGCAGGTCTTCACTGCAGGTCATAATGTCAATATTTTCTTTTTCACGGATTATACCAGACAGGATCATTGTCTAAATAAGTGATCTAGTTATAACTGGGTCATCCTTCCTTGCTCTGGACACAACACCTCCTCCAAGAATCTCTTGTAACCTAGAAATAATTATTTTGTATTAGATTGCGCGAAGTCATTAGATGGTAACGAGTTTACGTTACGGTCGATTCTAAAAATTTATGTGACAATCCAGATATCTGAGTCTTCCTATAATGATTTCTTTTAGGTACAATTTTGAAACGTTACCCTTATGATAGTGGTACGAGTAGGTATCATAGTGTGTCATTAAAGCGTTTAATCTAGAAAATTTATTTTTCCCTTTCAATGCAATAAAATAAGTCGAGAAAATTTAAAATTACATCCACACATTTACTACCCGTCACTCAAATGTAGAATGAGGCAACTACACAAACAGTTATCTTTGTGGTCATATTATACACTAAGTAATAGCCGTTGCCCGCGACTTCGTCCGCATAGAAGTCGTTTCTCGCTATTCCCTCAGAAACTGTTAAATCCCGGGATAAAAGTACCCCTATGTTCTTCCCTGGAACTCAAACTATCCCCAATTTTCATCTAAATCGGTTCAGCGGTTTAAAACTTAACCAACAGACAGACTGACAAAGTTTATTTTTACATTAAAATGTATCATCTAAATACGGACAGACAACTTTTCCAAAACGAAGACCAAGCCACCGCGCTCTACGACGACATGACAAACATTTAGTTTGCTGTATGTAGTTTTCCAAGGAAATTAAAAGAATTACGTACCTACTTAAGTCCCTAGAGACAAAACATAGAACTTTATGCTGCCTATACGTGGCTTGTACGTTGGCCACTGCACCGCTACTGATAGGGAGGATGGCCCTATACTTGGACACGGGACTAAACTACATAATAGGTTCGTGTCGAGTGTCTAAGTAGTGGCAAATTTAAAATTTAATTTAATTTAATTGGTTCTTTTTGTATTTTTGCTAATTTATTATAACTATACTCTTACTAACATAATCATAAGGACAAATCACAATTGTTACCACAACATATGGAGAAATCTGAAATAAATGTATTTGAATTTAATTTTAGGGTTTTTTACCGTGAGCTTGAGATGTTTGATATGAGCTTAAACTTTACCTGTATTTTAAAGCCAGCGACGCAAATTTACGGCACTAGCGTTGAATACCCGCAGCCAATATATGCAGCATCCACTACAACAACTTTCTTGTTCACCACCATCGACGCCTTCGAGAAAAACTAAATCGCATGCCGTTGAGAAGCCTAAAATAAAATTCTGTGTTTTCAAATAGTTTCCGGACGAATGTTAACAATTCTAAACTAATATTATTAAATTTTCGAGTGCTTTTACACCACTTTATATATAACTAGCGACCGGGCAGCGGCTTCGCCCGCTGCATTTTTTTTTACATGACTTAGGGGTATGAAAAATAGATGTTGGCCGATTCTCAGACCTACCCGATATACATTATTTAACTTGGTGTCAGAAGTGAGATTTTGATCATGTTACTTCTTCACCAACCAGATTCAAAAGGCAGGCTAATCCAGAACCAGGAAACAGGTCAAGATCCATAGTATAGCTTGCCCCATTAACGCAATATACCAATTTAAATAGATAACACGAGTCCGGCAATTCATATCATAAAAGACCAAAACCACTCCTGCCGTCTGTTAAAACATTTAAAACCACAGGTCAGGCCAAATGTTTCAAGTCATTATTATCAAAGAAAGAAAGAAAAGGTAAGATAAAGCTTTGTTAAAAGGAGTTTCTGCCAGACTTTTTCAACTAGCAGAAAATAGTCACTCGGCTGCCACCTGCGAAATGAAGTTACCGTTTTTTGTGAAATAAATTAAGCAAAGGGACGTTGCTATAGTGAGTAAGTAATAAAAAGTAGGTACACAAGATTTAGATATGTCTCATTAAACGTTCTTTTTACCATTTTGTTAAAAAAAGAATAGAAATCAATCAGTTGATCGGGCACAAAGGTCTACTCCCTACTAAAAAAAATAGTTTACTAAACATACTTGGCTGGTTTAACGTAATCGGCCCTCAGGCCATTCCTATTACCTATGTTCGATAGTGCTTTTCATTCCTGTTTCATTTCTGTTTCCAATCTCAAAACGAGCAAATTACTTTCCCTTACACTGAGCTAAGTAAACACAAAACCGATTGCAAGCGTGTTATGTAGGTATCCTAAAATTCATGTAACAGTAAATAGTTAAACAATAAGAGATGAACATTACCTATGTTTGGAAAGCCACCTGTATGCGAATAGTATACAGAGGCACTAGGAATACCGGAAACCAAGGTCAGCAGCAACCACCACCACGAGTCTCTCGATCTGCACCCGTTGCTGTCGCTACCGAGACAAGCTTAAGCCAGAAATAAACCTAAAATTAAAATGGGTGTTTTTTGAGTTACTCCTGTGTGGAACACATGCAATGATTATTTATAAGGTACTTAGTCAAATTTTACAAATAATAATGTTTTAAGCGTTAAATATAATGGAAGCGCTCTTGCTTGGACTAAACACAACGTATACTAACCACCCTCTAAGACATGCCAAGTCCATCCCACGCAAGAAAACACATAAAATTTATAAAAAAAATAAAAACATTTGGACATAACATGGTAAGTATTATGTAAGTAAAGAATTGTCTTACAAAATAGAATAAGGAAATTTTAGTTCAACATCATAGGAGCACTATTCCATTGAATGAAGTGTTTAGTGAAATACAGAGGCACTAGAGTTTAATACTCGCAGGCAACCAATGTGAGCAGCAACCACCACAACGACTTTCTCGTTTTACACTGCCATCGGCGCCGCCGGAACCATCCCGTGCCAAAAAAAAGACCTAAAAATAGTTGATTTTTTATGTTTTATTTCATTTTTGATACGTGACTTGTTCATAAGCCACAAAATAATGATCTTACAAATTGAATCAAAGATATTTAAGCGCAAAATAAAAGGAACACTCTTTCTTGTACAAGACAATGCACCAACTGCACGGGTCTCTTGTACCCTTTAAAGCATGCAAAGAGAGCCCCATGCCAGGAAATTACCTAAAAGTAAACAATCAATTAAGTTATTTCATCTAGGATACATAACTTGATATTAAGGTAGGTAATGATGGTCTAACAAATTGCAATAAGGATATCTCCATTTAACATAATAGGAACACTCTTCCATTGATTGAAATAGTAAATACAGAGGCGCCAGGATTTCATACTCGCAGGCAACCAATGTGAGCAGCAACCACCACAACAACTTTTTCGTTTTACACTGCCATCGGCGCCCCCGGAACGATCCGGTGCCAAAAAGGACCTAAAATTAATATTTATTTCGTATTTCATTTAAGATACGTTACATGCTAATAAGCAAGTAAATTATGGTCTTATAAAAAGAAACAAAGATATTTAAGCTGAAAATAAAAGTAACACTCTTTCTTACCCAAAACAAAGCACCAACTGCATAGATATAAAACATGCAAAAACAATTCCATGCCAGAAAAACCTAAAATAAATATATAATCATCTGGGATACATAAAATGATATAAAGATAGTAAATGATGGTCTTACAAATTTGAATAAGGAAATCGAAGTTTTACAAAATATAAACACTCTTCCATGGACTAAAATAGTAAAAAATGGGAATAAACCATTTTTATTTCAAAATTATATCTTCTTATTTTGTTAGCGTGACTAATACTTGTATATTCATGCCAAATTACAGCTTTCTAGCACTGAGAGTCTCTGAGCTAGGCTGCGGACGGACAGACATGGCGAAACTATAAAGGTTCCTAGTTTGTCTACGGAACTCTAAAAACGATAATCCTACATTACTTAAGAGCGTATAGATGATACCGTTCTAATGAGTATCTAGCAATTTGTTTTCGGTGCCGTAACTATTGTTATTAATGAATAATCAATATAAGTAAATAAATAATTACCTAATGATTTAGGCATCATGAGGATTACTAAATACTACACCTCTTTTAAATTTAATTCCGGTGGTTTCAGCTATTTCAGAGAAAAAGGGGCTTGATGGATAGACGCACAGACGGACAGACCAACAGACGGGCAGACCAACAGATCAAAGACGGGCAGACTGATAGACGGACTAGACTGATAAAAAGCATAAAATAAATACTCCTATATACGTAATTGTTTATTGGCTTTAGGTATAACACACTCGTACGTATAGGTTTAGTAAGTCTTACATAATTAAAATCGTATATGTATTTTCAGCCTTTTTTTATTCTTTCAATTTTTGTACTGTAAAGTGTTTACATACATAACTATACTGTAATTCTATGGAACTTGCTAACTATGTAAACAAACAATATATTGAAATTGACATCTAATGTCAATTTTAGCATGGCGGCTTGTTTACATAGTTAGCAAGTTCCATAGAATGACACTTTACATAATTATATGTAATCAAACAACACCGCATAATATACTGAAAGGTAAAGGTGATGGTCAGAAAGATCTTTACGTGAGAACGTATCTTAATTACAGTTCCAAGAATCTATTTCAGTAAGTAAACTTATATAATGCCCCACTTACCATCAGGCCTTTTGCATCCGTGGTAAGATATTCTAGACTGGAAAACAAATAGTCGCGCTCGTCACACACATAATTATAACCTTATATAGGGAATCGAACCCGGGATCGTAAGCTTTGTAAGCTTCTGCCTATTGCCTGCCTGTCCAGTTACTGGACTACCTACTGTAGGTAGGTAGTGTCGCTTAACTACCAACTGGACTAAGCGTGTCGTCTAATTTTCTTACTCGGCTTGTCCAAGGCAAAATCAAAATACAATCGTGCACCCTTGTTGTAACCCTGTGACAATCCTATCCGTTCAAATTATCTCCATACAATTTGGAGCACGCTCACTGTAGGGTTCCGACGCCGTTACTACAAACACAACAAAACTACCGGTCTTTTCTATTTGAAGCTCTTTGATGATCTCTTAGGTGTTGTTTAGTTGGTATAAACACTTTAGTTGCCTGTATCTCAAGAACCGATTCAATCTACTTAAATTAGGTAACAACACCAATGTTCGACACTTTTAGCTGACATGCACCAATAATCGACAGAAGCTTTTAATTCTAAGATCATAGGGAAATTGATTGTTGCAAAACAAATGAATAACTCTTATCTTCTTTGAGTAAGAATCAATGTCGAACATTGGTCCTTTGTCGACTACTGGTGTCTTTACCTTTCGTTACGTGCTTTCTTAAGACTTTTTTCATAATTGTAGTACTTACAGTTTTGGCTGTACGGAGTGGAGACAATAACTCTAGCGAAAATGGCACTTTTAGAGTTCAATTCATCCAAAACGGTGCCCCAAATGATAGTGTTTTATCTACCTACCTACACGTAATGTTTTTTTCATAGCTATATATAATACAGGGTGTTTTTTTGGTCAGCAACTTCCACAATAGGGGTTATATTCATGTTAATGAGCTCAAAAAAAAAAAAATTTTTATATATCACCTCTCGTTTCTGTAGCTACGAAGGGGGGCAGGCCGCTTATCGTCACGATGTTATTGTTTGTTACTACCCTCACAAAACTATGCGCAAGCGACGTCAGTTCCGTGTTTGTTTCGAAGCGAGTGCTTGTTAAGTAACGTGTTACAACAATTTTTTTATTATACTAATTGATAAAAAAAAGGCTCGGCGAGAAAAAAATACTTCTGGACAATCGTGAAATGTTTGATGTTGTGAACATTTACTTTGTGAGTGGTCAAAACATTGCTAACACCGTTAGGATTTGGACTGAACGATTTCCTAATCGGCAGGCCATTACGCGCTACACTGTAAGGTCTATCGTTAGCAACCTATACGAGTGGGGTACTTTTGAAACGCCACGCCATGCTCAAGGAAGAGGCCAAAGTGGGCTTGCAGTGGGTTTTAAGCAGGCTATTCTCCAATTCAGGCAAAACGCCAAAGAAAACTCTTGCAGTTTTGTAATCCATACCGTTATCTGTAGTTAAATGCCATTTCAGAACGATTTTTAACAACAATAATCTACAATTTTTTAACCTAAACCGTGTTTGTAATCTTTGACGGTCCTAAGCCCGTAACAAGTATGAAGGGAAAGATGAATCATAACATTGTGCACGGGGATTACGTCATTAAAGTCTCGGTAAACACGACGCATGGTAACCACAATTAAGAAAAATAATGGGAATAGGTTCCTTAGGTTTTTTTAATTTTTTAATAAGATATTCGGATTCAGCATTAATTGTACTATCTCTCCTGCTTTGGAAGTTGTCGACCAAAAAAACACCCTGTGCATCACACGGTGTTGTGAAGAAAATAATATAACCCTTCTTTTGTCACTAATGCCATCATTAGTCTTGTCATCAGATAGATAGACAGACAGACAGACAGACAGACAGACAGACGGACGGACGGACGGACGGACGGACGGACGGACGGATGGACGGACGGACGGACGGACGGACGGACAGACGGACAGACGGACACACGGACAGACGGACGGACGGACAGACAGACAGACAGACAGACAGACAGACAGACAGACAGACAGACAGACAGACAGACAGACAGACAGATAGGCAGACAAATTTATAATATTTATTTATTTATTTATTTATTTATTTACAAACAACTTAAATCTACCATTACAGGTTTTTACCTAATGCGATAGATTAGTAACCATATGTACTAAATAGTACTACAATTTATAAACTTTAGGATAACAGCAGCATTAATGTATTAAGTTACATAGACATCAACAATAAAAACAACACTAGCAAAATAAAATAACACTGAAACTTAACTTATTTCTAGGAACCTAGTAACCACACGGCAGTTTTTGAGAATTCACTCAGAGAACACGTGAAAATATCCACCTCTAGTGCGACCCTGTTTATTGTGCGAGTAGCCCTCGTCAGCGGCGCGTCCCGCAGCAGGCGCGTGCGCGCGGCGGGCACGGTTAGCAGCGGCGGCCGGCGCCGGCGCTCCACGTACCGGTTCGGCGCGCTCAGCGCCATGTGGTGCAATACCCCGGGGTTACACAACGAGCCCCTTAACACTCTCACTACATACAACGCAAGTGTATGTTCGCGCCTCAATTCCAGCTTGTCGTACCCCACCATGCCAAGTACAAAGAGTGTGGGGTACAATAGAGGATATCCCGGATACACTCCATACAGTTTTAAATATAAGAACCTAACATATTTGTTTTGGATGCGTTCCAACATGAATTTGTACTTGGCTTCGTGTGGACTCCAAATGGTTGCGTTACACTCGAGATGACTTTTTACGAGCGCCCCATACACTGCACGTACCGCCGATATGTTTGTGAAGTCCTTCGCGTGGCGCAGCAAGAAACCAAGATTACGGAATGCCTTTTTACAGATATTAATAATATGCTCACGGAACGATAGATCGGCCGCCAAGCGCACCCCTAGGTCACGTACCTCATTTGCTCGTGGCATCGGTTTTCCGCCGATCACATACTGATGGTGTAGTGGGCTACGCGCTCGGCTGAACGAGATCACAGTACACTTGGACTCATTAAAATACAGCTTGTTACTGACACTCCAGCTTACTACCCTGTCAATATCGTCCTGCAGCTTGTGACAATCCTGAACGTCAGTAACCACTCGGACAAGCTTTAAATCGTCGGCAAATAACAGGCAAGTAGAATCCACCACCACTTCGGGCAGGTCAT
This sequence comes from Acleris holmiana, assembly GCA_949316455.1. NCBI lineage: Eukaryota > Metazoa > Arthropoda > Insecta > Lepidoptera > Tortricidae > Acleris > Acleris holmiana. The sequence continues at coordinate 42,521,160 of OX438762.1, read as the reverse complement.
TGATCATGATGATGAATCCCAATGGCCCTAAATTACTGCCCTGGCTTACACCCGATCTGACGTAGTATGGCTGAGACTTACTTCCCGCACAATCCACATACTGCTGCCTGTCGCGCATGTAGCTGGCAAAAAACTCAAGGGTATGTGGCGTGCAACCGGCTTTTGAAAACTTCATTAACAAAATGTCATTATCCACCGTATCAAAAGCTTTGCGGAAGTCAAAGTATGCCACGTCTACTTGGTTACCAGCATCCAGGGCTGGAACTATTAGGGTCACCAGATGCAGGAGGTTTCCTGTGGTACTGCGAGCCGCTCGGAATCCATGTTGCGCCTCGGACAATTGAGCACTCACCTGGGACTGCAGGACTTTATATAGGGCTGATTCGAAGACCTTGGAAGGTGCATTCAGGACAGCTACTGGCCTGTAGTAACAGGCCTCCGGGCCGCCACTACCCTTCGGGACTGGTACTACCCTAGTTATTTTCCACATCTCTGGAAATGTTTTGCACCCAAGGCAAATATTATAGATGTGGCTCAAAGGTTCGGCTAACGTTGACCGACAGTCCTTCAGGATGAACGGCGGTATCCCATCAGGGCCCGTTGACCGCTTGGCTGGGAGCCGAGCTAGTGCCCGATGCACCTCACGCACGTCCAGACGCTCGATGTGGACTCGCGCACTGCTCACTCCCGCCGCAGCCTCCGCCGCCGCACAGTCTAACTCCGCCGGTACGAGGCTGAAAACGGAATAAAAGTAACTTGCGAACTCATCGGCACATTCCTGTTCCGATAATGTCCGCCCATCCTTTACTAACTTATGAGTACGGTTGCGTGTCTTTTTAGATTTTAAAAATTGCCAAAAGGATTTCGGATCTAGCGCTAACTGTTTTTGTACTCGGTCTTGATATTGATCATGAGCGTTCATAATATCTGCCTTTAGTTGAGCTCGGCACCGAGAGAACGTTTCGTAATCCTGGTTTAACCCACTAGACTTATACTTCTTATGAAGCTTGTGTTTTAATGTTATGTCGCGAATAATTTGGGACGTGTACCACTCAGGGTAAGAATAGCGCGAGTTTACAGCCCTTCGCTTTTTTATAGGAACGCATTTGTCTAGAATTTGTGTAAATCTGGTATAAAAAAACAAGATGGCTAAATCGGGGTCGTCAATACTATAAATATCACTCCAATCAATACTATGTAATTCACTATAAAGAGAATAAAAATCTGCTTTGCAAAAATTCCATTCTCGCGCGGCCAATAGTTGATTAGAATGAGTCATCGTGCATTGTACGCGCGGCGCTCGGTCGCCCGCGCTCCCGGCGGCATTAGGTACCTTCGCCGACACTCGCACCGCTAAAGGGGGATGGTAGGTGTCTATAGGCTGTATGCTATCATCGTCACTGGCCGTGTGCACTGATAACTTACCCTGGATTGGCTGCCCGCACAACACAAGATCAAGCTGCTTCCCATCGCAATTAGGTATATAATTTTCCTGAATGAACTCACAAAATGCCATAAAATAGTCAAAATAATTAACTACATTAGTATTGCAAGATACCAAATTAAAATCACCTAATACGATAATGTTACCTTTATACTTAACACAGAGAGATTCTAATAAATTAAACATACACATATATTCGTTTTCAACTGCACGGGGCGGAATGTAAACAACACAAATCGCAAATAAAAATTTGTTATTGAAGTAAGCCGTTGCGCATATAAGTTCAAATGCACGGGCATCTACGTTGACGCTATGACTCACGCGCCGCAGCTCGATACGAGGTGTGGCCACTAAAAGCGCGCCGCCGTGTTTGCGGCCATCTGTACGGTCGCACCGCAGTACTTGGAAATCGGGAGGCACGAGCTCGGCGTCCGCAATAGATTCATTGAGACCAGTTTCAGTTATTGCCAATATCCCAAATGGTGGTATATTGGCAATATATCAATGACCCGCCCTCGCTTCGCTCCGGGTTATATTATACCTACATTAAGTACTACAAACATAAAAATCAACAAGTGTAATAATTAATTTTCTTTTTAAAGTTACTAAAAGTAACAAAAATTTGCGCTTTAAAGCTTAATATTTCCTAAATTAATCCCTTAATCAAAAAATTGTGTCCACAAACCCGGAATGTTTTTGAAAGACCTACCTATCCAACGATACCCCACACTATGGGGTAGACGAGAAAAAAAATACATCCCTACGTTACGTTTAGGGGAGGTACCCTAAAAATTTAATTTAACATTTTAGTGAACCACTTTGTTGGCGTGACTGATATGCATATTCATGCCAAATTTCAGCTTTCAAGTACTTAGAGTCTCTGCGCTAGGCAGCGGACGGACGGACGGACGGACGGTCATGGCGAAACTATAAGAGTTCCTAGTTTGACTACGGAACCCTAAAAATTTAGACACTTACGCCGTAAACGTCGTTTGTAAAGGTTTATGACATTTTAAAACTATAATTAACTCGAGAGAACGTTTTCTTGTACGAGCGTTTTACGGGCTTTTGGATGTTCGGAGTTAGTTTTCTAGGTCCAATCGTGGTTTCAAAAAGTAAAGTAACTGTGAATTAATGGAGTTTAGTATTTTTTTCTGGTCTCACCAGATGCATAGTTTCCAACGGCCTGTCGGCCTGGTTGAACGCAGCCTAATCTGTTTAAAAACGGACTGTAGGACCGCAGCTTAAGGTGAACATTTCCGAGCATTTCGGAGAACACTCGTTTATATCGCAATTCCCTGAGAAGGTATAAAATATATTTATATATATTCTGGAATAAAGAATGCTATGTATGTTAAATATTATTCAATTAAAATGTATCTGCGGTTAGGTAATAACTAGATTTAGCCTGCGACTACGAGTAGGTAGATCAGCGTAGAACATCGCTACTCGCTATGGTCTATCTCGCTAGGGCTGTATGTCATGGCCAGAGGTGAAGCACGCAGCCTAAATTAGAGCTCGATGCTCTCTGCCCCGACTATGGGAGTGATTTAACACGTTCCCTGTCCGGGTGCCCCCAATGTGGGGTCATGCACCTTTTTTTGCAGGAGTCCGTGCTTCCACTATGGGGTCACATCCCCATACTGAATGGACATTGGTCTTGTGACATTGTCAGATCGTTTTGTAGGGGGACAGTGAACGTATTAAGTAAATTCTATGCTAGAAAGAGAGTTCCCCTTGTATATTAAAAAAAAACTGATCGAGTGGTTCAGCCATGAAAACATATCAGACGAACGAACACAATCAAAATTTAATGTAGATTAGATATCGTATATCGATCGCTATGCCCTCGAGAACTACAAAATAAATCGGAAATGAAAAGTAAGTATTACTTTGTACTCATCAAAATCAATTCAGCGAATCCTAACAGACGGAGAGACAGACACATTTTCACATTTATCATATGAATAGTACGCCCATTCTTAGTGAATTGCCCGTTGAATTTTGTCCGAATTCTTTTGGAATCTGTGTTTGACCCATCCATTTGAATTACCGTCTACAGTCCGGTTGTAGCAGCCAGGCACGCAGCACACCTTAAAAGACATCTTTTTTATTCTTATTCTTTTTCTTTGTAATTATCCTGTAGGTGAAATTAAAAATTTGTTGGACAATGACAAAAAATGTCAAGGCAGACAGGTAACTTATTGTGTTGTCATTATTTTCAATGTAAAATAATTTCTGCCATTTTTAAACAGCATATGTATTTTTATAAATAACAATAGTAAATAAATTTTCTTTTTTGTGTTATTATTCAGTATTTAATGGTTCCTAAAGAATGTTTTATTTTTAATTCATCAGCAACACTAAAGTTTTAGGCAAGTCCATGCAATAGTGAAATATTATTCGCATAGTAGGGTAGATGGCGCCACCGGCGGGTGGCGATTGTGGCGAACCACCACTAATGTACTAAGTTGCCATAGCATGCTTTTGCTCGCGAGTGTAATACGAGGGCTGATTGGAAAGTTCGCGGCCTGAACATTAAAAAAAGTATATTTTTAAAAAAAACTGCCGCCATTTTGCACTGTCATTATTCAGTTTTCATCCCGCGAATTTTTAATTGGAAGGCAATATTTAATATAAATTTTACGTATGATTTAAAAATACGTGTAAACAGATTTTTCATAATGGACAATTTGGAACAACGTGCTGTAATTAAATATCTTCATAAAAAAGGATTGACTCCGAAACAAATTTATGAAGATATGCAGTGTTCATTGGGGCAATCCTGTCCATCATATACGATGGTAAAAAAGTGGGCAGCTGAATTCAAGCGGGGACGAGTCAGTATCGCAGATGACCCTCGTCCCGGAAGGCCAACCACTGCGACCAATCCACATAATGTGACAATTATATGCGACATGACAATGAAAGACCGATGATTAAAAGTAAGAGACATAGCGGACATCGTGGGCATATCCTATGAAAGAACCCAAAACATTATAGTCAACGAATTAGGTTTTTCGAAGGTGTCGGCGAGATGGGTTCCAAAGCTCCTTTCAGTGGAACAAAAAATCACTCGTCTAACAATTTCACGCGACTGTCTAGACCTGTATGAAGCTGACCCTCAAGACTTTTTGGACAGATATGTTACTATGGATGAGACATGGGTCCACCACTACACGCCCGAGACTAAACAGCAATCGAAGCAGTGGGTTCGTGCTGGATCTCCGCCTCCCAAAAAAGCAAAGGCCATTTTGTCGGCGAATAAAGTCATGGCATCAGTCTTCTGGGACGGGAGACAGAACAATAGACAGGAGTAATAATGGTTGACTATCTCCAGAAAGGTAAAACTATAAACTCGGACTATTATTGCGAACTGTTACGGCGATTACGAGAGGAACTGAAAGGAAAAAGACCTGGATTGGACAAAAAAAGTTCTCTTTCACCAGCACGCTTTCAGTGACGTGTGCACACGTCACTAAAATCGATGGCAGAAATTCACAACTGCGGGTTTGAATTATTGCCCCATACGCCTTATTCGCCCGATTTGGCACCGTCGGACTTCCACCTATTTCCAAACTTAAAAAAACACATGGGCGGTAAGAAATTTTTGACCAACGACGAGGTCCAAGCTGAAGTGGACACCTATTTTGAAGACCTGGAGGAAAGTTACTTCAAAAGTGGTGTATTGGCTTTGGAATGCAGATGGAATAAGTGCAAAGACCTCGACGGGGACTACGTAGAGAAATAAAAATATAAAAAACAAACTAAGGATTTGATTTCATACTTAGGCCGCGAACTTTTCAATCACCCCTGTATGTACCTAATTTAAGTTATGTGCAATAAATAAACGTTATTATTATTATACAGGGTGACTTCAAATTGGTAATACAAAATCAATGTTTTACACACATTTCCCCTAAACTTAGCCCCTCAATTAAGTCTCATACTTTTAAAATAATCAGAAGTATTTCTTAAATTATCCTATTTTTGTTGGCTTAACATGGTTATCCTACCATAATAATTAACAAAGAAGTTTAAAGAATTTCAAATGAACACTTTCCTCTTTGGTTATCCGTCACCTGTCGCAATTTATGAAGAAAACGTATTTTGATTAGTAATTGTCACTTATCAAAGAAAATAAGATTGTATTGTAAATGTAGTGTAACCACACTTTGGGACTTTAATTATTTGTTTTGTACGAAAATTAGCATTAATTAAATACAGTTAATTTTAACAAAGGGGTTAATGTATTATACTGTGTGGCATTAACTAAGCCACAATCAAGTGTTTTGTATTACCAATTTGAAGTCACCCTGTATTATTGTATACAATTTTCATCTATCCCATAAGCAATTTCCAACCTTAAAGGCACTCCACTCTGTGATAAAATCCGATATAGATTACAAATTTGGCATTTCCACCTTACGAAAACAAATACAAAAATTAGGATTAACATGGAAAAAGACCGAGGACAATCGAAAAATATTAATGGAAAGACACAACATACGACTGGACAGAATAAATTACTTTACCAAAATTGCGGAATATCGGTCTTAAGATAGACCACTAGTTTATACTGATGAAAACTACTTCCACACTTCACATGCGTCCGGAGAGGCTTGGACCGATGGAACAGAATTTGGTGTAAAAAAACAAATCAGTACAGGCCAGCGGTTAATAATAGTGCACGCAGGAGGAAAAGATGTTTTTATTCCCAACGCTTTGTTAATGTTTAAGGGAAACCAAAAAACGGGAGATTACCATGCCCAGATGAACTTTGTCAACTACAAAAAATGGTTCAAAGAAAAATTAATACCGAACCTTAAACCGAATAGCGTACTTATCGTAGATAATGCGTCCTATCACAACAAACTTTTGAACCGTGCTACAACGTCAAATTCTCATAAACAACAAATGATGGATTGGTTGACAGAACACAACATTTCATATAGCCTGTTGATGTACAAAACCAGTTTGTATGATTTAATTAAACAAAATAAAGAGCGGTTTCGTGAGTACCACAAAGATGCAATTTTAAAAGAACATGGCCACTCCGTTTTACGATTGCCACCCGATCACGATCGCCCGACATTCAATCCGATCAAAAATATTTGGTCCATGGCAAAAGGATATGTAGCGAAAAGAAACGTTTCTTTAATCATGCAAGGCATTATGAGTTTAGCAACTGAACGAATGAATACTATTACTGCTGAGGACTGGGAAAATATTTGTCGCCATGTCGAAAGTGAAGAAGATAAATATCGATGTCAGGAAGGGGAAATGGATCGAATTTCAAACAATCTTATTATCAATACTTGTGACAGCTCAGATGAAGAACATGATAGCGACTAAAAGCAAAAAACAGAGGACTACTATTTATTCAATTTCTTAAGGGTATGTAATTTTATTAAATTAAGAGAAAATTATTCTCCTCACTACAAATGCAATTCCATGTTCTCGATAATTCATCTATACATCTTATCCCTCCAGGAATTTAAACTGGAAGAGTCTTGGTCCGGCTCGCAGGCAGGCGGGACCTCCACGGACGAGGGAGTCTGCTCCAAACTCGACGCGCGGTCGGCCGACCACCTCGTGGAATCCGTTGCAACATCCGCAGCGGGGGCACCACAGCCGTCGCTAAAACCGGTAATTCTAGCTGGAAGATTGTCCGTATTTTACAAACAGAGGTCGAAGATGTCTAACGCCCTCTTGTTCTTTCATAATTATGTAGAAGGTTACAAAATTCCTTTTTCTCGGCCTTGTTATACATTCAACGGCCCCTTGTGTTAGAAAATTTTCCGCTTCTGAAAGGGCAAATATTTGTAATGAAACTAATGAAATTGCAGATTTATTAGTCAAAGGGGCTATTTCGAAGTGCGAAGCCTATGAGGATCAATATTTATCCAGTATATTTTTGATACCGAAGCCAAATGGAAAAATGCGCTTCATATTGAACCTCAAAGCATTAAATACATTTATGGATACAACCCACTTCAAATTGGAGGATTTAAGATCCGCATTAAAACTTATTTCAAAAGATTGTTTTTTAGGTGCTTTGGACCTAAAAGATGCATACTTCCATAAGTATGATAGGAAATATCTTAGATTCTAATTTGAAGATTCTATCTATAAATTTAATGTTTTACCGTTTGGCTTAAACACTGCTCCGTTTGTCTTCACGAAGGTTATGAAACCAGTCGTTAAATTGCTTAGATCGTGTGGTTATTTATCCACAATATATTTAGATGACCTTTTACTCATTGGAAACGATTATCAGGAGTGCCTTATATAAAAAAAATACCCAAAGGCTTCTGAGCTCTCTAGGATTCGTTATAAATTTTGATAAGAGCAATCTTAACCCTTCAAACTCTTGCAAGTTCTTGGGTTTTATATTAGACGCAAAGATATTTCAGATCACTTTACCAGAAGATAGGGTAAATAAAATCAGATTACAAATTGAAAAGTTTTCTAACACAAACCGATGCAAAATCAGAGATTTCGCCAGCTTTGTAGGTCTTATCTAGTGTCTGCCTGCCCAGCCGTTGAATATGGCTGGCTTTATACAAAGCTTTTCGAAAGATGTAAATTCTTAAATTTACAAAATACGAATAATTATGACTGTTTTATGAGTTTTATGACTATTCCTTCCAATTTGGGTAATGATCTTGATTGGTGGAAAAATAACATTAGAAATTGTAAGTACAAAATTAAAAAGGACCATTACGATCTAGAAATTTACTCGGATACCTCAACAATGGGGTGGGGGATAGCGTGTGGAGGGGAGAAGGCTAGTGGGCTATGGACGGACGGGGAACGTGGCCAACACATATTTTTTTTAGAAATTATGGCTGCGTTTATCGGACTTAAGATATTTGCTAAGGATCTGTCTCACGCTCAAATCCTTCTTCGCATAGACATAGTACTCTACTGCAATTTCCTACGTAAACCGTATGGGAGGCATTCAGTACCCACATTTAACGGAAATCACTAAACGGCTTTGGCAGTTTTGTGAACTGCGAAGTTTGTTTGTATTCGCTTCATATATCCGCTCGTCAGATATCGTCATAGCAGAGCAGGAGCCGCGGCGGGTACACCCTGACATTGAATAGGAGCTAGCAAACTACGCATTGCAAAATATTAGTTTAAAATTTGGAATTCCAGATATCGATATTTTTGCAAGTTGGATCAATAATAAATGCTTGGCTTATATTTCTTGGCATAGGGATCCGGGTGAATACGCCGTAAATGCTTTTACTGTCTCCTGGCCTAGCTTTTACTTTTACGCATTCCCCCCTTTTACAATGATTCTTAAATCTTTGCGAAAGATAATTTCAGAGAAGGCCAAAGAAATAATGGTAAAGAAATAATGGTAATGGTAGTCCCTCGATGATCCATTATTTAGTAGTAGAGGCGTCCCTTTCAAATAGTTCTTACAAACAATACGAAGCGTGTTATAAAAAGTGGTTCATTTATTGTATAGAGAATCAACTGAATTTATATGAGGTATCGATTACAAACATAATTCGATTTTTAACTGACGCATTTAATCAGGGTGCACAGTATGGGACCTTAAATTCTTATAGATCGGCGCTCTCATCAAATATTAAAATTTCAGACAGTGACGATTTGATAAGATTTTTCAAGGGAGTGTTCCGTTCTAGGCCACCTCGTCCCAAGTATAATGAAACTTGGGATACATCGATTATTTTAAATTTTTTAGCTGGTTGGTATCCCAATGAAAAATTATCTTAAGAACAAATTTCAAAGAAGCTTATAACACTCTTGGCGCATGTCACAGCACACAGAGTTCACAATCTCGCTGCTATTAAAATATGTAATATAGAGACTCATCCTTCAAAAATTAAAATTAAAATTCCAGATATTATTAAAACTTCTCGAATTGGATCCACTCAACTTTGTTAGTTCTTCCTTTTTACGATGAGAGACCAGGACCCGGAAGAACCATAAATTTATATCTGCAAAAGACTTTATTAATGAGAGATAAAACAGATGCGTTATTTATAAGCTTTAAAAGGCCTCACAAATCAGTTGCTTTTCAAACCTTAAGCAGGTGGGTAAAAGGTACCTTAGGCTTAAGTGGAACCGATACATCATCGTTCACTGCGCACAGCGCCCGGCACGCGGCCACGTCCGCGGCGCTCCGGCTGGGCGTCAGCCTTGACCATATCCGCAAGACTGCGGGCTGGAGCTCTAGCTCGCAGAACTTTGCTAGGTTTTATAATAGGCCAATGAATACTGATTCCAATAATGATGATTGTTTGGGTGCCTCATTAATGAGAAACACCTCAATTATATTAATATAAAACATTTGATTGTATATTTTGACCGACAATAGAACCACGCGTACACTGTCTCTGTGAGAGCCTTATCACACTGGCAATTTGGGAGCGAGTTCAAAGAGAGACAAGCGCTTGGCAAAATCAGTGCGCGCTCGCCTCGCTTTGAATTCACTTACAAATCGATAGTGTGATGTGATGAGGCTCTATCCAAAATGCGGAGCACTCGCCGCGAGCTTCCCGCGAACTCGCTACGCGCTCGCCCCGCTATGAACTCGCCCGCAAATCGCCAGGAGTTAAGGCTCTAAGTAATCACTTGATTCAATCAATTAGTAAAAATACCTTCAGCTCCGGCTGTATTGCGCCGCCAACTTTTGATGGCAAGCCAAATTTCAATTACGACCTACCAAATTGTGACTTTGCCAGCCTGACATTAAAATTTGCCTTAAAAATAAAAAGTTGTTGGACATCTCCAGAGGATTGCTGGCTAGCCTCAGAAGCCGCCTCAACACCTTCACTTGCGTTTTCAGATGCTCCTTCTCAGCAATTGCCAGAAAATGGCTATGAGCCATAGTGAATCACTCTGTTCAAAGAAAAAAACATCATCATCATCATCATCATCATCATCATATCAGCCGAAAGACGTCCACTGCTGGACATAGGCCTCCCCCAAGGCTCTCCACTTAGACCGGTCTTGTGCCTTCCGCATCCATCGCGATCCCGCCATCCTTACGATGTCGTCGCTCCATCTTGTTGGAGGCCTACCAACAGCTCGTCTCCCGGTCCGTGGACGCCATTCGAGAACTTTCTGGCCCCATCGGCCATCAGTCCTGCGAGCAATGTGCCCCGCCCACTGCCACTTAAGTTTCGCTATTCTTCGGGCTAGAAAAAAACATATTCGAGTTAATTTTACACTAACTCGGTTAACACGTTTTCTCTTTGGTTAGAACGGAGGCTCCGCTTTCGTATGACAACTCGCAATCGGCTTGAATCAAACTACAAATTGTCATTTTACTTACGTAAAACCAATGTTTGGCAAATCATTCATTCACTTGGTTTCACAAATGGCTCGCCATCGCTTTCGAATAAATTGACAGCAGACTCGTCTTCGAAATGTCAAAAATGAAAACGATTGCGACCGTGAGTACGTTAGGCACTAGGCCTTCTGCAGGCTTATTGTCTAACGTACTCGCGATCGCGATCAACTTGACAGTCGAAAGCGATTACTATTACGAGCGCTTTGAAACATTGATATTGTGTACCAGAATGATCATGATTACGACCGTAATCGCCTTCTTAAACGAAACCAAGTGAATGTAATGAGACGTTTTGTTTTTGCAAATGTTCTTTAACTAACTAATGAGTTAGATTCTCTCAAAAGTTTCTAACTGTACCGTTTTTATTCACTAAATAACCGTATTTGTAATATTCTTTGGTTAAATGCAAAAATAATATTAAAATTACAAATATTTTCTATAATAACATGAAAAAATAAAAGACGTGAATTAAACTAAACGTGAAACTCAGCGAAGCTTCGTAAACGTAAAGTTGTAAACTTCTTTAAAGCTATCTTTGTGAACAGACAGTGTGTCAGCAGTCAGTGCCTACTGTCAACTACTGTCAGTCAACATTGTCAACGGTAAATTATTTGATTGCCATCGTGGAGCGCGGGAGGGTAAGACGCTTCAAAAAGCTGGTAGGATTAAAATAACTTTTGTACAGTCATATTATAGGGTATAGTAATAATTGTTTATATTTGTTATTTAGATGTACCGATAAGTGTTATTCTATATAATTGTTGTTAAATTGTTGATTATAATTTGTTAAATATAACTTGTACTCAAATTACGGCAATGTTGGGGCCGTAATGGCGGGTAGTTTCAACCTGCCATGCGGCCAACTCTCGGGGTATCCAGAAATTATGGAGTCCCCTCAGAGTCCGCCTGATATCGATAAATCGGCCTCTTGTAGCCCAATAGATGATGAAAGTACCGTAGATGTCTCTGTAAATAGCCCGAATTTGTCAAAAAAGAGGCCCCTTGATGAGGGAAATAGTAACGTAGAGTCATTATCGAAAATATCAAAAATGGATGCCACGCCTCAACCTCTCATTACTAGGCAATGTTATGTTCAGGAGGATATTGGTCCATTCATTGTTCATATTGTAAAAAAAAGCTCTGATTTAAATGGCGGCACATTAAACCCAGTTAAATTTGGCCAATTTTTAGTCTCTAGTGGTGTTACTCACATTAAACAAGAAGGAATTAAAAAAATTGGTCGCAATAGGCTGTCTCTTGAGTTCACTTTGATGAAAGCAGCAAACGCATTTTTGGATAGACATGCATCGGATAGTGTATACTCGGTTTTTATACCCACGTTTCACATAAGTAAAATGTGTATAATTCGTGGGGTCCCCAAGGATCTATCTAATGAGGAGATTGTTGCCAGCATTACTACGCCTGAAGGTTTTGGCAAAGTTATTAAAGTCCGGCGACTTAACGCAAAAAGGAAAAATGATGTAACGTTGGCAATGGAGTGGGTTCCTACTGAAACTGTAGCTTTGACTGTGGATGGGCAAAAGTTACCCTCTCGAGTATATTTGTTTCACAATGCTTTTACGACCCAAGCGTACAATTACCCGGTAATTCAATGTTATCAGTGCTGTAGATTTGGTCATGTACAATCACAGTGTAGGTCGCAGCCCCGTTGTTCAAAATGTGCTCAGCCCCATATAGGTAAAGATTGTCAGGTCCCGGATGACAGAATTTCGTGTTTGCACTGCTCGGGGTCCCATGCAGCCACTGACAAAAAATGCCCTGAATTCGATCGACAGCTTAAGATCAAAGTGACGATGACTGAAAATTCAATTTCATTCATAGAGGCTTCTCAGCTAATTCCTTCTTCCAGAAGGTCTTTTGCTGAGGTCACCAAGTCGGCTCCTAGTCAGGTGTCTTATAAAAAAACAGTAACAAAACCACGCAAGGTTCACGTTCCCTTACAGCCAGGATATGATAAGAGAGCCCATCAAGACATTGTTAATAGTTATAACTTTCCTCCTTCTCGCAACGGTTGTGCTCTGCTAAGCTCCAAAGAAGATTTGTATCAGAGTCAATATTATAATGAGACGGCTTCAGACGAGTCGCTTGGACACAGTGACTATTCAACTGTTGATGGACAGATTAACGAAAAAGTACTAGACTCTCTTTTGGGTACTGTTATTATGCTCCTTAATCTCGATAGTATACCGCCCAACGTTGCTATAAAAATTGAATCGCTTTGTAATATTCTAAATAAAAAACTCCAAAATGCATACGGTCGTTCAATGGAATGCTCGTAGTTTAATCAATAAAAAATTTGAATTGTCGTACTTATGTAATAAATATAATCCTATTATTTTTTCTATTGCGGAAACTTGGCTGAAACCTCAACGTTTTTTTAAACTTTCCGGATACTCAACTCTGCGAGATGACAGAGTTGATGGATGGGATGGCGCTGCTGTGATTGTCAAAAATAATATTCCTTTTTCATCAATTCATATCCCATCTCATTCAAATAATATCTTTATTGTGGCAGTTCGCATTTCTGACATATCGTATGTGTCAGACTGTCAGTCTATATTCCGTACCCTTCTCACAGTGTTTTGTCAGAATTTTATTCTATTATTAAAGATATTCCTATGCCTATTCTAATCATGGGTGACTTGAACTGTCATCATATATCTTGGGGTTCTTCTTTGTCGGATAGTAATGGCAACAAATTAATATCTATCATGGATGAGCTAAGTTTGTGTTGTTTAAATGATGGAAGACCTACTAGACGTACGGCTCCTAATCAAAACGCTTCTGCGGTTGATGTCTCATTGTGTTCTTCTGAATTAAACTCGGAATTAGAGTGGAATATTTTAACCAATTCTCATAATAGTGATCATTTCCCAATAATTATAAAATTTCCGGAAAAAAATAGCCCTGTTCCCTTACTTCCTCCTTTGCAGAAGTATAGATTATCTAAAGCTGATTGGGATTCTTATTCTACTTCTTTAGATGCAAGTATCGATAACGTGTTAGTTTCTGAAGTTAGCATTAATGATACACAAGACCTTCTTGTCAATTTGATACATAAATCAGCAGTAGAGGCTATTCCTTTAAAAAAATCTAACATTCGCCGCGCACCTTCTCAGCCATGGTGGGATTCCGAATGCTCTGATGCAGTAAAGGAACGTAATCAAGCTGAACTTAATTATGTTAGGGATATAAGTATAGAAAACTATATTATCTTTAAAAAAGTTAGGGCTAGATGCCGCAGAACTCTTTCGATTAAAAAAATGAATGGTTGGAAATCATTCTGTGAATCTGTTTCGCCTAATACTCCACCTTCAATTGTTTGGAAAAATATCTGAAGATTTTGTAGGGGCTCTGTAGCTCCTAGCCCTGCTTCTTCTCTAACATGGGCAAATGACTTTATTAATAAATTAGCTCCACCAATGGTCCCTACGCTTAATGACTTACCTTCAACATACTCTTTTGTTTCATCAGACCATATGCTTGATAAAGAATTTAATTTAAATGAATTAAAAACAGTTTTCACCTCATTAAAGGATTCTTCTCCTGGCCACGATGGCATTGTATATTCTTTTTTAGTAAAAGCAGGACCTAATTGCCATAATTTTTTTCTTAATCTTGTTAATAAAATATTTAATTCAGGTGATATTCCTCCATCTTGGAAATCACAGACTATAATACCTATTTTGAAACCAGGAAAAGACCCAGAAGATCACTCTTCTTACCGCCCAATAGCTTTGTCATCTGTGCTTTGTAAAATAGTAGAACACCTACTAAAAAACAGATTGGAGTGGTTTTTAGAAAACTCAGATGCTCTTGCAGTAAACCAATTTGGTTTCAGAAAAGGTAGAAGTGTAACTGACAGTCATTGTCTTTTATCCACAGATGTGAGGATAGCTTTTTCCCAAAATCACTCTGTTGTTGCTGCTTTTTTAGATATATCTGCGGCATATGATAATGTACTACTCTCGGTACTCAGTAGCAAATTGCGTCAGTTGAGTATTCCTGAGAAAGTAGTCTGTTTTATTAAAAATCTTATGTCTGGCAGAGAGATCTGCTTACGTATAAACTCAAGTAATACCTTCAATGGATTGGTCTGGAAAGGATTACCTCAAGGGTCAGTTTTAAGTCCTTTATTATATAACATATATACATCCGATCTAGACCAATCTATTAATCAACACTGTACTATCCTGCAGTATGCGGATGACATAGCTATCTATGCCCAGAATCGACACATTGAAGATGCAGCTAATTTTGTTCAGAACGCACTGGACTCGTTAGGCCTGTGGTTAGAGAACCATGGACTAGATTTATCACCCGCCAAGAGTGCCATTGTAGTTTTTACTAGGAAGCGCAGCCTTCCAACATCTCTAAATATAGGTTATAAATCACAGGTTATTCCAATTCAAGTAAATGCCAAGTTTTTGGGGGTGGTATTTGACTCTAAGCTGACAGGATCTGACCACATTAATTATGTAGTTGGCAAATGTGAAAAAAATATAAATATTCTTCGTTCACTATCTGGTGCTTGGTGGGGAGCCCATCCATACACGCAGAAACTTTTATACAATGCATTAATTAGATCTCATTTAGATTTTGGATCTATTATATTGCAGCCTAGCAGAAAAACTGACCTTAAAAAATTAGATAAAATTCAATCAAAGGCTCTCAGATTAGTGACAGGTGCAATGAAATCATCTCCCATTCAGGCCCTTCAGGTTGAATGTGCAGATCCCCCTTTACATATACGTAGGCAGTATCTGTCCAATAGATTCATTTTTCGTTTAGCTCAACTAGAAAACCATCCCCTTAGACCAAAGTTAGAGCTGTTGAAAAATATGACAGAAGAGACTCCGTTTTGGTCTAGAAAATCAAAGCCAAATTTAGTTATTAGTCTTTATTGTTTAGAAAGCATTAAAGTTCCTCTAGTTACTTTTAATAAACTTCCTATATATACAGTTCCTTTTCAAGCTCTAGTTTACCAACCAAAAGTGATTAACTTAGGTATCCATAAAAAATCTACAACAGTTAATGAAGATGTTTTGGATGCAGTCAGGGAGAGGTGGTGTGATTGGGATTTATTTTATACAGATGCATCAAAACTCAATAATGATCAATGTGTTGGGTGTGCCTTTTTTCATGAAAATTCTGGAAAAATACAACGCTTTCAGTTACCAGCTATATCTTCTATCTACACAGGGGAAGGCTCAGCGATTTTACAGGCTCTTAAGTATATTAAAGAACATAATCTGACAAAGTCAGTAACCCTTTCGGATAGCCTCAGCTCTATACAAGCTATATCTTCTAATTCTATTAGGAATTCTGCCAAATCTGCTCTTATTTGTTTAATTAAAGAATCTCTCCTTTCTTGTCATTTATCTAACATGGATGTGATGTTAGCATGGATCCCAAGCCACAGGAACATAAGTGGTAATGATGAAGTTGATAGGGCAGCTAGAGCTGCAGTTCTGGATGGAAGTTGGTCCATTTATCACATTTATAATAATGATCTGGCTGTGATCTCCTCATCAGTCCTTTTTAAATCTTGGTTGGATATCTGGAATAAGAATAACAATTTACAATACTATAGGATCCAAAAAGATATCCCATCAAAACCATGGTTTTTTAAATTCAAATTTAAGAAAAAGGTAACAAGTACTTTAATTAGACTTCGGTTAGGACATGTCTGCTCTCCAGAATTTTTATTTAAAATTAAACTAAGAGACAGTCCTATGTGTGACTGTGGTGTTGAGGTGGGTTCAATTGATCATATATTTTTTAATTGTCAACTGAATCAGTTTTGTTTATATGATCAACTTATCAAACATAAGGTAGAGCTTCCATCTAACGTCATTACTATTTTGGCTAATTTTGATAAAGTTGCTATACAAATCTTAGCAAAACATGTAGATAGAAATAGTATTAAATTATAAAAAATCTTACTTAATATTGTCTATTCTATACCTTAAGTTTTATGTCAACAATTGTAATTTCTCTTCTGGGGTAATTTATGCGCTCCACGGCAATCGAAAGTCATCATGGCCTCTATTCAAGTGCGTTATAACGATATCGTTTTTGACCTGTTTCCGTATTGTCAACGTTTTGATAACTCTTATGTCATTTACAATAATGGCGACTGTGACATAAACGATTCTTAAACGTGTCAAACACGATATCGTTTTAACGCACCTGAATAGAGGCCCATGTTAACATATCATCTCGTTATTATGAAGTTTCTGAAATGAAATGTCAGTCACCGCACCGCACCGCACCGTTCAGACAATATGTCTTACGATATGTTATGAAGTCTAAGGATATGAATGAATGACAGCGGCTTTAATAATCACGCCGCCTGACTTGACATTGGGGGGGCCATTTGCAACGTTAAAAGATGGCGGACGTGTGATTTGTTTTAGACTTTAATTTTTGGGTAATTAGGTGTTCAAAGTTCTTTTCTGATAGTGATTTGTACTTTTTATGCCCTTGTGTCGCTGGAGTGTCGCAAGGTGGCAAATGAAAGACCGTACTGCTCGGTAGCTAGTTTAATACTGACATACCCGCGATGGAACTGGTATGTACGTACATATACATCATCCCTCCACCCTTACTTTGAAAATCTGGAAACAATACAAAGAACAAATGACAAATATTACTTAGGTATTAAAGAACAGTACATGGGTCATACACACTCTTAAAAATAAAAGTTGTCTCTCCTGTGGTCAATAGTTAAGAGCTTTAAAACGTTAACTTTCGGTGTGTCCACAGGAAAGACGGTAACCTTTATCTGTCCCCCACATATCTTCTAATTCTAAAATTACCTGTTTTTAAAATACTATTATAACTTATAATTAACTTTTTTTCGGGGTCTCTTTGACCGCCCTAACGGCTCATTATCTGAGCTTCCACTAGCGCCTACACCTTCCGAGGTAACAACAGGCTCGGATTTGTCATCTGCGGTCTGAACAGTATCCCCGGGCTCCATTACTTCACAAGCTTCCGCCCATTCCTCATTTTCCGTCCCTGACTTATGATTGTCATCATAAAAACGACTACCGCCCTCACCTTCTGCGGGCGCTAACTCTGAAACGGTAGCTGGCGAGGGCGGTAGCGCGGGTGACGCGAGCGGGGAGCGCGCGGGCGCCCCCGGCGAGTGAGGCGAGCGCGCGGCCTCATGTTCTTGAGAGTGCTGTGACACGGGAATGAATGACTCAGGATACGGGTCATACCGCCTAGAATCGCTACCTTCGACTAGATTAGTACTGGGAGTAGTATATTTTCGTATCTGGTCAACATGTCTTTTACACTTATCGTTTATATTGGTAAACAAAATTTCATAAATTCGTTGACCCTTAACATTAACAATAGTCCCAAGTTTCCAAACACCTTTCCTGGCAGTAAACCATTTGGCCCATACAGTTTCACCTAATTTAAAACATCGACTTGGCTTTAACACCGCATCACATATGTTTGTATCGTTACAATGATTATTATTTTGTGGCAAAACTAAATCTAACCTTGAACGTAAGTTCCTGCCCATCATCAATTGAGCCGGCGTTTGACCAGTAGCACAATGCACCGTATTCCTATAATCAAACAGAAAACCCAGCAACTTTTCCTGCAGTACATGATGACCACGCGTCACTCCTGATACCAAACATTTTAGCATTTTTTTACAAGTTTTTACAGAGTTTTCTGCTTGACCATTGCTACACGGATGATAGACAGGCGAGGTTAAATAATCAATACCGTTAGCCTTACAAAACACTTTAAATTCTAGCGAATTTATTTTTACGTCATTGTCAGACATAATTACGTTTGGTAGACCAAATACAGAAAATATTAATTTAAGTTTTGATATTAGGGCACCGGTCGTAGTACCTTTGTCCATATAAATGCAATCAAGCCATTTGGAAAAAGCGTCAACCACGATCAAATAATCCCTTTGGTCGTACGTCATGTAATCGATGTGTATGCGGTGCCACGCGCGCGGCGGGCGCGGCCAGGGCGCCGGCGGAGCGCGCGGCGGCGCCGGGCGGGCACCAGCGCAAGGGCCGCACGCGCCTACCCAACGCTCAATGTCGCCGTCGATGCCCGGCCACCATAACCTACTTCGTGCCGCACTTTTTGTTTTTACCACTCCAAAATGAGATGTATGTAATTCGTTTAGCATAGTCTCTCGATAAACAAATGGAATTACGATTCTATGACCACGAAAAAAGCAACCGTCCACCAATTCCAAATCAGTCTTACACTGGAAAAAAGGTAAAATAGTTTTACATTTTATTTTTCTAGGCCACCCGTGAGTCATGTATTTTACTACTGTTTTTAACGCGGTATCAGCTTCCGTCGCCTCCCTTATCTTAGCAAAAGAAACCGGTTCCGTACAACCATCTAAAAACAAAAACGACCTATCTCCATCTTTCTCTAACTCGTCATTGCCCGCTTGCTGCAACGGCGCGCGTGAAAAGTAATCCGCTACTTGATTGTTTTTTCCACTTATGTATTGTACCGTATAGTTATAAGCTGACAATATAACTGCATAACGCTGCAAACGTAATGCAGCGGTGACGGAAATCCCGTTCTTCTTGCCGAATATCGATATCAAAGGCCTATGATCTGTTCTTAAAATGAATGGAGTTTGTCTACCATATAGATACTGATGGAAATGTTTAATGCCAAAGATTATAGCCGTGGCCTCCTTATGGATTTGGCTGTAATTTCGCTCGCTCGTTGACAATGAGCGCGAGGCGAACGCCACCGGGCGCTCCCGGCCCGCTGCGTCGAGCACCGACAGCACGGCGCCGAGCCCCGCCGGCCCCGCGTCGACGGCCAGCAACAGAGGCGCGGCCGGGTCGAAATGCGCCAGCACGCGGTCGCTGGCTAATGCGAGCTTGATTGCTTTGAAAGCCGCTTGCTGTCGCTCGCCCCATTTCCACTCCACTCCGGCGCGTAACAATTCGTGTAGAGGATTTAACATTGCTGATGCATTAGGAACAAAATTCCTATAATAATTTACAATGCCTAAAAATCTTTTAACTCCTAACACGTTTCCGGGAGCTGGTGCTTTTAGGATTGCGTCTACTTTATTAGGACACGTTTTCAAACCATTCTTGTCTATTACGTAACCTAAGTAAGTTACGTTATCCTTAAAAAATACACACTTTTCTTTTTGTAAACGCAACCCTGACTCATTTAACCTTTTAAAAACTTCATGTAATCTTGCTAGATGAATCTCCTTTGTAGGCCCTGTAATGCAGACGTCATCTAACCAAATGCTTACACCATCTAAACCAGACAGTAAGGTTTCCATGGCCTTCTGGAAAATAGCGGGGGCGTTAGCTAAACCATACACCAAACGTGTGTACGCAAATAAGCCTTTATGGGTGTTTATTGTAGTTAATTGTTGTGATGTTTCCGATAACCTAAACTGATTGTACGCGTTACTCAAGTCGATCTTTGTATATTTCAGACCTCCGCCTAGATTTGAGAAACCCTCCTCAATTTCTAGGTAGTGGATATTTATCTATTTTTAAGATCCTTGTGTTTAACGTGCAAGAAAAATCGCCTGCAATTTTTAATTTTTCCGTTTTCCTTCAGATAACCGGTACGATCGGTCGTCCGCGTACTCAGAGTAGTTTACCCGGCACTAAAATACCTAAATTGACCAACCTGTCGATTTCTGCACTAAACCGTTTCTTTTAGCGCAAAAGGCACCGAACGCGGCTTAAAAAACTTTGTGTTTAGCATCGTCCTTTAAGTGCAACTCACACTTCAAACTTGTTAAAACAACCTAATTCGTCTTTCACAAATGTCTGGATATTGATCTATAAGGGCTCTGCATATCTGGTTCAGTTTACTGTCAAACGTTTTGAATGCTATGATTTGCAGTCGTTTAAACATAATTGAAATTTAGTCATAAAATCTCGGCCCAAAAGGGGTGGCCCACCATTAGCTATTACGTAAAATCTTATAGTTTCACATTTATTATAGTATAAAACTTCAGCAGGAAAATACCCTAGGGGCGAGATTTGATGTCCAGTAATGAGAAACACATTTTCAAATCATTTTTTACACAATGTGAACGCATTAAACTTTTGTCTATACAAATTCTCGGACATTACAGAAAAACCAGAACCGGTGTCTAATTCCATACACATATTAATCTTGTTAATATCAACTGATAGCATAAAAGGTTTACAATGTACGTACCTCATATTAAACATTTGACATTCCTTACAACTGTCACATTCTTTGAAATTCCTGCGACGACTCCGTAACGATGTTATGTAACTTTGCTTTATTGCCGCCACACACCTTTTTCAAGTGTCCTTTCTGGCCGCAACTTTGGCACTTATAGTTCTTATACCTGCATCTCGCCGTATCATGATTCTTAAAACCGCACACCTCGCACCGCACAGCTCGGGCGTCGTCGTCCTTGCGGGCGCCCCCGAGCGCCGCCGCTGCCGGCCGCCGCCGCCGCCGGCGCTGCGCCGCTCGGCGCGCGCCTCCACGCGGAACACGGGGCTCCTCCTTGACGAACCTGCGAGCGCGCCTGTCTGGCGCACGCCGCCTGCTGCGCTATCTCGAGCGCCTTCGCGAGCGTCAGCGTTAGAGGAATCACTCTCAAAACAAACGGTCGCGTTCTCGCCCCTCATTGAAACCGAGTACGAATCGGTCTCGGAGGGGTCACTCCAAGTTCCGTACCGAATTCGCATTTAATCGCTAAACCACGTAAACGCGCTGCCCAATCCTCACTACTTTCTGTAGTCGCCTTAGTGGCTTCAAAGAACTTGGCCCTATCCGCGAACGTCGATCTTTTGGGCGTGAAATGTAGGCTGAGCACTTCAACTAGCTCCTTATAAGTTTTTTCTTCCAATTTGCCTGGATGCACAAGATTCCGAACCAAGCGGTATGACTCATCCGATAATAAATGCGTCAACAACACTGCACTTTTACTATCGTCCGAAACCTTATTCAGTTTTATAAATTGCGATAGTCGTCCATAAAAAACGTCCCACTCTTGCACACCATGATCAAAAACACCAATTTTGCCTACAAAATTTTCCATTATTGCACGAGTAATAAAACGAGGGTAGATCCACGTCGTCGCCAGATGGAGTGTCGCAAGGTGGCAAATGAAAGACCGTACTGCTCGGTAGCTAGTTTAATACTGACATACCCGCGATGGAACTGGTATGTACGTACATATACATCAGTCGCACAGTGATTGAAGACTTGGACTTATTTCGTGTATCTGGCATCTTTCTTCTCGTTTCAAGTGGACTCGCAGTGGTGCAGAGGTTAAAACTATCTTGACCTCTGACCTACAAATCACCGTACAACGTTGCCCCCAATCTTCCTAGAGAAGATTGGATTGTGTTTTATTGCTATATTGATTTATAATTATATATACTTACTTGACACTGGCGAAATCACTTCACGTGGAAACGCCATATCCCCGCGGTAGTAGCTGTTCAAGTCGCCGCGGGGGCAAAGATAGAAGAAGAAGAAGACTTGACATTGGCTAAGTGCCCTGCAGCAAGAGCCAAAAAAACAAGAAAAAAAAAAAAGTAAATTATTTTATATTTTATAATTTTACTATGTATTTTTCCTTACATATTATAAAGAAATGAGATTAAAAAGTAATATAATAATAGATTAGCATTTAACAATCGCGTCGGACAGCAACAATATATAGATAAACCAAAGCGAAATGATAACAAGATATAGGCATTATAGAAAAGCGGATACAATTAATGCACGCCCTCAACCTATGCCCGCCTCGTCCAACTCCTCGCCGTTCTTGTTCGGCTGACGTGTCTGCCACCGCGCCCGACAGCAGCGAGTTCAGCGACGAGCGCCGCCAGCCGCCGCCGCGACCACCGCCGCCGGCACGCGCCGCCGCACCGGGCCAGCCGGCATCCGCGGAGTGCATGGCGAGCGCTACTGGTGGTGCAGTCCGCCGCATGTTATGGACTGTATCGAACTATGAAAATTGCAAGCATATTATGGGGCCACAGAGGGAGGAACTAACCTCACTGCATTGCATAACGTGGATCAAATGCTGCTTCTGTTTCAGACCCTTGAATTGACTTCATTGTCCCAATAGTTGTTTCGGCGAAAGGTCTTATAGCGAAGAGTCTCGACCAACCAACACCTTAACACTCTGGCTGGAAGATGGCTAGTTCAAGGGCCGATTCAGAAAACAATACTTTTATAGCATTTATTTTTTGTATTTGAATTGTTATTTTATACTTAAATATTTGTTGTAAAAAACCCAATTGACAGAAAATAAAACATCTCAAACAATAGGTAGAAGCAAATAATTTATTTAAAATAAACTGATATTTTACAGTATGTTTTGAATGCTTAAGTAATGTCTACTTTGTATAAAGATCAAAGATCTAATCAAAGTGCCAAACGTGCAGAGACAGCTACGTCTGCGCCCTTTGGGGCCGTTTCCATTGCAGACCCTGAATGCTCAGAAATGTTTTTGCGCATTGGGACCAAAGGACCTTAGCCCCCTTCTGATGGCTGCTAGCACCTGCAATAGTATAGTAGTAATTATACACTCAAAATGTGTGCAAACTTAGCTGCATGGACATGAAACATTCGATTGTATATTTGCACAGTAAATAGAACCACGCTTTCACTGTCTCTGTGAGAGCCTTATTATCACACTGGCAATTTGCGAGCGAGTTCAAAGCGACACAAGCGCTTAGCGAAATCAGTGCGCGCTTGCCTCGCTTTGACATTTTACTTAAAAATAAAAAATAAAAATAAAATAGCCTTTATTCTCTGATTTTTACATTGTACCTTAATCTAGTTTACAATAAAATTTGCTGATATCAGCATCCTATCATCAGGTTGTCTCATGGACATAGGCCTCCTCCAATTCCTTCCACTTTACTCTATCTCTTGCTATCCTTCGCCAACCTTTTGGGAGTCCATCCTCCCAACGTTTCACCTGCCTGCCTCTCCTTCTTTTACTATCTCTAGGATACCACTCAGTGATTATTTTTGACCACTTTTCTTTCTCAGACCGCATCATGTGGCCAGCCCAACGCCATTTAAGGGTTCTTGCCTTGTGAACGATGTCAACGACCTTTGTTTTATTTCGTATGACGGTGAGCTTCCACTTGTCCTTTAGTCGGACCCCCAGCATGCTCCTCTCCATTCCCTGTTGGCATACTTTTAGCCTTTGTGTTATGGCCTTGGTGAAAGACCAGGTCTGACAACCGTAGGTGAGCACGGGGAGGATGCATGTATTAAATACCTTTGCCTTTTCTGTGATGGGTATTGATTTGCTCTTCATGATTTCCCGGAGTGACCAATATCTTGACCAACTGTTGGTTACGCTTCACTGGATTTCTTTAGGCATTTGTTGTTTTGGTGTTGTTATTTGTCCAAGATAAAGGTACTCGTCGACATACTCTATCACCTGATTTCCCACTGATATTGAGTCTGGTGCCATTGGTCATTGCCTTTGTTTTTGTCCCATTCATTGTTAGTCCGGCCTTAGTGCTCTCTGTTGTGAGTTGTTGCAGCATAGTCTGTAGGGTTGTCGGGTCTTCGGCAAATAAAACCAAGTCATCGGCGAACCTTAGGTGAGTTAGTCTGTGGCCATTTATGTTAAGCCCCTTGTCCCAGTTCAAGTTTCGGAAGATCTCCTCTAAGACCGCCGTGAACAGTTTTGGAGACAGTGGGTCCCCCTTCTCCAGTTGAACTTGGGCAGTACTGTTTTTATAAATCTCTCTTATAATGCGTATATATTTGCTATTGAGGCCCTGCTTTTGTAGCGTGTTGTATATGAAGTTGTGAGAGAGCGTGTCAAATGCCTTGTTGTAGTCCACAAATGAAATATAGTAGGATTTCCCATACTCGTTGTACTTCTCAATTAATTGCTTCACTACGTGCATGTGGTCTGCAGTGGAGAAGTCACTACGGAACCCAGCTTGTTCTATTGGTTGCTGTTCATCTAGGCATTTGGTGAGCCTCCCGAGAATCATCTACGAGAACACCTTATACAAGTTGGACATGAGACTGATTGGTCTGTAATTATCTATTCTGTTTTTGTCTCCCTTCTTGTGTATCAGAACTATTGTAGAACTTGTCCATTGACTGGGTATTTGTTCGCTTTCCAGTATTTCGTTAAAGAGGTTGGTTAGTGGCTTCTCTAGGATATCAAGAGTCGCTTTTAGTACTTCGTTCGTAATCTTATCCTCACCTGGAGCTTTCCCTATTTTTTGTGACATGGTGGCTCTTCTTGTTTCCTCGGGTAGTATCTCTGGGATGTCCTCATCTGCCCGCAAGATTACTTCATTGGCCCTAGAGCTGTTTAGTTCATCACTTGCATACAAGTTGCGGTAGAAGTTGGTGGCTATAGTACTTATTTGTAACCTTTTGGCTGTGGAACATTCCTTCCCCTTGGAATCTTTGGCCATTAGGTTTGGAAGCCATAGTGTGATCTCTCAGATGCTTTAGCGCCCTTTTTATACCTCCTGTTTTTCTTATTTCATCCCGGATTGAGTTGAGCCTTATTTCTTTCTTATGATTCCTTATGCTTATTGTGATTCTTTTACTAATATTTTCAATTCTTTTCAGGTTTTGTTTTCGGTCTGATAATAAGCTTTTCCTGTCTTCTATAAGTTTCTCAGCTTCTTCTCCTATTTTATCTTTCTTGCGTTTTGTAGATGTTATTTGTTTTCCTATGTTTCTTATGCTCTTTTCTAATTCATTGTACTTTTGTTGTATTGAGCTTCTAAATGTTGTGTCTGGGAGCAAAATCTTAAGGCTCCTCAAATCTTCTTCATCTAGGTGCGGGATTGTCCTAGGCGTGCCAGTATTCAGATTTTTTCTTGACCTTTTCCTGTTTAACATTTTAAGGGTACCTCTTACCATCCTGTGATTTGTGCTAAAGTTGAGTTTATTTATGACATCTATGTTTTCAAAGTAATCTGGGATATTTGTTATAATGAAGTCTATAATATTTTTGTATTTCCCATCCGGAGAAATCCACGTCCATGTTCGGTTGGGTTTCTTATTATACATGCTATTCATTATTTTGAGGTTGTGCTCTAATGTAAAATCTATTAGTTTTTGTCCATTCTTATTTCTTTTCCCGGTGCTAAATTGCCCAATTATATGCTCTTCTCCTTTTTGAGGTTTGATTTTTTGTCTGTGAGTTTCATCCATGGTATCTTGTAGTGTTGTGTAAAAAATATCTTTTTCCTCTTCTGTTGCTTGCTCTGTGGGGGCATATACCTGTATTATGGATATGGCTTCCTTGTGTTCAGGTACTTTAAAGTTTAGTACCGCTATTCTATCGCTCTTTCCTATGAACTCTTCAATATGATGTCGGTGATGCTTTTTCACTAAGAAGCCGATGCCATACATTCCTTTCTTTTCGCCATTATAGTAGAATATATAGTCCTGGTATTCTCTTATTTCCTCTCCCAAACGTCTGACCTCGCTCAGACCGATTATGTCCCAGTTTACTAGTTCTAATGCTTTCCCTAGTTCTTCTAGTCTTTCTTCGGTTCGTAGCGTTCTTGTGTTCAGGGTAGATATATAGAATTTGTTTTGGTTCTTCTTGAGTTGGGTTCCATTTCTTTGATCTGGTGTTGTTTTTTGTTTTGATCCTTTATATACTGTTCTTGTTTGTTGTTGTATTTATGTTTTGGTTTCATTGTTGTTGTGGTTAAGTTTTTTATGGTTATGTTAGAGTTTAAGTTAGTGTTTAAGTTAGTGTTTAGTCTTTCTTCTTCTGGAGGGATTTGGTCAGATGCCCCACGGGGACCGGCCGGGTTGGGACTCTTGATGTGTGTTCTGTGTTCCATTGTTGTGATGCCATTCTTGTCGTTTTTTCGGTTGCCGATGTCTACTAATTGTTAATTCGTTGCAGAATTAGATCTGTCTCTCATATAAGAGAAAGCATTTACTGTGTGTGTTCTATTTATTTTGCTAGGTGCCTTGTTACCTTTTCTCAGCTGTAATGCACTCTCACTTGTACCTGGAGACTGAGAGGGTGATCTCTTCCTCTTTTCTGCGTTCTCTTCCTTATTTATTGTTATAAGTTTGTCATATTGTATGCGAGCAGTGTTGCCCTTTTTGATCTCTTCCTGTAGTTGGATCTTTAGATCCCTTCTTTTTTCCAGCACCCGCCTTGGGGAAATCTTCTGTTGCATATATTCCCTTTGGGAAGGACTTATTGTTCCTTAACACTTCAATCTTCCTCCATCCCAGTGTTAATTGTACAAGTATAGGTCGTTCCTTTTTCCCATCTTTTTTCCCTAAGCGATTCACTCTACTTATCTCCCACTGATCCCACTCATCCAATTTTGCGGTTTTGCTCATGATATTTAGATTTGCCATAGTTGTTTTTATAAGCTCTTGATTAGTTGACTCGGTATCAGGAATTCCATGAAGAACTATATTGTTCCTTCTGACTTCCTTTTCAAGATACTGTACTCTGCCTTTCAGTGTTCCCACCTCCTCCATGCCTGATTTTCTTCAACAAGGGGCCGGATAGTTTCCGTCAGCGTTTCATTCAATTTTAGCGTAATATTTTGTGTTATAGTGTTTGTTTGTTGGTGTAATTCCTCCTTCATATTTTCCCACAAGATTTTTATTTGAGCATCCATGATGATTTATTTACCCTGAATTGGAGGGACATCTTACTTACGTAAAACCAATTTTTGGCAAATCATTCATTCACTTGGTTTCAGAAATGGCTCGCTATCGCTTTCAAATAAATTGACGTTACGTGGAACGATTGTTTTCATTTTGACAGCAGACTCGTCTTCGAACTGTCAAAAATGAAAACGATTGCGACCGTGAGTACGTTAGGCAATAGGCCTGCAGGTCTAATTGAGAACCTCTTTTCTTTAAGTCGGTTAATAATGGCTTTTCTCGAGACCTGCAGAATACACCTACCTACTTCCCGTTTAGGGGCGATTTTAACTTTCACTAAAACTTTCACTTAAACCGTATTATTGGATGCGAGCTATAGAAAAATTCAAAATGACCACCGCACATCCACACCATTCGTTTTCAATTCTATCAATAGAAATTAGATTTGACTTCTGACAAACAGACTCAAACTAAATATGTTTTATTTCTAAACAATCTTTAAATCAGGGATCGTATACCGGTATTATTTTCATACAAAAATACCGGTATTCAATTTCGGTATCTCGCTTATTGTTAAATATTTTTGCTCTTCAAATAATTTATATAATAGAATAGTGGTATTACCTAATTTACAGTCGAAAATATCAAGGAAATAATGCAAATTCAGGAAGATATGTCAATTTTAATTAATACCGGTATTGATCCCTGCTTTAAATCCTATCATAGACAAAGAACTTTCGCGGACTAAACGTTTCATTTATTAGGGTTCCGTAGCCAAATGGCAAGTAACGGAACCCTTATAGATTCGTCATGTCTGTCTGTCTGTCCGTCCGTATGTCACAGTCACTTTTTTTCCGAAACTACAAGAACTACACTGTTGAAACTTGGTAAGTAGATGTATTCTGTGAACCGCATTAAGATTTTCACAGAAAAATAGAAAAAAGACCATAAATTTAGGGGGTTCCCCACACTTAGAACTGAAACTCAATTTTTTTTTCATCAAACCCATACGTTTGGGGTGTCTATGGATAGGTCTTTATAAAATGATATTGAGGTTACTAACATCATTTTTTTCTAAACTGAACAGTTTGCGCGAGAGACACTTCCAAAGTGTTGAAATGTGTCCCCCCCCCCCCCTGTAACTTCTAAAATAAGAGAATGATAGAACTAAAAAAAATATATGATGTACATTACCATGCAAACTTCCACCAAAAATTGGTTTGAACGAGATCTAGTTAGTAGTTTTTTTTAATACGTCATTAAAACATTGATCAAAGCTACAACAAACTTTTATATTATGTTACTTGCTGCTACGGAACCCTTCATGGGCGAGTCCGACTCGCACTTGGCCGCTTTTTTCTTTTTCAAAGTTAAAGTTTTTGGTAAACTGTTAAAATCACTGAAAGTGCATATAAATAATAATATTATCACTGAAAGTGCACATGAATAAAACAACCGGTACTTACTGCACAAAACGTAATACGTGAATAGTCAATCACTAGCTTTCGAGTGAGGGCTCTCAAAAATACGGGAAAATGGGTTCATGCGAAAATAATCGTGACAACGTTCGTGTGCTAATATTTTCTATCATTTGACTTTGATTTCGAGCTCTCGAAAATCAAAAGGCGCCCCACAGGCCACACGCCCCGCCATCGCCCAACGGATGCCGCTAGAGCTTTCAATTATATTTAATGATGGACAGACCATTTTATTAACCCTTTGAACGCCAAGAACACCTAAAGGCGTTGTATACTTACTGTCCTGCCTACCACGCCATCGACGCTTATAGTTGTCACAGATACAATGGCAAATAGACCCGAGTATTTGTGACGTATGGTTGAAATTAGCTGTGGTTTGCAGCTGTCATCAATAGGCATGATGACAATAATGGACCTACAATGTCCAGAAATAAATACTATTTACAATGAATAAGATATTTCTGCGCTTCCGGTAACCTTCGGGGAGGGAAGATGGCCGATTGAAAAATGTCCGGCTTTTGATTTTGATTTATTCTGTTTACTGTTTTACTCTACTCACTTGTGTTAAAACTATGTCTGAAACATTCTTATTAGGTTATGCTTTTATCTATGACAACTCTGTGTTTGTCTCTTCCTTTTTTTTCCTGTTTGGAGCTCACCACGACCGACATGCTAATTTTGTATATCTAAAATGAATAGTAATTAATTATTCTAATTTTATTAGTTCCTACATAATATAATAATGTGACGCGATTTACTTCACTGCATTGTTGATGCAATACAGCGATCTATCAAGAATGTGATGTTTCATTAAATGCTCCACATAACCTCGTTCCTACTTCCACCACGCCCAAGACTTCCTGAATCTGCACTACAGGTTATGGGCCCAGTTAAATTTACGAGGTATGTGGTTAGCATTATTTTATTTAAAAGATAATATCCGCCAAGGGAAGCACTGATTGCGCGTTTCGGCTGAATCACGTTATTGACGTTGTGCCACGTTACTGAACTTCAAAATGCCGGACGGTGTTGCAGACGCTCCCCGTGTTTCTAGTGCATCTTCATCTTCAACTTATGTTATTAGCGGCGGTGTAAACATTGAAAAATTAGATGGAATTTCGAATTTTAATTCGTGGAAATTTGCTGTCAAAAATTCCCTTATATTAGAAGGACTATGGGAATGCGTCTTAGGAACAGAATTAGATGTTGTGAAGATATCAAAAGCGCTAGCGCGCATCTCACTGAGCGTGAAGCCACCTCTTTACCAACTTCTTTATGGAATTAATACTGCCAAAGATGCTTGGGACAAACTAAAATCGGTTTTTGAGGACAAAGGCTTATTTAGGCGTGTAAGCTTACTGCGAAAACTTCACCGTGTGGACTACTGTCAATTTGAAAATATGACTGCTTACATAGACACTGTTTTCACCATTGTGCAACAGCTAGCGGACATAGGCAAAGTCATCGAGGATGCAGAGATTGCAGAAATATTGTTGTCCGGGCTTCCTCAGGAATTTGACACTTTAGTATCAGCCTTGGAGACGGCATCGTTAACAAATGCGCTCTCATCTGAGCTTGTGCGTGCCCGCTTAGTTCAGGAGGAATTTAGAAAGGCTAACTCCAATCCAGATTTTCAGGCCAGCAATTCAACTAGTGCTTTGGCTGCTGGGAACTCCTATAATAGTTACAAAAAGAAGATAATCTGTCACTTTTGCAAGAAGCCGGGTCACATGAAGTCACGCTGCTTTAAATTGAAGCGTCAGAAGAAAGAAAACAAAGAAGAACAGACTGTGTTAGCTTCTTCATTTTTGGCAACTGTGCAAAATTCAAACTTTATTGTGGACAGTGGATCGTCTTCGCACATGTGTAATGATATTAACTCTATGATTAATGTTAAAAATAGTAAAGTGCTTATTACATGTGCTGACAAGAAAACTAAATTAGAAAGTTCTGGTGTTGGAGATATGCGTGTAAGCATTAATGGTGGTAATAAGTTATTAAAAAATGTTATGTATGTCCCACAGTTAAGTGAGAATTTGCTTTCTGTGAGCAAGATGTGTGAGAAAGGTATGGTCGTGGTGTTCAAAGCTGATGGGTGTTTTATATATGAAAGTTATGATATACAAGGCAAGCCCATTATGTCTGCTAATTTGAGTAAGGGTGTTTATAGGTTAAATGGTACTTTTGCAAAGGAGCAGTCGATGGCTATCCTACATAAAGTGCAGGAATCACAGACTGCAAAGTTTACTAGGTCTCATGGTTTGGATGCAAATTTATGGCATGGAAGATTAGGGCAT
Source organism: Acleris holmiana (assembly GCA_949316455.1). Taxonomy (NCBI): domain Eukaryota; kingdom Metazoa; phylum Arthropoda; class Insecta; order Lepidoptera; family Tortricidae; genus Acleris; species Acleris holmiana. Next base: position 42,489,948 of record OX438762.1, on the reverse strand, counting down.
CTCGGTCTTAAAAGCATGAATGTACTTAAGGAGAGTGCTGCACATAATGTATCATTTCAGGTTGACAAAGGTGACTTAGCTCCATGTGTCGCCTGTCTTCAGGGAAAGCCTGTGGCCAAGGCTTACCCGAAGGCATCTTCGAGTCGTGCGAGCCAGCCTTTGGAACTTATTCATAGTGATGTACTGGGGCCTGTGAAGGAGACTAGTTGGGGTGATGCAAGGTATTTATTAACATTTACTGATGATTATTCTAGAAAGACATTTAGATATTTGTTAAAGAAAAAGTCAGAAGTACTAACTTCATTTATACACTTAAAGAATTTTGTAGAAAAGCAGACTGGGTTGTTTATTAAGTGCCTGCGTTCTGATAATGGTGGTGAGTATTGCAGTAACGATTTTAAGTCTTTCCTGGCAAAGGAAGGAATTGCTCACCAGTTGACTGTACCGTATTGTGCTCAGCAGAATGGCGTGGCGGAATGCCTTAATAGGATAATTATGGAGAAGGCTAGATGTATGATGATTCATGCAGGTCTCTGCAACCGTTTCTGGGGGGAAGCCGTAATTGCGGCCATTTATTTGAAAAATCGTAGCCCCACCGCGGCGTTAGCAGGACAGGTTCCCGAGGAGGTCTGGTCCCGACACTCTGTTTGTCTTGGACACCTTCGCGTGTTCGGGTGTATTGCCTATTCATTAATTCCTAAGCCTACTCGTACAAGTAAGTCGAACGCTAAGGCAAAGCTATATATTTGTCGGTTATTCGGAATTGACTAAAGGTTACCGACTTTTAGACCCATCTAGTCCAAGGAAAGTTATAGTATCTAGGAATGTTAACTTTATTGAAGATAAATTTTACAAGGATTTTAAACATGTTGACATTGATAATAATAATTTAGATACTTATAAAAATGAATTAATGATCTCTTTTAATGAGTATAATAATGAATTGAATAATTTTAATGATAAATATAATGATGAATTAAATAGTAATAATATTTTCAATTCTAGTCGGTCTAATCACAATTCTAGTCAGGGATTAAATCATGTATTGAATTCTAGTGATAACATGAATACTACTCATGATTTTACTTATGAATTTACGGATGCTGAGTCTGGTGACGAGAGCGACGAGCACAGCGAGGTAGTGCAGGCCTCTGCTGATTGCGAGTCTACTGTCGAGGAGCTGGAGGAGCAGCTGGCGACTCGCGGGGTCACAGCAGCTCGAGGGGAAGGCGCTAATAGTACAGAGGCTTCTGTGACTGTAGGCAGCCGCCCCGTGCGCAATACACGCGGTAAACTGCCGCTTAGGTATGGCGATTATGAAATTGGTATGTATGCCAGCTCTATATTTAAAGAGCCTCTAACATATGAAGAGGCTGTAGGATCATCTGACTCATCTGAATGGCAAAATGCTATGAAAGTAGAGTATGAGTCGCTCATTCAAAATAATGTTTGGAAATTAGTGGACAGACCTACTGACACTAATGTTATAAAGTGTAAATGGGTATTTAAAGTAAAGCACGATACATCTGGGAACTTTGATAAGTTTAAAGCTCGGCTGGTAGCTCGCGGCTACAGCCAGAAAGAAGGTGTAGATTATTCAGATACGTTTTCGCCAGTAGTGAGACATTCAACTATGCGTATCCTTTTTTCACTGGCACATGAATTGGATATGTCAATAGAACACATCGACGTTACTACAGCATTCTTAAATGGTGATCTGAATGAAAGGATCTACATGGAGCAGCCTAAGGGCTTCATCAGTGATGAAACAAAGGTGTGCATGCTTTTAAAGAGTCTTTATGGTTTAAAACAAGCCAGTCGCATGTGGAATCTGAAGGTAAATGAGTTATTGTTGAGGAATGAATATGTGCAGAGTAGATGTGAGCCATGTGTTTATATTAAGAAAAATGGCAGAGACTTTACCATCATAGCTCTCTATGTTGATGATTTTTATATTTTTTCAACATGTAGTACAAAAAATTTACTCAACTTGTTAAATAGTAATTTCTCTATTAAGCACCTTGGTTCTCTTACAAGTTGTTTAGGCATGCGTGTAACTAGAAATAATAATGTGTTAACCTTAGACCAATCTGAATATATAAAAAGGTTACTTAAGAGATTTAATATGTTGGATTGTAAGCATGTGTCCACACCTATGATTGTTAATAATAAACATGAAAAATCAGATGATGAACCTTTGGATGATAATGTGTATCAATTCAGACAATTAATAGGCTGTCTGATGTATTTATCAGTTTGCACAAGGCCTGATATAGCATTCAGTTGCAGTCAGCTTAGTCAATACTTAACTAGTTTTAATAAAAGTCACTGGATAGCTGCAAAACGAGTATTAAGGTATTTGGCAGGTACTATAGACTTGGGTCTTTGTTTCTATAAATGTAATAATTTAAATATAACTGCCTTTACAGACGCTGACTGGGGGAATGATATGTATGATAGGAAGTCATATACGGGCTTTGTTGTGAAACTGGGTAGCAATACAGTTAGCTGGGAAGCTAGAAAGCAGCGTTGTGTAGCTTTGTCTAGCACCGAGGCTGAATATTTAGCCATAAGTGATGTCGCTAAGGAACTGTGTTTTATTAAGAATTTCTTGAATGAAATTATTGATAAACGCTTAGAGATTGTTATCTTCAATGATAACCAAAGCGCACATAAATTGTTGCTAGCAAAAGAATACTCACATAAGCGCACTAAACATATAGATCTACGTTATCACTTTGTTAAGGATTTTGTATCAAAACATAGTGTTAGTGTTAAATACTTGCCAACTAACAAGATGACAGCCGATGTACTAACAAAGCCCTTGTGTACAAGTAAACATAGTTATTTTATTGGTGATCTGAATTTGAAACATTTAAAATAAATTTTGTTAAGTATCCCTGCATAATTTTAAAGGAATGTACTTATTAATAATGTTTATTATTGTGTAAAAAGAGTATGTTAAGACAGTCATAAAGCATGTGTTATGTGTTATGTAACATGCATATGGTAGAGTCTTTAGTAGAGCATGTATTTTTATTATATAGTACTTTAATGATGATATGCTCAATAATGTCCTAATAAGAATGAGGGGAAGTGTTAAAACTATGTCTGAAACATTCTTATTAGGTTATGCTTTTATCTATGACAACTCTGTGTTTGTCTCTTCCTTTTTTTTCCTGTTTGGAGCTCACCACGACCGACATGCTAATTTTGTATATCTAAAATGAATAGTAATTAATTATTCTAATTTTATTAGTTCCTACATAATATAATAATGTGACGCGATTTACTTCACTGCATTGTTGATGCAATACAGCGATCTATCAAGAATGTGATGTTTCATTAAATGCTCCACATAACCTCGTTCCTACTTCCACCACGCCCAAGACTTCCTGAATCTGCACTACAACTTGACATTGGCGAAATCACTGCGTACATCGCGGTGGACTGTCATTAATAAAAAAGAAGAAGAAGAAGAAGATATTTCTGCAGAAATTAAAAGTTTAGTAGGAAAAAAATGCAATTTTAAAATAATAATTTAAATTTCCCCCTAAAACGCTTGTTAGTGTCATGGCGTCGCTTGTGACGTCACGTTTGAGTAATCAAAACGTAAACGCGCTGCGCTCGTGCAAGAATTTAGTTATTTTGTGTTATTAAATATGAATTCGAAAGTGGGTGGTGTGGGGTCCCGCAGTGTGAGAATACATCCATAAAAACTCCTAATAAGCTATTTGTGTTCGTTCCTCAAAATAAAACAATACGAAACAAGTGGCTTAAACTTGCAAGGCAAGATTCAAAAGGAATATTGCCCAGTACTCACCTTTATTTTTGTGAAGATCACTTTGACGTAAGTTTTTACATACTTTTGTAGATTCTAGTATATAGTATTTGGTAATAATATTTTGTACAAGGTCTAAATGTAAAAATATAAAAAATCTATTTCGAGGTTAGGTTTTATCTCTCATTGCTTTTATATGTATTACGTATTTTATTCATATTTCTGTTTCCTAATGATATGGATAATTATATGGAATATTATAAAGGGCAAAAGCATTATAAAAATAGATTTCAATAACATAACCTTAAAAATAACTTGATAAGAAATACATCGTCAAAAGTATATTTTAGGGAATTATTTTATAACTCAAATTATAATTTTTTTAATTAATATTAATATACTTACATAGAAGTTTTAACATTTCTAAATTCTGCTGAACAAAAGTCTATTTGATGACAAAAACTCTCCCAGCATTATTATGTCGATTCTAGGCAAATTAGCGCTGTTTGCCTTAGTAAATCCTTGATCCATGATTCGTGTTATTTTATATTCGAATTAATAATATTCACACTCAAATAGTACTCGGTATTTAAACAAAAGCAATAAAAACACAAGATGTTCGTGCGTGTTGCGTATGCGTTTACTCAAGCGTGACGTCATGCGCTCTGATTGGTGTTCAAGATATCATGGCGGATTGCCTTATTTTGTAGTTTTATTTTATAAAAATAAATATTAATCACGCTTATCATAAAAAAAACAATGCGTATTTTATATTCCAAGCTTCAAGTTTTATTCAATAAATATAGTATTTTAGTAGTTTTTAATTACTGTCATCATGCCTATTGGCGTGAGGACGACTTTTGTATCAAGTCAATGGCGGCGAAAAGGTTAAATAAAAATGACGGTTAACGTACTTTTTCTTTAATTTAATTTAAAAACTTAAGTTAACGGACAATAATAACAAAAATATCTAACAGGTTAATAGTCATCTGGTGAGTGTGAACCCACCAAGGCTATTCAAGTTTTTGTGAAAGATTAAGAGTAAGGGACAGCTCTAACATTCTAAGTAAATTCAAACCTGTATTTCAACATGTTTTTTTTTTTAAATTTTAGCTGTTTCCGCGACTCCTCTGAATAGAACTCGTTTATAGCTATTACCTCAAGAACCGTCCATTTTTCAGGGATTCAAAGTAGGTACCCTATATCCTGCCACGGGACTCAAGACTATCTCCATACCAAATTTAATCAAATTTGGTTCAGCGGATTTTCCATGAAAGCGTTACTAACAGACAGAGTAACTTTTCAATTTATAATATTATTAGATTGTAATTTGCAGTACAGTCAGCAACGAAACTTGCCGAACAAAATAACGTTACAAAAGATACTAGAGACATGAATTGTACATAAGTTACTGATCATAGTTACAAACAAAATTCCATTTACATTATAAATGACCAAAAGTTATTAGCTATACAGTATATTTCCAAAAGTGGCTGGACAGTAATCTTCCGAAAGTTGCTGGACAGTATATTTCCAAAAGTGGCCGGACATTATATTTTCAAAAGTGGCTGGACAGTAAACTTCCGAAAGTTGCTGGACAGTAAACTTTCAAAAGTTGCTGGACGTAGTATCGTTTAAAAGTGATTTGTTAAATCATGACCGCACTAATTTTCGAATTAAGACTGATGAGTGATGACAATCACAGAAAAAAGTACAGCACTGTCATATAATACATTTGTCTCTTTAATTTTGATCGTGACATCATTGACATGTCATTTGTTTATGCCAGCCTCTCGCTTCTTACACTTTTTTTACTATTTTAGATTTTAACCGACTTCAAAAAGAGGAGGTTCTCAATTCAATTGTGTTTCACGTCATTTATGAATAGATTTTACAAATTCTTTTTTTTAATGGATAAGTTACACTCCAAGGGGTGGTGGTGGCCCTTTCCAGGATTGTAGAAGTCAGTTTTATAAATTTTCATTTGAATAGTTTTGCTTCATTCCATACAAGGTTTTCTCGCGGTTTTACTTGTAGATCGTTCCTATAGCTCCAATTTATACCCACTAAAATGTTTGATAACAACACGACTGAATTCAATTATTAATATCTACCTACTTACGTCTATAACATAATTTCAAAAGTTTTTTTAAATTTATTTACTAGATATCGTGTTCTCAGAAATGCGTATACATCGGACTGTAGGGTCGAAAATATTTTTCTAGCAGTCGACTATTTATGTTGCGATTGTTTGTACTTACAGATATTTATGACCTTGTCTGTACTAAAATGTTCAGCGACTTTTGAAGATGACTGTATCAAACATGATATTTAAATGATATACCTTATTGCTATAGTTATAATTACTCATGTGTTTTGATAGTCGATTTTATCAAAATTTAGTCCTATGAAGAGTAAGCACTTCATGTAAAGTGGCACTACACTTCCTATTTTCTAATAAAGAGTTCTCATATTCCTAATCTTCCTAGTTTTCTAGTTTATTTCAAACAGAGATTTTTCTGTTGAACTGTTTGTTTTCTATTAAACCTTTTTGACAAGTAGTGATTCTTCTTTTTGAATTGGACATTCCACGGACATTCTTTGTATCTTTTGTTTTTAATTCTGTCAATATAAGTGATTTACATCTGCTGTACCTACGGCAATCGGTACTTAGTGATTATTGTAAAAAATATAAAAATAAAAATAAAGTAAACGATGCCATACAACGTGCATATTAATGAACACGATCGGCACAAGATAATTGTACTAAAGGAGCAAGGTTTACCCATTTCAGACATTGCTTTGGAGCTTGGAGTATCGGTAAGTGTAATTCACATGCAATAAAAGCTACAAAAATTAACAAGATATATATCAATGACATTCGAACGATTGATATTTCTTTAAATTTCAGCGAACCACAGTTTACTTATGGATAAAACGTTGGGCAGATATTGGCAATGTCCAGGAACAAGAACTGGAAGACCAAGAAAGATATCACGTCAACAAGACATTGACATGATTGGACGTTTTAGAGAAAATGGTTTTGTGCAGACTGGAGTCGTTGCTTTAGAAAATAATATTTCAATGAATACCTTGAGGCGACGACTCCACGAAAGTGGTGTCCACAATCGTGCTCCGGCAATGAAATTGAAACTGTCGGCAAGACACAAATTACTAAGACTGCAATTTGCCGAAACATATCTAAACTACGATTTCTCAAAGGTAATATTTTCCGATGAAAAAAGGTTCAAGTCGACGGAAACCGGCCGAATAACATTGTAGAGGATAAATAAAACTCGTTACGACGAACGTAATATTGTAGAAAACAGATCAAGTGGAAGAATATCCGTAGGAGTCTGGGGATGGATGTGTGGTAGTGGTCCCGGTGAGCTTATTGAAATTGGTGGGAGATTAATTAGTGAAGGGTATAGGGAGATACTTAACGATGTTTTGATGCCGACAGCAGAAGTCGTGTTCCCAGGTGAGAGACCTATACCGTTTATTCACGATAATTGTTCAATCCACAAAGCACGTATCTGCCAAGCTTGGTTCCGAGAAAAAAGTGAGCGTGTGCTGGAAATCAGTTTCCCACCAGAAAGCCCAGACCTAAATGTGATTGAGAATTTATGGGGCCTAATGGTCCAAGCATGTGATCCTGAACAAAACATGCAAGAACGCTTGCAAGCAGTGATTGATGCGGAAGGCGGACACACTCGATTTTGAATTAAAACAATCTGAGGAAAGTTCGAGCCAGTGATGTTATGATTAAGTGACACATTAACATGATACATTTATTTTTAAGAGTTAATTAAACATGTATATACGTTAATGTTATAAAACGCCTTTTTATTGACTTCTGAAAACAATTATAAATTATAACATGCAATATGTTGTACAGTCGGCCTTATAAGTAGCTGCACACATTTGTACCTTGTCGCTTTACCGCCTTTGACAGATTAGTTCAGCAGTTCAAACATAACGATAAAGTGCCAAAGGACTAAAGTGCGTAGCAACATAATTATGAGGCCGGCCGTATTTATATACAGGGTTTAGTAGTTTAGAAAAAAAAAAAACCGATTTTTTTTTTCCTCCAAAACCTGTAGGCATTTTAGGCTCAGTATTTGGTGAAATAACATCTTATGCTTGGGAAAATAAATCAGCAAAACGACAATCAATTTGGCGTCTGGGGCCGACCCCATACTTACACGGTTATACCCTTTATACACATATCAGCGGATCTATGTAGTCAGTCATGTTCAGCTAATTTTGACATTTTACAGATCAGGCTAATTATGTAATTAAATATGTTCAGCAAGTTTTGAGTAGTTTACATGTCAGTGGATTTATGGAGTCAGACTTGTTCAGCAAATTTTAATATTTTACAGATCAGGCTAATTATGTACTTAAACATGTTCAGCAACTTTTGTAAAAATAATGTACATCGACTTTTGGTATTCCCAAATGTACAGAGATTTGCACAACAGCCTGTTCAGTTACATGTAAACCTTTAGTGTGCAGGTGTTTTGAAAATTTGGATGTGTTCATGGACTTTCGTTGCTGACTGTACATACGTGGCCTTCGTATGCTGACGAATTAGATAAAATATATAAAATTTAGATTTCATTAAACTTTTTAGGGTTCCGTAGCCAAATGGCAAAAAACGGAACCCTTATAGATTCGTCATGTCTGTCCGTCTGTCCGTCCGTATGTCACAGCCACTTTATTCCGTAACTATAAGAGCTATACTGTGGAAACTTGGTAAGTAGATGTATTCGGTGAACCGCATTAAGATTTTCATACAAAAATAGAAAAAAAACAATAAATTTTTGGGGTTCCCCATACTTAGAACTGAAACTCAAAAATTTTTTTTTCATCAAACTCATACGTGTGGGGTATCTATGGATAGGTATTCAAAAATGATATTGAGGTTTCTATTATAATTTTTTTCTAAACTGAATAGTTTGCGCGAGAGACGCTTCCAAAGTGGAAAAATGTGTGTCCCCCCCCCCGTAACTTCTAAAATAAGGGAATGATAAATGTAAAAATAATATATGATGTACATTACCATGCAAACTTCCACCGAAAATTGGTTTGAACGAGATCTAGTAAGTAGTTTTTTTTAATACGTCATAAAAACATTGATCAAAGCTACAACGAACTTTTATATTATGTTACTTGCTGCTACGGAACCCTTCATGGGCGAGTCCGACTCGCACTTGGCCGCTTTTTTATTTTTAAGACCTAATTATTAAAAAGATCATTACTTACCCTTATTATTGATTCTATCGATTAGTATAATAATATAATGAGTGTATTTTTTTCATTTTTAGTTGGTTCGATCCCGACTCAGGTAAGTTTAAAACCGGGCAAGAGCATGTCGGGCCATGCTCAGTGTAGGGTTCTTAAGCCGTTAAGTACTGCACTCGCGAGCAAAAGTATCGCATCACTTTGCATTTTTTCATGTGAACCCAATATCTTTGTAAATTGGTTTATTTTCTAAATTACTTAAATGTAATTACGTTTCTTGAAATATTAGCTTTATAAGCTATGAAACATAAAAATTGGCCCAGAATTTTTCAGATTATGGGCAATTTCCCGGTTTGTGAGCCTAACGGGGGTAGAGGGGGGTTCCTTATCAGTCACTTATCTGAAGTCGACCGGTACACATCTCTGCAAATTATCCTGTGCAGAACACCTGGAAAAAATGGAAGCCACTGAAGCTCAAGTCGCCGTAGTCGTCCAGCTTCTGCAAGAAGGGCGTAGTCAACGTTTAGTAGCTGCCGAGGTGAATCTGAGCCAATCTACAGTTTGTAAACTTTACCAGAGGTTCCACCAAACTGGGTCTCTTACTTCAAGACCAAGAAGCGGCCGCAGAAGGTGCACATCAGAGCGCGACGACCGCTTCATTGTCTCAATATCTCTCCGAGATCGTCACCAGACTGGAGTTACCATCCAGCAGCGTCTGCGTGAGGTGCGAGGAGTGGTTGCCAGCGAGTGGACAGTGAGAAGAAGACTCAAGGCAGCGAATTTAACACCCAGGAGGCCTGTGACGGGGCCCAGGTTGCTGGCACGGCACCGTACAGCCCGAAGAGCATTTGCAGAAATTCATAAGAATTGGACCCTTGAGCAATGGACCCCAATTCTCTTCTCGGACGAGTGCAGAATATGTCTGAATGGCTGCGACCGAAGTGGAAGAGTCGACAGGAGATCAGAAGAACGATACGCTCAGTGCTGCTTCTCCGAAAGAGTCGCCTACGGAGGTGGTTCTGTTATGTTTTGGGGCGGCATCTCGTACGACGCGCGGACCGAGTTGGTTTTCGTGCCTAGCGGTGGTCGTGGCGGTGGATTGACTGCTGCCAGGTACATAACGGAAATTGTGGAAGAGCATGTCGTCCCTTATGCTGGTATTTTTGATGAGGGGTTTATGCTAATGCAGGATAATGCCCCTTGTCATACCGCAAGGGTCACCGCTGCCTACCTCCGCGAGGTGGGCATCGAGTCCATGAACTGGCCAGCGATGAGTCCGGACCTTAACCCCATTGAACACATGTGGGACTATCTGAAGAGAAAGGTTCGGGATCGGGATACTGCTCCTGCCACTGTTGACGAGTTGAAGATTGCTTTGCTGGAGGAAGGGGATGCTATTCCTCAAGACTATGTTAGAAAATTAATTAGATCAATGAAAAATCGCTTAAACTGTGTCAGCACTGATTCTGTGCGATCACTGTTCGGAACGGACGCGTCGCAGTTCTTTACAAATCTATTTTTAAATTTTAAATACGCACTAATGTGTTTTCGACCTTATTTATATAAAAGTTGAGCTGTGTCTTGATTAACGGCAGTGGTAACGTTGTGTCATTATCGCGTGTGCATAATCGTATTTGTTACTGCGGTAGTTACAATCTACCTCCACGAGGAAAAAGATACGATTATTGTTTATAAGCAATAAGTGCCTCTTTTGCATACTGTTAAAGTTGTTTATCTTAAATATGAGTGTGCCGCGGTCGCCTATCAAGTTCTCTGGTTCCTATCCAGATTTAAGTAAGATATCTGATACTAACCAAAACTGGATTCGATACTTTTGGTCGCGAGTGTACAAACATAAAAAGCGGCCAAGTGCGAGTCGGACTCGCCCATGAAGGGTTCCGTAGCAGCAAGTAACATAATATAAAAGTTCGTTGTAGCTTTGATCAATGTTTTTATGACGTATTAAAAAAAAACTACTTACTAGATCTCGTTCAAACCAATTTTCGGTGGAAGTTTGCATGGTAATGTACATCATATATTATTTTTACATTTATCATTCCCTTATTTTAGAAGTTACGGGGGGGGGACACACATTTTTCCACTTTGGAAGCGTCTCTCGCGCAAACTATTCAGTTTAGAAAAAAATTATAATAGAAACCTCAATATCATTTTTGAATACCTATCCATAGATACCCCACAAGTATGAGTTTGATGAAAAAAAAATTTTTGAGTTTCAGTTCTAAGTATGGGGAACCCCAAAAATTTATTGTTTTTTTTCTATTTTTGTATGAAAATCTTAATGCGGTTCACCGAATACATCTACTTACCAAGTTTCCACAGTATAGCTCTTATAGTTACGGAATAAAGTGGCTGTGACATACGGACGGACAGACGGACAGACATGACGAATCTATAAGGGTTCCGTTTTTTGCCATTTGGCTACGGAACCCTAAAAATGGGTTATGAGCGAGATGTCTAAAAAGCCAGATGCCGTTTAAGCGTGACGTCTAAAAAGCGAGATGCCTAACAAGAGGGCTGCCTAAAAAGCAAGATCCCTAACAAGCGGGTTGCCTAAAAAGCAAAATACCCAAGAAGTGATATGACTAAAATGCAAAATGTCCAGAAATTGGGATGCCTAAAACGCAAAATGCCTAACAAGCGATATGTCTAAAGACTAGATTCAACTAGCAACTCGCTTAGTAGTCATTATACTTTTTAGTCATACAGCTTGTTTGATCCGTACACAATTTATTTTAATCTAGTTTTAGGTATTATTTTGATTGCATTCTTGGTACCGTAATTCGGAACGCATCTGTTAGTGACAGTTTACGTAGGGTACTTTTCGTTATATTTTGTTTTTGAAAATGCCAGTTGAAGGTAGATCGATTTGTATGGCTGCTCGCTGCTAGACGCGTAAGCCCTGTGTCTTGTGTTAAATTGGAAGGAACGCTAAAAATAACCTCGATACCACTCCAACCTTGTGTGCAAGATCCTCAAGCATATCATCATCCAGAAACCAGTGAAACTAGACCGGTACCGGCTCGGATGCAAACCAGGCTGAAATTGGGTGAGTCGGCTTGCATTTGATTTATTTTCACTGGCACTAGGATATCTATTATTCGCGTTGGTTGTAATTTTCGCTTTAATACGATCTCCCGAATCGCGGGCGATCAAACACAGCTTGTTAGTCATCTTGCTTTGTAGGGAACTCGCTTGGTAGTCATTATACTTTTAAGGCAACAAGCTTGTAGACAACTTGCTTGGTAGTCATCACACTTTTTAGGCATCAAGCTTGTTAGTCATCTTGCACTGAAGGCAACTTGCTTAATAGGCATCTCGCTCAAAATGGATAAAAATCAACAAGAAACAACCAATTTTTTATTTAGTCTTTTGGTGCCGTCCTACATGATTTTAGTAGGTATAAACATTTTAATCGCCTGTATCTCAAGAACCAATGATGTCTACTTAGTCGTGATAGTTTTCCTTTTAAATTCGTTATAGGTATGCGCATTCGTTTAAGAGATAATTTCGATTTTTAGGATTTGTAGGTTTGACTGTAGAAGGAGGAACACTTGACTCTAACAAACATTAAACTTCATATTTCACAAACGGATCCCTTAAATTGTTTTTAACCCATAATATTTTTGACAGACCTATCCAACGACACCCTATAACTATGGGGTAGACGAGAAAAAAAACATCCCCACGATACGTGTAATTCGTGTAATTTGTTTCAAGATTTTATTTTACCACTTTGTTGGCGTGACTAATAAATCTCTGAGCTAGGCTTCGGGCGGACGGACAGCCCGACATGGCAAAACTAAAAGGGTTCCTACGAAACCCTAAAAAACGGTGAATGCAGTTACTCATCTTTAAAAAAAAAATGTTTCCTCTAAGTAAAATAAGCTATCTCAAGGATTTGACCCAAATACTTACTATAAACCATTACTTTTATTGTTTTCACTCCGTATATTTTGCTTATTACTTCATCATGGCAAAATGAATCGTTTTAAAATGTATTTACTCACCATCGAGCACTTCACCACTCTTGGTTATATTGACCACTGTTGAAACAGACTATATGGTTAAGCAAATTGAAAATGTCATTTTAGCCGACCGCCGCATTATCGCCGTCCTCGGCTGAAAAGGTCATGGCGACCGTTTTTATGGATTCGCGGGGTATTATTATACGTATTGACTACTTAGAAAAGGGGAAAACGGTAACAGGGCAATACTATGCCAATTTATTGGATGAATTTGACGCTGTGTTGAAGGACAAACGACCCTAAAAATAAAAAAGTAATGTTTCATCACGACAACGCTCCAGCTCATTCGTCTACTGTTGTTCTGGCTAAAGGGTCTGGCCGATCTACCATGTAAAATTGCCCCTGGCTGAAAATGTAGGTTTCTTACGTGTGTTTATTAACCTTATTACAAGATATAATTTTACGAAGTTTTAACCCTAAAATGCTCTTGGTTTTGAAGAAAAATGGAAAAGTAAAAAATATGTTTTTATTTTTTTGTAGCCAAACTAATGATTCGATTTCTTTGTAAATTGGATATATTATGTACCTAATAATAAACTATTGTCAAAAAAAAAATCATTGTTCAAAATCATTTATGAAGGGTTTAAAATTGACTTTATTTTTTTTAAGATTTTTTTTTTTAATACTTACGAGATAGGGACAACCTCTTATTTTAGTTATTTTATGCGGAATCTTATATTGCGTAACATATATTTTTTGCAAAAAAATCTATTTGGGGCAACAGGGTAAAAATATCTTACTAATGTATATACGTAAAAATCCTTCATGATAGATTCAGAATGTGGTAAAAGCAGTCAGTATAAAACTTTTTTCTCTTTACTACTTAAATATTAATTTTACTACGCAAATACAATATTTCTTATAATTTGTTTCTAAATACAAAACGGTTTAAAAACTACTTCAATAAAACATCTAATCTACAATTTCAATTTTAATTTGAGCTCATTCATTCGAATTCGAATTGAATTTGAATTTGAATTTGGAATGTATACGCGTTCGAACATCACCGTGCCTTTTTTAATTTACGGGCTTTACCTAATGCGATGGTTGTATTGTACATTTGTCTATGCCGCTTACAAATTAAAAGTAAATAATGGCGGGAAACCATAATCGTTTTTCACCTATCTTATGCGTTATGGATAAACGTAATGCGATACGCAAGGTGTTTAGGAAACGTGTCCAAAGTTTGTATTTAAAAGCATATAATGCAATAGAAGCCCGTCTAGAGCAATGCATACAAAACTATATCGAAAATGAGCATCTGCTATCCCTAACGGAAAACGTAAGTATTTTTAGTCATGCTTTATACTCTTTCAGTTAGTACTCGTAAAGATGCAGGAAGTTTAGTAACTTTAATTTTATTTTATACCTAGGTGGAAACGATCAAATCTGAAATCTTTGAACAAATTAACCTGCCAACCAGAATTCTAGTTCCACTGTACCGCGACGCACTACCCTCTTTATACGTGTGTCTACTGGATGAAGGAATTGTAATGCTTGAAAGATGCTCGCAGTGTGGAAGATATTCAGACTATGACGGAAGTGATACAGTTATGTTAAATTCTTTATACTGCATTTATTGTGCTGGCAAATTATTTTATATTAACAATGATATTTGAAGTAGGTAATTAGTAGGTACCTATGTCACTTAACTACTTCAGTCGATCCTGGTAACTTAGAATGCTCAGGAAACATTAACTGCCCCTTAAAGTTATATTAAACGATTAAATATTTGTAAATAAAAAAAGGTACATAAAAGTATAGATCACAATTAACTTCATTGTATATAAATAAACTGACGCAAACCATTTTGGGAAATCTATTTTAAGTTTCGCTCAATGATACCTTAGTATTGAAAATTACCCAGATTTACTGTACCTAATGTACTTCATCATAATTGTTTGTACGTAAGTTTTCATAAGATACTGTTATCGCCTAAGTGTAAATGGATTCTTGAAAGGTATTATATATTATCTTGGAATGATATCATTAAAATGTCATCAAACAGTGAGCGTAGTAAACGTGAATGCGATAGTTGCAAAATACGATTTTATAAAACGTCTGGTAACAAGAAAATACTAGCGTCATCTCAGGATGTAGAGTTCTTTTCGACTTCACTATCTCAAGATTTTGAGATAGGTGATATTATATGTTCTTCTTGCCGCACAAAAGCTTACCGCAAGAAAGTTATTGTGAATTCAAATAAATATTTAACAAGTGAATCAAGCAGCGGAGATGAAGATACTACATTCAGAGTTGCTTCTAAAAGGCAAACTGAGGCTGAAAGTGTTGAGTTACCATTAAATCGAACATTATCTACTCATCGATATTGCTTTATTTGCTCCAACGCTAATACATTAAAAACAGTGCCCAAAAATGCTAGATTAGAAGTTTATGCTAAAAAAAACATATACATACCAGTTGAAAACAGATGCTGTCCCTCACATTTGATTAATGACCACTTCTATCAAGATGTTTTAGACCAGATCACAGTTTATTCGACTACAGCTACAATCAAGGTAACTGAAATAGTAGAGTTATTTGGGAGTTTGGCAATTCAAAAACCATTAACTTTATTAGAGAAAATCGTTACTAAAAGCAACCTTGACAACCAGTTCGCTGTTATGACCGGTTTTACCCGGGAAAATGTTGATATTATACAAACCGAATTAGTCTTTAATCAAAATGATATCCCGAGTGACATGTTACAAGCTATCGTCGTATTTTTAATGAAACTTCGAACTGGCTGTAGCAATAAATTAATTTCTTCAATGCTAGAACTTTCAAGAGAGCAAATGGTTTCTGAATACGTGTCAAATGTTATTTCATCTTTCGAAAGTCATGTACTTCCGTTTCAGTTTGGCCTTAATGCATTTAGTAGGGAATGGCTTATAGCAAACCGCACTTCGGAACTTGCAAGTAAACTTTTTGATGTCAAAAACTGCTTAATACTCATTTGCGATGGTACGTACGCCTATCATCAAAAAAGCAATAATAATGAGTATCAACGAAAATCATATTCTGGGCAAAAAAAAACGCACTTATGTAAGCCTTTCACGATTTGCACAACTGACGGATTTATTATTGACATGCTAGGACCCTACTATGCTAATGAGAATGACGCAAGTATCATGATAAAAGTTATCGACAGTTTAACCAACCTCCTGCAACCCGGCGACATATTTGTTTTAGACCGAGGCTTTCGAGATGCAGTACCTCTTCTTGAGTCAAAAGGCTATCGAGTTATGATGCCTTCTATGAAAGGCCAACGAAAACAATTAACAACTCAAGAAGCTAACTACTCGCGGTACGTTACAAAAGTTCGTTGGGTTGTAGAGGCAGTACACGGGGCACTTAAACAAAGATTTAAACTTTTAGATCAAACACTCGACAACAAGATGCTCCCTAAAATAAAGAGCTTTTATCGCATAGCTTCATATCTTTTAAATCGTTTTGGGAAACGTCTAAAGTCTGATACCAACATGTCCAGCAAGATTTTTGAAGTAATGAGCCTGTGAGCGACGCAATTAGAGTTTTAAAAGACTACCCTTACATATTTGTCAAAGCTAGGGGCGCGCGGGAAGAGCGAGATGCGCGGGAGGGGCGCAAACGTTACTTTACTCCATCGCAGCAAATTGAAATCAGTCGATATACGCTAATGCACTCGCCGCACGCTCCTCAGCTAGTAAATTTGTCTATGTACCGACCTTTTCCAAAAATAAAAGTTTCTCGCAAAATTTGCTCATTTTTCATCGTGAAACGAACCCTGAATGCTACAAAGTGGTCTTCGAACCGGATATTAATGTATTTCACGCCGCCATCCAAAAAAATGGTCAATACACGCAGTACCGTAAGGAAACAACAGGAGAAAAATAAAGCTACTGCTACTGAGGTCGACCCAGCCCAGGCAAGTACAAGTGCAGCTGTAGCTGTGCCAGATGTAGAAGAAAAAGTGCAACCTGACAAAACAATATTGATAGATGCCGGAAGTGTTAAGGCCGAGATGCCAAAACCTAACGAGCCTACCTTCCAAAAGTCTTTGTCAAGAAAATCTTCATCATCCTCCGTCGCAGCACGCAAAAAGAAGCTGGAATTACAAGCGGCCGAGGCAAAAGCACGAATTGAAATGCAGCTTATCGATAAACGCTTAGAAGCGGACCTTGCTGAATTAGAAGAAGAATACAGTCCACAGTCTTCAGTTACCGATAAACAAAGTGATGTTGCTAGATGGGTAGAACGCAGCCAAATGGAATTGGAAACACAGCATGCCACCAAGCAGGAAGAAACTTCAGGCGTGCTGTGCCCGCCGGCGCCCGCCGGCACTGATGGTCCAATTCAACAGTTAGCCTGTGTACTTAAGGATATGATAACTACCTCTGCATGCAACAGCAATAATAATAATAATTTACTTACCCGCATCAGCACACCCAAGGACCTGCCACTGTTTGCTGGTGACTCAATGGAATGGCTCCAGTTTAAAATGGCCTACGAAGAATCCACCCGGTTGTGTCAATTTAGTGATTCGGAGAACTTGTGGCGCCTACGTAAGTGCCTTCGTGGCGCAGCCAAGGATGCTGTCCAGGCTTTACTTATCACGGCTACTTCTCCTGAAATACTTATATCCACGCTGGAACTTCAGTTCGGGAACCCAGATGGAATCTTGTCTCGTATAAGGCAAGAAATCAAGAAATTAAATCCAGTGTCTACAGAATATCATAAAGACATTATTGTGTTTTCAAATAAAATAAAAAATTACGTCGCCGCTGTGCGTGCCCTTGGCCGAGAAAACCACCTTGAAGATTCGAGTCTAATTACCGTTGTGTTATCAAAACTGCCTACAATCCTGTTGTCTAAATGGGCTGACTACAGTTACTCACACAACACTGCAAGTACCACGACTAGACTCGACCAACTATCGGATTTCCTAAACCAAGAAGCCGTTAAAATATCTAAGTGCAGTGTCTCGTTAATAAACACACCAAACGACAATTATAGGCGTAAATATGCGAACAA
Organism: Acleris holmiana; assembly: GCA_949316455.1. NCBI lineage: Eukaryota > Metazoa > Arthropoda > Insecta > Lepidoptera > Tortricidae > Acleris > Acleris holmiana. The sequence goes on along the minus strand of OX438762.1, from coordinate 42,471,861 downwards.
TAGTGCTAACTCACAAACAATTCTACTGCAAAGTCATCAAAGTTATTCGAAGTGCCGTTATTGTCATGGACCTAATCACAATTTATCTGACTGTAAAAAATTCAAGAAGTCGTTAAGAAAGGATCGCTGGAGTTATGTTAAACGTTTCGGACTGTGTTATAAGTGCTTATTACGTCATCACGATAGACAGATGTGCCCGGCACCAGTATGCGATATTGATAACTGCGGCCTGGCGCATCATCGCTTGTTACATTTCGTGCCTAGTGCAAGACAATCGGAGAACAATAACAACAGTGCTGTCGAAGTGGCAGAGATTGAGACTGAATCTGATCCCCAAGTAGTGGCCCACATGAACTCATCTTCGAAAGTTTTATTAAAAGTAGTGCCGGTAAATATTCACGGACCGCGCGGTGTAATTAGTACTAGTTGTCTCCTTGACGATGGATCTTCTCTGACTGTAATAAGTGCTAATCTCGCCGACCGGGTCGGGTTGCGCGGCCGCCGCGAGTGTATGCGTGTGCGTGGCGCATGGGACAACACTGAACTAGTGTGCAACTCTTACCTGGTCGATTTAACGTTATCTAACCGAGACGGACATATGTTTACGTTTAATGCGCGAAGTGTTAATGAACTTAATTTACCTAGTCAAAGCATGAACTTAGTGAACTGCAATAACTTTATGCATTTGCAAAGGCTAAAAAATGACTTATGTTGTGAACAATTAAAACCCGAGATTTTGATAGGACAAGACAACTACCACCTACTGTTGCCTTTGGAGGTTATTACTGGCAATCTTCACGAACCTTGTGCCACACGCTCTCCACTTGGTTGGTGTTTGCATGGAAGGGCTCCTGTGTGTTTGACGTCATCTGCGCACGCTCCACAACCTCACTCAACATTATTTATCTGCGATAGTGACGTCAGCGATGACGTGGCTGGGAACAAACGATTGCTGCAAAATTTACATGAAGAAGTTCGTCGGTCCTTCACATTCGACTCATTGGGCGTAACTAGCAAGCCACGTGAGAACTACAACGACGTATGTGCCCTGGAAATGTTAGACAAAACTTCTGAACTGGTTAATGGGAGATGGTACGTCGGATTACCCTGGAAGAATGAAGATTGCGTGATGCCAGACTCATTTCCTCACGCACTGTCGAGACTTAAATCAGTCGAGAGGAAGATGGAGAAATGCGAAGGGTACAAAGACAGATACAACGACCGCGTTCAGCATTTGTTTGACAACGATTACGCGCAAGAATTGCACGATACGGAGGCAACTAACAAAACATGGTACCTTCCTCATTTTGGAGTAGATAATATAAACAAAAAGCGCCTGCGTCTGGTATTTGATTATGCTGCCCAAACTAACGGATTGTCACTGAACGATTACATGCTCAAGGGTCCGGACCTACTAAGGTCACTGTTTGGAATAATGCTACGGTTCCGAGAGCAAAGAATTGGTGTAACCGGCGACATAAAAGATATGTTCCTGAGGGTGAAGATAAAAGAAGGGGACCGAGATGCACTACGATTTTTATATCGAAGCGAACCTAAAGGACCGGTGAAGAAATATGTCATGACTTCCCTTATATTTGGAGCTACATGCAGTCCCTTTGTAGCCCAATACATAAAAAATAAAAACGCTAAGCGTTTCGAGGCAACGATGTTACCTGCATGTGAAGCTATATACAACCAACACTACGTTGATGATTATATAGATAGCGTCCCAGACGAAAAAACCGCAATCGAGTTGATAAGAGATATAAAAACAATTCATCAGCAAGGCGGCTTCGAATTACGTAACTGGACTTCTAATAGTAAACAAGTTCTCGAGTCCATGCCAAAAGAAACTCTCGGCGAAGCGGCAGTAAAGTTCAAAATCGGAGAGCAATATGAAAGCGAACGAACACTTGGGTTGATCTGGTTTCCACATGAAGATGCTCTGGGTTTCGATGTTTCTTTTAAGAAGATCCCTGAAAGCATAATTAACGGAACGCAACGACCGACAAAGCGAGACATGTTACGTGTTGTTATGTCCATATTTGACGTCTACGGATTTTTATCTCCGTTCACCATTAATGGGAAAATTATTTTACAACAATGTTGGCAAGAAAACATTGATTGGAACGACCAGATACCAGATTCATTATACGAAAAATGGTGCAAGTGGATAAGTTGTCTGAAATCATTACACAACATAAGGCTTCCCAGATATTACTACAATGCAGCGAACGCGGGAGTGAACGCGCCCGATTCGAACTCGTCGGCCACCACCTCCAGTCAGCGAGATAACACGCCCGCGCCGATGCGCTCGCTTACGTCACAGCCACCGAGCGCCGCCTGCTATAGCAACTTACAGCTGCACACATTTTGCGATTCGTCCTCTAAAGCTATGTGCGCCGTTTCATACTGGCGCTGGGAGAATAACGCGCAAGTACATATAGCGTTTGTGGCTAGTAAGTGTCGTGTTTCACCTAACAAATTGCAGACGATCCCGAGACTCGAATTAACTTCAGCTATTATTGCTGCTAGATTGGCTGATACTATATTAAAAGAACACAAAATAAACGCAGAACGTAAAATATTTTGGAGCGATTCGAGCACAACATTACACTGGATAAGAAATAAGACTCGCACTTATAAGCCATACATAGCCAATCGTTTAGGCGAAATTGATGAACTTACCCGCAGTGATGAGTGGAGGTACATTCCGACGCACCTTAATATAGCGGACGTAGGAACACGGGAAGCATACGATGTGACGATTCTGCAAAATCAATGGCTTCATGGACCGGTATTTTTATACAATGATGAGCGCACCTGGCCAAAGGATTTTTTGCCACCTGCAATAAACGACCTTGATTTAGAATGCATATCTATCATACAAACGGTAAATAACTAGGTATAGCTTACCTGTACCTGAGCCTACACGATTTTCATCCTGGTTGCGCCTGCTAAGAAGTACTTATACTTTTCTGAAGTTTATAAAGACGTGTCGTAAACTTACCGATAACATCAATCACGAAACAATGGAAGAAGCCGAGCGCCTGTTGATAAGATATTCGCAGGCACAGACGTTTAACGATGAGATAAACAACCTAAAAAATGGTAAATATATACAGAAGTGTAGTAAACTACTTACCTTATCACCTTACCTTGATGAGCACGGAGTCCTGCGTGTCGGGGGCCGAATCGATGCTGCTGCTGAAGTGTCACCTGAAACTAAAAGACCGGTAATTCTAGACGGGCGAGATTACATTACTAGATTGATCGTTAAATCTTACCATGTCAGCGCTGCTCACGAGAATCAGGAGACTGTAGTAAATAACCTAAAACAAAAATATTGGATTATTAAAATTCGTCCAACAGTTAAAAATGTTGCCTCTAAATGTATGATCTGCAGAATTAAGAAAACTAGACCTGAAATCCCAAGAATGGGTAACTTACCTGAAGCACGTTTGGCTCATCACCAGCGACCGTATACTTTCTGCGGAATCGACCTGTTTGGGCCGTATGAAGTTACGATTGGGAGACGACGGGAGAAGAGGTACGGAGTGATATTCACGTGCCTCACCGTACGAGCCATTCACTTGGAGACGGTTGCTTCTCTGACGACCGATTCCTTAATTATGGCCCTTCGTCGTATGGCAGCCAGGAGGGGATGGCCGAAGCATATTTTTTCTGACAACGGTACAAATCTCCGAGGCGCTGATGTTGAACTGAAAAAGGCCATTCAGGAACTGAAAAATGACAAAGAGCTTCACAACACAGCCATAAATCGTGGGATTAAATGGACCTTCATTCCGGCCGCAAGCCCACACTGGGGTGGGGCGTGGGAACGGCTCATCAAGAGCGTGAAAAGCTCGCTGAAAGTCGAATTGAAAGAACGCGCGCCTAGGGAAGAGACCTTTAATACTTTCCTCGCTGAGGTGGAAAATATGGTAAACAGCCGACCCCTAACTCACGTCTCTGTCGAAGTTGGAAGTAAAGAATCACTGACCCCAAACCACTTTCTCTTGGGGTCATCGTCGAACTTACCTCAGATAGGTAATTTCGATGACTCTGAGTTTTATTTACGAAAACAGTGGCGGATCGCGCAAAGGCTTGCCGATTCATACTGGAAACGATGGGTGCGAGAAGTGTTGCCCGACATGCTACCACGACAGAAATGGAACAAGGAGCAAAGGCCCTTACAAGTGGGAGACCTAGTTCTTGTCGTTGACCCTGACGGACTCCGAAACATTTGGCCGCGAGGCATTGTCGAGCAAACTTTACCCGGCAGAGACGGGCGAACCAGAATGGTTAAGGTAAGGACGAAAACAGGTGTCCTTACTCGATCCGCCGCACGCGTCGCTCGAATACCTATTGGTGAAGAGTGCTGCTAGAACAGCACTGGGGTGGGGCATGTGAGCGACGCAATTAGAGTTTTAAAAGACTACCCTTACATATTTGTCAAAGCTAGGGGCGCGCGGGAAGAGCGAGATGCGCGGGAGGGGCGCAAACGTTACTTTACTCCATCGCAGCAAATTGAAATCAGTCGATATACGCTAATGCACTCGCCGCACGCTCCTCAGCTAGTAAATTTGTCTATGTACCGACCTTTTCCAAAAATAAAAGTTTCTCGCAAAATTTGCTCATTTTTCATCGTGAAACGAACCCTGAATGCTACAGAGCCTGAAAAAATGCGATGAAAAAAATGATTTAGCAGCAACGGTAGAAGACAAGGGTTGGTTGCGGAAAAAACTGCCATTTCAGATTTTTTCCGCTAATAATTCTATTGCTGATTTCCCCCAACTAACGGAGTATGAATTAAAGTTGTTATTTACGGGAAGTTACCAATTCGGGCAAGCTATTTCATATTTAGCCGAGGTTCTAGACGAGAATGATAACATGAATATGGCCTACGTCAAGGATCATACAAATATTCTTAAAATACAGATACATTCTCGACATATGTCTAAAAAGGTATATAGATGCTTCATAAAGTATCATGCCGAAAAAAGGGGAATACATGCAATCGAACAGTATTGCTGTGAATGTGCAAATGGGTTGAGAACGGTTGGCTGTTGCTCCCATGTAGCGGCAGTCATATATTACTTATCATATGGCAGATTTTTATCTAGACTTCCGCGTCCTAACCAAAAACTCAGCTCCTTGTTCAAGAACGATGGTATAAATATTACTATTCATACCGATAGTGATGAGGATGATTAATTATTATTATTAATGCCTGAGTAATCTTAGTCTTAATTCACGTAGATGTACCTATGTCTCCTTATGTTTAGGTGTAAGGATTTTAATAAAATGTGTTAAATATTTACCTTTCGTTTTTTTTAATACAATTGCTCTAGAAAAGTTGTTGATTGATATGTATATATTACCGTAGGATTGTGAACACCGCAAGTTAATAAACAATCCGTGAGATTGTAAACAACCGATAAAAGATAGATTATGAACTAACCTAACCTAGTATTATTATAATGTAGCGGTGTTAACAATCTTACCTTTTTTTTTCTTTAGATACATAGTTCTTTACTCTTAAGATTATTATAATACCAAGGAACTAAAAAAGAAGCTGTGGCTGTCCCTATAACACTGGTGGGAAAAAATAAAAGATAGTTAAATTCCCGCCCATTGTTGATATTAATGAATGGAGGATTTTTACGTAAGTATATACATTAGTAAGATATTTTTACCCTGTTGCCCCAAATAGATTTTTTTGCAAAAAATATATGTTACGCAATATAAGATTCCGCATAAAATAACTAAAATAAGAGGTTGTCCCTATCTCGTAAGTATTAAAAAAAAAATCTTAAAAAAAATAAAGTCAATTTTAAACCCTTCATAAATGGTTTTGAACAATGTTTTTTTTTTGACAATAGTTTATTATTAGGTACATAATATATCCAATTTACAAAGAAATCGAATCATTAGTTTGGCTACAAAAAAATAAAAACATATTTTTTACTTTTCCATTTTTCTTCAAAACCAAGAGCATTTTAGGGTTAAAACTTCGTAAAATTATATCTTGTAATAAGGTTAATAAACACACGTAAGAAACCTACATTTTCAGCCAGGGGCAATTTTACATGGTAGATCGGCCAGACCCTTTACAATGTTAGGCTACGAACTATTGCCTCACCCCCGTATTCTCCAGATTTGGCCCATGCGATTTCTTTTTATTTCTCAACCTGAAAAAATGGCTCGGTGGTGAGCGATTTGGATCAAATGACGAAGTCATTGCCGCCACAGAGGCCTATTTTATGACTTTCCGAAATCATACTTTTGGATGGTTTATCGAAGCTTGAATATAGGTGAAACAAATGTATATATTTAAAAGGTGACTATGTAGAATAATAAATGCATATTATTATATACAAAAACAACTTTTATTTTTTCATAAACAGGTACCTACTAATCAAACAGCCCTCGTAGCTCTATTTCAATCATAGGTCGCGTTTTCGAATCGCCTTAACTATTTCAAAATCGTGATCTAATCCTATCCGTTACACACTGATGCTGATAATTGCGTTAATCTTAGAAACGATTAAATACATTTAGTTTAGTTTAAATATATCAACCAAATTCAAAACTGTTGTATAAATGATTAAAATTCCGGGTTTATTTAATAGGAAATAAATATTTTTACGCAGGCGTAAAGAGTTATAGCTGATACAACTCCTGTGGGAGTTATGGATTTTTATTACTCCCGAGGGAGATGATTACTTTAGTTTTTAAATAAAGAACCCACTATCATACGTCATTTCAGACTGTGGAGTTAAAAATCAGCCAAGGTTTATTTCCTATCTTCTAAACCTGGCTACAAACTAATTTAACTGTATATAAAAGTTAAACGGTACATTTCACTTCATCATATTTATATTTTACTATTATTTCAGAGACATATAATTATTTTTACTAAATTTTATTTTGAAATTCGGTACAACCTGGCATTAGGCCTGTCAACTTTGAAAACTAAACGCAGTTCTTAGCATTAGCTGTGAGACTAGATTGAAAAAAGTTGCCAATTTCTTTGAGCGAGTCGAACGCCATTTTGCTTTAAGTTATTTTTTTGTTTCCTAGCAAATGTCCTAAAAAATATTTATACTCTCGTTAGTAATCCCCTCCTTACTCCCCTTGGTGCACAATGTACTAAAGAAGCCCCATATGAAATATTTTCATGAGATTACGCTGCCTTTAGCTACCTAACCTTCCCTTTAAGCGAGCCAAGACTGATTCGAAGTAAGGCAGTTGAGCAATTTGTCAGAATCTGAGTAAGTCGGACTATCCATTTGACCAGTTTCTATTTAATCCGGATACTTGGAAGGTTACTTCTCAGCCTACTTGTGCAAAATATGGTTACAGAATTATTAACATGTCTTTACAGTTGTTGGTATTTCTGTAGCTCTGCCTACCCCACTCTGGGAATGAAGGCGTGATGTTATGTATGTATGTATTGGTAGGTATGGTTTCGGATAGGTTACTTTTTGAGTTAGTCGCAATCCTAAAACGTTAGTTTCTCATTAAGTCAAATTCTGAGCACGTTTGATTCTTATAATAGCGGATTCTGAGTAGGTCAGACACGTATTGAGACCAGAATTTCAGTACGTCTAATTCTGAGCAAGAGCGATTCTAGACTGATTAGATTTTATTTAGGATATATTCGTAGTAGGACAGATTATAAGTCTGTCAAGTTATGGGTAGATTGGGCGAGTGTACAGTCAAAGGGAATTAAAACAAATCACGTTCTAAAATTAAAATATTTAATCAAAAATAATAAAATAATTTTTAGGTAGTTAGTTTAGTTTAGTTTTTTTTTTCGTGTTCGAGGAATTCATTTTCAAAGATGCACTGCACATACTTCTATTATAACATCTGAAATAGATTGTTCCTGATTTGTTTTCGAGTTGGTAAAAGTATTTGTAACCGTTTAGAAGAACGCAGGGCCGGTCTTACCGGTTTTTATTATTTTAAAATTGTCCATTTCCATTGTAGCTTTCTGAACTCAATGTCAATTTGAAATTGTCAGTAACAATATAATAGTTAGGTACTTCTAATATTATCTTAAAGTGGCTAGTACTTCTGATATACATTTTAAACGTATTTTAGTTCGTAATACCGAGTGTTTTTACTTGCCGATTATACCTGGGATTTTTAGAAAATAATTACAATGAAAAATACCTACTAAGAAAGCATACTTTTCAGAATTCATCATTTTAAGAATTTGATGTATTTTGAAAGCGACATGATAAGATTTCGGTAATAAAGGGAAACTGCGTTCCTCCGCATCTGGCTTATTACGAATCCGACGTAATACTGTCATGTATGAGATTTGTTACGAATCTGACCTACTCAGAAATTAACTAAATGAGAAATTGACTTTTACTTCATTAGTCGCATCCCGAAATAGCCTGATTCCGAAAAAGACCTATGGCAAAGCTGACCTTCACCAGAATCGCACTTACTCAGATTTTGACCTGAATCTCAACTGGCTTACTTCGAATCTGTCCTGGCTCGCCTAAAGGTAACCTTCACAATATTAGCTCCCGGAAATCCGATTTCGAATGCTACGGTCGCATTTGCGGTGATCGACGAATGTTTATGTTTTATGTGATGACTCTTTCTTTATATATATTTAAGTAAGATTCCAACACAAACCATTGCCGATGCTCGTAGACTGACCACAGCGTTAAAATGAGCTTCAAAACATCTAGGTCAGTAAATATATCATAGAACAAAAGGAAAATATTACTTTACAACAATTAATAATTTAACGCTAATAATTAAAACTACACGAAATATTGACAATACATAATTGTACTTTGGTCTTATAAAACTAAGAATAAATAACATTCAACTTATAGACTAAAGTGCATATTTGGACCATAAGAGACAGCCCATGTGTTAAGACAAACTGTACTTAAAAATAATATTGATCTAGTTTTTTTTCCCTTTACATACTAATTCTTTTATCTGTACACGCTATTAGAGCAAAATAAATAATAATTACTGTAAAAACGAAGGAATATTACAAGACAAATTGTTTTCATTAATCGTCTATGAAATGAAGACTTTGAAGTAATATGAACCTCACGCAATATTTCCAGTTCCAAGGTATATTTGGCGATGAAAGTGGACTAAATACTCCATTAATACATTGACTTATGAACCTAACTAGTGATGCGAAATCGAAAAGGGGCAACCGGTTCGACGACTGTCCTTGCTACAAAATCTGAGGCGGGATTCTAACCAGTTGCTACACTATTACCTGACTGAGATTACTTTAGCTTTGGGCAAGTCCTCGGAAGCCGGTGCACGTACTGCTAGCGCCGGGTGCAGCTCAACTGCAATCCTTTTTAGTCGTCGTATCGTCTTCTTTACTTATTTCAAGCTCAGTTTTCGATGTGCCCGGTTTCGGATTTTCAGAGTCTAAAATGAAATAATGTCAAATACAGTGGAGGCCATATAATTTGGAACGCTTGCGTTTTTCCCACACAATTGCGTTAAAATACGAGTAGGACTCATATATTTTAACAGCCAATAAAAATGATCTTGACCAATTTTACACTTATCGTTAACTAGTAATCAAAGGGAGTCATTCGAAAACGGCTGAAACGAATTATTTTTGTTGCCAGCGTGGTCACAGATTTCAATAAAAAAAAATGAGGATGTACCGTGAGGCATTTAAGCACAAAAACCGTTGTCTTTTTTTTTTTAAATACTTGTCTTTCTATCAGCACCCGTCCAAAGTACAAAATGCTGTCATTTTTCTACTCTCACAAATTATGCTGAAACTTTGTTCAGAAGTTACGTATACAAATGGTGTTAATTTATATAACACTCCCAATAAACACAGTATTCGATTGCTTTATATTTTTATATCCAAATACTTTGATAGCATAAAATACTGTGTCACTAAAAATGACATTAATTTACTCATTTTCGTGATTTTCGGCTTGGATAACTGACTTTTGTATTAGACCTGGGAATCATATTTATATCACAGCTTCAAGAACACTTCAATTATTACTACTCACATCCATTTTAGATATCAAATTGTATTATAAGGTATAAAAAACATGCATTGAAATTTTGAAAAAATCGAAACGTGTCCATTTTGGTCGCTGAAAAGTCCAGGTTTTAGTGTAAATAAAAATTTGAATTTACCACCAAATGATAGAACATATTCTGAAGTTTACACAGTAACTAGATGATAAGCGGTTTTTTTGCTAGGTAAGAAGTTATGATTTTTTGCAAATCTTAAAATATGCAAAACTCAGATACTTAATAAAACTACACCTAAATATTATTTATTTCTTAATTATATGAAAATCATCACTATAATAAGAAAAAATATTTAACTTTTACGTTTGCAGACCTGGGAACCGATTTTTGACTTTCGAGCGTTCGAAAGTTTCAATCGAAAGTAACCAAAAACAATAAAATGGTATTTTTGACTTGCGAGCGATAGAAAATATGAACACGAGTGGTCCGTGGCATTCGTTTTGAATTCTATCAATAGAAAGTATCATTTGACATCTGTCAAACCTGTTATTACTAAAACAATTCATATTGTTATAATACTTATAGCAAAATTAGCGACATAAAATAAAATATTACAATAGGTATGGCAAGTCTGGAGGAGTATTTAATTTTAGTAAATAATAATGAAGAGGAAGAAGATGAATTTGTGCCTGCGCAACCGCCGCGTTTTCGGCTAGCAGAATTAGGAAACGAGCCATTTCTCGAAAGCGAAAATATATTTAAGAAGAATTACAGATTAAGTAAAAGCCTATGCAGATATTTAATTCATAAGTTAAGGCCGTTTGTCTCGGATGCTCAACGACCACATGGTCGTTGAGCAGATTAAAGTATTAACGTATTTGAAAGATTTAAGTATTAACGCAAAGGTAAGTTAATTAGTTTTGTGTGATTATTATGGATACAACATAAAGTTTTTGCAATTATGTTACAAAACAATTGCATGTTCTAACCAGTTACTATTAAATCTAGAAATAAAGAAAGAAACCTAGCAATGACATAGACATCCACAGACGAAGAAGCGTTTTATTTAACCTAAATTTATAACCAGTCAAGAATTTGTCAAATAGCGTAATAAATCTCACTCGCACTTAAACAATAATTAACTTGTTATAATTTCAACTTTTGATAGTTTCACAAATTTATTCGCATTCAAAATATGAATTACAAAAAACCGGTAAAACATCGACTTACGTCATCGTATAATGAAACGCGTTCCAACTTAACAGTACTATTTAGTCAATCCCTCAGTTTCGAGTGAGAATCTCAAAAATATGGAATTTGGTACCATTCGAAAATAAAGCGTGAAAGATTGTCGCATTCGAATATTTTCTACTGCTGGGTTTTGAAATCGAACGCTCCAAAGTCAAAAATCGGTGCCCTGCCTCCTGACTTTCACAACTTCAAAAGATTGTGCAGTTGAATATTTACGAGCTTTTAAGGTGTCGGACGACAGACGTTCGAAATGATGATATGATCTAGTACTTTTAATCGTGAGTAAATTCTCAAATCTCCCTGTTAACCTCGATTCTGAAGCTTCGACATCTGCTTTTGGCACGAAAAAGAATGTAATGCCAGGAATCCGCTCCGTACAGAAGTCGAACATTGCTTGAGGGGTTAATATGTGACTTTCCGCTGTTCTTTGTAAACTAGCTTTTCGGATTATTCTTTTGATGGTTCCTCCTGCACCATCACACGGGCTTTTCCCATGTGCAGTTGCAAAAAAGTTCCAGTCTGCCTGTAGTCCAAAATCTTCATCATGGTAACACAAATTCGCCATATTCTTTTTATTTTTATACTGCGATGCGGCTCCGTCACTAAAGTAATGAATAGTTGTCATTAAAGGATTGATTCCTTTAATATATTTAACGAAAACCTTTTGGAATGCATAAAATGCTATCGTGTTGTGTGTCAAATGATCACTGATAACGCAAAATGTTTTGCATGAAGTTACACCGTTTTTTTTTAAATACATCACGAATGGGTGCAAAGTAGCCTGATCATTCGTCCAATGAAATGATTGCACTTCATCTTGAATTTTTGTATTAATATTGTTGTGCAAATATTTACGGTACTCAAAAAATCATAACTTCTTACCTAGCAAAAAAACCGGTATAAAATCTAGATGCCATGTAAATTTAAGTTTATGATCTATCATTTGATGGTAAATTCAAAATTTTATTCACACTGAAACCTACATTTTTCAGCAGCCAAAGTGGCCATGTTTTGATTTTTTCGAAATTTCGATATGTTTTATCTATACCTAAAATACATTTTGAGAACTTTAATTTGCATCAGTTGTTTAAAATGTCATGTTCTAACAACAAGACAAAAAGCTAAGTCTTCGGTCTAATAGGAAAGTCAGAATTGTAGTCTGAAAACTCCGAAAATTAACATATTTATACAAATGTTCAGTGTCCCGGAACCCAGTTCTGGAGCATACTGATTAGATATTATTAATCATTGTGGAAACGGTGGTTAGTAAGCTACAATTTAAAATAAAGTTATGTTATATGTTAGCAAAAGTTTCTAAGCAGAGTTTGAACCTGGTTTATAGGAGTAAGAATATGACACCTTATCAAAATTCCAATGAGTGCAAATCGTAAAAAAAAAATCTGAAAAATAAAAATCTTATGGATGTAGTTATTTCGTGCCCTAAAATACATTCCTGATTTTTTTCAAGAAAATTTAAAATTAGCCAGCACACCCCTTCAGACGTTTTCATATGGAATGACTCAGGGTTTAAAATGATGTACAATTCATCTCTGTTAAATGCGTAGCTTTTATTACGTAAGGTTTTAAAAAAAATCTCTTCACCTTTCATACAAAGTTGAAATAATTAAATTGGTATGGAAGCGTCATCACTTTGTATTCAATTCCTTATAAAATAAAAGATCACATATCAACAGTTGTCACACTGAACATCTGTGTAAATCTTAGATTGCAAAATAAAATATCCGATCTAAGTGCCAAGCCATTATAATTGGTAGTTCCCTATTGCTCTTAGCTCCAGTGTCTAACACCTTTATATAGACAGGACTCTTTCCTGAAAGACATGTCACTGAATTGAGTCATAAGGTGATGATAGGCATCTTTAACTATCTCAGTAGGTTTGATCACTTTCTTCCTGTCAAAACTCAAATTTTCAGTGCTGAAAACCCTTAACATGCCAATTATGGACTATGGTGATATGACTTAACTGAAGGGCCTTTAAATTATGTATTAATCATTGGTGCCGCTTTATTTTGTTTTCGTAAATTTGATCATGTTTCTGCTTCTCGTTCCCTTTTGGGTTGGCTCACCATCCAACGACGGCGTAGTGTTAGAATGCTTTGTACACTTGATTTTATCTTAAGCTGGGTACGAATCTGAGCGGCTCAGCCTGAGGCATGCTCGCCCCGGACGGAGAGCTGCTCGCACAAAAACATGGGTGAGGCAGTGTGCTCGCCGCAAGCCGAAATTTCAAAATGGCGTCGGACATGATGACAGCCCGGCTGTCATCGTGTCCGACGCCATTATTAACAAAAAGAAGAAGAAATCAGGAAGAAATCAAGAAGAAGTAGGCTCAGCAACTTTACCAAATTTGCCCACAGATAAGTTAGAACTAGTCGTTCAGCCCGCGGCACGCTCGGATAGCAAATTACGCGAGGCACGCACACTGAGGCGCCTTTGAACACGGTCAAAAGACCGACTCTCAGCGTCTCGCCGCGCGCCGCTCGCGCTCTGCTCGCGCAGTGCGAGAGCGCGTACGAATTTGATCAAAGTAGGAGAGCCGTGCGTGCCTCAACCAGAGGCTGCTGTAATTCGTACCTACCTTTAAGTGATAATTTTTCTCCTAGTTACCTCAAAACATTCTTTCAATACCCCTTTGGATTTATTAGCAACTTTGACACCTATAAATTAGAGCTGGAGCTGGAGCGCTGGAGCGCTTTTTATACAAACGACTGTACCCCATGGTCAACCCACACATCCTCGCTAAACGGGCTGGGTTCAGGGCAAACCGATGTCACACAGACAAGGTTTTGAAGCTGTCATGCTACAAAAACGAAGCTGGTTTTCATTGGGGCCTCAAAACCTTCGCTGCTTTCGTTGAAATGAAGGCAGCTTATGATGAAACTGTGTGGGTAAATGGTCTGCTGCTCAAGATAAGGACCTTGATCCGCCGGGGGCGTTCGACAATGGAAGGTTCTACTCGTTGCGGCCTTGTATTACAATAGCGACGGCCTTGGCCTTAACTCGATTGATCCCGTTAATAGAAATGTCCTTGACTCGGCGCTTCGATTCTAATCTACCTAGGGGAAAGTAGGTATGGTTAGCTAGGTAGGTAGATTAGAAGCGACGCGCCGACTCAAGGACATTTCTATTAACGGGATCAATCGAGTTAAGGCCAAGGCCGTCGCTATTGTAATACAAGGCCGCAATGAGTAGTACCTTCCACTATCAAACTATCGAGAACGTCCCCGGCGGGTCAAGGTCCATCAGTCATTCGAGAAGGCACCTTTCACTATCAAACTATCGAGAACGTCCCCGGCGGGTCAAGGTCCATCAGTCATTCGAGAAGGCATCTTTCACTATCAAACTATCGAGAACGTCCCCGGCGGGTCAAGGTCCATCAGTCATTCGAGAAGGCACCTTTCACTATCAAACTATCGAGAACGTCCCCGGCGGGTCAAGGTCCATCAGTCATTCGAGAAGGCACCTTTCACTATCAAACTATCGAGACCGTCCCCGGCGGGTCAAGATCCATCAGTCATTCGAGAAGGCATACTGGAACGTGGGTGTATAATAAGGTGAGGAGCGCGTGCGGAGATTCATTCCTTACTTGGAGAGCGAACAGTGCGTAACTACGAGTGAACCGAGCAATCATCTAAGTTTATTGTGCGATAATTGTTTGTAACGATTAAGTGACTGTGTTAATTAAAATCTGCTCTTAATTATCGGTGTGTTCGTGCATTTCTATCAGCTACCTACCCCCACGTACGTAACATTTGGTGTCAGAAGTGGGATAGAAAATGCCTATAACTCTGCGAGATCAAGAGCAGGAGGGGTCAAAACCCGAAGCCACACTGCAGCAGAGGACTCTGCGGCCGGCGCTGGTACGTCGACCGCTACTACACAGGAGTCAACTAAGCCGGAAATCGATCTCAACGCGATCGTTATCCTGTTGAAGGTACAATCGAGAGTTATTCAGGAAAAATCCAGAGCCCAAAAGGAACAATCTATAGCTCAAGAGGAACGCTTTAGAGCGCAAGAGGAACAATCCAGAATCCTCTGGAATGAGCTACTCAGACAGAAGAAACTTCAAGAAGACCAATATGGCGTTCTCCAAGAGGTTCAAGAGGCGGCAACGGAATGGACGAAGGAGATGACTAAGGTTCAGGGGAAGCTTGCTGACATGGACATTAAGTTCGAGAACCGTCTCCACGGAGTTGATGAAAAAGTTGAGGACCACGAAAAGCGCATTCAGACCATAAGAAACGAAATGAAGAAGCTGGAAATCAAAGTGGTCAACGTTGCCTGTGGACCTGAGACATCTATCCCGGTAGCTGGAAGGTTTAAGGCACCTTCTTTTAATGGTACTTCGTCATGGACGGCCTATAAACTGCAATTTGAGTCAGTTTCTCAGGCAAATGGCTAAAACAAAGACGGCTCTAACTTTGGCACTTCGAGACACTTTTGGCCCTCACTGTGCTGGAAGGTCTAGGAAAAGATAGAACATATGACCGCCTTCTTGAAGCTTTGGAGGCACGTTACGGCGACAGTCATTTAGAGCACGTATTCAGAGCTCAGCTGAAGGATGGAACCCAGGGACGTAATGAGTCATTACAACAGTGGGCCCTGGCAATAGAAAAATTGGTCAGAAAAGCGTACCAAAGCACGTCGGCTTCATTTGTGGACATGCTGGTACAGGCGTTCTTCGACGGGATCCGTGATTTGGAAGTCAGAGCTGCTGTGTGACTAGGACTCACGGGAGCCTGAAAGATGCAGTTGCCCATGCCTTGGAAGTGGAAGCTGTGCGCCAGGACTGGAGGCCTTTTAGAGTGCGAGAAGTTTTGACCAGAGAGCCGACTGCTCCTCGCCGTGAATTTGGACCAAGGTGTTATTAGTGTGGAGAACGCGAACACTTACAATCCAGTTGCCCGAAGTGAAATAGACTGCACCGAGATCCAGGCCCAACGGAGCGGCCAGCAAGCTCTGTCGCGTCAGAGCAGCACCAGGGAAACGCGTAAGAGCCAGGACTAAGGGAAGAGTGCTGGCTGGTGGTCAAAATTTCCCAGTTATGATCTCACAGGTGAATTATGGGAATAGTCTGGTCGTCAAAGGAGAAATTGGTGGAATACCATGTCACCTTACTATTGACACCGGAGGTTCTCGGACTGTGATCAGTTCTCGGCTACTGAAGCACTTAAACAGTGATCATCTAGTCCAACCTAAGCATCTTCAGCTGCAAACGGCTACCGGCCAGTATATTTCCGTCCTAGGGGAGCAAGAAGTGGCGGTGCAAATTGGTGAAAAGTACTACTGGCACAAAGTCATCGTCGCTAACATCATCGACGATTGCATTATTGGATTAGATTTTATGAGAAAACATGGCTGCAAAATCGACTTGAAAGGTGGAGCCCTGAAATTCGGGGTTGTTGAAGTCCCCATGAAAGGTGGAGTGAGTGGACAAGTCTACTTTGCTAGAAGGACCATTCTCCAACCGAGATCGCAAGCCCTTGTTCCTGTGAAATTACCGCACTATACGGGACGGGGATCTCATCGCTGCGTATTAGTGGACAAAATTGAGGATAGTCAACCGTGGATAACAGCTCGCACGATTGTGACAAACTCATCTGCAGCGTTTGTAAGGGTCCTAAACTTAGGCGACACCAAATACGCACTTAGTAAAGGAACCCTGATCAGGGCTTGCGAAGAAATTTCTTGGATATGAAGTTGCCAGGGATCGAATATATAATAATTACCAGTGATCGAAATAGGTAGTGCAATTTCGGGTGAATGACCTTAAACATTATACTTAATATGGATAAGACCCCAGATTCCGGGACTCGTATTATTTCACAGAATATTTTCTTGACATGACCTTAATTGAAATTAAATGGGAACATGCGAAAAATCAAAAAAAAAAATGTTATTATAAATACTTTTTTATTTTTTGTCATTGCAAGTGTCTACATATTTCGTCAATGCGATATTCTATGCTAGCAAAATAATCGTTAAAATCATATTTTAAGAACATTTCTGAATTAAACACAAACTTTAACACTTTGCAAATGTAATCCCGGGGTTACAAGCTATATCCATACTAAACTTACGCACCGAAGTCTCGCGAAATTGCACTACCTATTCCGATCACTGATAATTACAGGATTATTGGATGGTTGGCAAAATGATCTCAACAAGGAAGAAATACCGAAGGCGCGCAATTTACTGCTGCGTTATAGCAATGTTTTCTCTGCGCACAACGGTGATATTGGGAGAACTGGAATTTTACAACATGAGATCAACACGACAACGTCCTCGGCGAATCCCAGTAGCTCGCGAACAGGAAGTGGAAGACATGATTGAAGATATGAGGAAGGTCAGAGTTATTGAGCCATCAAAGTCCATGGTGTTCACCGGTAATTCTAGTTAAGAAGAAGGACGGGACCATGAGATTTTGCGCTGACTACCGCCGACTTAAGGATGTGACCAAGAAGGATTTAGGACCTCGAATCGACGACACGTTGAACACTTTGAACGGGCTGAAATGGTTTTCGTTGGATTTGAAAAGTGGGTACTGGCAAGTGGAAATCAAGGACCAAGATAAAGAGAAAATGGCCTTCTCGATCGGAAAGGGACTTTGGCAGTTCAATGTTATGCCATTTGGACTGTGTAATGCACCAGCAACTTTTGAGAGATTGATGGAACAATTACTTGCTGGTTTACTAGGAGATACATGCCTGGTACATCTGGATGACATTATAATTTTTGGTAGAGACTTTGATGATCACCTTGAAAATTGAAGCAAGTTTTGACTAAGCTACGAGATGCGAACCTGAAACTTAGTCCGAAAAAATGCTCGCTTTTTAAGTTTAAGGTGAATTATTTGGGGCATGTAGTGTCTACAGATGGTATCCAGACCGATCCTGAGAAGATAAGCGTCTGGATTGTTCCTCTTGGGATTTTTTCTGATCCGTAGTTCATCATGGAGGATTCTAGATTGTTCTTTTTGGGCTCTGGCTTGTTCTTCTTGTGCTCTAACGCGTTCCTCTTGAGCTATGGATTGTTCCTTCAAGAGGATTAAGATCGCGTTGAGGTCAATATCAGACTTTGGTGAGGTCAATATCCGGTTAGGCTGTAGTAGCCGGAGCAGTAGCAGTGGACGTACCAGCGCTGGATGTACCAGCGCCGGCCGCAGAGTCCTCAGCTGCAGTGTGGCTTTGGGTTGTGACCCCCTCTTGCTCTTGCTCTTGATCTCGCGGAGTTATTGGCATTTTCTATCCCACTTCTGACACCAAATGTTACGTACATAATTGTAAGAAATCCACGAACACACCGATAATTAAGAGCTAAACTTTATTAACACTCACTTAATCGTTACAAACAATTATCGCACAATAAACTTCGTATACTTAGATTATCGCTCGTGTCACTCTTGTTCGCACTGTTCGCTCTCCAAGTAATGAATTAATCGCCGCACGCGCGCCTCACCTTTTATACTCCCACCGAATGTTCCAGAATACCTTCTCAAATGACTGATGGACCTTGACCCGCTGGGGACGTTCGATAATAGAAGGTTCTACTCGTTGCGGCCTTGTGTTACAATAGCGACGGCCTTGGCGTTGAACTCGATTGAACCCGTTAACAATAGAAATGTCCTTGAATCGGCGCTTCGATTCTAATCCACCTACCTACCTAACCATACCTAATCGTAACACTATGTTATTTTCTCCACTATGAGCTTGCTAACACTACCAGTAGTTAGGCACACAAGCGTGTCTATACGCGTTACACTAAAAGAATGTCTTTCGTGAGATAAAACAACTGTACGAGTGTGTAGTCGATCCTTGTAGGTAATCGCGAGCGATTGGAGCGAGTGGAGAGCGTGGAGACCGTGGAGAGCATGGCCTCACCGCTGGTGGCGAGCTGCTGCAGGCGCGAGGGCAGGTCGGCCGTGGTGCACTCAGCACCGGGTGGGTGCAGGATATCGGGCATGGCGTTGCGGCGACCCGTCCGCCCCGTCTCGAGGAACTCCTTTGGAACTTCTTCACTTTTTCTGTCCTGCATTATTGCCATCATTCTCAGTACTGAAAAGATATATAATTCATGATGATTTTTATGACGAATTAATATCGGGTTAAATAAATCAAGTCAAAGAAGGGCTCATTGATACATTGGGTAAGTTTTTATGAACATAATTGTCAGTATTATTTTTTTGCAGTTAAAGGTGACTTTCTTAAGTTTCAGATTACCTCTAAATACAGGTGAATATACAGGGTATTTGGCAGTCAAGTGTAGGGGTTTTAAAGAAGGAAAGTAAAATAAGCGTCATTCTGAACATTTTTGACCATTATGACAAGTTGCACAATTTTTAAATATATTGATATTAAAAAAAAAAGGAAACGCGCTGTTTTTGCCAGAAAAAACTTTATTAAATATATTTACCACCGCCCCGTATTGAATTGATTTTTAGTACACCTTTGCAATACCTTAATTCTTCAAAATATATTAAACTCGTAAACATTAATTAGCCTGACTGTTCAAAATGTCGTTACAGAATTATCACAAGTTTGGATTGTTGGTATTCTGTAGCTCTGCCTACCCCACTCTGGGAATGAAGGCGTGACGTTATGTATGTAAATTATACTAATGCCTACTAATGCTAGACTGATTAGTAATAATCGTTTTTCGGGAAAAAAATGCGTCATTTTTTACTAAAATTGCAAAGAATTTAAATATCTAAAAAATCGTTCATCTTTGTATGCAATGCAATGTATATTATACGTACTTACTCGTAATAGTAAATACGGCCAAAAAAAATCAGATTGATGCTATCACTCCTTAAATCCCTACGCTCGACTGCCAAACACCCTGTATAAAATTTAAGGAGTTTGATAATAACTAATGGGCGGACGAAGGATGAAAATTTCGTAAAAAAAGAGAACATAATTGCAGTCTTTGCATCATATTGCATCCATCGTCCGCCCTTTGATAATAAGTAATAATCGGCCAACGGTAGCAATTTATGTCACTCGTATGACGAAAGTATTACATGGATATGGAGTCAATTTAACTTTGTGCACAATTTATATCTATTAAATATGTTTTTGTAGGGTTTCGTAGTCAAACTAGGAAACCTTATAGTTTCGCCATGTCCTTCCGTCCGTCCGTCCGCAGCCTCGCGCAGACTCTTACTACCTACTAGAAAGCTGTAATTTGGCACGAATATGCATAGAAATTACACCAACACGTTGGTACAATAAAATGTAAAAAAAAAAACATTTTTTTAGGGTACCTCCCCTACACGTAACGTAGGGATGGTTTTTTTCTTGTCTACCCTATAGTGTGGGGTGTCGTTGGATAGGTCTTTCAAAAATATAACGGGTTTGTGAGAACAGTTTTTCGATTAAGTACCTAATCCGTTTATGAAATATTAAGCTTTAAAGCGTTAATTTTTGTTAGACTCAAGTGTGCCCCCCCCATCACAGCTAAAACTACAAGTACTAAAAATCTGAAAAAGTCTTAAATGAAAGAACATATAACGAATTTTAAAGGAAAACTATCACGACTAAGTAGACATCATTGGTTCTTGAGATACGCAATTCAAGTGCTGCAGTGTGCGTGCAGGCTATTAAAATCATTTAAGACGGCACCAATTGACTTTAAATAGAAAATTAGTTATTACTTGTTGATTTTTATGTTTGTTTTATAGAATCGTATTATCGAGGTTTTACATTTCTATTATGATATGGTAATGAAGTAAAGGGCCAATTAAAATTATTTATCGAACGAATGTGTTTACGTCAACTCATGTCTTGTACTTGTCTCATTGACGTTCCTGTCATTATTTAATACATCAATTGAACACGTGCAACGGAATAACTGAATTGTTTGTTTCATCATACTATTTCTGGAGCGTTCACTATTATTATTTGGTGTAAAAAATGCCCAGCGAATTTACTACTCACAATATCAAACATTACATTACATTTACTATACAAAATTAATGTGTGTGTTTTTAACAATGTGTGGTTTTTATATTGACCAACACCGACTTATCCATAATATTAGTCATTACGGTGGACGTCAAAATGACATAAAATATTATCGGTGGCCGATCAATAACGGACCAAGATATTTAAAACAACCGGCCAAGTGCGAGTCAGTCGCGCGCACGAAGAATTCCGTACCATTAATGACATTATCTATAAAAACGATTCAAACATGATATTGGGTCCCATTTTACCCTTTGGGTACGGAACCCTAAAAATAGGTCCGACTTATCTTAAATTCTTATGGTTGATTTTTATATATCGTCGGCTTACTGCAAGAAGTCACTAATGGCATAAAGTCACTAAGTACAGGTTACAAACACAGGCGGATTCGCCGCGACTTACTCTTTCTAACGCACGGACACATTTTTCTTACATTTAGTAATTACGAAGTTACAGCCATGACATTAAGTAATTAACTTAACTTTTTGCCTTATTGTTTTGATGTTGGTTTGAATTTGAATTGGTTTTTGACCATTAGTACCTTTAAACAAAACAAATTTATTATTTTTACTCTTTTTATTTTGTTTAAAAATTCACCTATTTTACTTATTAATATAGTATAAAACATATAAATATCGTTTTAATGATTTTTAACAAAATGAGCATCGGATGCACGTTTCCACTTTTACTTTAGCATAAAATAACTAAAGTACTTTATAAAGTTAAAAAAAAACCAGGGGACCGCATTAATGGCAATCAGAATTAAATTTTAAAGTCATCAATGATAATTATCGATTTTTGCTATGTACAAAGATTTGTAATTCTCGTGATTAAATTATGGTTAGTGACTTTTGACAAAAGAGTTTATGAATTTGAACACCTTTACTGAAATATGCTTGCACGACAGTTCATATTTCAACTCATTTGTATAGGCTGACCGGCAGCGTAAGGGCTAAGAGCCATAAAGATAAGCTAATTAGCTAGTATATTGTGAAAGTTCGTAAGTCAATTGTTTCTCATAGAAAAAGTTAACGTAATAGTATGCACTAAGGCTCAATTTCAAATAACGTCATTAAAAATTGCAATAGCGATAACAAATATTCGCCGGCAGGGTGGCAACAACCGGAATCCCTAAATAGTCTTTCTTTAGAACTGATAAAATAACCACTTGTTTACACCAGTTACGTACATACATAAAAATAAAGTATGTTTCGCCCGTGGGAGCAGGCAAAAAAGCTGTCGTAATAGTGTCCGGATTAATTTAAGTACCGAAAGTAAGCAAATAGTGAAAAATGTGTACAACGGACTCTTCAGAGAATTGGGACCCATAGCATTAAAGAAGACTGCTGAACTTACTCAAGTGCCATACACGGAACAGTAAAAAAAAAATACGTCTCGGTGCAAATGAAGGAGATAACAGTGAAAAATTCGTCAGTTTCGATCTGAAGGTCGAAATATAGTAGCGACAGATGAAACATGGTATGACACCCACGATGTTGTCAAGAAAGGTTGGGTTGATACGTCCGGGAAATGCTGCCTTAACGCCCCTTGTTCCAGAGGTCAACGTGTAATAATACTCCTTGCTGGGTCTAAACATGGAAGTGTACCAGGATGTGTCTCTTCTTTTGTCTGCTAAAAACATTAAAATCTGTTCCGCAGATTACCACGAAGACATGACAGCGAACCTGTACGAAAAGTGGTTTCAAGAGCAACTGTTACCCAACTTGCCGCCAAATAGTGTTATAGTTCTGGATAACGCCTCTTATCACACCAGGCAAGCCGAAAAAATTCCCAACAATTCGACGAGAAAGGCTGATTTAATAAAATATTTACAAGATTGAGGATAAACAATTCCTCAGAAGGTGAAAAAACCCTACCTATTAGATTGTATCAAACGATTAAACCCTGCCAAAAAGATGATTATTGATGAATTGGCAAAGCAGAGAGGTCACACGGTTTTAAGATTACCGCCTTATTATTGTTAATTCAACCCCATTGAGTTAGTTTGGAGTGAACTGAAACAAAGAATACGACGATACAATACTCAGCCACAGTTGAACTCGACAGTGGTCGAATTGATTCGCGATGAGACATACAAAATTGCGAATAATATTTGGAGTGCGTGTTTTAAACATGTTGAAGACATCGAAGACAGTTACATTACCCGAGATCAACAACAATTCATTATCAATACAACAGAGAGTTCAGACAGTGAAATTGATGATAATGATATTCATATTACCAATGAAGAGCCATAATCTTTTTAAATATAAGTATAATAAATATTATGATTAATACAATTATAATCCTAATTCTTTGTACTTTGTACATACCTGTTATTATTTGTCTATTTTATAATTATTATCCCTTTTGTTTATAGAATAAAGTTTATACATACATACATAATTATGTTTTATTCTTTACCCTACTTATATTTTACAGTTTTGACAACCCTGTGCATCCGTAGAGATATCTTTGTTTGCGGAACACACAATGCATTTTAGTTTTAAAAGAAGCAGCATTAATGTTGAAATTCACTCGTACGCATTACGACTTATGACCATTCAAAACGAACAATACTATTGTTAAAAGTTTTATGGCTCTTAGCCCTTACGCCACCGGTCAGACTTATACCTACGAGTATAGTCTTTATTATTTCTAGCGAGCCGATCTTCTACACAAAGGCCATTGTTTGTGTACAATACTATTATCTTTCTTTGTGTCCGTAACCGCAAGCAATACAAAAAAGTTAGAACTACATTGAATGTCCATAGAATTATCAACCCTATCCTCTTAGTCAGTAGGTTTAAAATGTAAAGTTTCAGGATACAGATATGTCTTTATTATTTGAACCGGTCTTATTCCCTACACAATATTACAATCTTCTGTCTCCAGGGTTGTACTCGCGTTGTTTAAAATATTACTTCAAATAAAACTATGAATAACTCGATATTTTGGAGCAAAACGTGTTAATGCCACCTTTTAGGACTTTCGATCAACCTGCATTTTAACCACCATTATAGTGTGATGAATCCAAGATATAACCAGTTAGACACTAATATAACAAAAAAAAGAATAAGCCTAAGCCCTGCCTTAGTGTCCCCACCAATTGATAACAGAGCAGTTAGACAAAAGAATCCTTCTAGTTGTATTGCTATCTCGCTCGCTCGAAGAATTTTACCTGAACTTCGTAATTATTGTTTCTTTAAATTTGTCATTAGGATGCGGAATTGGTTATATCTTGGAATCAACACACTATAATGGTGGTTAAAATGCAGGTTGATCGAAAGTCCTAAAAGGTGGCATTAACACGTTTTGCTCCAAAATATCGAGTTATTCATAGTTTTATTTGAAGTAATATTTTAAACAACGCGAGTACAACCCTGGAGACAGAAGATTGTAATATTGTGTAGGGAATAAGACCGGTTCAAATAATAAAGACATATCTGTATCCTGACACTTTACATTTTAAACCTACTGACTAAGAGGATAGGGTTGATAATTCTATGGACATTCAATGTAGTTCTAACTTTTTTGTATTGCTTGCGGTTACGGACACAAAGAAAGATAATAGTATTGTACACAAACAATGGCCTTTGTGTAGAAGATCGGCTCGCTAGAAATAATAAAGACTATACGTTTTGCCCTCGCGGTAACGGGGGGAGGGGGAGCACTTGTTCGGCCGCCGCGGTGAAGTCATACCGTTGAGGCTGCGACCAGAGATGGACGTTATGCGAAAAGTTAGTGACTTCTAACAAAATGAAGCAAAATAATATTAAGGTTAAGGCAGGACGAGGATTTTTGATGTTAGATGAAATATATTTCTTTTTTAAACTGGAAATCGTCTTCAAAAATAAAGTAATAACCGCTTTTAAAATGGTAGGATTGATTCGGCTTTTGGTAAAAAATATAGTGGGACGCCGACTTCAGTTGGACTGATCTATTTAGTTTCTTGCTTTTTAAAGACGATTGTTAAAACATTTATTTTAGCTTATACCTTTTAGTGATCATAATAATACTGTTATATCGTCCACGTATATTTAATCCTATAATATTTGAGGAGTTCCATCGATTACTCCAAGATCCAATCATCAGATCTTGAAGTGCTGGAAATGAGACCAACTAGAAAGTACACCTTATAAAGCATTTTTTTTAAATCTGTTCAGCGGTCTTTGTGTAATCGGAAAATATACATTTAAAAAAAAACCCGTCGAATTGATAGCGTCCACCGTTTTTTGAAGTCATTTAAAAAGATTCTAAATAAAGAGAATGAAGATCACAGCGTAAGTACCTATTGTCATTTAATTATAATAAGATACGTGCAAATTGCTTATACTATTAAGTTAGAGGTAAGTAAGTACTTAGGTCTTTCAGTTGCGAAAGACTGATATTGATTTTGAGATTTTCTATGGGTACCTAGGTTTTGTTTTGACCATCACCTGAGGCGAAGAGTGTTAAATGATTTACAAAATGACGTGTATGACTTTAGAACTTAATTCGCACCACCAACCGAATAAAGCGGTAATATGTATTATCAAAATCCTTACTTTACAGCAAAAATAATATAAGGAATATCGCTCGTACTGCTTGTTTTTGTTCAAATATTTAGTGTTTTGATAAAAAAAAACTATGCAGAAATAAATATGCGATTATATAGTTTTGACGGGTTTACACAAAATTGCGTAAACCTTTATTAATTAAGCAAAATTAATATTTATATCCACATGCACCAGTGTTAAGGTATTTGTTGTAACTGTTTATGTCTTTATTCGTGTTAATGTGATTATAATTATTTCTTTAATTTTATCTGGACATCAATGAAAATTAGACAAAATCAACAAAAACGGATAAATATGTATTAAATTTTACATAAAATTAGCTTAAATAATCGAAATACGTATTTTGATTATTATGATAAATAATTAGATTAAGAGGCATCGAGGAGGATCCAACTGGGCTGGGCAGCATTTGGGAAATTGCGTCAAGTATTCTCCTCGGCCATTCCTCAGTGCTTAAAGACAAAAGTCTTTAATCAGTGCGTACTGCCAGTCATGACCTATGGTGCGGAAACGTGGACACTGACGGCGGGACTGGTCCACCGATTTAAAGTTGCTCAGCGAGCCATGGAGCATGCTATGCTTGGAGTTTCTCTGATGGATCATTCGTCAGAGAACCAAGGTGACTGACATAGCCACCAGGATTGGCAAGTTGAAGTGGCAGTGGGCTGGTCACATCTGCCGAAGAACCGATGGTCGATGGGGAAAGAGGGTTCTTGAGTGGAGACCACGATCTGGCAGACGCAGCATGGGACGCCCGCCGGCCCGCTGGACCGACGACCTGAAACGAGTCGCCGGTAGCGGATGGATGAGAGTCTTCATAAAACAAGAAATAACTTCTTTTGTTATTTAAATATTCATAGAAGAGTTTATGTTGTATACTAGTAGTGCTTGCTGTAAGTTTTTGAAATTATATAATATTAAGTTCGTAATGAATATTTTTTAGTTTTAGTTTGGATTTAAAAATATCGTATATTGAGATTTTTGTGTTATTTTTGTGATTTTGCAGACTTTATGTCTGTGAAGTTGAATTTTTAAAACTGTTTATTCGTTGTTAATTAATATTATAATGTTCATGAATTTTCTAAGGTAATAATAAAGACAAATGAAACCAATTTTTTAATTTAAAACTATGTTTTTCGATTTAATCGTGATTAAAATAAAATTAACTACTTAATTGTAAGTTCCCTTAAAGCGAGAAAGACAAAAAGTCAGTAACTACATATTAAGGCTTTTAAAAAAGTTATTTGAAATAATTGTTCAAAGTTTTTAATTGGATTTTATACTACATATATTTAGCTAACCTTTATATTTAGCTTGTCTTTAATTTTTAAATCTAGAACTGAACCTATAACAATCATGTTAATTTAACTAAGTCAAAACTTAGAGCTTGTCTTTCTCCGACTTAAGATTTTGTGGGTTACTGAGTTCTTGCAATAAGCCGATGATATTATATTATATTCCAAAACAAAATAAAAAAAAACTTGAACACGGCCAGACACTTCGCCGGCCATACGTTTCGCCAGACGCTTTACAGCATCCAAAACAGTTATTTTACTTATAATAATACCACGTGTATTTGTTTCAATAAATCTTTTCTATTCTTCCAGATACTGCTGGTGTATTTTTTAGTGTCGACTGTTCCAACGGCTTATATGAACGACCCACTGTGATACGTCACAGATCTTCTAAATCGTCTTTTATTCAATTCAGACCCACTAATGAATGGTCAAAGGTAGCTTTACCTAGGAATAACACTTTTCTATCCAATAATTTTATTTATTTATATAGAGTAAATAAACAGTAATTATTAAATGGAAATGGCGTGGCCTAGGAACATACTTGTACGACAGTCAACGCATATCGACGGTTCTGTGACTCAACCTCGTATATTGAATTTTGTCCAGTATAAACTGACACGCACTAAGTATGTACTCGCGCACTTAGTGAGTATTAGTTTATACTGGACAATATTCTATATACGAGGTTGAGTCACAGAACCGTCGATATACATATTGCGTCGGTCGCAGTGAATGCGTTAAGTATTTTTAAGATAACCGGATTTTTTTGTCCCGTTAATTAAATTGAATGTATCGAGTTTTAGAAAATGTCTGCATGATTACCTAATATGTATATTGAAAAATGTGCAGGTACCTACTTATTCTTCTAATTTATACGATTTTTTAATTACATTGTATTCATTTGATAACTTTACTTAATTTGTTTATGTTTCATATCAAACCAATTGACACTTTCAGTGCTAAGCGCTCAGATTTCCGTACAAAACGGACTAACCTAGCAGGTTGCTGTAGTACAGAAAGTGTAAAAATAAACAAGTATATATTCTTATTTTGTAAATAGATTTTAAGTATCATATTTGGGAAATCAACTTATTAACATCAGTGTTTACTCCATATTGTAGTTTTTAGAATATGTATAGAAGTATTCTTATAAAATAAATTATTATTTGAAAATATAGGTTATTATTTATTTATTTATTTTTAGGTTTCCTATTGTTCTTATAATGTTTCAAAAGCTATATTGGGCAATTTAATTCGCTGTAGCACCGTTAGCATTTGCTAGCATTGCCTACAAGTTTGTAATATCATCTTTTGCGAATATTCTTCCCATTTTAGTTATTGTAACCCTTAAAGTTACTTTGTATAGAATACCGAAGTTCGCGAATTTACATTTGATCTTGTGAACTATATTCTCCTAATAAATAACGATGGTACTTATAAAAAAGTATACTGGTAAAGAGTGATTTTTTTTTAATTGTTATTTATTTCAATTTTGAGTTAGTTTAAAAGCAAATGAGGCTAATTTTAGTACTTTTATCATTTTGTGTGTCATTATATTAATTTCACCTTCTTTTTGGTACGTCACTATCGTCCGCCATATAATTGATGTTCGGATTTTTAGTCTATAACGTTTTTCATCATAATTGGTTATAACACCAATTTAAAAGGTATATTTGTAGTTCCGATTTTCGCTTTAAATATTTGTCAAAAACCATAAAAAAAAAAATGATCATAACTTTTTTGTCAGTATTTTTTTTATACTATGAAATAAAAAATGGTTATTGAAAAATCTATATATCTTTTTTTTTGGAATGGCTGAGGCTTCTTTACAACAGTGAGAGGAAATTAAATATTATTTGACTCTCTCTTAAATTTTATTTCTGAATAAATAACCCATTTCTCCGTAAATATTTTTTAAAAGTACATTTTACCGTTCAATACGCCAATTCAATTTCTAAATAATAGAAGTAACACACAGTAATTTAGTTATAAAGGCTGTCCCAGAAATAAATAGACAATTTTCATAAACAAAATTGGTCAAAAGAAAACATCCAAAAAAGGTTAAACAACTCTCATGTGAACAGTCAATATTAAATCTTTTAAATAAGCCGGGTGTCACATACTATTTCGGTGTATGAATAATTTTATTGAACTGGGATCTAAAAAATCAAGTATCAACAGAATTATATTATGTTTTAAAAAGATAGAAAAATTAAATTTTAGGTAGATTACAAGAGGACTGCATATAGCTTCGACCGCTCAAAACATAATATAAGGTAAACAATACATTTGAGCAAACATCATTGGCATCTGTTAGCAGTAAAATCTAAGATATCAAGATCTGGTATAACCAGGATAAGGGCTAAGAAACCAGGAATTAAAGATTTTTTAAATTATCTAGGCAAACGTATATTAAAGATAAAAAGGAGCATGCTAAAACAGGCTACAGAAAAGTTTACAAAAAACAGAAAGTTGTCATTATTAATATCAAGCCTGCATTTTGTTGATAGAAATTGTATAACTGGCAAGCAATATTTTCTTGTTTTTAGTCGAGGTCGCAGTTAAACCCAAATCTTTTACTGCATTTAACTATCAGTGGACCTGATTGGCCAACCTTCGAGATCTTGAAAAGCTGGGATGAGACAGGCAGCATTTAACCTTAAAAATATTGGTAATAAAGTTGTAGTAGGATCAAAGGAGATGTTAAAAAAAACTATTTGAGGCTTGTCATGCAAATGCTATTCTTAAAGGTTTTTGCATTCTTTATATTAAATATTTTTGATCTAGTTTTATCTCTTTACTTCTGGATCAGCCCAGTACTATTCCTTATAAATATTAAAACAAATTATTAAATCTAATTTTAGTTAATTTATACAGGGTATTTTTTTAATAGGTGCACAAATTTTAATATTTGTTTCGATATTGTTAATCAATAACACATGCTGTTATTTTTACTCTAGCTTAAAAAATATTAGAGATATTGCGGATTCAATGTTTCCACTTAACGATATTTATGGATACTCTAATGCAGGGGTGCGAGGAGAGGGGATTGTTGTTAAGTTAATAAATTGAAATTTCAAATTTAGAATATGTGTAGTAGAGGGGCTTGTTGTCTGATAGCTGTACATGAAATTTCAAATTTCGAATATCAATACAGTGTATCGCATACCTACAGCTTGACAACCCATGTCTTCATGTTTCTAGTGTGACTTTGTGTCCACACGAAAAGGTAAAAATAGAGATAATTTGCAACGAAAAAAAAAATATATATTATACTAACAATACAAAATCATATGTTAAAATTTGTGCACTGATAAAAAAAATACCCTGTAAGTATATCAATGGAGATGTCAAAAAAAAACTATATGAGGCACTTCTACTTGTGGTGCAAATGCTATTCTTAAAAGTTTACCTTATAATTCTATGATATTCTAAAAAGTTTAATAAACTTGGAAGGACTTTGATTTTTTGAAGTTAGTTATGCCAATCCAATAATGGTTGTCAAATTTCCACAATTTCAGAGTTATTTTACACTCTGAAATTATGGAAACTTAATGTCATTTTGTTAGTACATATCTTCACGCCTGTCTCCCAATGGGGTAGGCAGAGACTATGGAACGCCAGATGCACCGATCCAAACATACAACCTTCGCTTCCTCCACATTCATCAATCTCTTCATGCACGTACGTCGGTTTCGGGTGCTTTTGATTCGGCCCTTATTCAGTACCTCGCGAATCTGATCACTGTACGTCCGTCTAGGACGTCCCCTACTGACTTCTCCACTCACTCTCGCTCGCCATATCTCTTTCGTAACTCTTCTTTCATCCATCCTTTCTAAATGACCAAACCATCTTAGCATACCCTTTTCGATTTTAGTCACGACATCTTCTTTCAATCCACATTTTTCTCGGATCTGGCTATTTCTTACTCTATCTATCATCCTAACCCCACACATACTTCTTAGAGCTCTCATTTCAACTGCATTGATCCTGCTTTCATTCTTCTTCTGCCATACCCAAGATTCACTACCATACATCAATGTTGGTGTCAATACTGCCTGAATAATAGCAAGGCGAGCTTTGTTCGATATGACCTTGTTTGCCAAGATTGAGTGTAACGCTCCATTGATCATATTTCCCGATTTTACTTTTCTTTCAATATCCCCGTCACATTTTCCATCTCTCGTAAACATTGAACCTAAATACACAAACTCATCCACTTGCTCCACTTTTTCATCTCCAATCATTATTTGACATTCTGTAACAGTTTCATCCCTCTCCACAACCATCACTTTCGTCTTTTT
This sequence comes from Acleris holmiana, assembly GCA_949316455.1. Classification (NCBI taxonomy): domain Eukaryota; kingdom Metazoa; phylum Arthropoda; class Insecta; order Lepidoptera; family Tortricidae; genus Acleris; species Acleris holmiana. The sequence goes on along the minus strand of OX438762.1, from coordinate 42,440,458 downwards.
AACATTCACTTTCATGTCTTTCCTTTTAAACGCCTCATTCATCAAAGTCACCATTTGTTGTAAGTGGTCCGCCGATGATGCAAGGAGAACTTGATCATCAGCATACAACAAAGTTTTAAAAACTGACTCATTTATCCTTATTCCACAATCATACTCTCTCAGATCTGACAAACAACTGTCCATGAATAGGTTGAACAGCCAAGGAGACGCTACGCAGCCCTGTCGAACACCACGTTCGATGCTAAACCAGTCCGTACACGTCCCATTTATCCTGACACAGGTAATTTGACAGTAATGGTTTTTTTGTGTATTCCCCAAATGAACAAGTTTCTGTATTGTTTTTGCAACAGTTACATACTTAAACATTTCTGAGCATATTGGAGACAATACATTTTTCACTTCTCATGCTCATAAAGTCCTTCTTGGTGCTGGGTATTATAAAATTGCATTTAATAATACGCTGGGGCATCATAAAATGGCATTTTATGCACTAGTGCATAAAGTGTTATCATCATCTAGACTAAGACAATTAAGCCCTAGAGCCAGACAGACGAGGTGACTGCATTAAATAAACTTGTTATTATTTTTGAAGTGAAAACTTCTTTAGCGGCGTTGTACCTACACTTTTTTTGTAATGATAAACTCGCGTCAGGACACGTAAACTAATCGAAAATTCGTAAGACGAAAACTTCTTTAGCGGCGTTGTACTTTTTTTGTAATGGGTAAAAAATGTAAAACTCGCGTCACGACACGTGACCTGACTGAAAATTCATAAGGCAGATGAAGAGTTAGTAGACAGCCGGCGCGGCGCGGCGTAGGAGAGGAAGTATCCCCCTCTCTTTCTACGGCGCGGCGAAAATGTATTCCTGCTGTTTCGTTTAGGCGGCGCAGGGCGCTTGCGCGAATGTTCGTGTATGTTTATGTTCAAAGTCAAAACTGTTCGTTTCTTACTTCAGCTATCATAAATTTTAATATCATTTAAATCTTTAACGTAAATTTATTGATTTATTCTCATGACGCATCGGCATTGCTTCAAATAAAAGGCTCAGGCCTGAAATATATGTTTGTCTAAAATTTATTTTTCCCAAAATGTCTGTTTTCAATAATGTCAGCACGTCTTTTGCATAATGTCAGCTTCTTATAATGTCTGTCTCCAAGAATGACAGTTTTCATAAAATGTTTGCTTTTCAGAAAGTGTTTATCAAAATATGTGCCTTCTTAAAATTTTTGCCTTCCAGAAAAGTCTTATTCCCAAAATGTCTGCAATCATGAACGCCACATTTACAATCTTTTCCTTTTTGGCTTTTTGGTTTTTCAAAAGGAAAGGGGCCATTTTAAATAATAATTATCATAATAATATGAATAATACTGCACAGTAATTATAGATATTTATCAAAGAGTAAGTATGCCAAGAAATTAACCCTTTCAATTTAGAACATTGATTTGAAATAAAGCAGACATTATAGGAAATCAAACATAATAAGACGATAGCCTAAATACAAAAGTAAACATAACAGAAAAGCAAAACTTATGGTAATGCTATTATTATAGGATTGTAAACATTATGAATAGACAGCTTTCTGAGACTGTACACATTTTGAATACCAGTCATTTTGGGAAAAAAAAGTTTTGACAATTGTACATTTTAGGAAAACGCATATTTCAGGCCTGAGCCAAAAAAAAATTGGAAAAAGCTTTGATGAATTACCAATGATTTTGAGTGGAGGTTTCAACATAAACTTTGCAGATGGTAAAAATCAACTATTAATTGAGTTTTTAAATAATAAATTTGGTTTAACTATGTCAAATGATCGCAATCTTAGCACAACGAAATACAAAACTACTATTGATGCGGTTTTTATTAGACATTTAAATAGGTTTGAATCAAAACTGTTCGTTTTTTACTTCAGCTACAATAAACTGATCATATCAGTTTTAGAGATTGGCAATGATGGTTCTGGTAATAATGATGGTGAAAAAGTCGTCGAAATTATGGATGAAAGTTGATTTTTCGGAGATAAACTTTTTATGTAATATAAATTGTCATGTTTGTGTATGATAGCGCAATAAATAAATATCGTATTCTGCCACATAAATGATAGTATTTTTATATTGATAATTAAAGCAATTCGTGCAAAATTATTCCCTAAGCATTCCATAATATCAAAAATGCACAACGTCAATATTCTAGTTTTCACTTCTGCCAGCACTCCCAGAGTGCAACCCGTCGATTTTTTATTTGCCTTGTATGTTGCATCTAGGGCTTGCAATTCGAATATTCGAATATTCGAATAATTCGAATATTCGGCTCTTTCTAATATTCGAATAATGCGGCGAATAGTATTCGAATATTCGAATATTTATGGTTATTTGGACAGACGGATGTAACATCGCCCGGGGATGGTCGGCTGTCTCTGTCTCACTCCCCGATTCCATTCACCCACCTCCCACCTACTCTGTACTCTTACATTATACTGTATAACATAATTCACATATATCATTATTGTTTCGTGTTGATTACATTAATAATTTAACACATACATATATATTTTACCATTTTAACTATTTTCTTTTAGATATGTTGTTGATTCTGACTTTTTTTAATTGAAGTACATAATCTTTGTGCAATTGATACCAAATCGTTGCTGTTTTTAACGCAATAATATTTAAATTCAAGTTTTTTTTTATTCATTCTATAAAGCCAAGGACGTATTATTTATTTAAGATGTTTATGTTGAATTTTTGAGCTTTCAGACTGGTAATAAATAAAAATGAGCATCCAAACCCGTTTTTCTTGAATTTTTAGGATTATTCAAATAGTATTCGAATTATTCAAATATGTCCAAATTAAAAGTCAAATATTCGAATATCTGAATCCATCGAATATTTGCAAGCCCTAGTTGCATCTAACAAAAAACAAATTTAGAACTATTAAAAACAAGCATAATTAACAGAAACGTTACAAAATCAACTAATGAGTTGGCAGTATTGCATTTAAACTAAGTTAAAATGCCAAAGAAAATAAAAATAAAATACAGTTACAGGAAGGAGTTTTTTGATTAGTTTTGGACTATAGATTCATTAGTTGTTTTCATTGCAAAACTTGTTGTGTTAAGGAGTTTAGTTAAAATTTCATCAAGTGAAGAAGAAATAATGCTCACACCAATAGTTAAAAATGCAAAAGAACTTATTAAACAGACATTGCAGCCTAAATCCATAAAAAAGTTTTTACATTACAACTGTTTTATTTTCTCATAATCGAAGTGAAAAGCAGAGTGTATAACTCAGTCTTAAAACCCATTTGTTCCTCAACTTAGTTTTCCACCCTCCCTTTTCTTACCAGCTCGGATAGATACTATAACTCTTGGATAAAATGGTTTGTTTTAAGCCCTTCTTGTACAATATACCTACAATTTATATTGTCATCTGGCATACAAGATGAAGCAAAAAATAACTAATTTAAATTGGGACAGGAAATATTTTTACATTACAGGCAAAGTGGTAAAGAACTGAACTCTTTAATCATTCAGGTTAAACCTTGCAATACTTGGTTAGGATTGTTATTGTGAATTAATGAATAAACCATCAAAAACAGAAAATCATTTTACATTACATTATTTTTTATTTTTGTTTAACATGCAAATCCAAGAACGTATACATGCATAATCTTTGTTAAAATAATTAGAAACCATTCTTATAGGTATAAATATACTGTTACACCTTGTACTGCTGCATACTTATCAAATTATAATAATTCCTCTCTCAAAACACACAAGTAAAATAGAAGACTTGTTGATTTCAATTAGAGGAATTCATCAAAATGAATTTATAGCAAACAGTATTTTTGATAATGTGATAATACATTCAGGTCAGGAGTGAGAAAGGGTCTATAAATAGAAGAGAATATAATGAATTGTGTACCATTTGATCCCCAAGGGTTGCCAGCAGTGGGGGAGTGATATCTCACCTGCTCCCACCTGAGCTTGAGCTACGAGACCATCACGCTATGCATCATGCACCTTACGACCCTGGATCAAGTCAAGTTATTATGTTAGTCAACATACAAGTTATAAGGCTAAACAAGTTCTAGTACTTTCGGAGTGGCCAGAAATACCTCTTCTTAATTAATATTTAAAAATTTGCTTGGTAGGGATGGAGTGTTTGTTGAGAATTATTGACATTCCATTCTAAATACGTATGGAATGTTTGTCATGTAATTAAGCTGAGCACTACTTAAATCATAATTGGAAAGCATAAATCAAGCCCCGCCGTGAACGAGAGTATAAGCGGACCACTAGCATGCGAGATTTCCATACCTGGCCGATTCTTCATACGATGGCCTCTCCTATGTTTACTCACACGACCTGTCCGGATTCCGGACATTTTTCCCGCATTTACGTCACACTGTCAGTAGGTACTCATGTGTAACTGGAACTATCTTACGAATAAAAATACAAAAAATAATTCTAAATTGTGCAACTCAGTATCTTTAATTGTTCGCCACCGCACAAAGGTAAAATGAAAAAATAAATTGCAAATAATAATAAAAATTCAACGACAATGAGGGATCCAAATACAAAACCACAAACCTCCTATTGTATTACACACATACCCATGTTAAATACTAACTATAAAACCAAGAACTAAATATTATTTATTAACCGCAGAAGGTACCGTACACATCGTAGAGCGAGCAAGAAAAGGAAAAAAAAGATGACATGCGTGACATTGACAAGACAATACATAATTATTCTTTATTTTGTGACCTTGTTACTTTAGACGGATGCTGATTGATCTGCTAACGGTAATTGTAAAAATAAACAGGTTTTTCTTATTATTTAAAAAAAAAAAAATCTCATTTTAACGCTAATATCAGATAAGTTTATTATTTATTTGTGACCTTGATACTTTCTAAAAACTCAATAGTAAAAAGCAGATTCATCTATAGCTTACCTTTAATTTCTAAATTAAATTGTCCATTAAGTACATTTCCAAATACATAACGTCACTATATTGAAGATTACGTTGTGTCCAGCCTGAGCCTAGTAAAATTGTTAAAACATACCTGAGTATCTTTGGTTACCGTGTTTTCCACAGAATAAGAACAAAAGGAAAAGAAGTAGCCTTAAAAAAAAGCGCCAGATCTACACCTGTTTCGAAAATTTAAATATATATCGGATCAAGAGGCTGATTAACTGGATCATCCTACATCACCGGAGTGTAGGCGTGGAAAATGGTTTTATAAAAAGGACCTTTCACAGTTAATAAATTTAATTTAACAGAATATCATGAAAACGAAACGTAACGACAGTTTCAAGGGTCGACCGCACTCAACGAAGGCTGGTAGCAGAATCTTCTTCGGAGCTGCTCCACCTGCGCCAGCTGCGCTCGCACCGAGACTCTGTCAACAAAGCGCCTTCCGGTAGTTGTAGATGGCGCTTGCGCTTCGATTTCCTCCCGTGATCATGACCATCTCCGACACGGCCATCCTGCGAGCACACGTCCTCGTGGGTTAACCTGTAACCGGAGAAGAACCGAAAAAGCTTTCGTTCGACTTTACCATCACTAACCAGTCTGTGATTCAAGTAGACTCTACATTTAAAACAAGAAACTCAATACTTCATTTTCTTGACACTTACTTCATAGAATTTCATAATTTTACAACTCAGATCACAGACTTCATTACACAAAGTATTTACAAACGGGACGTGATTTATTTACAAAGTTATTTCATATCAAGAATAGGCATTAAATTAAAACCTTAGAAAATTCATCAATGTACAAACAGTAATCAACACACCAGAGAAGTTATGTACCAGAGAAAACCAGCATAATAACAGACATCAGAATCACATTATTTACAACAGAGCCCACAGAACTTCCAAGTATGCCCTCTATAGCCACAGCTTCCATAGCCGACCAGCTGATCATCAGCCACCACACAACATACGTGTGCCCCCGTGTGCATCACCCACTGACTACACACGATACGGTTACTACGGACCACGACCTCCGCCAGAGCTAAACGCGCACCGCGCACCCACGGACTACTTGAGTTACCCCAAGAGACACCGACTTCCACCGGGCTACGACTACGTAATAGCTACTGGTATAGTCGACATCAATACGGCCTATAGAGTGCTTACTGTTCACGCTCTTGCTCATCAACACAATCAATATCATTAACATCCGCTGGTACATAACTTTCAGGCATCTTTCTTAGCCTATCATGTGCGTACTTGTAAGTACGCTTAGAGTCTAAAGCTTTCAACGTATAACGATCTCCATCAACACTTCAATCACTTTGAACGGTCCCTTGTATTTTGGGTCTAACTTTAACTGGTTACGTTCTTCATTGGCCAATAAAACAAAATCACCTAGCGAAAACTTTTTTTTATTGAAGCTTTCGTACTGTCAAAACGAGCTTTGTCATAGCTTGAACACCTTTGGATATTATCTGACGCTGTTTCACGGACTTCCTCAATGTCAACTTTTGTATCAACATCGCTACTACACATCAGTGACAACGGTCTAGCCACTTCACCGATTAAAAGCTCAAGAGGCGAAGCTTTTGTGACGCGGTTCACAGTACAATTAATCGCGAGTTGAACTTCACCTAATGAGTCTTGCCACGATTTGTTATTGCCTGTTTCAACGGCCGTTAACATTGATTTTAGGACACTCATCACGCGTTCTACTTGACCGTTAGCACGAGACGAACCGGTCGCTATTAGATGCAAGCTAATATTTTTACTCTCACAGAAATCACGAAACTCTTTGCTGGCAAAACATCTACCTTGGTCCGCGATTATCCTAGTAGGGGTACCAAAAAGGGCAACGCTTTGAGTAACCGCATGAATGCTGCATTTAGAGTCAATGTTAGTGGTATGATAGAGTAACACGTACTTGGTGAACGCGTCTATCAAAACAAAGACGTATTCTTTCGTGTCATTTTTGCCGCTTAATTTACCTGTCGCGTCTATATGAACCGTGTGCCATGGTGTAGTTACTTTCGGAATCGGATGCAATTCGGCTTGGACTTTTCCGGAATGAGATTTCGCATTTTACATGTCACGCAATTGTCAACAAATTTTTTTTTAACGTACTGAGTTATACCAGGGAACCAGTAAAAATCATAAAGCTTTTCACGCGTCTTGTCAGCACCAAGATGAACGAGGGAGTCGTTAAAGTTATTAATTACCGACCACCTTAACGCTCGGGGTAAGGCAAGCATTTAGACCAACCATTACGCTGTATTTAAATTATTGACTACAACGCTCTTGACTAAAGAGAAATCAGTCGCAGTCATGTTAACCGAAAACCCTTGATTTAAAATCTCTCGGTCTATCATAACCTCATTTTGCAAACAACTATTTGGTAATACATGAAATAAAATTTCAAGGGGGTAGTTGTTAATCACAACGTTACATAATATCTGTTCTGTACTGAATACTCGCGTTTGTCCAATGCCCACCATAGAAACAACATTTTTAAATCGTTTACCATTAATTTAGCAGCCAATTTATCTGTAACCAACGAGCATTCAGCACCAGAATCGTAATAAAAACAATACAGCTCACCGTTATGTTCCAAGGTCCCCTTAGGTGGTTAAACGATGCAGATATCCACCCGCCGCTCGGCGTGCGCCGCGCCCGCGCCGCCGCCACCGCCGCTGCCGTTTGCTTGACCGCCGCCGTCGCTCGTACGACTGGCAATGTGGCCTGGTTTTCCGCACTTGAAGCACACCAGTGGGCCCCTCGTAGATGTTTGCTGGGTCGCTTGACTCTGTGTTGCTGTTGGCACTGTTGTTCGGCCACTGCCTATAGGCTTGCTTCTACACTCTGATCGTCGATGGCCCATTCTACCGCAGTTATAACACTTTATCGGGGTAATCTTCGCTCGCTTGTTATCCAGTGCAGTTGAAGATTCGCTCGATGTAGGTAGCTTGCGTTTTAAGTGGGAGAATGCGTGTAGTTTTGTTGCAATTTTTCCTGCGTCGTGACGTTAGATGTAAAAGCCATTCTTTGGATCCTCGTATCAAATTACGATATGTGAGCGAGTACTGTAGCCACCGCAAGTTCTTCTTTGTTTACATCTTTCCAACGGGATGTAAGTGACGTCATCAACCGACTAGCGTAAGCGGCCAGTTTCTTTTTCGCTTGGTTTGTCGCCGCTCAAATTGATGAGGGTAGCCGTTAAAGTTTCGGTTAATGCAAATCTCGCTGAAAAAATATACCTTGAACTCGTTCCATGTAATGCCTTGGTAGGCAACTTGCGATAACCATGTCGATGCGGCACCTTTTAGCGCTTTGCTTATCGCCAAAACCAACTGTGCGCCTTGTAACGGAGTTTCACCAAAGCACAGATCTGCGGTCGTGCACCATGATCTCGCGTCCACGTCCTTCTTGTCAGGGTTGAACTTGGGTAACTCGATGTGACTGGTAGTCTTCGGTGCTTGTATGGCTGCAATTAACGCCTGCATGTTCGCATGTTGCTATTCAAAAAGTGCCCGCCAATTCATGTCGTTTTGTGACGATGCGTTGTCTTGTTTCGATCCCACTTCTGATATCGGATCAAGAGGCTGATTAACTGGATCATCCTTCATCACCGGAGTGTAGGCGTGGAAAATGGTTTTATGAAAAGGACCTTTCACAGTTAATAAATTTAATTTAACAGAATATCATGAAAACGAAACGTAACGACAGTTTCAAGGGTCGACCGCACTCAACGAAGGCTGGTAGCAGAATCTTCTTCGGAGCTGCTCCACCTGTGCCAGCTGCGCTCGCACCGAGACTCTGTCAACAAAGTGCCTTCCGGTAGTTGTAGATGGCGCTTGCGCTTCGTTTTCCTCCCGTGATCATGACCATCTCCGACATATAAATGTCCAATAAGTTTAAAAAGAAAAGATAACAGTTTCCAGTTCTTGCTAAAACTAGCCGTACACACCTAGTCACCAACTGGTCAACCAACTGGCGACCATCATGTCACCATGGGCGTATATTATCCTGCCAAATCAAAAATCTCTTAAAGATAGTCTACGGTATGAGCGAGGCATAAGCTAGGTGTCAAACGGATGTCATGTTTTTTTAGTCGTGTGTATTGTTTATCATTCGCAGGCTGCCGTTGTGACTTCATATTTGTTAAAAATAAACAGCAATATGGCGTGTGTTGTGTTTGAATGCAGATCTCGTACCTATATCCAGCAAGAAAAATCAATCGAAAAAATTAGCTTTCACCGGTAAGGTGGCATATTGAATATATTTCAGATTGTAATCGTCAGATAGCATTGTTGAAGCACAGAAATGCAGAATATCATATCCGAAGTAAACATGTGTATTTGAAATATCTTTAAAGCAATATTTAACTAGAATTTTATGGTTTTGTAATATATTATAGAAGTGACTTTATAATTTCGTATGAATAAATCAATTGTGAAATTTAATGTTATTATTTATTAAGTTAATAAATTATAATATTCGAAATATGGTTTATTTTAGATTCCCTGATGACGATGATATGAAGCAAAGTTAGAAGCTATTTCACGACCTAAGTGGTCTTGGTCGAAACATAGTCGGATTTGCTCCCAATATTTTGAAAATTACTGTTATAGTGGCACTCCACTTGGGGTTGCGTATTCGCGTTGCGTCGTTGACCCTCTTCATTTGCAGAAGGAAGGAAAAAGATGCAGCACAAATACTTGAGTAAATACCGCTAAGTGGAGTGCCAGCTTTACGTAAATAAATTGCGCAGATTCAAACCTGGTGCAGTGCCCTCCCTAAACTAATGTCCCCACTCAAACGCTTTCGTGAGATTTAGTCATGGTTTATAACTAATAAGTAAACTGAAAAAAATACTCACTAGCCGATTCAGCGTACCTACAGTACCGGCAAATAAAATATCATTTTTAGTACTTACATCTCATACGATTACCTACAAATGTGACTCACCAAAATAGACAACCAATCAAGAACTAGTTGACCAATTGTATTGCTATTATTCAATTCGTTAGCTGATTAAATAAAGTTCAAAACGGTATATAAAAATGTTTGTACATATCGTGGTTTAAAAAGTTTAGCATTTGAAAACCCATTGCAGATGTGTTCTTACAAATCTTGTAAATTTCGTATGAACGCGTCGGCTACTGATTTTAAATACATTTTTTTTTAAACTACGATATGTACAAACATTTATTGTTATATACCATTTTGAACCTTATTTAATCAGATAACCCTTTTTTTCAATCCTCATAATAATGGCACCTAAAATTCGCCTTTAGAAATCCGTCCAACAGTTTGGATGATACGCGGTAATAAAGAATATCTTATATTTTTATAAAACTTGAAAAGATTAAATCGATATTATTGTTTTGTCCGTCCCTGATGTAAATTTACTTAGTCTGTGATCTAAGCAATATCTGCACACATAAACGTTATGTAACAGTGTGCAACTGTGTACGACCAATGATAAAGGAAGCCATGGATATGTCATGCCTACAGAAAAAACGTGCCTACCTAAACTACCATAGCAAACATAAAATGGTGACTGTCAGATGTTTTAGTGCTGCCCCGATTCGATAGTAATAATAAAGTTATCGATAAACCAACCATATGGGTGGGAGGTTCTCAACTCGTCTGTTCTGTACGTTCAGTACTTCGCATGTCCTGTATAAAGATGTAGTAGCAGTGGGATACCTGAAGGGCTTGCAAAACGTCGTCTTGAGCACAACCAGCACGGTGCGCCCTTTCCACCGTAAAGGGAAGGAAAGGTCGAAAATGGTCCTATAGAAAAGTTGGAGTGATCTGATGATGGAATCCATGAGTAAACGACGGAACTCCTCAAAAATTCCGGACATATTTTGCTATTTTCAGCATTTGCATACCAAAAGCTTTAGGCTAGGTTCACATGACGCGTGGTTGACGCGACGCGCGGTACAAGATTCTAACAAAGTAGTGCCGCCATGCATCGCAGGCAAGATCTTGACACGAGCCGCCTGTCATTTCAACGCTTCGACAGCGCGTTGAAGCGCGTTCGTGTCAACCTACCTAGCTTTTTTATTTCGTAAAGTGGAACCGATGATGAAGACTAGAGATGAAGTATTTCACGGGTTCAGTAGGTAAATATAGTTCGAGTGAGTTAATGTAAGTGCAAAGCAACAAAACTATATTTTCTTTCTTAGTTATTCTTTTCCTCATTAAGTTCTCTTAATGATAAAATACAAGAATCATAAAAAGCAACAAAAATATTAACAAGATTTATTTACTTTTGTTTTTATTCAAAACAGTGCCACAGCGTGAGAGTGCCAATAATCTAAAATAATAGTGTATTACCAGTCTTTAACTCCTGCATATTTTTACAAATATGACTTGTTATATTATCAGACCGTAACAAATATCCGCTCTTACCGAAATTTAAACCCAGGACCGTTGGCTTCGTAGGCAGGGTCATTATCAACTAGGCTAACGTGTCGTCAAGTAAAGAAATAAAAATATTTGGTGCTGTCTTAGATGATTTTTAGTAGGTATAAAGCTTTAGTCATTACTCATTTCGGAATAATATTTTTTTATTTAGGTAAACAATTTCGGAAAGAAACTTTCTTAGTATACTTTTTCCCAAAATCCTGAAAAATAGTAATCCATGATGAAAGATGGTTCTTTGCTTTCTTTGGCATATTCCATATACGTTCTATATGATACAATTACAAAAAACATGTTATTTTAACATTAATTGTCATAATGAGAAATTTTCAAGTAATTTTCGATATTTTAAGAACAACCCTAGCTGTCAAATTCTCCGGTTTGTTTACTTTCAAAATATTGTAAATAAAAGGCAAATCGTATTATAATCTTGACCTAATCTTGATCTATGGATTAATAATAATGTACTACATATTTAAGTCCCCCAATAATGACAAAACTGACCAATGTTTAAACAAAAACTTAAACTTACAGATGAAATGTTCAATATTTCTGATTTCAGCTGTTTCTTACACCACATCCTAACAAACTACACTTAAGAGACATTACGATGAAGTTTCTCTTTAAATCCATGTGTAACTTATGGCAATATATAATACGAAAAACAAGATGTTAATTATTTTTAAGTGAATCCGGCACGGTTGACACATTAGATACTTAGGACAAGCTAATTCAACATGGCTGACTAGGCACGTTAGGTATTTGCAATGATAAAGGAAAAGAATGGATATGGCACGTAGACATATACAAATAATCAGTTATGCAAGTACTATGCATCCCGGCATCGAACACTGAAAATAAATATTATCTTATAGGATTAACCCAACCCTATTGATACGCTGTTTCTTCCAGCTGCAAACACCCTATCGGACAACAAGCGCAATGGAAACGGTAACCTTATTCGATAAGGTAGCCATATCGATACGGCAACACAATCGATAGGGCTATCCGTTGTACGGGTAGCCCAGTGATAGGCTTTTGAATCGAAAGCGCTTAACGAATAAAGCGGTTTTCCGGTCCTTGACTGTGTTTAGCAGTTTGTACCTAGGTATACGTACCTACTTCATTTGTCAAAATTGATTAATTAAGAACGACGCTAGAGTGGAAATTTATATACAAACATACATTCTTAGTACATACATACTTAGTTGTATGTACGTGGGGGTATTTAAGTGATAGAAAAACACGATTACACCGATAATTAAGCGCTTTATTAACCGCACTCACTTAATCAGTACAAACAATTATTTCTCAATAAGCCTCGAATACGCAGATGATCGCTCGGTTCGCACTGTCGCTGTCCTTCCAAGTGAAGAATGATCGCGAGCCGGTGGCTCCTCCGCTTTTACACCCAACCCGAAGATTGTTCCAAAATGCCTTCTCCAATGACCGAGGATGACCTAGAGTATTCGTTGCTGGAAAGTTCTATGCATTTGTCTCATGTTTTTTTTTTAGTTTAATATTTTAAACAATTAAATAATACATTAAATAGCACCGTTAAACCACAGAGCGGTTTGTCTCGAAGTAGGAGTTCAGTGGGATTATGTTCACTATAATGTATAAAATAAAATAAACTATTTAAAACAACTATAACCCGCCTTCAAAAACCTAAAATAACTTTTTCAGTTGGTGCTCAGGCAAACTGAAGGCGGCGTCCCACAATATTTTTAACCAAAAGCCCACTTCAGTTTGACTAACCTATAACATTAAAAAACCGGCCAAGTGCATGTCGGACCACGCACAGTGAAAACATCGCATTCAAGGTCGTCACATAATAACACTTCTAGTAGGGCTGTTTTACCACTTAAACCTCTAATTTTTTGGTGACATACTGCGAGGGTGGCGTTGTTTATCCGCGAAGCCCGCGCGTCCTGACGCTGCTGGCCCGGCGGCGCGGCGGCACTGCGATGGGGCGCGCGGCACGCACGCCCGGCGCTGCGGTGAAACCACTCGCTCACCTCTATACCCGGTGGCAAGTTGTCGGCGGTCATAAAGTACACGAACTTGCTGTCGGGGACCGTTAACACGAAAGATGCATAGTGTTGGTGTCTCAGGTGCAACTTAGCCGCTGTGCATATACTGTGTCACCGCTCTTTTTAGCCATATACGACTGGATGGCTTCAGGGGTATAGTGTCGTGTTTGAAAAACCACGCACGTATTTTTTTAATGCGTTCGGTGGTTCTTAAATCGTTATCCTCCGGTCCGGTGCCGGTTACGGTTAAGCGCTGCGGTCTTGGTGTCTTACGGTGCTTATGATAGACACGGTTTGCCAGGGCTGATCAGTACTATCGGATTCAATAGGCTACTTGCCTCATATTAAATTTGGCTTAATAAGTTAATATTTTCTGTAGTATTAGACTTAAGAAACCAATATTTATCGATTTCAGATATTAAAAGTGTAAGATGGCTACGTATTTTTTATTTAAAATTGTTCATTTTTATTTTTTAATTTGAACTCTGAAAACGCTGTCGGACTTGTTGTGACGTCATAGGACTCTAAGCAAACTTCATGTCGGTTCTTATACGAGTGAAATTCGCAATGGTACATGACATTGACATTTATGACTCATGGACTTTGAGGTTGTGTTATGATCGTAGTCGTTTTAACATTAGTAAAAACCTAATCTGTGTATTATTGTTACTGCTTTCTAGTTTTATTGATAAGAGCAATCATGGATGTTGGATTCGTGAATGCAGATAGCACAAACTTACCAAGAATCGACACATTGATGGTCGGTAATTTTTTTGCCTTGAATCCAGATTTCTGTTCTGCCGAGCTTATTATTATTGAAGATAAAAGTTTTTGTAGAAACTGAATAACTTATTAAGTAAATACTAACATCAAAGTGATCTTCGCAAAAAAACAAAAATTGTTTCAGTCGATAAAGTCAGGATCCTTTTTAGCAAGTTTTAGCCATGTATTTCGCATATTTATTTCACTGGGCATTCTAATCCATAATTTCCCTGGGGTCGTAATTGATGCGTTCTTGCATTCTCGGAATATACAATAACGTTAATTACTATATTTTCCATGTAAACTAGTGGAAGTCATGGTTTTTATTAATAAAAGTATCGAGGTTTCGAAAATGATAAATTGTTTATCTATATGTCAAATGCTCTCGTCAAATGTCAAATGTTTGTTTTCGGCCCGTATGACGTCACAGCACAGATAATCTATAGACTAATATGGCTGTAAGCGTTTTCGCCTGTTAACGAAAACTAAACCTTTAAAATAAAGTTTTGTGGTTTTGTAGGTCCTAAATAAATATGGGAATATTTTTTTTATCTAATCGGACAATAATTAATAACTTGAGACCTACTTTAAAACAGAGTCAACTAGCCTATTTATTGACAGGGCGTTGTAACCGCGAATTTTGCGTTCGGACCGTCACAACACGAACTCTACCATCAGGGCCGGGATGAACCTGTTCCACGCGTCTCAAGCTCCATTGTTGACGTAGGCTATTATCATTATGAATCAGTACCAAATCATTGATAGACAAATTAGGCGTATCAACTAACTAGTTTTGTCTTTGCTGAAGCGTATGTAAGGATTCGGATTTCCACCGACGCCAGAAGTGCAAAGTGGCTTGTTGAATATATTGCCATCGCGTCAAGCGATTTATAGACGCGTCTGTCAAGTCATAATTAGGAACCGCAACTAATGTACGACCAACTAAAAAATGTCCCGGTGTAAGAACGTCGAATTCATTTGAGTCGTTTGACAGACTACAAAGTGGCCGAGAGTTGAGGATCGCCTCAATGTTGGCGACGCACGACACACGTACTAATGACACGTTTGAAGTGGTATTTGGAAGACTTAATTCCGGCCTCGAAAATTCCATGATGGAATTTCCATCAAAATGGTTAGGCTGTCGGAGGGTTATACTTCCAGATCACTTTCCTCGTTGTAAACTTTGATTCCGATTACTGTTATAAAACTCGAACACCTCAGTCAAATGCTTACCAGCGACAACGAAATTTTTACTGTTGTCTGAACAAATCATATGTGGAAGACCACGCCTAGCTGTGAATCTGTCAAATGCAGCCAAAAAACACTCAGTAGTTGACAACACTACCTCAAGATTGCACAAATAAGCCTTCGAAATTTTAGCGTTGCGACGGTTGGATTCCTTTGTATAAAAAGGGCCGCCCATATCAACACCAACTGTGTGAAATGGATACACATCTTGTAAGCGACATTTAGGTAGAGAGGCCATCTTAGGCTGGTTAACAGTGGACCTATTCCTGAAACATCTAATGCGGCTTTCTCAACCGTGTTGCGTTGGCATGACACGCAGACAATTCGTGTGTGTTAATTAATTAGTAAAACCCAAGTAATATGGCAAAGTCTTAGAAACATTAGAAAAAGTGATAAAAAAGTCCCTGTCACCTATAGAAGCACAAATAGGGTGTGTTCTAAAGGATCTAAAAAGATTAGAAGACAAAATTAACATACATACATACATACATAACGTCACGCCTTTATTCCCAGAGAGGGGTAGGCAGAGCAACAGAATACCAACAACTCTAAGCTTGTTGATAATTCTGTTACCACATTTTGCATAGTCAGGCTAAGATGTTTACCAGTGTATTAGTGACAGGTTGCAAGCCAATCGCCTAACAGTACTACAAGCCTTTATTCCCTTAGTCGCCTCTCACGACATCCACGGGAAGACATGGAGTGGCACTATTCTAACCCGGCAACATTAACAATCTTGAGAATATCCAACGTACGCGTGCTAAGTGCCAAAAAGTTGCTGCAAGCGAAAGTAACCCGAACGGGTCAGACGAGGCGAAGAAGCGCGATAAGAATCGCGTACCAGCTCCCCCGAGCAAGACGAAGTCGGCCTCTACTGCCGTCCGCGCGCTACCCGCAACCGGTGACACACGGCGATGTTCTCTACCCGCCAAAATTAACGCAGCCACACGGACCGTTATGAGTGCACAAAATGGCATGGAAACCGCGCCAAACCAAAAGACAACACGTCAGAACGAAAATATGAATATTACCGATATAGGCTAGTTGACTCTGTTTTAAAGTAGGTCTCAAGTTATTAATTATTGTCCGACTAGATGAAAAAAAATATTCCCATATTTTTTTAGGACCTACAATACCGCAAAACTTTATTTTAAAAGGTTAGTTTTCGTTAACAGGCGAAAACGCTTACAGCCATATTAGTCTATAGATTATCTGTGCTGTGACGTCATACGGGCTGAAAACAAACTTTTGACATTTGACGAGAGCATTTGACATATTATAGATAAACTTTATCATCTTCGAAACCTCGATACTTTTATTAAAAACCATGACTTCCACCAGTTTACATGGAAAATATAGTAATTATCGTTATTGTATAGTCCGAGAATACAAGAACACATCAATTACGACCCCAGGGAAATTATGGATTAGAATGCCCAGTGAAATAAATATGCGAAATACATGGCTAAAACTTGCAAAAAAGGATCCAGACTCTTTATAGACTGAAACAAAAATTTATTTTTGCGAAGATCACTTTGATGTAAGTACTTACTTAATGAGTTATTCAGTTTCTACTGAAACTTTTATCTTTAATAATAATAAAAATACAAGTTTTAAGGTTATGTGCCAAGTCAGCCAAATACTAAAATTCTTGTGTTACCTTTCAGTTAGAAAATGACATGGAAAATTACATGCAGTATAAAATAATGGGCTCAGTTAAAAGGATCCGAATGAAGCCCAACTGCATACCATCTAGATTTGACTGCCAGATTGACAGAAAACTTAAATTTACACCAACACCCAATGAACTACAGCATGATTCCAAGAAAACAGCTATAATGCCTTTATCAGAAGATAATAAACAAATCTATTCCATGGAAATGTCAACATCATGTTTTCATCAAGGTTAAGAATACTACTTATCATAATCATAATAAAACAATAAATAGGCTCGACCCTTAAAAGAGAATTATAAAAATTGTTTAATCAACTGTAAATTCATTGCTTTCAGAGTTACATAGTAAGGAGGGTGCTATACCTTCATTTACATCTACCGAAATGGAGTTTCAAGACAAAGCAGTCCAAGTAATACAGTACAAGTTTTGTGATCAAGCAGTACAAGTTCAGCCACTACATGAACACGTGTCTTGTCAAGTAGTACAACATTGTGCTCATAAAGTGATTCAAGCATGTGTTGCAAAACACTATAGAAGTAAACGGGTGCAGTTCCTAAGTAAGACTGTGAAAGATGCTGTATCATCACCAATACAACAAATTACTCAACAATCAAGTTCAACATCTCCTATTAAACCATCTGTGTCTGGACAATCATCATTAAGAAGAAAACTAATGTTTAGTGAGGAAAATTATGACAGTGATGTATCATATACATTATCTCAAGGAGGAACATCCTTTGACTCATCTCCTTCAAAACCATCAAGTCAAAATACTGATGACAGTTTACAGGAAACAATTATAATAGACCAAAAATTAAATTTACAGAGTACCTTAACTAAGATAAAGAAAAATCCTAGATTGTATATTGGAATACCAGCGAAGCTTTATTTTATAGTTGATATTATTGTAAAACATACCAAACTGCCAGTGAATCATATTTTACTATGTTTAATGAAAATTAGATTAAATAGAACTTTTTCTCAGTTATCTGATGATTTTGATATTTCAATGTTTCAAGCAAGTAAAATATTTAGAAAGTTACCTGCCATTGTTAATGTACTTTTGCCTTTTGTGAAAACATTCACTAAAGGTACAATTAAAAAGAATCTGCCCATAGCATTTCGCCATAAATGTAATAATGTAAATTGCATCATAGATTGTTTAGAAATAGAAATTCAAAAACCAAAAAAGGCTATCCATCAGGCACTGACTTGGTCTGAATATAAAAAAGCAAATACATTTAAATACCTCATATCATGTACACCTGATGGTTTAGTCAGCTTTGTATCGAAAGGATATGGAGGCAGAGTCAGTGATGTTAAATTGCTTGAGCATTGTAAGTTTCTTGATAGTTTGGAACCAGGATCTTCCATTTTAGCAGATAGAGGTTTTAAACACATTGAAATGAATTTAAAACAAAGAGGTTTTACTTTATTTAGGCCTCCAAGTGTTATTGTTGGGTCAAAATTGACCAAAAGTGAAACAAAACAAACAAAACAAATTGCTAGTCTCCGAATTCTTGTGGAAAGAGTGATCAGAAGAATTCGTGAGTTTTCGATCCTAAAACCACATTCAGTAGTAGATTTAAAATTGTTGCATTTGTTAGACTTCTGTGTAATCACAGCCTGTGCTCTCATAAATTTACAAGACTCACTTCTCATATAAAATAATAATGTAGGCACTGTAGCCGAGTTATAGTAATAATCAGAGTTCGGACTTTTCATAGCACGGTAAGGCCTAAGGTCTTTTTAATTTTATATAAAAAAATGTGGAATGAATTTAATAATTGAGTATGAGTATGACGAGAGATTGACAAGAAGTCGATTCCAGATCTAGCTAAGTCCTAACGTACTATGAAAAATCCAAACCCCGGTAATAATGATTAAAAGCTCATGAAGTTCCGTATTAAGATACGTTATTCATTACCTTCAAGTATTTTATGATACTTTGTATCATACATGGGCGATTTTCAAAAAAGTGTACTTAGTTAAAGACTTAAATGGAACGTTCAACTTTAGTCATGTGAGTAACGAAAATTAGTACTTAATAAATTTATACAGTCCCCTCATACGCCAACAGGCGATATCTTAAATTCAATAAACTATGTAGATTAAACCCCATTAGTATTATGGTCTCACTTCCTATAGGAGTTTTATCTGAGATACCACCATTAGTCTTGTAACAGTTTAGTTAATTTTCGTTACTCACATGACTAAAGTTCATCATCATCATCATCATGTCAGCCGAAAGACGTCCACTGCTGGACATAGGCCTCCCCAAGGCTCTCCACTCAGACCGGTCTTGTGGTTTTCGCATCCACCGCGTTCCCGCGATCTTTACAAGGTCGTCACTCCATCTTGTTGGAGGCCTACCTACAGCTCTTCTCCCTGTCCGCGGACGCCACTCAAGAACCTTCTGACCCCATCGGCCATCAGTCCTGCGAACAATGTGCCCCGCCCACTGCCACTTAAGTTTAGCAATTCTTCGGGCTATGTCAGTAACCTTTCTTAGTTCTACTATGGATATCATCATTTCTGATTCTATCACGCCGAGAAACCCACGTCTCAGATCCGTAAGTCACATTACTGGCAACACACACTGGTCAAAGACTTTTGACTTCAAACACTGCGGTAATTTGGACGAAAAGGTGCTGCGAAGCTTCCCGAACGCTGCCCAGCCGAGTCGGATCCGACTAAAGTTAACGTTCTTTAATTTTAGTCCTTAACTATGTACACTTTTTTTGAAAACCACCCACATAGTGATTGAGACGAGTATTGATTAACTTCAGACAGATAAGGTTACTTTGGGTTAAAATTTGACACATTTTGTATGGACAATTGTCCAATTTTAACCTGAAGTAAGCCTTATTTGTCAAGATCTGGAACAGACATATATCAATGAGTTTTAAAGTAAGGAAATGCATTACTTACATCACTGGCCACGTGGCACGCGTAGTCACAAACCAGGATTGTTGAGCCACTTGCCACTGTATTTTGGTTGTGTAATGCAAATCGGGTTTAGTCTGTTATCTTGTATATCCAGTATGTATTACTCGGCTAAATTATGAAGAGTAGCAAATGGCTCAACAATCCCGGTTTGTGACTGTTTCAGTAAAAACACCTGAACCTGTTAATAAGTTTGACAGTCAAATAAAAAATGATATCAATACATAATGCGTTTTATTTAATACTTTCATACAACTTAGGAAAAATGTTTATTTCCCAGAATAAAAGTACCTTTCCCAATAAATTTCTGACATATTTATCATTATAAGTAATAGATAATATTGTTACTTTCTTACTTTTTTCAAAATCACTGCTGGCGACACAAAAATAACCTCGGTTTACTTTTGCACAAAACATTTGAATTTGTACTTGAGCATAAATTTTTTTTGTTATATTATCGTTTTTGATATAATATTTGAAATTTTTCTCTGTAGAGGGGCATTTAATTTCGATGAGACCTTTTTCTTTATTTATACCATCTGGTGATGCAGCAATCATGGGATACTCTTCAGAAATGAAAAGGCCACATTTTGTAAATTTTTCACCTAATTTTTTTTCTACAACCTCTCTGACTGGATCTTCTAAGTTCTGGCCACGTATTATTGCCAGTGTCTGCACAGATCTTGCCCCAAAAATCACTGCAACCAGAGATCCATCAACTGTTTTGCACTGGCCTACTTCATAACACTTTGATGCTGTTACTCTTCCATAACGAAGCTCAAACCAAAGACCACTTTTGTACTGGTGTCTAGTTAGCATTTCTGCATTCTTCAAGTTTTCATTATTGAAAAGTTTCTTAATTTTGGTTAAAAAACTTTTACAATTTGATTCTTTATATGTATTTAAGAGGTTATGCATTGATAACACTAATCTGGTTTCTTTGTAATCATCAAAATGCTTAACAAATTGACAGGTTTCAATTTTTCTCTTCTTACATTCATCTATAAACTCTGTTAATACACTTGTATCTGGTACAGGATCCTGATGTTTGTGTTTGCACATTTCTTTTGCAGTTATTATTTTTAATGTTGATCCAACTTTCGCGAGATTCGATTTTTTCCAATAGCACTCAACTGATGTGCAAGCAGGCTCTTCGCTGCGACGGTGCAGCCACATTAAAAATGCAATAGCATGCTTGCAGCCTCCAGCAGCCGCGGGACAATCTTCACAGAGAGCACTTGTAACCTTTTCTTCTTCTTCATCTACCAGTACCGACACTGTAAACTGCTTGGAGCGTACCTTGTGCTCCGGACATATTTTACATTTCACAGTGCAGGTTTTAGTATCTCGTTTCGCCTGAACGTAACCTATGGCATCATCGCCATACGATTCCCTTGCAGATCTAGTAAGAAAAATAAAGTATTAGTTACAAGCAGTCACGAGGGTGAGATATTTTTAAACGACTACCTATGTTACACTTAATCCACCTTTTCATGTCTATCATTATATTGATATACCAACTGCACTGTACTTACATAGAAGTCTTGACATTCCTCAGCTCGGCAGAGCAGAAATCTGGATTCAAGGCAAAAAAATTACCGACCATCAATGTGTCGATTCTTGGTAAGTTTGTGCTATCTGCCTTCACGAATCCAACATCCATGATTGCTCCTTATCAATAAAACTAGAAAGCAGTAACAATAACACACAGATTACGTTTTTACTAATATTAAAACGACTACGATCATAACACAACCTCAAAAGTCCATGAGTCATAAAAGTCAATGTCATGATTGTCATGTCAGTGTCACAGCACAGAATACTTGCAGAATACCATTGCGAATTTCACTCGTATAAGAACCGACATGAAGTTTGCTTAGAGTCCTATGACGTCACAACATGTCCGACAGCGTTTTCAGAGTTCAAATTAAAAAATAAAAATGAACAATTTTAAATAAAAAATACGTAGCCATCTTACACTTTTAATATCTGAAATCGATAAATATTGGTTTCTTAAGTCTAATACTACAGAAAATATTAATTTATTAAGCCAAATTTAATATGAGGCAAGTAGCCTATTAACTTTAAAATCAATTTGTGCAGCGATATAATCTACGAGCGGGCCCACCTTTTGGATTTGATATGATACTCGTAACGGCGTTATGATGTCAAATCCAATAGGTGGGCCCGCTCTCGTAGATTAAATCGCTGCACAAATGGATTTTAAAGTTAGTTATTTTTCGACTATGAGCTTCAAAAATTGCCCTCCTGGCCATCGAGATGAAAATATCGTCGCTCCGCTGCATGTCGGCTCCCATCTACCTCGATGATGATGTGCTGACTCTGGCCATTGTGTGCAGTAAAAACGGTCCTTTTCAGGCCACGCAAAAACTGCTCTTTTGAGAGCATTTTCAACGTCTTGTGTCAATCATGTTTACGATAAACAGATGTCAATACCATCAATCACCTTGCTCCTACACAGCCTTTGCCATTTTCGGTAACATCAACCTCAGGAGTTCAGGATTTTCGCTCTCATACGAGTTTAGCCTTGGGCCATGTTTACGCAGAGTTGGGCAGTATTTGAATTACTTGTAATTAAAATACGCAATTGAAATACAAATAAGTGTTTAGTATTTGTATTTCAATAACTTGCTTATAATGTAATTTGTATTTCGTATTTCCAATACTTATAGCTTCAAAATACATTTGAACGTAAGTACATTTAACCTTAATTTAGCCAACTTATTACTGGGTGGGTTCTGAAGAAAATAGCGCTCGATACCATCTAGTTTCGGGAATAGAAAAAAATGTGCAGTTAAATCGAATAAAAGTATTTTTATTGTTTTTCAAAGTATTCTCCTCTATATTTTATGCACTTTTCCATGCGATCAAACCAGTCATTAAAGAACTTATTGAAGTCTGAAGTAGGGGTCGACAAAATGGCCATTTTAAAAGCCTCCACTGCTGCTTCCGGCGTCTGAAACCGCTGACCACGCAAGTTATCCTTAATTTTGGGGAATGTGAAAAAGTCATTGGGGCTTAAGTCGGGGCTGTATGGAGGATGGTCCAGTAATTAGACTTTTTCACCGTCCAGTTGTTTTCCGAGCGGTGTGAGGGCTGGCATTGTCGTGGTGATGGATAATGCGGCGACTAGGGTTTTTTTTTCGGAGTTCAGCAAAGATACTCGGCATACAAATAGTGGTGTACCAATCGGCATTGATCGTTCTACGATCTTCAAGAGGAATAGTAGCCAGGTGACCCGATTTGGAGACAAACGTAGCCACCATCTTTTTGGCCGTGCTGCGAGAACGAATAACTTTTGTCGGCTTGAGCTCATCTTCGTAGACCCATACTCGAGATTGGTTTTTATTTTCAGGCTCATATGCATATATCCAACACTCGTCACCGGATACAATGCTAAAAACTGCATTTGAGCTTCCTCCGTTGAATTTATTCAAAGTTCCGAGGCACCAATTGACACGAGTCGTTTTCTGCTCCTCAGACAATAAGTGAGGGATCCAACGGGAAAACAACTTTCGCACGCCTAATTCCAATGCCCAAACACTCTTGAATCTCCCGATATGACACAAGTCGGTCTTCCTTTATCAGCTGACGCACAGCATCGACGTTTTCTGGCGTGGCGTGGCCGATTTTGGTCGACCTTCACGCACGTCGTCCGTGAGGGTTAGACGGCCACGTTGATATTCTGCATACCACCTGTATATGGTCGTCTTTGAAGGTGCTTCATTACTAAAAGCAACAATCATTCGGTCTCCACATTGTTTTTGTGATAATCCACTTTTAAAGTCGTAATAAATCATAGCTCTTAAATTTTCACGGGACAATTCCATTTTCAGCAGCGACTCGACGCACAGATTAGAAGGTATGTCTAAACTCGACGACTTCAAAAAACAATTGAAACCGAACCATCGCTTTTTTTTTTTTCTATGTGGCCAATGTGTTAAAATAATGAAACTTTAGAGATTATAAAAAGGTAGGTATAATATGTGTCAAAAATATGTTTCTAAGTATTAGATTCCCGAAACTTTCAGTGCAGACCTCGTAACAGCTTTGACGCGCGCCATATTATTTGTGTCCTGCTGTACTACTATATATGTCTGTCCGTATGTCTGTCTGTCACCAGACTGTATCCGATGAACCATGGTAGCTAGAAAGGTGAAATTTTCACAAATCGACACTATCTACGAACACTACGCTAATTCGATTTTCGCTACTTTACAGGAGACGTTATTTAATGGAAAAGTTTAATAACTCCCTTGATTTTTAACATTTGCGTTTGAAAGTTGGAATAAAAATAGCTTAATAGTTACTTTATTCATTGGTAAATATCGACCCACTAAAATCTTGTTCTTTCTGGATTTATGACGACTTAGCCTTATATACTTCATTTTTACCATTAAAAACTGCAATGAATAACACGCCAAGTAACACTTAGCACAATATATCTCGCTACGGTTTATAATGAAAATATTCATTTTATTGTCCACAAATTTATGCTATCCACTTGTAGGAAATGAACTGAGCCCTAAAAAATCTGAATTAAGTACAAACAAAATAAAACAAAGGTAATTAAGTGAAATCTATGACTTAGCGTAATATACACCTGATAGACGTTTTTATCGCTCCATTCTAAACTACGCTATCTAGCACTTAGCTGCTTATACGATTGTCGATACCCCAGGTAGCAAGATGACGTCTGCGACGAAAAAATGTCGTCATGTTTAGGTGACTTTAGGGTCAGTACTGTATACGTCTGTATGTGACGAAAAAATGACGTCATGTTTAGGTGAGTTTAGGGTCAGTACTGTATACGTCTCTATGTGACGAAAAAATGACGTCATGTTTAGGTGAGTTTAGGGTCAGTACTGTATACGTTTCTATGTGACGAAAAAATTACGTCATGTTTAGGTGACTTTAGGGTCAGTACTGTATACGTCTCTATGTGACGAAAAAATGACGTCATGTTTAGGTGACTTTAGGGTCAGTACTGTATACGTCTCTATGTGACGAAAAAATGACGTCATGTTTAGGTGAGTTTAGGGTCAGTACTGTATACGTTTCTATGTGACGAAAAAATTACGTCATGTTTAGGTGAGTTTAGGGTCAGTACTGTATACGTCTATATGCGACGAAAAAATGACGTCATGTTTAGGCGAGTTTAGGGTCAGTACTGCATACGTCTATATGTGACGAAAAAATGACGTCATGTTTAGGTGGATTCAGGGTCAGTACGGTTTACGTCGTTTTTGTACGTCCCACTAACGTCCAATTATCGTCAGTCTGCTCTCTTGTCATGCACTGGTGATGAATGTTACCTCCTAGTGACGTCATTTGACGGTCAGTCCCATAATAGTCTACATCAAAACTTCTTTTGACGTCAGTTGTTTGTCCTGTCTTAGCATTTATTTATTTATATACGTAACATTATATCTGACTGAAAATGTTCATTTTCGTTTTAAGGGTTCCAACAGTAATAAAATAATACATATTCCAATATTGCCAATCCTTAATAAAAAGTGCCGCGTTTCGTTTCTATACCTATACCTATACCTATATTAACTTACTGTTGTTGGTCGTTTAAAATACATAAAGTAGGTATACACAAGAGATTAAAAAACAATTAAACAATGACTTTACGAATTTTGTTACCTAGAATAATAAAACAGAGCTAATAAAACGATATTTATAAGTATAGCGTTGTTTTTGAAAATTTTACCAGTCGGAACGGAACGCAAAATCTGACAATCGAGTCAAAAACCCGTTTTTGATTTCCCGCCTCTTTTCTTTCTGCCTGTGACGCCACGCCTTGAGCTGCTCTTGTTTGCGTTGTGTTCGTTACTTCGTATTAATTTTAATAGTTTTAATACTCTAAACTCTATTATAATATGTACGCACTGATACAATTTGCTGAAAAAGACGGAGGCACTGTTTCAATAGTGAACAATCAGTGGCTTACGCCGAGGAGGTGCGAGGTGTATTGGCCGCCTGTAAAGGGAACACAAGCGTTCAATCGCCTTTTAAGTCAGGACGCCACACCTGATGAAAAATGGAAAATATATGGTGTGCAAAAAAATTTTTATGAGACGGGTACGTATTTTCTAATGATTACTTTTACTAACTTTGTGGTTATGGTATGGTCTTATGCTCGAGGGTATCTATTAGAACAGGAGCTGCAGTACCTCTTTGTTATAACTTTACCATTAATTAATTGGCGAGGGAGGCATTAATGCCCAGTCTGGCCATGTATGTATAACTGTGGCTTATACCTAACACGAAATTTCAAGTCTACAATATGTACATTATAATTTAATAAAAAATTTAGAAAATGTTCTCAAATTGTACGCTTGAAAATTTTCGTGATATAGGGCCCTAAATGCAAGTCTAAGCCGTGGTCAGTAATTCCTATAGTAAGAATTCTTACATTTAGTCACTGACTACAACTGGTTTGCACCTCTGAATGTTTGTTGCTACAGTTTGTTCTGTTTGAAGCTTTGGCAGTAATGCATTTACATGCATGCAACTGATTTGAATATGTCTTTTCATTTACATACTGGATGTAAGCTTAAACTACCTACAAATTACCATTATGTTACCTACAATAATATGGAGTGTTGAATATTGATACATTAAAAAAAAATGCATGATTTTTTTAGCTAAGAATAGTAAGGAAAATGACTTGTTTAGCAAATATTGAAACCGGGCTTAAGATGTTTACCACTGTATTAGTGACAGGTTGCAAGCCCATCTCCTAACAGTACTAGATGCCTTACAGATAATGCTTCTAATCAAGATGATGTGAATTCTACCTGCAAAGAAATTCGCAAACTTTAAAATCAATCAATCAATCAATCATTATGAATCATTTAAATCTATTAATTTATAATCATTAAAATGGGTTCTTAAAGAAATAAATTATACCTGAACATACATAAAACACATACCTATTATACAGATGCATTGAAACCTCTTGGGTTTTGATGATTTAAATTTCTCAAGAACAATAGTGCACTTACAATGAGCTTAAAGGCTGCTTTTAAGTCTGTGAAAAATAAAACTATAAAGTAACTGACTTTGTAGTATAGAAAACTGTAAATAGCGATGCCCTTGTAACCTGATAATAAAATGCTGTTCTACAATGTAAATAACTATCCAACTGAGATTACAGTTCCATTGGCTCCTCCCAATGATATTCCTTAAGTTCCTTAACACATTTTTACTAATAGGTACTATTTTTATTGTAATGCATAATATGTTGTGTGTATTTTGATTTGCATGCAAAGACAACATAGATAAAGCTAAAAAGAAACTGAAATTGGTGGAGGACACTTCAGATTTGCAGACAGAAGAGGAAGCACACAGTCCTAAACGTAGGAGATTAACAAATAAAAGATACATTAGTAGTGAAGAAGAGGACTATGACACACACATCAGACCACCACCACTAAAAAAAAAATTTAGATCTTTAGAAACTCAAGGTAAGGACTGTTTATCCCATGTTTATTATAAATGTGTTTCTTTTCATGTTTTGAGTTCACCAGTTTGGCTGTTCAATACTCAATCGACTATAACTACTGCTTGGATTAGAATATTTTGAATCAATTTTTGATGTTCACAGACAAACTGTGAGGCAAATTATAAAATTCATGTAAACTAATAAATAGTCAAATACAACAATTGTTGTATTTATCTCAAGTAACAATTTGCTTTTAGATCCATTGCAACAGTGAAGATAGAATGTTGCATGGTTTGTTTAATTATCTCTGAAATTACTGGACCAATTTCAATGTAATCTTTAATAGTCTGTGATAATTCAATTAGGTAGTGACCACAAAGACATGACTGCAGAAATTTACTATTCGTAATACATAGTTACAGGTTTTATTTAAAAAGCAAATTAATCATTTCATCATGCCACTCTGTGGATATCATTTACATGTATTAAAATATAAAAGAAACAGAATACATATTATTGTTTGCATTGCGTGGGTTCAGATCCCATCCTCGTCGCCACTATTATAACTTACTAATTTGGAGTTGAGCACATGCATGCATAAGCTGTAGAGCCTCGATGATAGACTGGCATGCATAAGCTGTAGAGCCTCGATGATAGACTGGATTTCTCAGCAACTTCCTTTTATTCACTATTACTAAATCTACCCACATTGCACATATATAACACTAACCAAAGCATTAATTTTCAATAAGGATCACGCTGAACCTTTTTGAAAATTATTGCTTATAACCCTAACTCTAATTTGAATTTGTTTATTTATTAATAAAATAGGTAGTTATTTATAAGTTATTATACCTATGTATACAGATATTAGACGAGCTCAACCAACAACCAACAATGAAGAAACCTCTTTGATACCAGAAAGTAAGTTTTATAATTAACTAGCTTTTGCCCGCGACTCCGTCTGCGTGCAAGTCGTTTATCGCTGTTCCCTTGGGAACTGTCAAATTTTCCGGGATAAAAAGTATCCTATGTCCTTCCCCGGGACTCCTGCTATCTCTATACTAAATTTCATCTAAATCGGTTCAGCGGTTTAAGCGTGAAAAGGTAACAGACAGACAGACAGACACATTTATAATATTAGTATGGATATGCATATTAAAAAGTGGTGGAATGGATTCTACTCTCGATTCTGAATAAACTGTTTTCAGGTTTTGCGTATATAGAGTTACACATGTATGTTATATATGTATGTATATACTATATAAGAAATATATTAATAGTTAACCTAGCTGAAGTTTACTATTCTTTTTTAATTCAAATATTTAGTGTAATCAGTTCTGCATACTGTGAATATACAAATTTATCTCTTTCCTCTTGTCAACAGATACCCTCAAACCATATAATGAGTCAATGAATGTTGACAATCTCCCTCTCTTGACAAGCAGTATATTGCAAGGTAAGGTGCATCTATTATTAAATTATTATGTCCGGTTACACACTGCGACTTTTTACAGCTACTTTTCGACAGTCTATCAAATCAAATCAAATCATTTATTTAGTAAATTGGCCACATCAGGGCTCTTTTACACGTCAGTATATGGAGTGAATCTACCAGCGCTTCGGACAAGACCATCATTGCAGAGAAGAAGCGCCGCAAGAAACTTTAGCAGAAGGTCATTTTTTAACCATAAAATACAATAATACTTAAAAGTAAAAAACATCTAAATGTCATAAAGCAAAATTAATAATTAAACACATTAAAATTAATTAAAAATACAAATAAAAGTGTGTATCTTTATAGTTTACACAGACGCGCGACTTGATGCAGCTCTTGGTAGAAGTCGCAATACAGTCGCTGGACACGGCTACTGGGCCTCTATTCAACACTGTAACACCATATTGCTTTTGACGTGTCAAATAAATAGGAGCTATCCAAACGTTGACAATACGAATTTATACGATAACAGGTCAAAAGCAATATTTTTTTACGTCTTAAAATAGAACCTAGCTCTGCAGTGATTCAATCGCGATACAATTTTTTCATTAAATCATTACTTTCGTTGTTGCTCGTATATATCCATTATACATTTGGGCATCATTATTAATTTTATAAATACTATTTGCAGGCTTAGCAGACGAAACTGAGCCGTTAAGTCCTCCACATCAGCCTGCAGGTAGTCCTCAGAGCCAACAACTGTCATGTGTCGCACAATTAACAGGTAATATAATGGCTACCTACTTCAAAAACTTAGAAATAACTATTGGCCAAATACATATCTAATTACTCATTTGCAAAACAAATAACAGTAATTAATATGTATCTGGCTATGAAAAGCTTTATAGGATTGTATAGGTAGCTTTAGAGTCTACATTAACCCTTTAAATTATGTCTTGTCCTGACCATAAGTGTATCCGAAAGGACCCCGCCGATAAGAGCCTTTCGATCGGTACAGTAAAATCACAGTTGTTTAAAACATTTAACGGGTGCGATTCCCGGTTCGGACAAGTTCTTTAAATGCACTTTGTATTGTTTTTAACATAAGAACTAAGTCTTCTTCCAGTAAAATTCTCTATCTATAGTATTTAAGGTACTTTAACTCCCATGTGGCAAAGTTGTGGGACACTGTTACCTACATATTCATGCCAAAAAATTAATGATCAAAAATTTTATGTTTTAGGTTACCAAATAAAAGTGCTGTCATTATTGACGGCCATTAAAACTCAAAACGCACAAATAATTCAAATGCTGAAGCAAAGTACCGAAACAAAAGGTAGTTTAAATCCAGATTTTACATTCCCAATGAAAACCGACCAAGACCTAGAAACCATTGAAGAGTTATTGAAAAATAAAGAATATATTGACAATTTGGTAAGTTTTTCCTATTACATAATTTTTGTTTAGAGACAATGTAGGTACAGTCGATCTCATAAGTACCTTGTCGCAACAAGGCTGCGACAAGGTACTAATGTGTTCAGCTACTTATGAGTTCGACCGTACCTACTTACTAAAAAAGTAAGATATTTTGTACAAATGTAACATTTACATCTGTATAAAATAAGGATCATAAATATCTTAACAACGCTCTTAAAACTGACAATTAGAGTTGTGTATAGCTATTTATGACCAATATTTGGTGCAGATGTTAAAGTTGTTAAACTTAAGAAAATAAAAAATTAATTGCTCAACCAAATAATGATGGAATTGCTATTTTTCGATTTTAAAGGAAAGCAACTTAACGATTTCATACCATCCTTGATATTTTCCTGTTTAAACCGTATTGAATTGGATTTTTTATGTTATTTTATTTAATAAATCTACCACAAACCTTTAGTTACATGAAGCAAAAAATGCGTTCTAAAAATGTGTTATTGTTATAAAAACGTTAACATAAAACATGACTCTACACTTAAGTCTTTTTTACACTATAGTATTTTAAATTACCTTCACAATTGATATTTTAGTTAGAGTAACATAACTTACATATTTAGGTACGTCAGTTTATCTCTAGATATTTTGATTAAACAAAGACGCAATTGCATAAGTGAATTATTATTTCGCCAACAATATAAAAAGTATCTGTGTTGTCTACATTTACGTGTGTGTATCTTAGCTGACATAGTACCTATATACGCCATTTTCGCGGCAAGTTCGCTCGATCGTCAAATGAAATCTCCCTTTAGCGTTAATCGTTGGAATTACTGTTCATTTTTACCCACGGCAGATAACCCCCTGAGATCACATGTGAATATGACATTAAAATCTAATCATCGATTTTTTTCAAGTGCGTTATTATTCTGTTGGATGAGCGAAATAGTCAGTCGTGTTTTTCCTTGTGTCAAGACATACATACATACACACATACATACATAAACTCACGCCTTCATTCCAAGAGCTTGTGTCAAGAATTCTTTGTTAACTACTATAAAAGTATGAAAGTGGCTTTTTAATAACCAGTTATGTAATGATGGTCTACAAGCGATCTGACAAATGTATTTTTCACCACAGGTTTCATACATTAAAAAACAAGGAGGCAGGGATATTTCAAATAAAGTATCTCGCGTCATGAAGTTTATTTTCACTGACCAGATAGCTGAACAATTTAACTTTTACGGAAAACGATCAAATAAAAAGCCCTTTTACCAACTGCGCCTGCGAGACTGTGTTGTAGGTAAGTTCAACTGTAGTCTCATTGACATTTTTAGGGTTCCGTAGTCAAACTAGGAACCCTTATAGTTTCGCCATGTCCGTCCGTCCGTCCGTCCGTCCGCAGCTTAGTTCAGAGACTCTTGGTGCTAGAAAGCTGTAATTTGGCACGAATGTACATATTAGTCACGCCAACAAAGTGGTAATATAAAATCTTGAAATAAAATTTTTTTTAGTGTACCTCCCCTACGTGTAACGTGGGGATGTATTTTTTTTCTCGTCCACCACATAGGTTTTTTAAAAGTATTGCGGGTTTGTGAAAACAATATTTCGATTAAGGGATGCGTTTATGAAATATTAAGCTTTAAAGCGCTAATTTTTGTTAGTCATGTGTCCCCCCCCCCCCCTACAGCCAAAACTACAAATACTAAAAATCATCAATGAAAGCACATATAACGAATTTTAAAGGAAAACAAACTACCACGACTAAGTAGACTTGATTGGTTTTTGAGATAAAGGCAACTAACGTGTTTATACTACCTACAAAAACCAGATGTGATAACTTTGAATAGAAAAATTGATAATAATATGGATATTTTTATTAGTCGTTATTAACCGGGCGTACGGGCAACTACGGAACCCTACACTGCGCGTGGCCCGACACGCTCTTGGCCGGTTTTTTAAAAGTTGGAAAAAGTCTAGAATTCCTTGTAGTTTTTTCATTCCCTCTATTCGTCTGTCACACTCTGGAAGTCTGGGACTTGTATTTTTTGATGTTTCTGTAAATAAATTTAGTATTTTATATTTTTTAGATGGAGTTGTGGCCACATCATCTGGAGCCACGGCAAAAGAAGTAGAGGACTATATAAAAATTTGGTTGAAGCATGCCCCAGAACGATTAAAGAAGTCTAAAGACAATAAATAAACCTTAAGTACCCTATTAGGGTTACTTTTTACGATTTTGGTTTAGAATCCTAAAAATGGCAGAAAAAATAAAATACTCAAAGAAGGCTGTAGTTGGTCAACGCCAATTATTAAGAAGAGCATATGAGGCCAAGTTAAATGCTATATCAGATTTACAAGACAGTGCAGCTAGTTGTTGTGAATGCTCTTCCTTATCTAATTTGCCATCTAGTTCACATAATAATCCTCTTCAAAGTTCACAGAACTTCATTGAGGAAGCTAAGTTAAGTGCTATATCAGATGTACAAGACAGTACAGATAATTGTTGTGAATGCTCTTCCTTATCTAACATGCCATCTACTTCACATAATTCTCATCTTCAAAACTTAAGTAATAGCTCTAATTCAATTAAAGAACATGAGATTTCTCTTGAATATAATATTGCAAATTCTGATGATGAGCATACACTATCAGATTCAAATTCTGTTGCCTCTGGGAAAAGTGATGATTTAAAAACCCAGTTGAAACATTGGGCAACTGTTCAGCATCAAATACCGCATAATGCATTAGATAGTCTTCTCAAAGTTTTGTCTCCATTATGCCCTGATTTACCAAAAGATAGCAGAACATTGTTAAAAACACCGTTGCGTCTGGAAAGTGCTGAGTTAGATACTGGGGAATTCGTATATTTAGGTCTTTTGTCACAAATCCAAACGCAAATTAAACTGTTTAATAATAGTGTAGAAAGTAGAGAAATTAATATCTGTTTTAACGTTGACGGACTTTCTCTATTCAAAAGTTCTAACACACAATTGTGGCCCATTCTCGGGCTGATTAAAAATTATCGTAATGCTAGACCATTCGTTGTCTCTCTTTTTTGTGGTCAAGCTAAACCTTCACCATTAGATGTTTTTCTTAAGCCATTTGTGGACGAACTTGCTAGCTTACTGGAAAATGGTTTCGATATTGACAATATTCATTATACCGTTAAAGTCCATAGCTTTATTTGTGACGCACCAGCACGAGCTTTTATTAAACGTACTAAACAGCACGGTGGATATTCAGCTTGCGACAAATGTGTCGAGCCAGGCGAATACCGAGGTAGAGTTATATATGAAAGTATGTCAGCATCCAGAAGGACCGATGAATCATTTCGTATGCAGTTAGATGAAGACCACCATGTTGGTGAGTCACCACTTTTACGTCTCCCTATAGATTTGATATCATCATTTCCTATTGAATACATGCATAATATATGTCTGGGCGTAATGCGTAAGATGTTAAATGTTTGGATCGGTGGCGATTTAAATGTTCGTTTACAAAGTTACTTGATTAAAATCATATCTGAGAAACTAATCCATTGTTCGAAGTTTATACCGATTGAATTTAACAGAAAACCGCGAAGTTTAACTGAATTAGCTCGATGGAAAGCTACTGAATATCGAATGTTTTTGCTATATGTTGGACCAATTGTTCTAAAAAACGTTTTACCACGTTCACTTTACGAAAACTTTCTTCTTTTTCATTCAGCTGTTACTATTCTTTGTTCAAACAAACATATAAAAGAACTTGGTATAGATTTGGCTCAGGAATTACTATTGATGTTTATAAATCATTCAAAATCCGTTTATGGAATAATTTTTTTAGTTTATAATGTCCACATGTTGTGTCACATAGGCGATGATGTACGTATATTTGGCACATTAGATAAATATTCAGCATTCCCATTTGAAAATCATTTAAAAAGTTTAAAAAAGTTAGTAAGATCGCCCAACAAGCCATTACAACAAATTGTAAGAAGATTGCAAGAAATGGAATCTTCCATAGTATACGGCGACTCATATTCATCTAACATCTCTGTTTCTGATCGGTTCTATTCTGGATCCGTACCTGAGGAAAGTGTCTATGAATGTTATAAAAAACTTCTATACAGAAAATATACTATGTATG
Source organism: Acleris holmiana (assembly GCA_949316455.1). NCBI lineage: Eukaryota > Metazoa > Arthropoda > Insecta > Lepidoptera > Tortricidae > Acleris > Acleris holmiana. The sequence continues at coordinate 42,405,905 of OX438762.1, read as the reverse complement.
TAGCAGAATATCGTGAACCTGATTGTTATTGTCTTACTAAGGAGAGAAAAGTGTTTAAAATATACAATATCCTTAAAAGTGATAATTTATACATTTATGGAAAGGAGTTTTTAAATTACCAGCCATTCTTTGAGTATCCTTTTAATTCTGTAACTATTGATGTTGTTACAGTCGAAGATTGGTCAGATTTTAAATTGATATCCGTTGATGACATAGTAACCAAATGTGTAGTTATTCCCTATGAAAACTATACTTTAAGTATTCCAATGCTTCATGATTATGATTGTGATTGATAGGTAATTATAATTAAGATTTGTAAATTTAATTTATATAAGAGTACTTTAATTTAGAATAAAAATACATTGAGGAATGATTATTTTTTTAATTACAAACCATATATTCCACATGCTCGTACATGTATTAATAACACTGCGAGGATCTGCACATACAAAATTGTATGTGTAGATCCTCCCTACTTTCAAGTCCTCTAGTTACCTGCCGTTACATACCTGTACCGAGGTATGCAACATTTGCATTTGCATTTGAGAGTGCGAGAGCGACGGATGCTTTATCCACCGCGATAAAGGCGACCATAATACGGGCACAGACTACATCCTAGTGACGTTGCTATACACCAAGTATATGACGTCACTCTAACGTAAGTGTGGGCCGTGTTCGGTGGGTACGTCCTAGTGAGGTCTCCATAAATTAGGTTAATGACGTCACTCTAACGTCAGTGTTGTACGTCCTAATGACGTTTCTATGACTTAAGTGTATGACGTCACTCTAACGTCAGTGTTGTACGTCCTAATGACGTTTCTATGACTTAAGTGTATGACGTCACTCTAACGTCAGTGTTGTACGTCCTAATGACGTTTCTATTACTTAAGTGTATGACGTTACTCAAAGTCAGTGTTGTACGTCCTGATGACGTTTCTATGACTTAAGTGTATGACGTCATTTAAACGTCTGTGCCGACGTCATGAAAAGACGTCACGAGGCTGTGACAAATTGACGTCACCTGATGGGCCTACCCGACGTCATAGAATGACGTCCTGTACGTCGAGTAAGACTGTAAATGGACGTAATATTGACGTCGAAATGCTACCTGGGACTTAGCTTTTTATTCAGAATATAAAACTTAAAAAATAAATTAAGCAGGCTATTTTATAAACCACAAAAAGCTAATTAAAGTTAGTTAAATCAAGCAGTAATCACAAAAGTTGGTGTGGGGTGTTAGTTACCTAGTAATTTTTATTACTCCTTTACACTGAAACGGCTAGACGAATTTGAATGAAATTTGGAACATTTATGGTTGGCGTCTTGGCGACTTACTAATTATGCGCGGACGAAATCGCGGGCAGAAGATAATTTATAAATAAATAAATACATTTAAATCTTAGATTTATTAAAAAAAACATTGTTCATGGTAAAAATCAATTTTCACATTGTGTTACATGTATTATTATAATATCAAAACAAATTATAAATCGATCGAGGAACAATCACTGTCGTTAAATGTCGAAACAACTGACGGGTTTTCAGAGTTATTAGTAAAAGGAGACAAGCATTCGGACAAATTACTTGTAGAAAGTACATGAGTTTCTATTAAATCTAGATGTTCTTCTTCATTTCTTGATTCAATTGAAGCTACTGATACAGGTGCCGAAGCAACTATTGAAGAATCATTTTGGGTAAGTAGTTCGCCATTATGAATTTCAATGCTTTTGTCAGTTTCAGTTTGTGGATAATTCAGAGCTGATTTAGATGTCAGAGTAATATCGTTTTCAGTACCAACCAAGGTAGTGTCACTTAACTCACTCGTTAAAGTTGACAAAGAATTATCAAAATCACGCAATTGTGGAGGTACAGGGCCTCTATTCAACTGCGTTATAACGATATCGTTTTTAACCTGTTTCCGTATTGTCAACGTTTTGATAACTTTTATGTCATTTACAATAATGGCGACTGTGACATAAACGATTATCAAACGTGTCAAACACGATATCGTTTTAACGCACCTGAATAGAGGCCCAGGTGTAGATCTGTCTGAACTGACTTCTGCAGTAAGAGACTACTTGTGCTTTTGATAGACGGTACTGGAGAAAATATCGGCTGTTTGCGGGGAGAGAAGTCAGTAATAGGGGACGAATTCTCTACAGTTATTATTGAGCCTGTGACACCGCTGTTGGTAAAGCTAGGTGATGTGGTTGGTACTGCATTTACATAATTTAGATTTGGGTCATTATTTACGGGTGTCTTCGGGATTTAATATATAATGACGTGTGAGAGTGTCATCGCTAAAGTGGTTTTCTTTTGTTTCTGTTAAAGGCACAGTGGTTTGGATTGGATCTTCAAAAACAGATTGAAACAAATCCATGAACTGTGGAGTGAAGTTCGCACCAGACGGTAACGGTGACTCTATAAATCAAAAACAAAACAATCATCAAATTATGCTATTTACAAAATAAATCTTTTAATAAACCGAGTCTAGAAGAAGTAAAAATAACGCATTTTAAAATTACACGGGCTCGCACGTTTAGGCAAACAAGTAATTCAGAACTTATTATAAAATAAAACTATTTCGGAATCTAAGAATTATATTTCTTAATTTTTTGTAAATACGTAGTTTTGGCGATAATGACTATTATACCAACCTACATACGAACACCATACCTACCTACATTCAAACCGAAGCGCTAGTAGATTCACTGTACATACATTACCGACATGTAATATAGACCCCATGTGCCCAATTTACAAAATAAAATATATTTTGAAACACGCATAAATACATCCGGGACAAACACAGAATCTAACCTTTTTTTGAATCCGGTACATAAATGCTAAATAAAATGACTGTTACCTAATCACTACTAGAGCACATAATGAGAGCTTTACAATGGAAAGGTAGAGGCATAACTATGACAACAAAAAATCTGACACATCTCTGCTTTGCAGACGATATAGTGCTCATTTCTGATACGGCATGCAATCTGCAATTTATGCTAACATCTCTAAATACAGTTAGCAAGGAGATAGGTCTTGAAATTAGTCTACAAAAAACAAAGTTGATGACTAACTACAACGAAACACCGATTTTTATAGAAGATACCGTAATAGAGTACGTTGAAAACTTCGTGTATTTAGGTAAAGAACTATCTTTCAACCCATCAAACAACTTAGAGGAGATCGACAGAAGAATAAAGAAAACCTGGAATAAATTTTGGAGCATGAAAGAAATTCTAAAAAGCCGACTCCCCCTTAAGCTGAAAAAGATAGTGATAGACTCATGCCTGCTCCCAACCATGACATACAGCAGCCAAACCTGGAAATACACGCAGACAGCGAAGCATAAGATCAGGACATGTCAAAGAGCTATAGAGCGGAACATCATGAAAATAAAACTGAAAGAAAAGATACGGCATAGCGATATTAGAGCAAAAACTAAAATAATTGATGCTTTGGAATATAGTCTCAAGTCAAAATGAAAATGGGCGGGCCATGTAGCAAGGATGCACGCGGAGAGGTGGACAAAAATCACCAAGATCTGGACGGGCCCAAGTGGCAAAAGAAGAGTTGGCAGACCCAACACAAGATGGTCAGATGACCTCCATAAAATAGACGCCGACTGGCCCAACGCGGCAAAAAACAGAGAAAGATGGCAAGAGCTGGAGGAGGCCTTTACCCGAGTTTTTATAAGGAATGTAATTTTTTATTTATCTTTAATTTATTACTTTTGGTGTTGGAATAAATGGGCTTTTTACTTTTACTTTACTTACCTAATCACTGTGTAGCCCTTAAAATTAGATTTTTATAAAATAATTTTGACACATCGCTAGATTTTTATAAAATAATCTTGACACATGGACATACAGACAAATTAATATATAAACAGACTACCAATGGTAATCCTAAAAGCAGGTTCTGTTTTAGGTAAATGAGGCACGGAACCCTGAAGTCAATAATATTGTTGTTATACTCTTGTGGGGACCTTGACCGTATATTACGCTAACTCAGATTTAGCGTTGGCTTAGTCGGACCTTTGAAAAAATAAATTAGCAGTTGGTACTTGAATGAACAGAAATAAATGACTAGATTTTAATTATATAACATTATTAACTATAATCAAAAACGTTTTTTTTTTAAATACACTTTCCCTTTCCATTGCTTTCCTTGAAATAAATGTGATTCTCGTTTGTTTCTTCATCATAAATACTGTTATTTTTACTTAGATCTACTAAATGTCGTGCTCTATTTCGTGCCATGCTTCTAATTTGCATTAACTTAAACAAAACAATCGTAACAACATAACTTTATCCCATATTAAATAAAAAACAGTGCAAAAGCGCGCGCGTTCGCTAACAAGCGCCTACGTCACACTTGGCTGACAACAAACGAACTAGCGCCTCTCCCGCTCCCCCGTACAAGCGGCTATCACAGTTGGCGGGGCGTACGTCGTTCGGTTTCAAATTAGTTATAATATAAACTTAGCGCTTTTCACGTTTCGTAACTTTGTTATTTTTATCGATAATTGAAAAATAACAATAGGATTATGAAAAGGATGAACTTTTAAGATCTTTGGCATTAAAAAGTGAAAATCACCCAAAATCGAGTTAGCGTAGTATTCGTAGATAGTGTCGAAATGATGTATCTCTGTTGCCGCCATAACAACAAATGCTAAAAACAGAATAAAAAAATAAAATAAGTGGGACTCCCATAAAACAAACGTGTTCTATTTACCGTTTTTGCTCGATATTAATTACGGCAACAGGTAGACGCTTGAAATATTCACAGAGTATTTAGTTGTATATTCACTTCAAAAATAAAGACTAAATTTAACATAAAATAATTTAAAGGGGGCTTCCATTACCCATACAATAAGATTTGGTTACAGACAGACACCGTGGTTACAATCAGGAATATCAGGATTCAACGTGGTCACCCTAAAGAAAGGGACAAAAAACATAGGCAACGTCGTTCAAGGTCACGTTTCTTCGCTTCAAGGCATTGTTCGCCGTGCAATCTCCAGTGTTCAAAAAAGGCGGGAAACTTCGAAGAGGGCGGCCGCGGTTTTTTTCTCTTAATTTGGAAAAACATTTTCTCTTTAAAATATTGATCAGTATTGTATATATTTTGTATATTAAGTAGATTAGTTTGTTTATATTCCGGTAATTTGGTAAGTTTTCTTATTTTTATCCGTAATGGACATATCTGATGACCCGGGTGGGGGCACAGTCCCCTTACCGGTAAGTTTTGTAGTGGTATCGAATGAATCGGGAATGGAGACAGATACTTCTTCGGTGTCTAAAGGGCACAAACGCAATCGCGTACACAAAATGTGTAAGCACAAGTTGCATAAAAGAAAAAGGGAGTCTGGTACTACTACTTTGAATTCTGACTCCAAAGATTGCAATTGCACTAGTCAGGATAGTGATGTGACTAATCCTCAGGAAATCAAAAATCCTCCCACTCTTACAAATCCCGCTCCTATGATTGATTCAAGTCCCAAAAAGTCACCCCCAGTCATAGTAACAAGAACCTTATATGATTCGGCAGATATCGCTCCATACATAGTTCATATCCAACGCGAACAAGAGTCTCCCAACGACGGCACCACGCTCCACCCCATCTCATTAGGCAAGTTTTTAAAACGCTTTGCGTTTCGCAACATTATTGATGGTAGTGTTAAGAGGATTGGTAGAAACAGATGTTCAATATCTTTTTCCAAACATGATGATGCAAATTCTCTCATTGGTCATAAAAGCCTGGTTGAATATAAATTTAAAGCATTTATACCATCATACAATGTCTCTCGTATGGGTGTCGTCCGAGGTATCCCAACAGATCTTTCTCCAGAAGAAATAATTGAATCTACTTCAGTGCCAAATGGATGCGGTAAAATATTGAAAGTTAGACGCATTAACACAAAACAAATTGTTGATGGAGCCCCTATTTGGAAGCCTACCCAGACAGTGGTTGTAACATTTGATGGTCAGGTTCTTCCTAATCGTATTTTTATGTGTTATAATTCACTCCAAGTGCAACTGTATACATACCCTACCATTCAATGTTACAACTGCTGCCACTTTGGGCATACAAAGATCCAGTGTAGGTCAAAACCACGCTGTTACAAGTGTGGCAGGGAACACTCTGGGGACTCTTGTAACACTAGTGAGGATTTCTTGTCTTGTTGTTTATGTGGAGGTGTACATTTTGCAACTAACAAGTCTTGCCCAGAATTTGTAAGGCAACAAAATATTAAGTATGCCATGGCGGACAAGTGCATATCATATGCAGAAGCATCTCGATTACTTCCACCCTTAACTAAGTCTTACGCAGATATTGTAGCAATGCCTAAAGACCAACCTACCATATTGAATACTAACTTCAGACAGCCAACTACCACCCCAATGTCATACAGAAAGACTGTTTTTGCAAAACCTCGCTTACCACCTAAGTTAGGTAAAGGTTATAATATTAAAGAGCATAATGAATTAGTTCAACAACCAGCTTCATCACAGACAAATGGTTGTGCTATTAAAGACCTTAACACAGAAAACAAACTTAATATTTCTGATATTATTTCTCTTTTAAATTCCCTCATAAAGTCAAAAATAATTGAACCGTCCAACGCTGCTAAATTATCTGACGCTATCACAGTACTTAACAACCATAATGGATCATCACAGATCCAAGGCAGTTCAGTGGAACTGCAGAAGCATCATTAACAAAAAGAGTGAACTCATTTATTTAGTTAATAATTTTAACCCATTAGTTATAGCATTAGCAGAAACTTGGCTCAAGCCAGGTTCTGTATTTAAATTAAGTGGCTTCTCCTGCCTCAGGGATGACAGATCTGATGGTTATGGAGGAGCTGCTCTTTTTATTAAAAACTCTCTTACATTTTCCCAATTTCCAGTACATAGTAATAATAACTTTTCTGTTGTAGCTTGCATAGTCAATGGAATATGTTTTGTATCTATTTATATACCTAAACCTTCCATACAAGTATTTAGTGATTTAGATTTTTTATTTTCTACTATCCCAAAACCAGTGATAATTATGGGAGATTTTAATTCTCAACATAGAGCATGGGGTAGCTCATTATCCAACTGTCATGGTGAGGACCTTTTAAGTTTAATAGATAAACATAATCTCTGCATACTTAATAATGGGTCTTGCACTCGTCGCACTGAACCAACAGAGAATGATAGTGCTATTGACCTCACCATAACATCTCCTAGCCTAGCTTCCACAATTTATTGGGAAACTTTACATTCTACTCATGGCAGTGACCATTTTCCAATCATCTTAAATTTAAAGTATCTTATGTTTAAAGTTAATAATATTCCGAGACCTCCTCCTCGTATGAAATATAGATTAATTAGTGATAATTGGAGCAACTACAAGCAATGTATGGAGGATAAAATCCAAAAACTTATTCCTATTACATCACAAAATCTAAGGTCTTCTGCAGAAGGTTTTACTCAAAATTTAAAAGAGGCTGCTGACGCATCCTTCCCTCTTAAAAAATTTGCTTGTGACAAGTTACCTTGTCCACCATGGTGGGACAAAGAATGTAGCATTGCTGTTGCTGAAAGGAAAAAAGTTGAGAAAATCTATAATGCCAATATGTCACAAGAAAATTTCAATTGTCTTATGGAAGTTATTTCGAAAACTAGGAAAACACTAAAAGATAAAAAATTTGAAGGTTGGAGGAAGTTTTGTTTATCTATATCTCCCAACACTAAGGCCGCTGAAGTTTGGCGGAATATACGCAGATTTCGATCAGGTATTAGTACAACAAACTTTACAGTCATGCCGCAGTCTCTATACAATAGTTTTTTAGATCGCTTGGCGCCGCCAACGGTTCCGCACATAGACATGTTTATAAACATAATTCCTAATTCTGTTCCCTCGTGTCCATTCGGCCTTGACTCTTTGTTCTCTCTTAACGAATTAAAAGGTGTTTTATCGCAAACCAAGGATACAGCTCCTGGCAAAGATGGCATTCCTTACTCATTTTATTCTCATCTTGGTGATAAGGCTTTAAAGTATCTGTTAGAGGTTATCAATGCTGTCATCATGACAGGTGACATTCCTCTAACCTGGAAGACTCAAATAGTGTTACCAATCCTAAAACCCGGTAAAAATTCCAAGGATTCCACATCTTATCGGCCTATAGCTTTATCTCCAGTTATAATAAAAATTGTTGAACATTGAGTTAAAAATAGATTGGAATGGTTCGTGGAAAATAAGAATCTTATTCCTGATAGCCAATATGGATTCAGGAAGGGCAGGAGTACGATAGATAGTGTTAGTGTTTTTTGTACAGATATACGTATTGCTTTTTCTCAAAACGACACCGTTATTGCAGCATTCTTAGATATTGAAGCGGCATATGATAATGTCATTATAGAGATCTTGATAAAGAAACTGAAACATTTGAACATTCCTTCCATTCTATCTAATTTTATATTAAATATGTTATCTGACCGTAAAATCACCTTAAACTCTACAGATTTTGAAAGAACTGCGTGGAGAGGTTTGCCTCAGGGCTCGGTACTAAGTCCGCTTCTCTATAATATCTATACTTGTGACCTAGAATCCTCCATCAAAGACTGTAGAATCTTACAGTACGCTGACGACTTATTAATATATTCTGTAAATGGCTGTCCGGAAGTTGCGTCCTCCAAATTAACAAACACGTTAAATTATCTTAGGATCTGGCTGAATGAAAATGGTTTGGAGCTTTCAGCTTCAAAAAGTACAATTGTTACATTTAGCCGTAAACGTAATGTTCCTCCGGCAAACATTTATTACAATAATGAAGTAATACCTGAAAAGAGTCATGCTAAATTCCTAGGGGTTGTATTAGATTCAAAGCTTACAGGTCATCCACACTGTGAGCATGTAATATCAAAATGTGAGAAAAACTTAAACCTGCTTAGGTGTCTTTCTGGTGTTTGGTGGGGAGCACATCCTTTTACGTTAAAATTAATTTACAATGCTTTAATAAGAAGTGTCTTAGATTATGGCACTTTTCTTTTAGAACCTTGTAATATGGCTGTTTTGAAAAGGTTAGATGGCGTTCAAGCAAAAGCTTTACGAATAATTATGGGAGCTATGAAATCTAGCCCCATTAATGCCCTACAAGTAGAATGTGTTGACCCTCCTTTAGAATTAAGACGCCAGTTTTTGGCCAATCGTTTTTTCTTCCGTACCTTACAGTTTTCCAATCATCAACTTCGTCCAAAAATCCGACTTCTATCTAATCTTATCTCAACATGTCCTTATTGGAAGCATAAATCTCCTCCTTGTTTGGTAAACAGTTATAATAAATCTTTGAATTTCTCATCTCCTACTTTTCAGACAAAAAAATTGCCTCTTTTTGAATGTCTCTTTCAGGCTCTTGTATTTGAGCCCATCATATATTTTAATTTAAATATTGATCGTTGTGATTCAAATGCAAATATTAAGCTTAACTTTATCATAGACGAAAGATGGCATGATTGGCATCAAGTTTACACCGACGCTTCTAAGCACGGTACGACTGGGAATGTTGGTGTGGGGGTATTTCACAAGCAGTATAATATTGTACAATTGATCAAGCTTCCACCTGAGACATCAGTATTCACAGGGGAATGTTTCGGCATAGTTAAAGCATTAGAATATATTTTATTAACAAAGCTCAAAAATACTGTTATATTCAGTGACTCTAAGAGCTCTCTTGAATCCATTGTTAAATTTCCTTTTCGCTCTAAAACACATTACCCATTAATTTTCGAAGCCAGAGACAAACTTCTTCGATGCTCAAAATCTGGATTTAAAGTAAATTTTGCATGGATACCAAGTCATTGTAATATTTCTGGAAATGAGCGTGCTGATAAATTGGCTAATGAAGCGGTGGAGTGTGGTGACATTTTCCCGTATCTAAATTATTATCATGATGTGATTTCTCTTCCCAGGATTTATCTCAGGGAATCTTGGGGAAAATCTTGGGAAAAAACGACTCAATCCAAAGGGAAATATTACAAGAATATTCAAAAGACATTACCATTAAAACCTTGGTTTTTTAAAATTCGTTTAGGTAAAAGAGCCACTTCAGTCATTATTAGAATGCGTCTAGGCCATACGTGTTCTCCTGCCCATCTGGCTAGAATGAAAATATCAAGGAGTCCTGCTTGTGACTGTGGGGATGATTTTGGGGACTTGAATCATATATTTTTCGCTTGCAGTATGTATGACCATATTCCCTTTTTTGAAAACCTTATTTCCCATCATGTCCCACTGCCTACAAATATAAACATCCTACTTTCTTCCCCTGACCCCTCTATTTTTTTTTTTTATAGAATCTTTTATAAAATGTAACAACATTAAATTGTAATATTTACTCCCTCTTTTTTCCTATATTTATATACATGTAATTTATTAACCCGTTTTATATTATAACCAACTCTACTGATCCATATTTCCTTATTATTCCCGTTTATTAGTTGTACAATATCCCGCGTATGTTTCCCTAATTTTTTATTCAAAATAAAATACTTGACAAATGGCTAAGCATTCGTGCGGGTCCAGACAAAAAAAAAAAAAAAAAAAAATCTCCAGTGTCATATTATATATATACTTATATAATTATAAGCTTCTTGTGTATAATATAGATATAGATAGATATAAGTATTAATCCTGTGGCCTTGCAGGTAGAACAGCCATTCCGTTCCGATCGAGGTTAGCCGAAAAATTGCGTTCCTCACCAGTATTTATGTATTAATACTAGGAAATCATCTCTACAGAGGTTGCTTTATATACATCCTAATAATAATATTTCCCGTTGAACTCAAGTGCGAATCTCTTCATTCCTTATTTTTATTCATTCAGATGCTGCGTAATATCGTGATAGGATCTGGTTTGGTTGCCTTGGTGCCATCATTGTATGCAGCCTCACCTGTTAAAAATGTGCCAAACGCACCGATGAGGCCACCGCCAATGAGGCCTTCCGATCTACCGATATATGAGGCACCACACGCTGATTACGGAGAGTATGTATTGTTTAGGATTTGAACCAATTGCTTAGTTATATAATAGCGTCAACTTTAGCGAAGGTATCCTATAATATCACTAATAATCGAGTTGATAATGATGTTCGAAAGTGCTGCTTTGTAAAATATTGACTTTCCGTTTTTTATTAATTGTTAATATTATAGTCCTTATCATTTGTTAACAGATTTATTGAAACAAAAAAAAAAATAGACAGGAAAAGTTATATCAAGTCCGCACTGCAGGCTCCCGTAAGTGTAGTACGTGAACAAGTACAAACAGTGTGGGCCCATACTGATTCTATCAAAACGTCAATAAAAGACAACTATCAGGAATTTGAAGACCGTACTGAATGTAAGATTTATTATGTTTTAACTATTATTTTGCATGAGGAGGATAGTAGTTTGATATTAAATACGTAAATTAATCATTTGATGGCTTAGGTCAGATCAATTGTCATTTTCTAACAGCACATTTAAATGGTAACTAAAGTAGCAATTTACTATGATAAAACCATTTACACTGGACCAATGAAATTGGGCAGTAGTTGAATATTTCCAAACCATACAATGTAAAACTGCTCGGTGAAAGAAAGTAACTGCTTGGTGTGTTATTATGTATCAAGCATTAACTTATAGTTTTTAGCATTATTATTATAGGTATCTCATACCATGCTGCCAATGGGTCTAAATTGTTCGGCCTTTGATCATATTTACTTTAAATTCACATGATATAATTCTGTATGATTTAAAATATATGGTGGTGTCGTCTAGTGGGGGCAGAAGGGGCAGCCAAGCTTCTGTACAAGAAGCAGCAAAATTTCACAATACATAACATACCCCAGAGTGGGGTAGGCAGAGTTTCAGAATAACAACAACTAAACTTTTTGATAAAACTAATAATAATAATAAGTCTTTATTATTATTTAAGCTCAGTTATGTACAAAGAGCGGAATTCTTCATAGCAAAAATCAAACTGTCAGAGGGATTGACCTAATGGTTTTATCGACTTATCGATAAATATTTGTCACTTAACAAAACAAAGTTAAAGTAATGAAATCAGGCTTTTGGATATACATACAAACAAATTAACGTTGTCCCTAATTAGCTGACCGCCACTGTATTTTAGTATAATAGTAAAGAATAAAACAGAAAATACTTTTTTTTTAATTTTCTATATGAAACTTATCATTAAAAATTAAAAACAAATATTGCTAAGAGTAGGTAACTAATCTTCATTCAAAATAACAAAGTCGAAATCTAAATCTGTACTAAATATGTTTTCTTCATCTTCCCTGTAGTAAAAGAAAATAGTCATTATTTTTTCAACATTGTCACCTTTCAAATTACTCCTTTTTTCATTGTAGATCCATTTATAAGATGAAAACGAGCGTTCTACCTCAGTTGAAGTAACAGGAGCATATTTGTAGTACTCGATAACGGTTTTTTGGCTGTAATCACTTTTTTCTATAAAATCAGCATATTTGCGTAACATGTCCGGAATTCTATCTAGTACTTTTTCAAGTTTTATTTGCACTGTCTGAGATCCACACCAATTTAGAATACTTCTCACCTGGTCAAGTATTAGAAGAGAGTCTAATAAGGATAAACAGGATGTTTGTAATTTGATTATTGCGTCAGGTAAAATGCCATAACTTTCTTTTATGTACAACAGATCATTTCTCAAATTATTGTGCTTAAGTACTCTTTTAGCTTCTCTTATTGCAGCCGACTCTTTTGAATTTAAGTTTGAAATTACTTCTGTAATACATTCCAAATTTTCTGCATAATATATAGCTGCATTAAGCCATGTGCCCCACCTAGTTATAATAGGTTTTGGAGGCAATGGTACGGATGGACAAATTTGTTTGAATAAGCGGACTCTATGTGGAGACTTAAAAATATTTTTTTTACGTTGTTTATTAAGTCTCTATGTAATCCATGTGCCAGACATGTAACATGTAGTAGATTTGGAAATGTAGCTTTTAAGATTTTACCAGCCTTTAGCATGTACGCGGCACTATCAGTGCTCAAAACAAGGACATTTCTAACATGCTCATTATATGAATCGTGCCAAATAAACCGCAATTGCTTTTTTAAGTATTCGGCCATTGAGTTACCATCAACTTTTTCAAAAGTTTTACTTCCGATTAAGTAAGATTTGCAACAAGAATTTTTCTTTAGTTCTCTTACAATCAAATTAGTGACACTTTTGCCCATCCTATTTAATGTTTCGTCGACTGTTATCCATATATATTTTCCTATCAGGTTCTTGCGTATGTCTTGAACTGTTTGTTGGTAAACTATATCTAAGTATACTTTTCTCAGCAATGATTCATCAGGAAGTGATTTTGATGTACAGGAACAACAAATATGTTTTTGGATTTTTTTTATAAACTGTGGATTGTTAATCTTTTTCCATGGAATATTGCACGAAACTAAAAATATGATTAAATCTATATAGAATGTGTCTGAACTCGTACTTTTTGAGCATTGTGGCAAATGAGTTTTACTCACTAAATGACTTTCAACACAATGTTTCTTTAGCTGATGTAAATGAACGTCACATTTAGAGCAATATATTGTGGAAGAATCTTCTTTGAAACTAAGACAAGAATCTTTCTGTATCCATTTTTTTATTGTTTTTCTTTTAGGATTCACCATTTTAGTAGCACGGCACGGAAATCATTCATGAAACTCAAGTGACATAAATGACATATGTGACGCTGACATGATTTACTTTAATATGGAGATGAAAGTTGCTTATCAAAGAGGTCAAATGTTACAGAATAATCTTTTAAGTTGATTATGGATACCTAATGCGATATTATTCCGTAACATCGATAAGTCGATAAAACAGTTAGGTCAATCCCTCTGACAGTTTCATTTTTGGTATGAAGAATTCCGCTCTTTGGTTATGTACATACTATGTTGTTAGTATTGATAAAACTATAACCACATTTTGCACAATCAGGCTTAGATGTTTACCAGTGTATCAGTGACAGGTTGCAATCCCACCATTTAACAGTACTACAAGCCTTTATTCCCTTAGTCTCGACATCCACAGGAAGTCATGGAATGACACTATTCTAAGCCAACCACTACACGGAAATTCACAATAAACAATAATATAATATATCTAATAAATATTTGAACCATGCAATTGATTTCATATTTTTTGTTACATATATGTGTATCTGAATTTAATCATCTAAATAAGGGGGTGGCTGAAACCTACACTATTAACCTTCTTTATGATTTCTACACGTCGGCTTGATATATTTTGTTTTTATATTGTTTTCAACAATGGATGCGAAACGCCAGCTCGTATGGGATTTATACCAGAAAAAAAACCGACCGTGTGAGATATTAAGAGACGCTGAAACATTTATATATCAACAGAGGGCGGAATTTCTCATGGCAAAAATTGATATGTCATAGGGATAGAACGAAGTATTTTATCGACTAGCGACAAGTAGTTCTGGTTCACGTAGCACAAGATCTTTTACCAAATAGAATTATACATCCTATCGATACATTACATTTAGCAAAATATTTTTCCAATGTTAACAATTCCCCTCTAGTAGCAGTCTTTTAGCTTAACGTAGTATTTGGTAAATGTAGGTGTAGTTTTCATTATTATTGTATAGTTCTATGTCTTAGATTTAGCTTTATTTTCATTTGTTATTTAGCGTTAATAAAGACATGTGTTTTAGACAAAAACAACATAATATTTACAAATTAAATCCTAAAACTTCACGTATTGTTGAAAACAATAACTAAATGCGAATTAATAATGACATTTACAAACTAAAATAATAAAGAGATTAGTGATTACACAATATCGATAACTGGAAAAGTCGATAAAGCAAAATGTTCTATCCCTATGACATTTCAATTTTTGCCATGAGAAATTCCGCCCTCTGTATATCAATATAAGGTTTATATCGCGGACCGTCAAGCGATTCAAAGAAACGGGATCTTCACAAATCAGGCCCAAACCTAGGAGAAAGCCATCTGTTCGCACCAAAAAAATCATTCAAAATATTCGTGAGCATATTTGACGAAATCCAGCTCGAAGTGCAAGCAAACTTGCTAAAGATATGAAAATATCCCGTCGAACTATGAGTCGTATTTTAAAATATGATCTTGGGCTACAGGCCTACAAAAAAACAAAAAATTCATGGCTTAACAGATGCCCAGAAAAAAGCTAAAGTGAAAAAACGTAAGGAATTGCTAGCTTGGCACGACGGCAATGTGGCAAAAGATGTTCCAGTTACAAGACAGTCACAACCAACAAAACGATTGTGTCTATGGTGCTTCATTGAAGAATATTCCTGTGGACAAATTAGCCGTACAACGGTTCCAGAGTGCATCAGCTGTCATGGTATGGGGTGCTATATCGCCTAGAGGCAAGTTACCGCTGCTGTTTATTGATCGAGGTGTTAACCAAGACTATTTCATCCAGAACGTGTTACAGGGTCATTTGCTAGAAAATACTCAAAAATTATATGGAAACGACTATTACTGCTTCCAACAAGATAGTGCCTCATCTCACAAAGCTAAACGCACTCAAGACTTGTGTAGAACAAATTTGACAGATTTTATACCTTGGCAAGAATGGCCTGCTTTGGACTTTTCAATATGGGGTTATATGCTGAGCAAGATTGGGAGCACACAGGGCATGAATCTAAACTCATTCAAGCATCGATTAGTCAAGATATGGGATGAAATACCAGACGAGGTAGTGCGTGCCGCGTGCAATGCATTCTATGGAAGAATGCGTCAAGTTATTAAAGCTGATGGCGAGCGATTTGAACTTATGAATTAGTTTTTTAAGTATAGAGTACGCTAAAAATAAAAACGTGATAAGTATTAAAATTTTCTGTCTTGTTTTAATTTTATGGCTCTTTTTAACTAGGGCACTTAATCTGCCCAACCCTGTATATATTACTAAAGTATAAAGGTGTTAATTTTGATAGATTTGTTTGATGAGGAACTCTTATGAGTATGCACAGAAGAACAAACCAAATTTTCGTCACAATCGGATTAACATAGATGGCTAACACACAATCATACATTTTTATTTTTATAGATTGATAGATAGACATGTCTGTCTATTACATTTCCAAGGCTAAGTTGCTGAACTCATTTAGATTAAATTGGAGGTGAAGATAGCCCAAGTACCAGGGAAGGACATAGGGTACTTTATATCCCAAAAAAAAAATGTTTCTGAGGGAATACCGATAAACGACTTCTACAACAGCAACAGCTAGTTATGGTATAAGTGTGAAAGTAACTTTAACAAGCGAACTGCTGAATCGACTTTGATTTAAGTAATTTGGTTTAAATATAGCTTAATAAACCCTGAGAACATTTTCCGAGAGAAATGCGTTAAACGACTTTTACGCAGTTTGAGTCGGGGCCAAATCATATTATATACGTATATTTTTTTGTTATATTACTAAACCTAACCTAAAAATAGTTATATATGAAAAGTGAATTTCTAATAATAAGGATTTAAAGCTTCATAGACAGAATAATGGTGTTATTCTAAACTCAAAATCTAGCTCCTCTATTTCTGGCTGTTATGATCGTCGAAGCCTAGTCCAAAACTAACCTGTCCTAAACCAACAACTCTCTTCACCTTAGTTAATGGTTGTAGGTTCTCATCGACGACGAGTTCAGATATTCTGTTTTGCACTGTTGATTTATTATTAATCTCAAAATAATAAAAAAGTAAGTGAAAAAAAAATAAACTGTTAATTCTTTATTCTTACAATAACTGTGATTGATGCCCATTTTTAAGTAATCTAGTTGCCTGTGCTAATAGGCACCGCTTTTCATGAAATAAAACATATGTCTTATGCTTAAATATTTAAGAAATTATTTTGGTGTGTGTAAGAATGAGAGAAGAGAGTGTGATAGTGTGTATATGACTGCACAAGGTTTTATATTTATATTATGAGGTATTTGTGCGTAATAAGTTTTCTATTTCAGAATAGCTTTGGCATTTAAGCCATCTTGTAACAAGAAGCTTACAGTTATAATGTGACGCACAATGAAAATTTGTTATATTATTATTATTAATGTGGTTGTACAATTTTGCGTAGTTCACGGCATACTGTCTCCTGGCACACTGGAACGAAAATGGTCTCTCCATAGAAATAGGGACTTAATTTTGAAAGTGCCTATTTTTTAAATTGAAATCGAATCTACTGTTCATAATAAAGTAGGTAAAAAAAAATTGGATCAATTTGACTGGAAAACAGACGACAATTTTTTTTCCAGAAAATTTCACGTGGAGCGTATATGAAAAACGGAATATCTCAGTAAGTGCACAATTTCCCGTAATATCCTTCCGCACGAATTTAGTACCAATTAGGTATTTATGATTTTTCGGCGTACACAAAATTGCCCGGCCAGGTGCACTAAAAAAAAAAAACGGTTTTTAAAGGGAAACTTGGTACCGTAAGATGGGGTGAATAGAGATTTGCAGGGTGAATAGAAATACAATCTAAAATAAGTAATAACATGTTACTAATAAGAACCAATATAAAATTGACTAGTCTATTGGAAAATAATGTTCAAATCTCAGTCTTATAATTAGTAGAATATGCTTTAGTTTAGGCTGTATTTCAATTCACCCCGCGCATCTCTATTCACCCCATTTTACTGTATTTAAGTTTGCAAGACACATTGAATCTTGGAATAAAATTAAATAATGGCTTTAGAAGAGATGAATTTTCAAAATGAGTTCTTTGGAATAATTACATATCTCACTTTTTAGCCCTTTATCTCCCTGCCCGCTAATCCTTTCATTTTTTCATAAACGTTTCATATGAAATTTTCGTAAAAATATTATTACTCGACGGTTTTCTAGCCAAATGATAAAAAAAAAAATATAGCCAAAATATGGGTATATTTTTTTTTTATCATTAGGTAAAAAAAATCGAAATCGAATCTTCCTAATAATCATAATAATTATATTAGGAGTAGATTCGATTTCAATTAAAAAAATAGGCACTTAGTAAATTAAGTCCCTATTTATATGGAGAGGCCATTTTCGTTACACATTGTGGCATAGGTAGTGTTAAATGAGTTTATGTGGATTACATCCCGTTTCCTCTTTCTATTAAACCTGGGTTCCTATTTTCAAAATGCCTCGTTATTACCTATGTGACGTCTGGTTAAAATTTGACATTTGTTACTTACAAAATCTGTCAAATTTTAACGAGACATCTTATTATATCGAGACGTTTTGAATATGGGAATCCAGCGGGCCTATTATGGTCGTGTTTATCGATATGGATAAATCGTCGGTCACTTTCTGATCAGTAGGCACGCAAGCGCGAGAGGGACGGATGTTTTATCCACCGCGACAAAGGCGACCATAATACGGGCCCAGGGTAAGTGTAGTGATAGGTTCGTATCTTGTACATCTATGTCTTCTTAAGATTACGAGTAATACGTACAATTTCCTTACAGTAAGAAGTGAGCATAATTCATAAAGTCCAGAGGTACTCGTATGAGTTTGGTATGGCTTAGTTAGAGTTCATAACTTTAATTAGGGGTCTCTGGGCTCTCACCAAAATCCAGAAACTTTAATTTAGTAGCACCACCCTAAACAGGAATGCAGTATGCAAGGACACCCTGTGCTAACGATAAGTAGATTTGATTATGTACTTTCTTAGTGGCGACACGTCTTCAGTTTCTAAAAGTCCATATGAGTTTCCTGATTCTGACCATAAGCAAATCCAAGTGTTTATGCCACGTAAGACGTTGGTCAACCGTTACAATAAATACTTGGTTGGTACTCTTCACCTTAGTAATAACTAATAATCGCACAAGAAGAAGGTTGTTATGTAGATGACGAAAAGCGTTGGTCGGAGTACATTGCCCCATGGGACACCATAACTTATAAAACAATCTTGACTTATGTGGTCTCCTATTTTAACTCTGCGACCTGTGTTTGAGATAGTCACTAATCAGGGCCAGTATGTCAATGGCTTCCAAAGTGTTTACAAGAGTGTGAACAAAGATAAACAGCGGAAAAGAGAAATTAAGTTGTAAAGATAATTCAAGACACAAAACAGCAGTACTATTATAAAAAGTTCATGGAGTGCAGGAATCAGCCTAAGATGTGGACCCTTATAAATAGCATGGCCTCAAATAAACCGAAGTTAAACTGTATCCCGGCTAAGCTCCAAGTACAATCGGGAACTCTTACAAGTGTTGAAGATATCTGCAAAAGTTTTGAATTGATAAATGAATGAATGAATTCTTCGCAACTATTGGATCCAATTTGGCTAGTGAAGTACCATAACTTGCATAACAATAAAACATACACTTGTATTTATGAACCAAATGTCAAGAATCTCTCCGCGTTAAGAACAATCTTAAAATCAACACAAGCTCTGGCATAGACGGCATTACTACTAAATCAATAAAGTGTGTTAAGGATTTGATATTGGAAGTAATTACGAAATGTATATACGAAATGTAAATGTATGTGTAGTTGCCGGGTTAGAATAGTGCTACTCCATGTCTTCCCGTGGATGTCGTAAGAGATAAAAGCGACTAAGGGAATAAGGGCTTGTAGTACTGTTAGGCGATGGGCTTGCAACCTAACACATCTTAGCCTACTTGTGCAAAATGTGGTTACAGAATCAACAAGTCTTTTTACAGTTGTTGGTATTTCTGTAGCTCTGCTTACCCCGCTCTGGTAATGAAGGCGTGGTGTTATGTATGTATGTATAAACAAGTGTCTAGAGAAAGGTGTGTTTCTGGATAGTTTCAAAATGCCATAAGTATCCCCAATCTACAAATTGGGAAACAAAGCGGATCCAAATAATTATCGCCCCCATATCAGTACTTCCTGTCATTTCAAAAATATTTGAGAAAATTATATATACCCGGTTGGAAGAATTCTTAAAATCTATTAATTTTCTTTTTGAGAAACAGCATGGATTTACACCAAAGTCCAACACACTGTCTGCACACAAACGTAAAAATTAACAAAGATAAGAAATTAATTAGTAGGACTAGAAATATTCATTGACCTAAAAAAAAGGCATTTGACGCGTAAGCTATATACTCCTTAAAAAACTAAAAATTATAGGTATTTGTAGACCCGCGCTTGATATCCTTAAGCCATACCTGTTAAATCAGTATCAGGTAGTAGTAAAAATTGAAGATTTGCAAACTGACCTAAAAGTCATCACATGCGGTATTCCCCAGGCATAATAATAATAAATATAATATTAGGTCAGCAGCTGTTTCTTATCTACGTCAACAATATAAAAGACTTAAAACTGAAAGGGGATATAACACTATGCAGATGACACCAGCCGTTTTTATAATGGAAAATCAGTAAGAAACGCCTTCTTGATATGTAGTTCCGATGTAAACTCCTGACCATTAATGTAAAAAAAAAACAATTATATAATTTTTCACTTCTCATGCTCTTAAAACGCTACTTAAATCTCTGCGAATCGGGACTAAAGCTCCTTATTAATCTCTAGGGATTAAAGTTTTTTTTTTTAATTTACTTTGGAAACCCCTAAACAACCAATCACGGTGATTGTGAATGGAGAATTATCGCCATTTTCAGTGATAGTGTATGGACCATATTTTTGGGTGTCGAAATAACCTCAAAATGACAACTGTGCAAATATATAAAAAAAAAGGATTTAATTTCGTGAAACACGATTAGTTATTACGAATATGAATCTATTTAATCATATTAACGCCGAACACTTTTATTATGCGTGGTCCAATTACTTTTAAAATGGTTTCCAAGTTTGAATCTGTTGGTTAAATATGCAAGCATTTAAAACATCACTTTACAAAAAAACCGCGGCACTTTTTTCCTATTTGTATTTTGAATAGATGTTCATAACTTGTATTGAGCGTACTTTTTTAAAAAACAATATTGTTTAGAACGTCGTTTTTTTCCTCGCATTCAAAGTGAAAAGTAGAGTGTTTAACGCGAGACTAAACAACCATAATGACACTCGAACTACAGCCACCCTCGCTCGCAAGCTCGCTCGCGTGGCTAAACATCTCGTGTAATGGCTTGTTTTAGTCCCTTGTTGAACAATCTACTTTTAATAGCAAAAAATAAGAAAATTTCATGCTTAGAACCATTATGAATAAATAATATAGAAATTAGAAGAGTAGACAAGGAGAAATATTTAGGAATATTGTAATTGTATTGCTTTGGATTGTATTGTATCTTAATTGCAAATCGTGTATAGAGAGGGTCAAATCTAATTTGGTGTCCTTAACCGGTGCTCTGCACTCTTTTGTACGCAATCTCCCACTTTAAATTCGCAGTACTATAATATAACAACTCTCTTGTTAAGCCTCATATAGATTACCTTATTGAAGTTTGCAGGCGCCAAAACAAATTCAAAGAGCACAAAATCAAACTTATAAAGGTGATGTTTCAGTTCAGTACGACTACTTAACACTATCAAAAGTTATATTTAATAAAACAAAGCTCTTGATCATACATAAGACAAACATACGTATTTCAAACTTGTGTTCTTATAAGAAAAATACTAAGCAAAAAGATACCGACTAACATACATTTTACAAAAAAACAACGTATTGTTACGTACGTGGGGGTAGGTAACTGATAGAAATGTACGAACACACCGATAATTAAGAGCAGACTTTAATCAACACACTCACTTAATCGTTACAAACAATTATCGCACAATAAACTTAGATGATCGCTCGGTTCACTCGTAGGTACGCACTGTTCGCTCTCCAAGTAAGGAATGAATCGTCGCACGCGCGCTTCACCTTTTTATACACCCAATAGCCGAACGTTCCAGATTGCCTTCTCGAATGACCGATGGGCCTTGACCCGCCGGGGACGTTCGATAATGGAAGGTTCTTGTCATTGCGGCCTTGCATTACAATAGCGACTGCCTTGGCCTTGAACTCGATTGAACTCGTTAACAATAGGCATGTCCTTGAGCCGGCGCGTCGATTCTAATCTACCTTCCTACCTACCTAACCATACCTACTCGTATCACTACCCCCTCTCAAGACATGCTCGTCCCGAGCATTATTAGACCATTATTATCTCGCCAGTCGGTCAACGTGGACAACCTTACAGGGACTTCGCTGATTTCGTTGTATTCGATACGTAACGTCGTTGATTTTAGTGACTACTCTATACGGTCCCTCCCAATTCGGCGATAGTTTAGGAGATTTTCCTTTTCGTCGCTTGGGGTTATGTAGCCACACCAACGAACCTTCCTCAAACCCCATTTGATTAGATTTCCTGTCATATCGTGTTTTCATCCTTGAGGAGGCTTGAAGTCCATGTTCACGAACGTGACTGTGAACTTCGTCTATCCGGTTCCGCAAATCACTCGCATACTCCGAGATCGAGTTTGGCGAATCTGGAGGGCGTCCAGTTAAAAGATCTGCTAGTAAACGAAGTTCTCGTCCAAAGTTCAAGTACGCTGGAGTAACAGCAGTGCTTTCGTGAGTTGCCGACCTATATGACATCAGGAAGAGGGGAATATGCCTATCCCAATCCTATTGGTGACTTTCAACCATCTTAGCCAAATGTCTCTCCAGCGTCTGGATGAATCTCTCAACCATTCCATCCGATTGTGGGTGATATGGCGTGGTTCTAGTCTTATGAATTCCCATGATTCGGCAAGTCTCCTGGAACACCTGGGACTCAAAGTTTCTGCCTTGATCAAGCAGATATTTACTGAAATGCTGCAACGTCTTGACAACTGCCAGCAATTCCCTCCGAGTGACGCAGTAATTTCGGTTTCGATAGTGATTTACTAAAGTAGGCAATTACAACTTCCTGGTCCCCTTTCTTTTGGGACACGTCTCCTCCGATACCAATATTACTCGCGTCTGTGTCAACAATAAAATCAGTCTCAGGTTCTGGATATCCCAATATAGGAGTTTCGCAAAGCCTTTGTTCGAGATCGGCAAAAGCTGTTTCACACTGGTCATTCCAGTCGAATCGACGTTTTTCTTCCGTCAGCTGGTGCAAGGGCTTCGCTATATCTGAGAGGTTTTTCACGAAACGTCGATAGTACGAGCAAAGTCCCAAAAAGGCACGAACTGCGGTCTTGTCCCTCGGGGTCAGCCAATCCTTAACGGCGCTTATCTTCTCAGGATCTGTCTGGATACCATCAGTTGACACTACATGCCAAATAAATAATTCACCTTACGCTTAAAAAGTAAACATTTTTTGGACTAAGTTTCAGGATTGCATCTCGTAGCTTAGTCAAAACTTGCTCCAATTTTCCAAGGTGATCGTCGAAGTCTCTACCAACAATTATGATGTCATCCAGATAAACCAGGCAAGTATCTCCTAGTAGACCAGCAAGTATTTGTTCCATCAATCTCTCAAAAGTTGCTGGTGCATTGCATTGAACTGCCAAAGTCCCTTTCCAGTCGAGAAGGCCATTTTCTCTTTATCTTGGTCCTTGATTTCCACTTGCCAGTACCCACTTTTCAAATCCAACGTGGAAAACCATTTCATCCCGTTCAAAGTGTTCAACGTGTCGTCGATTCGAGGTAGTGGATAAGAATCCTTCTTGGTCACATCGTTCAGTCGGCGGTAGTCAACGCAAAATCTCATGGTCCCGTCCTTCTTCTTAACCAGAACTACCGGAACACCAAGGACTTGTTGATGGCTCAATAACTGTTCTTCCTCATATCTTCAATCATGTCTTCCACTTCCTGTTCGCGAGCTACTGGGACTCGCCGAGGACGTTGTCGGACAGGCATGATTCCGCCAGTGTTGATCTCATGTTGCACAACTCCAGTTCTCCCAATATCACCGTCGTGCGCAGAGAAAACATTGCTATAACGCAGCAATAAATTGCGTGCCTTCAGTATTTCTTCCTTGTTGTGATAATTTTGGCACCCATCTAATAATCCGGTAATGTCTACTCCTGTACTTGCAGATTTTTCACTTCCATTCGATCCCTGGCAACTTCTTATCCAAGAAATTTCTTTGTTAGACCCAATAAGGGTTCCTTTACTAAGGGCGTATTTAGTGTCCCCTAAGTTTAGGACTCTTACAAACGCTGCAGATGATGTTGTCACAACCGTGCAAGCTGTTATCCACGATTGACTACCCTCAATTTTGACAAATAATACGCAGCGATGAGATCCCCGTCCCGTATAGTGCGGTAATTTCACAGGAACAAGGGCTTGCGATCTTGGTTGGAGAATGGTCCTTCTAGCACAGTAGACTTGTCCACTCACTCCACCTTCCATGGGGACTTCATCCTCACTGTTCGCACTCCAAATAAGGAATGAATCGTCGCACGCGCGCCTCACCTTTTTATACACCCAATAGCCGAACGTTCCAGATTGCCTTCTCGAATGACCGATGGGCCTTGACCCGCCGGGGACGTTCGATAATGGAAGGTTTTTGCCATTGCGGCCCAGCATTACAATAGCGACGGCCTTGGCCTTGAACTCGATTGAACTCGTTAACAATAGGCATGTCCTTGAGCCGGCGCGTCGATTCTAATCTACCTACCTACCTACCTAACCATACCTACTCGTAACAGTATTCAAAGGATTAAACTTCGAAATAGTAATGACTTAAAATTTGTGCACTGATATAAAAAACACCCTGCAAATGTTATTAAGACCTGAAGTATTACAACTGCAATAACAGGTCTGCTACCTATCTTCTATGGTTAAATACTTAACAGGGCATCTTGTATTTGTGTAAGTAACTTGAATTAACTTATTAACAAATCGAAGATTTTAAACTATCAATAAATGAATATTAAAAGTGCGATTTTTAAAAGTGGAAATTTACTAACGCAAACATGTTACGAGTAGGTATGGTTAGGTAGGTTGTGGTACTTGTGGTAGATTAGAATCGAGGCGCCGAGTCAAAGACGTCCCTATCGTTAACGGGTTCAATCGAGTTCAAGGCCAAGGTCGTCGCTATTGTAATACAAGGCCGCAATGAGTAGAACCCGGTGTGACAGGGGTGCTGCACACGTCTAGGCTTACGTCGACACGCAGGTGCTGCACACGCAACCGGTGTGACTCGGCCTTCGGAGTCCGTGCAGTGGATTGAGAAGGGTGAATTGCCGCCGAAGAAGAATAAAGTGCAAAGATCGGCCTCTAAGCTAATGGCTACGCTGTTTTAGGACGCGGATGGAATTACGGCTCCACAAGAAATGCAACTTACTATTCTGAGCTATTGAGACAAGTGCGTCAAGCGATACTTGAAAAAAGAAGAGGAAAAATCAGTAAAGGCGTTTTGTTTTTGCAAGACAACGCCGCCGTTCATACCGCGCGTGTTGCAAGACTAGCTCTGAAGGAAAACGGCATCGAAGAAATTAACCACCCTCCTTATAGTCCAGATTTAGCCCCTAGCGACTATTTCTCTGTTCAGTAATTTAAAGAAAGACCTAAGAGGAAAGCGATTTTGAATTGATGAAGAAATGAAGGCGGCAGTAGAAGAGCATTTTCAAGGCTAAAGCAAAGAATATTATAATAAACTAGCGGCCCGCCAGCGGCTTCGCCCCGCTGCAATTTTTTTACTTTCCCGGTGGATTTTTCAATTATTTTCGCACCTTTTAAAACTTCCCTGGACTATGGCAAACATTTTAAAACAAAAAAACAGCCAAATTGGCCCAGCCGTTCTCGAGTTTTAGCGAGACAAACGAACAGCAATTGATTGTTATATATATAGATAAGATAAGATATAAGATGTAAGAAATGCATCGAATTAAAGGGGGATTATTAGGGGGCTTCAAATTTTTTGCCGCCCCTCGTAGCATAACATGACACAGTTTAATAACCTTCGTGTAGTCAACTGAACGGAAAAAGGTGGCCACTTTATTCCGTTGAGTTGCTCACTCACAGTTCAATTGTTATTAAGTTATGTCATATTCTTTATAAATTGTGTGTTGATTTGAACAAAATTAAAGCGCTGATACTACTTTAGTTTATTAGAAAACAATAAAAGTAGTGAGGGCGCCACTGAACGCTCGGCGCCCTCTTAAGCGTATGGAGAGAAATTAAATGATATAACATATTTAATAAATTAGAGGATATGTGGGATATTACGTACCTTCACGACATTTTGACCATGTCATCCTCGTAGAAATAAACTCTTTGAAGCTATTAGAATTGACGGTCTACAATAACCTCCTGGCGCCTAGAGTCCTTTATAAAGTGTTAAACACTTTCATACATGCTTGAAAAAAAATACCTTCTGCTAGAGTTTTTTTACAGCGCTGGTAGTTTGAAAGTTAACAATTCAACCCTCAAACTACTTGTATAAGCGTTCATCTTATCACTTTCATTCCTCTGTAAACCATTTAAAATTGTTAATATATTGCTTTTGTGTAGGGATTGTCAGATATCTTCGTGAAGAGAAAAATAAACAAGTCAGATATGGTGCAGTGGCAATGGGTGGTCTAACAGGCTTTATCTCTGGATTGCGAGGAGGCATCATTCGGGTGAGAAATATTGCTTTAAGTATTCTTATCTCGTATTGTATACTTAAATAAAATTAAGTAAGAACGGATTTTTAAAGTTATGTTAAGTGATGTATACAAATCGGTAGTAAAACAAAAAATTGGAATAAGAATTTTATGAGCCAATGTGGACTCCAAATAACTACATGGCATAAAAAAACTATTAACAATGTTTAATTACTATTATGGACTTGTAACATATAGGAAAGCCTATTTTGTCCCCTTTTGCAAAGCATTTAACTATTATTACGTTTGCTTTAAGGTTGGATGAGCAATTTATAAAGCTGGTCTAAATTTCAAATCGATAGATCATCTATCTATTGATTCTGAATTTAAATCCGAAATAAGCAGACATAAAATCAAAAGTGACATATATTCTTTAGTATATGAGGACGTATCAAAACAATAACTAACTTGCATGACAACTTTTGTCAAGCACTAATAATATCGGCTGTCATCACTATTTTTTCCACCTGCTGCGGCTTCGGTAAATGGCATAATCATGAAAATTAATTAAAAATATTACCAAAATAAGCAACCCCTACATACCAAATAATGTTATTATAATTATAATAAATTAATAAACAATTTTGAACAATGGTCTTTTAGACAAATATCTCACAAGCATCCAGGATATTGCTAAAAATTATCCAGAATAGACTTAGAACAAAGATGGAAGAACAAATAGGACCAGATCATTATGGATTTATGAGGAATAAAGGCACTCTGGAGGCTATTCTAGCGTTAAGAATGATTGTTGACTGATGGACTTAGGGTTAGAAACAAATGTTGCGTTCATCGATTTAGAGAAAGCCTTCGATAAATTCATAGACCACTTAACCTATAGACCTCGCATAGTGATGATTTTACGAAGGAACAACACTGCCAAAGTCGCGGGGTGCGGGGGACGCTAACGCGCTGTGATTGGTCCGTTCCTGGCCACCGAGCGGCCACCGAGCCTACTAGTGATGAGACACGTTCGGGTTTTTGGTATTACTCAACTTACTGACGATAAAATTAAGGGTATAATGAAATTAAATAACTTTGAATAACAATTTACAAAAATTACTTCTCATCTAGTTAGTTCAAAATCGAAATCTTGGGATTCCTGTCCGCAAGAACGAATCCGTTAAAAGGATGAGAAAAAATAGCCACCATCTTGAACTTTTTAGTTAATTTCAATTTAAATTTAAATTTATTGTGAAGAATTTAGGTACAGTACATAGGTGTTCAATAATTGCACTATTATTATGAAGTTTCACTAAGCCCTTACCTTTTCAGGCGTTCACAATTTTTGCTTACATAGTATAATCGAAAGAAAAAGAGAAATTACAATTGTTAATAATGAGATTAAATGTCACAATAAAATTACATAATTAATTATGGTTATAATTCAAAAGGTCATTAATAGAATAAAAACATTTCTCGTTTAGCCATTCTTTGGTCTTTTTCTTGAATATACTTAATTTGTATTCTTTATAATCGTCAGGTAACTTATTATAAATTTTTATACACATAATGTAGGAGTTTTTGGATTTTAGGGCCAATCTAACTAAAGGTTTATACAATTTTTGTTTATACTGACTCCGGACTCTGTTTGTACTCCAACCTTGCTTCTTAGTAAAGAGAGCCTTATTTTTGTGTACAAAAACGCAAACTTCCAAAATATACAAACCCACCACAGTGAGAATGCCATGTTGAATGAAATATGGGCGACATGATTCGATTATAGTTAGGTTGAATATTGCTCTGATGCAACGTTTCTGAACCAAAAATACTCTCTCTATATCTACCCAGTTACCCCAAAGAACTATACCATAACGCAATAAGGAATTGACATAACCGTGATATGCAATTAAGGCCGCCGGTACGGATACTGACTGCCTTGTTTTTCTAAGTGCATATACGAAACTGTTGACCTTAGAACAGATATGGTCTAAATGACTCTTCCAGTTGCAGTTCCGGTCAATTAATACACCCAGAAACTTGGTTTGCACCACTTCTTCGACAGGTTCGTTATCAAACCTTATATTTAACAACTTAGGTTGACTTTTATGTGTGTGGCACTGGATATACTTAGTTTTGTCAATATTTACTTTTAAATTGTCCGCTTTTAACCATGTTATAGATTGTGCAAGTACATCATTTATATCTCTGTCGTAGGTCGCCAAGTTATAACCTTTTATAATAATTGATGTATCATCGGCAAATTAGGGTAGATGGCGCTGTTGCCATGTAAACATTGAGCTTACGTGATTAAAATAATTAAAAATAGTAAAAGTGACTTAAACAGTAAAAACTAACTACTACTAAGTGTATACCAGTTCAATACATCACAAGAAGTGTTATCTCAGAAAACTAAGTGCATTTAAACAGTTTTAGCATCAATATTTATATCACAGTGATAAATAACGGCGTTTTACTACATCTGTTTCAAAACATTATTTATGACATTAAAATACGTAACTTTATGTACAAATGACTAGCATTGTGTGTGACTAGTGTTAAATACGGACGAAGATTTTTATTTTACAATAACTTGAAGAGTCTGTTTAAATATTCAAAAGGTGACGCGGGCGTAGTGTAAACAAACAGTGTGGACCAATCAGAGCGCGAATTACGTATTACGACATAAGGAGAACCGCCAACTCAGCGCGCACATTCCAGTGACCGACTACACGAGGCGCAACCTCAGCAAAATACGAAATTACCTATTAATAACAACTTCAATGTAGATTCACTTTTCGTTCACACTTCGAGCAATTGTCATTTTGCTTAGGATTAATTTCTGTAACATTTGTTTTAATTAAAATAGTAATAAAAGTTTTTGGTTTTTTTTCGAACCTCCGATAGCAGCTAACGTAAGTGGCGCAGTCGGTAGGATACTCGCGGGTCGTTTTCGTGAACAAATTCGGGACCTCAAAAATCGAGACCGCGCGTTCACGAGCCACCCGGGTTGGCTTTTAAGCACCGCTGCCGAGTATCCAGAATCTACGAGCTGCACACCGGAGGTCAATCCAGCAATCGATTCTCGAGGAAGACCAGAGATGAAGCATTTGTAAGTACACCTGAATTGTTCTCGTGCTGCTTGCTTCCTTAGTCCGTAAATCCTTATTATCCATAATTTTTTATCCCAAGAAAACGGGATCCCGGGAACCTACATCGAGTCAGGTTCGACGGGATAGATTAGATTTACTTAGAAATATAGATAGTTCAGATTTAGATAGTTAAGATAATTTGGGAAATAAGAGTTTAGTTAATACCGATAAAACAATGAGTATGAACCCGGATGACATTTATAAAGCTCTACGCTTAGTCCCGGATTTTGACGGCAATCCTAACATCCTTACACGATTCATTAAAATATGTGATCAAATAGTTACGGCCTATTTCAGCGAGGAAGCCGGGTTATCCAATCTGTGTCTTATTAATGGAATATTAAATAAAATAACTGGTACAGCTGCAAGCACTATTAATAGTAATGGCATCCCCGATAGTTGGGTAGGTATTAGGGCAGCCCTCATTAATAACTTCTCCGACCAACGTGACGAGACGGCATTATATAACGATATTTCCATAGCTAGTCAAGGTAATAGAACACCTCAGGAATTTTATGACCACTGCCAGACACTTTTAAGCACAATAATGACTTATGTATCTCTACATGAGAATATTAGCTCTACTATAGAGGCCAAACGGGTTCTTTATAAGAAAGTGGCTATGCAAGCCTTTGTACGCGGCCTGAAGGAACCGCTAGGTTCACGTGTTAGGTGTATGCGTCCGGATTCAATAGAAAAAGCCCTTGAGTTCGTGCAAGAGGAGCTCAACGTCATGTATGTACAACAGAGAGGAGACATGGCTAAATTCTACCAACCAAACAAGGTAACCACGTCCTCACCAAATGTAGGATTTGCACCGTCTCGACCCTTCCATTTACCCCAAGCACCAAATTGGCCTACACCTTTTGGTCAACGACCAGTGCAGCAACCCCCGCAACCATATAAGTTCAACCCTATGCAAATGCAGCCCCAAGATCGCAAGCCAACTAGAACGCAACAGATGTTTGGCGCCCGTCCGCCTAATTACAACCCCCAGAGTAATGTTTTCAGGTTACCCCCTAGAAACAATCCCCAATTTAATTCTACTCCCAAACCTATGAGTGGAGTTCAGACTTACACCCCAAGGGTATTACCTCAGTCGAATCAACCCTAATTTAGGCCACGCGAAGTAAACATGAACGAATGTTCACCCTACGACGGCGATTCATATTACGAAAATTATTATATGCAACCGGAATGTCAATACGACGCTACAATGACATATGATAACTATAATGTTTATGATCCCGCTGCCGGATTAGATGTAGAACCAAGCTATGATTATCAGCCGAGAGACGACGCGATACCTAGCACTAGCGAACAGCCAAATTTTCAATCGGACCAGGAGTTACGCAAGCCAATATAGAAATAAACCTACAGTCTCAACGGCAATTGCCTTGTATTCAAATTAGCAACCCGCCACTAAAATTTTTGATAGACACTGGGGCAAATCAATCTTTTATTAGCCCCGAAGCCGTCCAACGCTACTTCCCAAGTTTTCCCCTTAATTATGACCCCTTCGAGGTCACTAATGTTCACGCCGTAAGCAGAAATGATTACTCGTTAACACTACCTAGTTTCCCAGAATTCAAGGACACGGGTGATATGAAATTATTCATATACCGATTCCATGATTATTTTGACGGCCTCATAGGACTAGATTTACTAACCGAATGGGAAGCCAAGATTGATTTGAAAAGTAACACTCTAATTACGCGAACCACGAGCAACCCGATACGAATGTATCATTCAGGTACATCTAACAATTACTTCGAGGAAGTGATTCCCGCCGGTACGTCAAAAATAATTAAAGTTCCGATTAACACCGTCGACGGTGAAGTTTTACTAAGAGAGCAGAAAATTAGTAGCTGTATGATTCATTCTTGTTTTACAACAGTTAAAAATAATCGTGGATACATAGAAGTTGAAAAGCAATCCCCGAATGACGTAATCTTTTCAATCGACCAGCCCGTTCAAGCTGACCTCTATAATATCGAGTGCATGCGCACCGACCTATGCCATAGTACACGCGCACAGGACGTAACATCGCGGTTGCGTACCGATCACTTAAATGAAGAAGAGATAACTAACTTAAAATTACTTTGCTCTCGCTATGCCGACGTATTCTATATCGAAGGGGAGGCACTTACTTTCACTAATAAAATAAACCACAGAATTAGGACTACTGACGAAGTACCGGTTTATACAAAAAGTTATCGGTATCCTTTTGTACATAGGCAGGAGGTTAGGGATCAAATAACCAAAATGCTCGATCAGGGAATAATTCAACCTTCAGATTCCGCTTGGAGCTCGCCTATTTGGATTGTACCAAAGAAGGTGGATGCCTCGGCGAAGCAAAAAAGTTAAATGACAAGACTATAGATGATAAGTATCCAATTCCCAATATCACGGATGTGCTAGATAAGCTAGGAAAGTGTCACTACTTTACCACCCTGGACTTAGCAAGCGGATTTTTCCAAGTTGAGATGGACCCCCAGGACATCTCCAAAACAGCCTTCAATGTGGAACACGGACATTTTGAATTCTTAAGGATGCCAATGGGCCTTAAAAATTCTCCCAGCACCTTTCAAAGGGTCATGGATAATGTTTTGAGAGGTCTTCAGAATGAAATTTGTCTCATTTATCTCGACGATATTATTGTCTTTAGCACGTCCCTTCAGGAACACATAACCAACCTTGAAAAGGTTTTTTAGAGATTAAGGGAATCAAACTTCAAGATCCAGATGGATAAATCCGAATTTTTGAAACTTGAAACCGCTTATCTCGGGCACATAATTAGTCAAAATGGAATTAAACCAAACCCTGAAAAAATTTCTGCCATACATAAGTATCCAGTACCTAAAACTCCAAAAGAGATAAAGCAGTTTCTCGGTCTTCTCGGTTATTACCGAAAATTCATTCCTGATTCCGCTCATATTACTAAACCCCTTACAATGTGCCTGAAAAAAGGAAACAGGATTACTCTCAACTCCAATTATATTAACTGCTTTGAAAAATGCAAAAACCTACTTATTAATGATCCAGTGTTGCAATATCCCGATTTTACCAGAGAATTTATTCTGACAACAGACGCTTCAAACGTCGCCTTGGGCGCCGTACTATCCCAAGGTCCCGTAGGGTCCGACAGACCAGTATGCTATGCGTCGCGTACTCTTAATGAGAGTGAACTTAATTATAGCACGATTGAGAAGGAGTTACTCGCTATAGTCTGGGCTACCAAATATTTTCGACCCTATCTCTTTGGTCGAAAATTTAAAATTTTAACCGACCATAAACCCTTACAGTGGATTATGAATATAAAGGAACCCAATTCACGACTCACCCGGTGGAGATTGAGACTTAGCGAATATGATTACACCGTCATATATAAAAAAGGGAAATCCAACACCAACGCCGACGCTTTGTCCAGAGTGGAGATCCACAATGAAGAAATCGAATCCTTAGTAATAGACGAACTCTATTCTATATTACCTAACCCTACCGAGATACCCGAGACCTTGGATAATTCTTCCACAGAAACGGTGCATACCAGCGAGGAGAACCCTATATTAGAAGTGCCCCTTACTGATGAACCACTCAACAAATTCCACAAACAGATTATATTCACCCTTGTAGATCACCCAAAAAAGAAACCAACCGTAACTAAGCCATTCGACACCCACACTCGTATATCAATCCAAATATCCCATACAAACGTAGAAACCGAGGTAATAAACGCCATTAAGGAGTATGTTAATCCCAAGGTTAAAACCGCTTTACTTATCCAACCCCCACTCGCAATGTACAAAATCATCCCCATAATTCAGAGCAACTTTAAGAGTTCATCCATGAATCTCACACTTTCAAAAACAGAATTGGACAATGTTAAGGATTACCTTAGACAGCAGGAGATTATTAATAACTATCACGATGGCAAAACCAACCATCGTGGCATTACGGAATGCTACTTAGCACTTTCCCGGAAATTTTATTGGCCTAAGATGAAAGACCAGATTACCAAATTCATTAACGAATGTACCACTTGCGGACAGGCTAAATATGATAGGAACCCAGTCAGGCCTAGATTTAGCATCGTACCCCCCGCTACCAAACCATTCGAAACAGTCCACATGGATCTGTTTACCGTTCATAACGAAAAGTATGTAACCTTCATGGATGTATTCACAAAATATGGCCAAGTTTATCACTTACGTGATGGTACCGCAATTAGTATACTTCAAGCCCTTCTACAGTATTGCACGCACCACGGAGTCCCCATCACAATCGTCACAGACAACGGAACAGAATTCACTAACCAGCTTTTTACAGAATTTACTAGACTCCATAAAATAAACCATCATAGAATCCTAGCACATTCCCCTAACGACAACGGCATTATAGAACGTTATCATTCCACCATCCTCGAGCATCTCCGCATACTAAAATTAAAGCAAAAAGATGAACCTATCGTCAATCTTATGCCTTATGCTATTATAGGTTATAACAGCTCCATACACAGCTTCACAAAATGTAGACCGTTTGACCTAGTGACAGGACACTTTGACCCCAGAAACCCCCTCGACGTAGACATAACCGAACGACTTTTGCAACAATACGTCCAAAACCACAGAGAACAAATGAAACAAATATACGAAATAATAAATGAGACAGCCCTCGCCAATCGAACCTCCTTAATAGAAAATAGGAATAAATCCCGCGAGTCCGAGGTAGAATACACCCCGCAGCAACAAGTATATATAAAAAATCCCTTAGCTATTCGGCAGAAAACCGCCCCACGCTATACTCAAGATACTGTTCTAGCAGATCTCCCTATGCACATATATACCTCAAAGAAGCGAGGACCGGTGGCAAAATCACGCCTAAAACGTGTCCCTAAAGGAGATCCTTTGTTGCAGGATTCCTTTGCTGTGGATGATTCCCCTAATGCAGGCCTCGGAGATAAAACTTGAGAGCCTAAATGACGGACCTGGACTTCTACCCTATAAACTTGGACTCATGCGACTCACGACTCATTACCACACTTACCTGCAATATATAGAACTTGACGAAATAAAAGACAAAATTAGCCTAACTTTTGAACAACTGCAGACCTGTAAGACTAGGTTAGTTAATGACACGTACCTTCTATATGAAAATCAAATAAACTATTTAATAAATAAATTAGAGAAAGTAACAAGCCAACTGGAAATCCTGGAGCCAACACGAGCTAAAAGAGGTCTTGTGGATAGGCTCGGGACAGTTATAAAAAGCATTAGCGGTAACCTAGACCAATCGGATGCCATTAACTATAACAACCTTATAAAAAATCTACAGCTCAACCAGAATAAAATAGTTTCGGAGTTAAATAATCACGTGAGCCTAAGCAAAGATTGGGTAAACCGCCAAGGCAGCATACTAGAGACCTTGGTGGAAAACCAAAAGAAAATAAATTCCACCATTATAGAAATATTAAATAACGATGCTTATAGGGAGAATAGTTTAATTAAATATGCAAAATTTGCCCAACTTTTAATTATTTTAAACGAAAACGTGGAGGATCTGAGTCAAAAGCTTCTAAGGATAGAAAATAGTTTAGCGTTTATTCGTAGTTCTAGTACTCATCATTCCATGATAGAAATTAGCGTCTTAAGAAATATGTTAGATAAATTAAAAATACTTTACGGCAACGATAGAATCTTAGACTTAGGATTACGAGAATATTATGACATCATCCGCCCGGGATCCTATTACACAGACAGAGAGATAGTAATAACATTTCAATTCCCTATATTAACGTCAGAAACTTACGATTTCTTCAAATTATCTATTGTACCCAATAAAAATAAAGAAGCCCTTATCCCGCCATATCCCTTCCTAGCAACGCATGAGAATACATTCGTGTACATGGAGGCAGAATGCCCGAAGTTCAACCGTCATTACGTCTGCAAGAAAGAAACAAGCCTTCAGCTTCGTCCTTCGTCAGACTGCATACATCGGCTTATTAGAAACGAAGACCCACATGCATCCTGCCAACCTACCGCAGTATCCCTGTCAAGGCCAGCCATGGAGAAACTTGATGACCAACACTACGTCATCTCACTCCCTCAACCAACGAAAATACAATTATCCTGCGACAGAGAAGAGTACACTACGCTACAAGGAAGTTACCTGGCTACCATTCCACTCAATTGCTACTTACGAACAACGGAGTTTACTATTACCAACGAAAAAGATGAAATACGAGGTCATCCCCTAAAACTAGCTGACATCCCTCATGACGTCGAAAAGCAAGCTGTACCCTCTGCTCAAATCAGTCTGAAATCTATAAACCTCGAAGGACTACACGACGCCAGGCGCAACCTCATAGTCGAACCTTCTGTCAAGTTAGACGCAAGCCAGGGAAACACGCTTTATCATACGACAATACCGATGTACGTGACGTTGTTAATAAGTGCAGGTGCACTCACAGCAGCAATGTTAAGAAAATTCTACTCCCGCAAATCTACTGAAGACATTCCAGAACCAGAGCCAGGCGGCAGCACCTCAGAAACAAAGCCTCAGGAGACATCGCAATCCAGGATAGATTCGCGGCAATTTTTTCATTAAACATGGGAAAATAATTGCCTGTCTACGGGTGGACGAATTACGTATTAATACGAAATTACCTATTAATAACAACTTCAATGTAGATTCACTTTTCGTTCACACTTCGAGCAATTGTCATCTCGCTTAGGATTAATTTCTGTAACATTTGTTTTAATTAAAATAGTAATAAAAGTTTTTGGTTTTTTTTCGAACCTCCGATAGCAGCTAACGTAAGTCGCGCTGACCAACGACTTGTAGAGCGATTTATTTGAAAACAACGCCATCTCGGGTTGCATCTTGAAACTTCTTATTTATACTAGATTTTATCGGTCCGATTGTCATTTTAACATCGAGGTTTACTGGTAATTGTTACTGCAAACTGACTGAAGATGGCACCACCGACTTCAAAAAGCCTGGTCTGTGCGGGATGTTTACATAAAATCGAAACTCGTCAATTTTTGACTTGCAGTCAGTGCTTGAAGCACTACGACCTCTTGTGCGCAAATGTTGCTGAAAAGCGATTCTTTAACATAATGTCAGCCGAGAGCAAGAAAATGTGGAAATGCCAAGAGTGTCGTAATAAAACCCCGAAATACAACAACACAAATACACCTGTTAAGCAAGATGTGGTTGGGGTCATGGATACGGATGACTCAAATGTCACCATACTTACCCGTTCTAATACGGAGATACAATCATTCAATCCCTCACAAATTTCTGCTGATTCCACTCCAACCTGCTATGCGGAGGTGGCGCCCCCTGAACTCGTAACAGAGTTTCGCTTGCTTCGCGAGGAGATGAGAGCAATACGGACTGAAATGTACGAGTTTAGAAGCGCCGTCTCAAATATAACCACAGCATTAAACATGTGCAATACGCGTGTTGATGAGCTTAATGCTAGGGTGGATGCGGTGGAGCGTGCGCAGCGAGATGGCAGTACTGAAACTATTACCCAGCTGGAACAAACTATCGCCGATCTCAAATTGGACCTTAATGACCGCGAACAGGAAAATTTGAGAACTGATTTGGAAGTTGCAGGTATCCCGGAGGAGAAAAATGAGCGAACTCTGCATATTATTTTTAATTTATCAGCAAAATTAGGCGTGCCTTTAGAAGAACGGGATATTGTAAGTGCGGAGCGGGCGGGCCCGGCGCGGCGTGACAACCTCCAGGACGGCGTCGAACCGCGCCCCTGGCCGCTCGTGGTGCGCTTGGCTCGGCGCTCGCTGCGCGACCAGCTGCTGGCGGCGGCGCGGGTGCGGCGCGGTGCTACAACGGCGGACATGGGTTTGACTTCTGCGGTTAAGCCTTTTTACGTAAAAAAAGGCATACGCGGTATAACCGTCAGCTTTTCTATAAAGCGCGGTCTGACGCTACCCGGGCGCAGTGGAAGTACGTCTGGACACGGGACGGACACGTCTACGTGCGCAAAGAGCATGGGGCGGTTCGGCATCGCTTGCGCACGGAATCAGATCTCGGAAAAGTTTTTGGTTATTGATAGTGTTAGCCCATTTTATATTTTCTTTGTTATTTACAAGTCGAGCGTTATATTTATGTATGTGCAGTTGTGTCAGTTGTGTGTTTTGTTTGTGCCATAATTTTTTAGTGTGTAATTTTTATTATAATTATTGTTTCGAATGTTTATGTGGTTTTATGTGTATAAACGTCATGTTTTTTATTTTGGTTCTCTATTTGAATATATTTAAACCGATGTTTGGCTGCGTTCATACTTTATGGGACCATGTTTTACGTTGTATAAATTGTATATTTATTATGTTTTTCAGTAATGTTTTTGTTAATTCTGCCACTGTTTGCATTACAACTTTGTTATTGTTTTTTGAATGTCATGATGGTTCTTAGTAAATATTTTAAGGTTGGTCTATATAACCCAGGATCTCTCGGAAAGAATCATGATGATTTAATGGTGGCAGTATTGCAACATTCTCTTGACGTGTTAGCTGTTAATGAAACATGGTTACGTCCAAACGAAGAAGGAAAATCTCCGTGCATACCGGGATACACCCTGCGCAGCGCCCCGCGCCCCGCGTCCGTGCGCGGTGGTCGCGGCGGCGGAGTTGCGTTTTACCTTAGGAAAGGAATATATGCAAGAGCCTGTGACTGCAGTTTGGCGAGGAAAAAAAAGTGAACACAAAAATGTTATGTACAATTTATAAATAAATAAATAAAATAAATAAAATACCATCCCGTTTGCGCCCAAGTGGAGCAAATGTGGCTCAGACTTAATGTAAATGGCATTAAAATTGTAATAGGTACAGCGTATCGTCCTCCCTGGCTCAACATTGATATTTTTCTTAATGCACTTGTAGACTCTATTAACGCTCTGGCTTATTATGATAATATAATCTTACTTGGTGATTTTAATATTAATCTTCTAGACACTACAGCTGCTAACGCTGTAAAATTATTACATACTATAGGATTATTTAATCTAAAGCAAGTAGTTGATTCGTCTACCCACTTTACTGAGCACAGTGAAACACTGATTGACCTTATATTCACTGATGCTAAAGTCCGCAGTGTAGCTATCGAAGTTATAGGGAGCAAACTGTCAAACCACGCCCTCGTTACGAGTGAATTCAATTTTAAAAGATTTAAGTCTGTACCAAAGCGTGTGATATATCGTCCGTTAAAAGATATTTGTTTGGATTACTTACATAATGACCTTAGAGCTATTCCATGGCATTTTATTTTGAACTTTGAAAATATTAATGAGAAGTTAATCTGTTTAACAAGTTTTATCGTAAACCTTTTTGATGTACATGCACCCACCAAATCGATTTTGATAAAACATAATTCATATCCATGGATCACAGAAAATGTCAAGCTGATGATGAGATTAAGAAATGAAGCTCATACGAGATATCTGAAAACCAAACTTGAGACACATAAGATATATTATAAAGATTTTAAAAATTTAGTAAATACTTCCCTTGATCTTGAATAAGCGGCCTATTTCAGGCAGCACATTAACAGACATATAAAGGATCCTGCGTTATTGTGGAAAAACCTCAAGCTTAATATACTTCCTCCAAAGCCTGAGTCCGACCTTCCGTCTCATCTTACCTCGGCTGATGAGGTTAATAGACATTTCCTCGATTTACCCCACCCTTATGATAATATACCAATGTTAACATATTTTAGGTCCCACAGAGCCGGGAGTCCTATTTTTACTCTTAAAACCGTTTCTTCAGCAACTGTCTTGCATATTATTAATAGTCTTAAGTCTAATGCCCTGGGGGTTGATATGATATCATTAGATATGTTATTGTTGACGCTACCATATACCTTAGATACTGTCACATCAATAGTCAATACCTCCATACTTACAGCAATTTTCCCTGATTCATGGAAAACAGCTATTGTACGACCTCTTCCTAAAATCACACATCCGCTTACTTTCAAGGACCTCCGTCCTATTAGTATACTGCCCTGTATGTCTAAAGTTCTGGAGAGGGTCGTATGTCAACAGCTCACAGATTTTTTGGAGTCAAACAGCATTCTTCCTCAAGCCCAGTCCGGCTTTAGAAAGAAACACAGCACGTCAACTGCTTTGATTGATGTCACAAATGGTGTTCTGCAGGCTCAAGATGATGGCATGGGAACTATCCTTGTACTTCTTGATTTTTCCCGTGCTTTCGATACCATTAACATCTCGGTTCTCTTAGCTAAATTGGTCTATTATGGGTTTGACGATCATGCAGTAGAATGGTTTACCAGCTATTTGAGCAATCGCTATCAATATCTAAGAAT
Organism: Acleris holmiana; assembly: GCA_949316455.1. Lineage (NCBI taxonomy): Eukaryota > Metazoa > Arthropoda > Insecta > Lepidoptera > Tortricidae > Acleris > Acleris holmiana. Next base: position 42,365,900 of record OX438762.1, on the reverse strand, counting down.
AAATAAGAGCGATGGTTCTGTGTCATCGTCTTCTCTTGCCCAGGTTAGCTGTGGAGTTCCGCAGGGTTCTATTTTGGGGCCTTTGTTGTTTGTATTGTACATTGCTGATATAATTGGCCGCATAAAGCACTGCAGATATCACCTGTACGCTGATGACTTACAGTTATATATATCATGTAAACCAAATGATATCAATGTTACAGTACAAAAGATCAATGAGGACCTGGAGAGAATTTGCCAGTGGTCAAAAAGTAACTCCCTCATACTAAATCCAAACAAATCCAAGTTTTTAATACTAGGCTCAAGGCAGCAAATCTCTAAAATAGTGTCGAAGAAACCGAATGTAAAGATACTCGGAGAGGACTTAGCTTATGTTAGTGAAGCGCGCAATTTGGGGCTCATAATGGACTCAGAGTTAAGGTTTGAATCCCATATAGCGGAAGTTGCAAGTAATTGTTTTTACCGTTTAAAAACCTTATATAAAATGCGTGACTATTTAAGCACGGATTTACGTCTGAAATTGGTTGAATCCCTTATTTTATCAAAATTTAACTATGCAGATACGGTGTATGGTCCTCGAATACTAAGTAAAACTAAAGTTTTGATACAGCGAGTACAAAATGCCTGTTTAAGATTTTGCTACCAAATACCACCTAGAAGTCACACCTCACCATATTTATCTCGAGGGAAACTATTAAATATGTCTTCACGCCGATACATACACTTTGCAACCCTGCTTTTTGGTGTAGTCAAATTTGAAAAACCGCTTTACCTCTACAAAACATTAACCTGGTCATTACGAACTCGCCTTGGCCTGCTGTGTGTCCAGTCTCATAGAACTGCAGCATTTCAGGGAAGCTTTAAGTACGCCGCAGCAAAAATATGGAATGACATTCCACCTCCTATTCGTAATGCCACTTCTACTTATGTATTCCGTAAAAAAATAAAAGAAATTACCCTAGTACGACAAATAGACGGCATTAACTTCCACAATTTTTGATATTTTTTTGTATTATTTATGTTTTTCTTTTCTCTTGTTGTTTTGTATAAGTTCACGGGCAAAGTTGACAAGAAAAAATATATTAAAAAAAATGACTAATTTTTTTATACAAGAGCACACTGTACACACTTTAAGCTGTTATTATTATAATATTTTTTTTGCTGTTTTTAATTATTGTTTTCGTTATTTTTTGTTCTGAGTCTTCTACCTCCATCTCAGGCCCCAGCTGAAAATCAGCGCTGAGGCCCTGCCCAGCTACAAGCTGAGCTGGTGAGCCTTTTCGGCTTTAGTACCTAATATTTGTTTCTTTGTTGTTGTTTTATAATTGTTTACCTAGTGCATAGTATAGTTTTCTGTAATTAATTATTTAATTGTAATTGTATTTTAGCCGAATAAATGTTTCTTTCTTTCTTTCTTTCTTTCTTTCAAATAAGATGCATTCCTGGGTGAGATTATTAGGCATGTCATTGATATACATCAACAATAATAGAGGACCCAAGATGCTACCTTGGGGTACACCAAACTTATTCTTAGCATAAGACGATCTATATGTTTCTAGTACTTTGGACTCCGAGCAATAACTAACAGACTCTACACATTGCGATCGGTCATAGAGGTACGATCCAGTCAAGTGCGGGGCCTCTTATCCCATATCGTGACAACTTAGTGATAAGACGATTATGGCATACAAAATCAAATGCCCTGGTCATATCCATGAAGAGCACTGTTACCGGGATTTTATTATCAATACAGTCCAATTAGTTTTATTAGCTTAAACATTGCTAAGGAAGTACTATAGGACTTCCTAAAGCCATGCTGTTCTTCGTTTATTAAATTATTCTTTTCAAAGAATGCAATTAGCCTCTGGTACATGGCCTTTTCATAATTTTTTGTAAAAATGGGTATGAGAGTTACCGGACGGTAGTTATTCGTATTACTCTTTTCGCCTTTTTTATGTAATGGCTTTACTACCGATTGTTTGAGTAAATCTGGAAAAATGCCTTGTTGTAAGGATAGATTTAATGTATGTACAAGAGGGCGTGCAATGACTGAAATACATTTTTTAATTATATCCGTGCGCACACCATCATTACCAACGGCTTGTGAGTTATTTAGAGAAGTAACTATTTCAACAAGCTCATCCTCACTGACTGGATTCAAAAAAATACTTGATGAGTTGTTTTCGATTCTTATATCATTGTCGGGGTTTGCCCGCGAACTATTACTCACTATCTTAATAAAATAATCATTAAAATACTTTGCAATTTGCTGTGGATCATCAACAATGTTATTGTCTACTATTATTCTATTGATAGATTTTACTTCAATGTCTGATGTAGTAGGTATATTTTTTAATTACACTCCAAACGGCCTATTTACTGTCCGTCTTTCTAATATATTCTAGGTTCTCAGACCTTTTATGCAAGTTAATACAGTTCTTTAATGATCGAGAATATGTCTGATATAATGCTCCGTAATCTCGATTCTTACGACTCAAAAGGCAAAGCTGTCTTTTCTTTCTGCAGTAGTTACGGATTCCTTTGGTTAACATGCGCGATTTATACTTCTGATTAGAAAGCATTACCCTTATTTTCGGAAAACACAGATCATAAAATAGTATAAACAAATTATAAAGTCCATTGAATGTTACTGTCGCTTCAGTTTCACACAGAATATCGATAAAAGAAACGGAAGACAAGCATTCCAAGAATTTACGTTGATTATCATCACTGTAGTCTCTTCTGTATTCGTACCACCACTTCATCGGTGGAGGAAGGCGCTTCTTAATTGGGATGCAATAGAACTGAGCGGTGTGACCAGATAAACCCAGATCAATGATGTCCGCTTTTCCCCCCACAATATTAGTGGCGATGTGGTCGATACACGTTTGCGAATAAGCCGTCAGTCTAGTTGGCTCCTTAATAATCAGCTGTAGGCCGTAGCACTCTAGTATGCGCTCCAAGTCAGTTGATATGTTTGTCCTTTTCCTTGTATTTATGTTGAGATCACCGCAAAGTATGAACTTTTTCCTTCTATTTTGGCATATAACACGTAGTAAACTCTCCAGATTGTTAAAGAATATTGATGATACTGACATTGGTGTCCGGTTCGTATAGATGCAAATTATAATTATGTTGTATGGCATGACGTTGACTGCACAGCATTCAAAGACATGTGAATGCGAGAGAGTTTCAATTTCTGTAATTGTAGTGTAATCGGTATTGTTGCGGAGAAGTATTGCGACACCACCTCTATTCGAATGCTTTCGAGAATAACTAGCCGCTACTTGGAAGTTGTTCAACTTTAGGTTGCCTTCTGTACCTCTTATCATGTTTGTTTCAGTCAGGCATATAATGTCAACGTCAATCTGAGTATTCTTAAGGTCATTTATGGCAAAGCTGAGAAGTTCCTGTTTGTTCAGTGCCCCTGAAATATTTTGGTGCATTAGGTATAAAAAGTTTTCATACCGAGAAGCGACAATTTTTTTTTAATTCCTTATAAATTTTTATTTTGTCTAGTATTTCATCAGATGTCCTTCCAGTCAACATGCCAGGGTCTACATCCTTCTTAGTTTCTCTTGCGTTTCTATATTGCAGTAGTTTTCTTCGAGTCCAAGACGTGTATAAAGTACATGCGATCTGATGAAATATTTTTTTTGTCACATAGTTTACATACTTTTCTTTATTACCATAGTGCCATTGGTCAAGGTCGTCATCTAAAATATCACTATTCTGAAATTGATTTGATATTAATTTAAACATCTTGTTTAATGGACCTTCATTTAAGTGCATAGAATTCTGAATTTGCGATATCAAAATATTAGTGTTCTGAGAATGTAGTACAATATAAGTTTGCAAATATTTCATTGGGATTGCTGTCATTGCTTCCTACAAGTAATATCAAAAAATCATCCCTGTTAAGGAAGTGTTATATACTCATCGTCAAACGAAGAATATATTTTGAATGTGCTCCCGGGTACGAGTAGCACATTATATTGAAAAACTCGCCATACTCACGATTCAATGATGATCCAAGATTAATACCCTGTTGATCCGATAAGATGACTATTTTTCGTTTTCGTAACTCATGCTTTGTTCTATTATCAAAGTCTTCCAAAAATTGATTTCTATAGATTTTGTCAGACTTGTTTTCAAGTTTGTGGTAGTGTCCCTTTTCAGGTTTTTGTGACGAGATCGCTGTTTTTAATATATTTTCTCTTTCAGGTTGGGAGGGCTGCATGGCCTTCGTGACATTAGTTTCATTTGGTTCCAAGGTTGTCTCCACTCTAGGAGTTTCCAAAACGCATTGCGGAACCAAGTTTAGTTCCTCATCGGCCGTAGGGGAAAAATGCAGTTTAGTTTTCATTGCTATCTCATTCTTATTATTCTTTTTTTTCTTTGTCGTAGCGGATTTGCATACGTGTGTTAATTGCTTAATTTTCAGTTCACATTCAGCAATTCTCTTGTTTAAAGCGCTGTTTTCTGATTAGGTTTTCGATTTCATGCTCAGCTGAGAGCAATTTACCTTTAAGTTTAACAATTTTACTCGACATTTCGTCCAATTTGTAACTGTTATTTAAACGTAGCTCATTAAAACTTCCATTGAATTCTGGTTTTGGAGTCATCGTCAATGAAGAACAGTCGGATTCCTCATCATCTGAGAGTAATTCAAATGAATTTTCAGTATGTACATTTACTTGAATTTTTTTCTGGTATGTTATATTGTCTTCCGACTTATGTGGAGACGAAGAGCAAGGTTTGGAGTGTTGTCCAGGTTGCATTATATTATCCTCTGGTATAGGATTATCTTGTTGTTGCGCAATTAGTACAGGAGGAGAGATTTCAATGGCAGTGATTTTTTGGTTTATTGTCTTAACATGTGAAGCTGATGCAACTTCAAGCCCCTTTTTTTTCATAGCTGGTGACAGTGAATTAAATTTCTTGATTAATTTTTGATTGCAGACATTTGCTTTAGGTCCATTTCTCTCGATGTGTTTTATCCATTAAATTAAATAGCTTCTCCTTGTTTATACAAGGTAAGTCGTATGAGCGCTTACAGAATGAACATATGAGGAAATGTTTATTTAAGATTTTTTTGTTGCAAACTGCGCAGCTAGGTGCACTCGGTGATGCCATTATAATGAATTAACTCAAATCTTACAATAGAAAAATTAAATAAATTTCTACTTCCAAAAACTTGCTTGTGTCCGCTGCTACTGTGTCAGATATCCACTTCGTTCGCAAGTCAGCGACCATGCATTGCGCGCGTCCTTGTACACGCCGCGTTGACGATGACTCACCAACAGCGGGCTCGATGCTCATTAGCAATAAATAGCCGTTAAAATAATATTTTCAAAATGTTTTTTGTTATAACTTTAAAAGTACAGGCTCTTTTTTAAAGCTGTTTTTATCACTGTATTCACTGTTTCACTAGCTTCAAACTGATATAACACTCAACCATATTTGTTTATTTTTTTCACTTTTACCAAATTAAAAACACTGGGGGAAAGATTTATGCGACTGCTTTGCGCTAGCGGTATCGGACGATCAACCTTAATCGACAGATTACTTCCAAAATCGATATCTAGGGATCTGTGTGATCGCTGACAACGAATCCGTTGACAGAATGAGAAAAAGTAGCCGCCATCTGTAACTTTTTATTTATTCAACCGATTGCTTCGAAAATCGATATCTAGGGATCTGTGTGGTCTCTAACAACGAATCCGTTGACAGAATTAGAAAACGTAGCCGCCATCTTGATTTTTTTATTTATTCAACCGATTGTATCCAAAATCGATATTTGGAGATTTATGTTGTCTCCCACAATAAATCCGTTCGCATAATGATTAAAAGTAAACGCCATCTTGAACTTGATTTTGAATGTATGTAATTCGAAATCAATACACCTTAAATGTGGTTACAGAAATATCAGTAAGTCTTTAGAGTTGTTGGTATTACTGTAGCTCTGCCTACCCCACTCTGGGAATGAAGGCGTGATGTTATGTATGTATGTACACCTTAAAATGAAAGCACATATAACGAATTTTGAACTTATTTTAGAAGCGTTAGACCATTGCTTACTACCTAGACTTTTTATCACATTTTCTGCATCACCATTCCTTGTAGAGAAGGTAGATTTGCTGAACACATCACAATTTTAGTAATAAGGCATCCCATACTTCCAATCTTGAGTTTCTACAATAAACGGTCGTGCCATCATGTCGAACCTCTTGGAAAATCTTACCAAACAAATCATTATTATTTGTCTCAAAAGAGAAATTAAAAAATGGTCTTATTAATATATTCACAAGATAAATACCAATAGCTGACTTCAAATACAGGTGTGACATAGCTGTCTAAGCTGTGTGGGGTAAAATATTTTGAGAGGTTTTATAGCACAATTTGGACCGAATTTAGCGTTCAAATGAAAGTAATTTCTTACACGACTGCCCAAAAAAAGAGTGTAATGTTTTCAAGATTCATGTATGTCTAGTTGCGACTTTCTTTATTTCAACTTTCTAATGCCTGAACCAAACTTAAACGTATGCATCATTGGAATTGTACTGCGAGTAACATAGGCTTGTTTTGTCTTAAAAAAAACATGTGATGTCAATGGTATCAAAATAAAAAAGTCCAAAATTTTCATAAATAATCGAATCTGATTTTTTTTCAATCATCATCATCATCATCATCAGCCAATGTTCGTCCACTGCTGGACATAGGCCTCTCCAAGAGCACGCCATAGAGTTCTATCCTCGGCCATCCTCATCCATCCGCTACCGGCGACTCGTTTCAGGTCGTCGGTCCAGCGGGCCGGCGGGCGTCCCACGCTGCGTCTGCCAGATCGTGGTCTCCACTCAAGAACCCTCTTTCCCCATCGACCAACAGTTCTTCAATTTTCTTTCAATCATCTGCTAGAAATTGAAGAGCGTGCTTCATTTCATTTTGAGTCATTTACGAGTAACACTGCACTCGTTTAAATTTTATGTTGCATAGTTCCGCTATTCAATAATAATAGGTGTAATATGAAATGTATTGAACTTAAAATTGAATTATCATGTTTTTTTTAATCATCTTCTAATAATTAGTATCACTATTATTTTTATCACTAACAGGAATGAAATTAAAAGCAAATAATTTTACATAATCAATAAACACGCGTGTCATGCCTTAAAGCCAATTTAAAAAAACAATAATAAGCATTGCGATCAATATGATAATATGCCAAACAAAGAAGGGAATCAGGAGATAACCAAATTTGTATTGCAGTCGAGGGACAATTTTGTGGAACATTATCGTGAAAGTCCCCTACTGCGATACATGTTTGGTTATCTCTCGATTCTCATTGGCATATTATCACATTGATTGCACTTTGCAATGCTTGTTATATTATGTTAACTGTGTCCCATCAAAACTATGAACATTAACAATCACAAAAAATAACCAATTAAATCTAAAGTTAGTCGTCATAGTTTTCCTTCTAAATTCGTTAACAGTGCGTTCATTTAAGCTTTATTCCAGATATAGAACTTGATTTCAAATATATAAAGGTATATTCAAAATCAATCAAGTTCCGTTGACAGAGATCACACATATCCCAAATATCGATTTTGGAACCAATCGGTCTAGTAACTAGAAAGTTCAAGATGGCGGCTACTTTTTTTCATTCTGTCAACGAATTCGTTGTCAGAGAAGACACAGATCCCCAAATATCGATTTTGGAAACAATTGGTCAAGTAACTAGAAAGTTCAAGATGGCGGCTACTTTTTTTCATTCTGTCAACGAATTCGTTGTCAGAGAAGACACTGATCCCCAAATATCGATTTTGGAAACAATCGGTCTAGTAACTAGAAAGTTCAAGATGGCGGCTACTTTTTTTCATTCTGTCAACGAATTCGTTGTCAGAGAAGACACAGATCCCCAAATATCGATTTTGGAAACAATCGGTCAAGTAACTAGAAAGTTAAGATGGCGGCTACTTTTTCTCATTCTGTCAACGGATTCGTTGTCAGAGATAACACAGATCCCCCAAATATCGAGTTTGGAAGCAATCGGTCAAGTAACTAGAAAGTTTAAGATGGCGGCTACTTTTTCTCATTCTGTCAATGGATTCGTTGTCAGAGACCACACAGATCCCCTGGTAACGATTTTGGAAACAATCTGTTGAATAACTAAAAAGTTCAAGATGGCGACTACTTTTTCTCATTCTGTCAACGGATCCGTTGTCAGAGATCATACAGATACCCAAATATCTATTTTGGAAGCAACCGGTCGAGTGGCTAAAAAGTTCAAGATGGCGGCTGCTTTTTCTCATTCCGTTCGGATTCCTTCTTGGGGACCGCACAAATCCCTAAATATCGATTTTGAACTATCTACTAAACAAAAACTTATTAAATTATGAGGACAACACTAACTCTCAGTTGGAAAGTAGGTACATCTACCTATTTTTATCAACAAGTAGGCCTAGTTTTATCACTGCTTTAGCTGTAACATTTTTTACCAGTATCGGTAGTTTAAGAAATCAGTCACATCACTACTTAAGATAATGCCGGGGTTAAACAAAGACGGGATTGTAAAAATAAGTATGCAAAAAAAAGAGACGACTGTTGAAAGACGCGCGGCGAGCGTTTACCGTCGCCATCTTTGAAACCTTTACTAAGTTTTTAATTATTATTGTTTAATCGATTTAATAAAATATAAATAGTCTACCTAAAACACTAGACGTCTTGCTCCTTTCGACGCATATTGCCAAAAACGCAAAACGCCACTTTGTCGTTTTGCGTAATGAAGAAAAAATCCACGCATAATACCAAATACGCATAATACCAAATACGCAGAACGCCAAATACGCAGAATGCCAAATACTCAGAATGCCAAATACGCAGAATGCTAGCATACTAATACTAATAATAATTCGTATATGAGAACTAGCCAAGTCAGACCTCAAGGCTCAGGCTTCAATAACCAACCAAAAATGTACATTGAAAAGTAGAATGGCCCGCCTATCCCCCTTACTAATTAACGATGAGTAACCGTGGTATAGCTATATAATGTTTTGTCCTTATCTGTCAAATCCAAATGTCACAATGACAGATAAGGACAAAACATTGTATAGCTATAGTGTACCACCGTTACTCAACGTTTATTATATTAGTAAGGGGGATAGGCTACAAGCATACCTACGTCCTGCATGATTATTAGGCAGGACGTATGCTTGTTTGCCAAGCTGGTTAATGGTTAACGTACGTGAACCACATTTTGACATACCTACGTCTCTCTTGAAATTTTCGGAGTCATGCGTATTTGGCATTTAGCGTATTTAGCTTTGGCATTATGCGTATTTGGCATAACCAGGATTTGGCAATACACGTGTTTGGCATTACCAGAATTTGGCAATACACGTGTTTGGCATTTAGCGTATTTAGTTTTTATGCAGCTTTGGCATTATGCGTGTTTGGCATAACCAGGATTTGGCAATACACGTGTTTGGCGTTTTGCGTTTTTGGCATTATGCGTCGAAAGGGTCTTGCTACACTTTCCACACAACTTAACTATAGAATATGGCATTTTTAACACTAATTAATTAGTCAAAATATAACATGTTACTGCGTCAACGGTCGACCGCGTACTAAAAGACTGTTTGGGGGCGTGGCTACCGGTTGCTGCTTTTTGAGCATATGCTTGGCTCACGGGGGCGCCCTTGTATGCGGGGTCTATAGGTTAAGTGGTCTGTGGATAAAGTTAACTGGAAGCTGGTGATGAAAATTCTTAAAGAGATAGGAGAAGACTACCGAGACAGGAGGATAATATTCGAACTATAAAGAGAACAGGAAACACTAATTAAAATTGGGGAAGAGCAAGAAAAGATAAAAATCCAACCGGGTGTAAGGCAAGGGTGTCATCTTTCACCCCTATTATTTGAGCTATTTATAGAAAATGGAATCAAGAAAATAGGTGGTGTCTATTGTCATGATTAGTTTGCACGAATGGAAAAGCGCATTAAATGGAACGGAGAATACTTCGAAAAACATAAAAATACAATTTAGCTATAACGTGCAGGTGGTTTTTCTTATTCCCGATTATTTCAGTATGCCCCTCGTATTAGTAAAACAAAATTTTAACCGCTTCATAATCAAAAATAGACCAATTAAACTAAATAACATTATAAGGGATTAAGTTAAAAGTAGTACTTTTAACAGTGATGAAGATGTAGCCAATATATTATTACAAGGATTTCAATAGCCTGACAAGCTTTTAACAATAAGAAATACATCTTTAAATCAAAAATAGCAACTAACATTAAAAAGCACTTCACAAAATCGTACATCTGGACCATAGCCTTATACGCCAGTGAAACGTGGACACTGATACAATGAGCTTTTGAAATGTAGTGTGGAGGAGAATGGACAAGTTGGACATAAAAAATATGTAGGTAATGACGAGTGCTGAATATAATAAAAGAAAGTAGAAATTTACTACGAGGGTGACACTGAAAGTGGCCACTTGTCACAAAATTATTAAAAAAATAAGTTTAAATTTTGAAATGGAACTTTTTGCCAATATTATTGAGTATGAATTTTATTCATTTGTCGTTTGTTTTACGATCTGGCGGCAAATTGAAAATTGTCTGTGTCACATAAGCATGAATTTAACAGAAATTTTTCGTGCAATTATTTTTATGACTTTTGATATCATTTAAGTCAACTAGAAAGTTATGATAGACTACGATTGGCCTTTCCCGATGAAGCCGCATCTCGTACCACTGTTTACAACTGGTTTAATGAGTTCGCAATAATCTCACCGATGATCTGCGTAAGGGACGGCCTTCTACGGCGACGACTGAAGATAACATCAGTGTGGTGCGGCGTATGATAGAGACTGATAAAAGAGTGACCTATCAGCAGATTCGGACAAGCTTAGGCATCGGTGTGATTCACGTGTACAAAATCCTACATGAACATTTAGCGGTCAGGAAGCTTTGTGCCCGGTGGATACCTCATAATTTGACCGAGGCCCAAAAACTCCATCGTGTTGATTGGTGCCGTGAAATGATTGAAAGATTTAACGCAGGTGACTCAAATGCTGTGTTCGACATACTTATGGGTGAGGAAAGCTGGATTTACTGTTATGATCCCGAAACCAGTACGCAGTAGAATCGTCCTTCACCACGACAACGCCTCGTCGCACACCGCCAGGTGAACGATCGACTATTTGCCGACGTCAGACGTCGAATTACTGGGTCACCCGCCGTATAGCCCCGACCTCGCACCTTGCAATTTTTATTTATTCCCGAAAATAAAAGAAAAACTTCGAGGAAAACGTTTTGTGGACGCCGAGGAAGCTGTGGCTGCGTTTCAAAAGGCCGTCGAAGAGACCCCTAAGGACGAGTGGGCAAAGTGCTTTTCTCAGTGGTTCCATTCCATCGGATGCAGCGATATGTATTGACATGAATGGACACTATTTTGAAAAGATATAATAAAACTAATAACTTGCTAGTTTACTCAATTTTGGATTTTCTAAGAACTTTCAGTTTGACCCTTGTAGCAACAATAGAAAATAGAAGAGGAACAATGATTGGACACCTGCTAGGACACGACCTTTTCCTTAAAAAGATCATAGAGGGAAAGAGAGGCAGTGGAAGACCAAGAATAAATTACTTTGAGCAGATAAAAGAAAAGGTTAAGGTTGGGTCGTACCAGAAAGTCAAAAGCAGTTGGCGGCTCTTAAATAAAGTAATCGAGAGACAAATATCACTAAGAATTAGAGTAAATTCATTAAAAATTGCATAATGTGAATAATGAAACACCCTAACCTCGGTCTTACTGGAATGTTTTTTTTTTACATTTTATTATAAGCCACCTAAGAGAGTTCAGTGGCTGCTTTTTGTTGTATCTATAAAAAGCCAAACCACACGGGATAAATTTACAGCCCTTTTATCAGCACTCTCCCTGGGGGTTTTGAAGTGCTTTGTTAAGAAAAAAAAAAAAGATTGATAATAAGTTTCAGTTTTTAGGGTTCCGTACCCAAAGGGTAAATACTAAGACTTCGCTGTTCGTCTGTCTGTCGGTCTGTCTGTGTCTCCAGGCTGTTATCTCACGAACCGTGAGAGCTAGAAAGTTCCAATTTTGACAGATGATCTATTTCTGTTGCTGCTATAACAACAAATACTAAAAACAGAATAAAACATTTAAGTATTAATAACGGAAACAGGTGCCTAAAATATTGGGTTGTAGGAAATAAAAAAAAGGTAATATTGTGTCCAATGTTCTATAGATATGGAAAGGAACCTTTCGTGCGGGAGTCCGACTCGCACTTGGCCGGTTTTTTAATATGAGGGTACTAGATAGACAGGCATGACCCAAATATAAGCCGCTCGTTTCTATTTTGGTTAAACAGGCACTGTAAGTCATTTCTGTACTTTTTTTGCTTCTATGCCTATAGACTATTTACCAATCGCAATTTAAAGTTTGCTATGCGATAACATTTATCTCTCTCCAAAAGGCAACATTAGTATTAGAGTATCTTAAGTAGTTCCTGAAGTAATCTAATGTATAAAATTCTCGTGTCACGGTGTACGTTATTGAACTCCTCTGAAACGGCTAGACCGATTTTAATAAAAAAATGGGTAGGTCTGAGAATCGGCAAACATCTACAGGGTGACTTCAAATTGGTAATACAAAATCAATGTTTTACACACATTTCCCCTAAACTTAGCCCCTCAATTAAGTCTCATACTTTTAAAATAATCAGAAGTATTTTTTTTAAATTTTAATTTATCCTATTTTTGTTGGCTTAACATGGTTATCCTACCATAATAATTAACAAAAAAGTTTAAAGAATTTCAAATGAACACTTTCCTCTTTGGTTATCCGTCACCTGTCGCAATTTATGAAGAAAACGTGTTTTGATTAGTAATTGTCACTTATCAAAGAAAATAAGATTGTATTGTAAATGTAGTGTAACCACACTTTGGGACTTTAATTATTTGTTTTGTTCGAAAATTAGCATTAATTAAATACAGTTAATTTAAACTGTGTGGCATTAACTAAGCCACAATCAAGTGTTTTGTATTACCAATCCCACCAAAAACATAAATGTAAAAAAGGAGAGCCAAGTTCAATACAAAAATTATTCTCTGCTGTGGGCTTCGCCGCAAAAAGAATCGAGATCTGAGATTGAGTGCCAAGTTCTATGCAAAATCCAAATATGTAGTCTAAGGGCTGACTTGGCTGGTTTTCCCATACGAATTATTATTAAGTACCTACTTTTACACAGTCCTGGAAGAGCCTTATGTTCGATGGGTAGTTTCTACCAGCAAGCCAAATTTTTGGAATAATAAAATAAGAACCGAATGGTAACAGGTTTAGAACATGCGAAGGCTATATAATTCGTACTCCTTAACTCTCTAGGTCATCTGGAACTGGGTTAGAGTTTTGGTCTATAGGTCAGTCAATGATAAAAATGAGGAATTTTGGACATTAATATCTAGATAACCGTTTGAGATAAGCTTATAAAATTTAGAACACATATGTATCTCGCAAGTCTCAATATACGAGCCAAATTTGATACGTTTATGTAAAATAGTTTTTGATTTATGAGGGGGTCAAAAGTGGCTCCAAATGGTTCGTGTAATATTACACACGGTGCGGCTCGCCAGTTCTGTTTCTTGAACTTGGCTTGACACGCTCCCGCGTGTCTAGATTTGAAGTCACCCTGTATTTTTCATACCCCAAAGTGACATGAAAAAATGCAGCGGGCGAAGCCACTGGCGAGTCGCTACTAATATTGCGCTTCACGTTAATTACCTACGAGGAGCGGCTGAAAAATTCTAAGCCTAAGGAGGAAAAAAACAATTTGGAAAATTTAAGTTAGTTTATTTTTCAACGTAATCCCCTCTAATTTGATGCATTTCTTACATTTATTATATAATGCTTAAATGCCGTTACAAAAAAAAACTTTGCTTTAGCCTTGAAAATGCTCTTCTACTGCCGCCTTCATTTCTTCATCACTTTCTTCAACACCGTAGCCATTAGGTTAGAGGCCGATCTTCGCACTTTAAACTTCTTCGGCGGCCTTTCACCCTTCTCAATCCACTGCATGGACACCGACTTACATTCAAGATCATACTGTCTGACCCATGTTTCATCAACGGTTACTATCCTAGAGCAAATTTTGTCTATACTATCACGAGTCTAAAACCCCCTGAGAAGTTTCGACACGCCGCTCTTTGTCAAACGCCGTCTGCATTTTTGGTACCCAACGCGCGCTGACCTTAGTCATGTGTAAATGTGTATGAAGGATTTCTCCAACCCGCTCCTGCTAATGCCCAAGGCCTTAGCTAATTGACACATCTTAATTCTTCGATTCTCCAACAATATTTTTTTGACTCTAGCGACGTTTTGGTCGATCACTACCTAAACTGGCCGTCCTGAGCGGGGGTCGCCTTCGATCGACTCTCGCCCTGTTTAAATAGGCTACTCCACTTTTTAACTGTAGCATAGGGAGGCCCAGAGACACCATAAATAGAAGCCATTTCTCGAAAAATGCATTGGGGAGTTTTTTTACATTTCGTGAGGAACTTAATCACAGCCCGGTGCTCGATTTTCGTAATATGCTATGATAATACTGTTAATCGTTGAGTATCTCGAGAAATTACTATTGTAATGACCATAGGTCGGCGGGGGTGTGCTGTTTTCAGTTTTTGCATATAATGGACATACCTTATCATTTTATCATTCAATGGTGGTTTCATGTGTAATTATCAATGATCGGGGTTTTGGATGCAATTCGCGGGATTTCGAGTCGTAATCATAGTATGGATGTGACTATAATCCCGCGATATTTTTTCAATAATAATAACGTTTATTTCAAACGCTGACCTGTAATATCGATTAATATCATGTAAAATAAAATAGAATAATTATCCTCCAACATCAATACAAATCCCGGGATCCCGGGCATATTCATTATTAGCATAACGTTTAAGGTCAATCACCCCAGATTGCACCGGGAACTCCCATTACTGTGATAAGAGCAAACACATTTAAATGCAACCTTTTTGCTATTGTAATCTATATGTTGTTACTGGCACGTTGTTCTAACGAAACTTATAAAATAATAAACAGTCTGCTATCAACCGACCTTTCAATAACCCCTTCGGTAAGTTAAGTTGCACGTTGTGATTTATAGTATTTTTTTTACTTCGAAGACTCTGGCTTGTTTTATGGACTCATTGATTTAAAGATTATTCTGTTCGTCTACTGTGGTTTCTTCTCATCGGACTTTTAATTAGAACATCATTGGATTATTATTGGGATTAAGGTTGTCAAGTATCAGTTGTCATTTCGCGGAGAACTCACAGTTTACCTAAGGAAGAAACTGTACAGAGTTGGATAGAACCCTATGTCGACTTGCTGTATGAATCGACTAGGAACTCTGTATATTGCACAAAATGTGAAATTAACATTGGATGCCGAAAAAGTACGGTCAAGAAACACGTTAAAGGAAAAAGACACAGAGGAAAAACTAGAAATAAACAAGAGTTTTACTATGACCTAATCCAGGTCCTGATTCTATGCAACATTCCCTGGCAACAAATTGAAAACCCGGCCTTCATATCTTTTTTCGGAAAGTATATATGCTGCACATGTGGTGATAGTCTTACGTTGCCCAGCGAAACGACGATAAGAAAAACATACTTAGAAAAGTTTTATCAAGATAAAATAAGTTCTATACACGGCGAGGTTGAAAATGAAAATTGTGGATATCGCTCGATGAAACAACGGACTTACTTGGTCGGTACATTGTTCATTTATTGGTAAAGCCGTTGAACTCAGACGTTACTAAAAAGACATATTTGGTAGCGTGTAAAATGCTAGAAATAGTAAATGGCGAAACCATTTCAAATTTTGTGGTAGAATGTTTAAAACAATTGTGGGGTGAATCTTACGAAACCAAACTTGAAAATGTTTTGTTAATGTGTACAGACAGCGTAGCATACATGTTAAAGGCGCGTGACTTTTAAAGAACACGTTTCCAAAGTTGAAGCATGTAACTTGTTTGGCTCATGCTCTTCATCGGGTGGCGGAAGAAATTCGTTCTCAATATCCGGACGTAGACGCTTTGATTGCAAATATTAAAAAAATATTTCTGAAATCTCCGAGTACAGTCAGACTATTAAAGGAAAAATTCCCGAACATGCCTCTACCTCCTAAGCCTATTGTTACAAGGTGGGGAACTTGGCTTTCAGCAGTGTCATATTACGTTAAATATTTGAACGAAATAAATACAGTTGTATCAAGTTTACGAGATTCGGAAGCAGTGTCAATAAAAATAACTAAAAATATATTCAGGAAACCCAATGTAAAAAGCTAAATGGATTACATAAATAAATATTTTAGCATAATCGAGTTCGCCTTAGTCAAACTACAGGAACGGGATACGTCAATCATCGATGACATAGAAATCTTTGATGAAGTCCGGACAGTTATAAGTTGGAGTAATAGCTTACGTATAGATACTAAAATAGAAGCAGTCATGGCTCGAAATCCGAATTTAGATGATATCAGAACATACGCCGAACAAATATCACACGAGTCCGCATCCGATGAAATTTCTTTATATAAATTCGCCCCGCTAACATCAGTTGAAGTAGAAAGATCGTTTTCGGCTTATAAGTGGGTTTTAGATGTTAAACGAAATAGGTTAACATTAGGGAACATTGAAAAAATAATGGTTTGTTATTTTAATTTTATAGAGACCAAAAGTAATAAAAAATAATATGCTAAATATTTGAAATAAATGATTTTATTAAAATGTATAATCAATATGTTGCTACGTTTTTATGTCTTCGGTTGTTTAAATAAAACGTTAAATAAAGTAACAACTATTTATTAACTTCCGAACGCCGCTAGCACACGAAAAGGTCGTAGGGATGGGGTACATAAATGCCCGTCTGATTTTGCTTCCGGTATTACGGGGTGTTGCTGCCACCACGCTAGTACTCCCCTGGTTCCTGGAGTAGCGCCGTGAAGATGAAATGAGCGTTGGTCAGGCCGAACGCAGTTCGCTTAAAGTGGAACGTTCCCCTACCAGGTACATAAAATGCTGTCTTATTCCTGTCTTCGGGAGCGATTTTAATTTGCCAGAAGGCTTTCGATAAATCGATGCTGGACAAGTATCGAGCATCCCTGAGGTTATCCAAAATCTCCGAGATATACGGAAGGTTGTAAGCGTCACGTTTCGTTACTGAGTTGAGCTTACGGCTGTCGAGACAGAAACGAGGCTGGCCGTTCTTCTTGCTGACGAGCAGGACAGGCGATGACCACGCGCTTTCGCAAGGCTCAATCACGTCCAGTGAAAGCATCTCGTCCACCTGCTCGACCAAGATACGCTGTCTCTCGGGTGACAATCGGTAATAGCGTTGACGAATTGGACTGGATTCTCCAGTATCGATTCTGTGTGTGATTAAGTCAGTGACACCTAAGCCTTTACGTTGAGAAGAAATGTCCTCAAACTGTTTTACGACGTTATCGGCTAATCGTTTTTGAGATTCGTCCAAATTGTCATAACCTTGAATGAAAGCTTGTTGATTGGGTTGAACGACACCATTAATGACTGCAGCAGTATCACCCAAAACAATACTGCTGAGGTATTTCGGGCAGATTTGAAATGCACGCCAGAAGTCTACTCCTAAAATGAGATTGTTTTGGATACCAGGCACGATAAAAGCTCTCAAAATGTGGAACTTGTTGTCAAAGTATAGAGGAATCTCCATATAACCCTCACTTTGTAAAATTTGCCCCCCTGCTGCGGTAACAGAGACAAAATCATCCTGAATTACTTTCAACCCACTATCCACAAGTACTGAATGTGAGCACTATTGCCAAGAATTGTCACCGCGGAACCTGAGTCCAACAGTCCCGAGATTGTAATGCCATTGATCTGCACCGTAACATAGGGTCTATTGTCATTTTCTACATGTCCTTTCAGAATTGTACCAATTTTGTAAGTTTTGAAAAACAAATTTAATGTATGCAGACAATTCTGCCAATCATCTATATCAAATTTACCTACATTACCATTGATACAATTCTGAGCTATTAGTTTTTTGAATTCCGCTTCCTATTTTTGTTACAATCAGGACAATCCGGTGTTTTCACATTCTTACGTCCACACACAAAGCAAACTATGACGTCTTTATTCGCCGTGCACTGTCTCAGGTTGTGACTGTCCACTCGACATCTAGGACAAAAACGTGTCTTGGATGTAGAGGGAGCTATAGCATGTACATAGTTCGGGTTTGCTTTTTCTGTTAAATTGCTGTTATTGTTACTATGTGAATATAATTTACCGTAATTGTTATTGTTGTATTTGTATTTATTATTATTATTAAAATATGTGTTATTATTTAAATTTGTTTTATTTTTTGATGACCCGCCTGAATAGGCAAATTCAGGTGCCAAAGTATCAGTAGTCGGTCGTGGAGGTTCTTTGAATTGAGAAAGACGCGACTGTATACTCTCGTAGTTACGACACAAGGTCTTTAATTGCTCTATAGTTCTTATTTCAGAAACGGAAGATAGAGTACTCGCGTAACATGGCCGAATGTTATGTCGGAGAATTTCGAGCATTTCATTTTCTGTCAAGGTGCTTGTCAAACGCGAGAAGAGGCCGGACATGACCGATAAATAAATAACTATATTTTCCGTTTCTCCTTGCGTGCGAGACCTGATTTCGGAAAGCAGTCTGTAATCAAAGTCAGCTTGGCCAAAATCCTGTCTTAGAAGCACCACGAGGTCATCCCAACTTGTTACTTTTTCCCTAACACTTCGAAACCAGTGAATCGCATCACCTGTGAATATTTCTGTTGCATTGTGAAGAACCCTGCTGCTCGAAATATTCTTCGCTTTACAAAATTCGGAAACACGTTGAATGAACGCCCTTACACAGGTTTTGCCGTCATATCGTAACTTTGACAG
Source organism: Acleris holmiana (assembly GCA_949316455.1). Classification (NCBI taxonomy): domain Eukaryota; kingdom Metazoa; phylum Arthropoda; class Insecta; order Lepidoptera; family Tortricidae; genus Acleris; species Acleris holmiana. The sequence continues at coordinate 42,346,919 of OX438762.1, read as the reverse complement.
TTGGTTAGCATTACTGCCGTCACAAGTCACCGTGACATTAAGTGGAGATGCGGAAGTGGCTAGAGGAATTTGGATGTCAGTACCAGTGGCTGCAAGCGGATCCAAGACATTGCTGTCCAAAAGCAAAATAACGCGGTCTGAGCAAAGCTTATACAAGGCGACACACTGATCATAAGCTACTTTTTGTTCCGGCTTCTCACAAACAATGCGGCGTAGCCGATGGAACAGATGATGAGTCAAATTTTGCGCTCGTAGCAAGGTACTTTTATCCAATGGCTTAGAATCAAGAGAGAAATTTACCTTTTCTACCACATCTGCAATGCCATCCATATCATCTTTCACATCAATAGGACTTGTGAGGATGTCCTCGGATGGAAATAATGGCCCACATTTTGCAATTTGCTTACGCAGTTCCTGCACTGTGGAAGCTGGAGTCTCGCCCCGAATAGCAACCTCGTACTCTAATTCGCTCTTCTGAAGAGACATGAACTTAATGGGATAAGCCATTGCAAGATGTTTAAGAAAGCACAAAATTCAATTAAGTCAAAGGAAATTAGATAAGTGTTGAACAAAAAGTGAAAAAAAAATAAAAAAAAAACAACAAAATACTCCGTCTGTTACAAAAAACTATTAATTTTTATTAACGTTTTGGTTTGTTTTTCTTAAATAATAAACAAATACGGAAGTCTAAAAGAAATAAAAAATAAGCGCAAAATAAAAAAAACAATAAGCGTTATAATTGCAACTAGTGTGTACGAAAACCAGTTCACAAGTATAGTACTCTGCACAAAAAAAAAAACTTACAACCAAGAAATACAAATTATTTAAACTGACTGTACCAGTGGACGACGACGACGTGAGTAAATAACGTTACTTTATTTTTATATGTATCAAAATTTAAATCATAGTTTTTTTTTAAATAACATCAAAATAATGTATCTGACTGTACCATTAAAATGTCGTACACAATATAATAAAATTTGCATTACATCAAACAGATATATGTTTCGTACACCTTAGCTGCTTGCAACCAAAAATAAAACTGAAAAAAGGTTTCACAAAAAAATAAAAAAACCAAGCACACAAACCACAACTACCCACCTAGAAGCAAAATCAGACCTTAAAATAACCACGGATAGGCGCCAGTGCTACGTTTTTATGTCTTCGGTTGTTTAAATAAAACGTTAAATAAAGTAACAACTATTTATTAACTTCCGAACGCCGCTAGCACACGAAAAGGTCGTAGGGATGGGGTACATAAATGCCCGTCTGATTTTGCTTCCGGTATTACGGGGTGTTGCTGCCACCACGCTAGTACTCCCCTGGTTCCTGGAGTAGCGCCGTGAAGATGAAATGAGCTGAGGGACGTCAGCTGAGGCAGACCGACAATAGCGTAGGCACCTGAGCCGTAACGTAGAACCCTGGAATATAATGTTCGTCCAGTCTGAATATATTTATTCTGTAAATGGCTCCGTTGACTTGTGACCGGCATTAAGCAGAAGAAATGAGGAACAAGTACTGCGCGATGATGAAATGGCTTGGTGAAGTGCGGATGTCACAATCAGACGGAGTTTACAAAAGATGAAAATGGAAGCGATAGTAAATGACCACTACTATTATTTAGGTTTAGATTACAATAAAGAAATGATAAATGACTAATAAGTATGTGAATGTTATGAGATGCGTGATTAAGCATTTATCTATTCGGCAAGCAAAATCGAACAAAGTATATTGTAACGGTAAAACCGTTACGTTAGGCATACGTTCAAAAATAACTGCTACTTATTTAAAATATAAGATGTTCAACACTTACCCAATATAGGGGTATAACCACTGACTTTAATTAGGTACCAGTATTAGTACTGCACGAGTGCAAAATACTGAACATAAACTGTGCCTTGGTAAAATATAACACGAGCGTAATTATCACCGACGCGGCGACGTGTGATGTCACTAGTACGAGTGAACGTGCGCCTGCGTTGATAGCTAAATCTGTCTGGCTGGCTGCGCGAGCGCTAGGGCGAGAGCCGCTGCGCGGCCGCGCGGGGAGCGGAGAGACGCCCGACCGGTTCGATTAAAACAAAGGTGATGCGAGTCGAGTACAGTGCGTCGCGGATATAAGTAACAAGTAGCGATGTACAATCAACCTAGTTTAGTATAGTTTAATAAGTTACTCTTATTTTTTTTTTTATTATGTTCATTAATTGTTGTTAGGTAAGTGTTGTAAATATGTTGATTTTAAATAATTTCTTGTTATTTTATAACAGTAACCTAGGTTACGTAACGTATATACGTTACAATGTAATCTAATAATATGACAAAAAAACTGTCCTTTATCAAACCACACGAAAGCCCGGAATCCCGCGGCATATCCATACTAGCATAATGATTGAGGTCATTCACCCCAAGTCGCATCCAAAACCCCGATCACTGGTAACTATAATAAAGTAATGAAAGGATTTTGTTTAGGCTGCCTTCCTGCTAAGAACATGTCACCATCGAAACAAATAAATTTTGTTAGAATGTAAGGAATGTGATTAATCTATTTGGTACAGCTTTTCGCTTAAGTGGGAAAACAGTTTCAACTAGTATTAAAGCAAACTTCCTTAGTTAATATACATTGCTGGACAGAAAGAATCATACACTTACTCGAAAAGTACATTTTCTAATACAACTATTTTTATGACCTTCGCTCTGTGTTGGCTTTTGTAAAAACTGGTAGCACATTTAATGACCTATACTATAAATGATATAAAAACAACATTTACCTTAATCTTGCCTTGAAGTGCTTGATTATTTTTACACTATGTCGTTTTGCTCTGGACAAAATAGATAATACAATACTACTTTACTACAAATAAATAATTATTCTATGTAATATCCCGGTTGGAAATGAAAACAAATGAAAATATTCCATCTCGGTTGGAGCTGTACAGCACATTTGGAAGAAACATAAACAACAAGGAACTGTGGTGTACTTCCCTGGGGGGTGATACTCTCAATACAGCGCTGCGTAGATCTTAAAGGTGAAGTTTTATTAGGCATGTTTAAGAATCACCCCGACCCGGTCGCAAACGAACAACAAATCAGCGGGATGATACTAGAATTGTTCGATTATTGAAGACAAATCCGAAAATATCATGAAGAGCTGTTACAGAAATGTGGGATCTCAGGGTCAGTTCCCGAACTGTACGTCGCAGGCTCAGAAATAATGGTTTAAAAACTGCTTAGCATCTAAGCGTCCATTTATTAGCAGTATTAACAAAAAAAAAACGTCTTGCATTTGCGAAGAAGCATATTGGTAAGCCCCTGGAGTACTGGAAATCAGTATTGTGGACTGGTGAAAGCAAATTCGAGCTATTTGGGCAAAAAAGCCGGTTTAGGTTGTGGCGTAAGCCTTGTGAAGCATGAGCAGACCGTAACATACAAAAAACTGTCAAGCATGGTGGGGGCAATGTTATGGTGTGGGGCTCGTTTGCTTGGTCTGGAGTTGGCAGCTTAGCTCGAATTAATGGAAAAATGAGTGCTGAAGGTTATATTATATTCTATTTTTTATAACATATTGCGAGAAAATTTAGATATTTCTTTGCTTAAATGCGACTTGGATGGCCGATATATCTTTCAGCATGATAATGACCCAAAGCATACAGCTAAAATATCCGCTGCATTCTTCAAGGCAAATGGGATCAAACAGCTAGAATGGCCACCACAATCAGCCGACCTCAATCCGATTGAGAATTTATGGTCATATTTGGATAGCAAAATTAATAAAACAAATGTTACTAACAAAGATTCCTACTTCAGTGCACTGGAAGAAGCTTGGGACAATTTCGACCCTGAATACCTAAAATCACTGGTTGAAAGCGTACCTCGAAGATTAGCAGCGGTGTTGAAAGCAAAAGGAGGCGACACAAACTATTAGACTTAGTTTATTTAGCGTTTATGTTTACTGTATGATTTAATTTGTCCTGAGCAAAATGAAGTGCTAGGTATCGATAATTATCCATGTAAATAAATATTTTTGTATCAGCCTTGATATTTTATTATATGTTTGTAATAAGCCATGCAATATGCTACAAGTTTTCCTATATTCCTTAATATCGACGCTTGAAAGGCGAAATGGGATAAGCGACATTTTTTGTGATATTGAGTTGCATATATCATTCAAATCAGAATAATCTGCTGATTTGATCGATATATGTAACACAATATCAAAAAAAATGTCGCTTATCCAATTTCACCTTTCAAGCGTCGATATGTAGTGGAATTCTTAAAGTAGAACTTATAGAAGAAACATATTTTTTTGTGCAAGTGTATGATTCTTTTTGTCCAGCACTGTATATATCCCTATGATACTACGAAGGTTAATCAAGTGATATATCATATGATATCAAACCTCTTCAGATAGATAGAATAACCCTCTTCTCTGGGTGAAATAACATGACAACGTCATTATTCTATTGTGTCAATTAGAAGTGTATAAGCGGATAATTTTTTAATATTAATTAATTCGAAAAAGATTTTGCGATTTTGATTATGCCGAAAGTTAAAGAAAAAACGGAAGGAACAGTGAATTGAAAATGAACCCGATATGACATTACGGTAATAAAACCATATTTTATACAAAATGTAAAACCAGTATGACAAGAAAAAAAGTGGTGTGCAAAGACACATCGAGGGATAATTGGATTTTCATTTTAGTTTAATTATTTCAGTTATGTCTTCAATTTAATATTTCGTAATGGATACACCTTATCCAAATTAATATCCACAAGACACAACTACCTGACATTAATGACGTAAAAACAGCACACCCCCGCCGACCTCTGGTAATGAGATAATGTTTTTTTCCATATTTGTTTTTAAATGGTCTATTAGTGGCCAGTACCATAATTACATATACAGCCTCAAAATTTGCTTAGAACTTTTCAGCCGCCCCTCGTAAATAGCTCAGAATTTAAGGAATTGTAAAAAATCTATTAAAAGTACAACTCAACTGCATGCTGACATTTCTCAACAGCCGCACAACACAATGACAAGCTAACAAAATTAATGATTTTATACTGAAATTTCTTGTGATAGCAATTTACTGTTTTATTATTATATAAGTATAAAAACTGCTATTTTATTTTCTAAAATTTCAGAGAGCGTTTTATGCGGGTCTTGGCATCTCAGGAATGGGCATGATCTGTTTCCCAGAAGAAACAAAAGAATTGGCTAAGAATAATGGAGTACTTGCGAAGCAGTATGTAAATATTGCTTACAACTTTCTATACGGAGGTGATTGTATTTTTTAAATATATTTACCGGGAAAAATTACATTTAGAAATTATGCTTGTATTCAATTACGTCATCATTATGAAGCCCTTCGAGTCGATTTTTGAATCTTATTGGTGCTGATGATTAGGGAGTATAATGAAAACCAAGTAATCTCTAAACCAAATGATCTCGTTTACAAGTGTGTGGAGCATACGTGTATCATAATATTATAGCAAAGTCACCGACCACTAATAAGATTCAAAATTACTAACTTCTGGAAAGGCCGTGGCAGGGTAAGGGACCATCTTGTGCCTTAATAGCTTTTCGGCCTGTTTTTTTTTCTGACGTATTGCCACGTCCTTATTTAGTTAAATTGATGGAAATATTCATGAAAGAACATGTTTTTTTTTTTCATCAAAACTACGAAGTGGAGAATGCTGAAATTAAGTATAGTACAGTCCCGGAATGAATATGACCAGTTTTCAAATAAATTCATTGTCAATAAAGTTCAAATTTACTCAGACAAATGTTCCTTGACTATTCATAGTTGAACCTTTTTATTATATTGATCTTACCATTATGTTGTGTCAAGTTTGATAAATCGAATTTAATGTGTTCCTGTCAATGTCATCATTGCTATTTCTTGTATTCGTGTTAATATTTTACAATGCCGAGAACTTTAAATATTCAAGAAAGAGCAGCTATTATTAATCAACACGAAGATGGCTACAATATCAGTGAAATATCGCGAAACCTAAATTTAACCAGATACACTGTGAGATTAGAGAAGATATGCTGAATAAGGTGAACTGATTGATCATCGTCATAATTCTGGTCGCCGCCCCGCCCTTAGTGTTGCATAAAGAGCCGACATGAGACGAGATTATGAAGATAACGGTTTTGTGTCAACTAATTATTACGCTGAAATGTATGAAGTTTGTCCAAGAGTAATAAGAAACGCCTTACACTCAATGGGATTACATTAGACGACACATAAACAAAATTTCTATGATACTGATGCTCATAAGACAGAAAGCTTGGAATTTACACGCATGCATTTGAACGACGGTTGGAGTACGACAATATTTTCCGATGAAAAATGCTTTAAATAGACCCATCATGGGAGGCTACATTTATGGAGATATAACGTTACGAGATATACAGAATACCATGTAGTGCTCAATTTTAGTTCCGGGCGAATTTGAGCTGATATATGGCGATGGATGTCAGCGGTTGGAATAGGCGAGCTCGTTCTACACACTATATGTCGGTTCTAGAAAAGAGTATGCTGCCAAGTGTCCGAACCGTTTATCCAGCAATCCAGATTGCTCTGAGATTAGTTTTGTTCAAGACAATGCTCGCACGCACACCGCTCGTATTGTGAGTAAATGGTTCGACTGGCACCGTGATGTAAAAAAAAAAAATTGGCCAGCAAAATCTGCAGATATAAATCCGATAGAGAATCTATGGGGTTTAATGGTGCAGCGTTGGGAGAACAGAAACGAACGGATCAAAGAAGCCATAGAAAACCACTGCCAAATGATCGAAGAAATGAGAGGAGCGAATCCAGCCTTGTGAGTTCCGTGAGAAATGGGTTACTAAGTGTTATTGATGCTCGTGGTGGTTACATCTCTCATTATTCCTTATTTTGATTGTCTGTTTTGTTGAAATATATTTTACTAGAATTTAATTCGTTTGATTTCTGTGAGCCAGTAGTTATATGCAAGTGGATGTTGCTACGTTTATACAGTAGAAACGATCCCCCAATTTATTGCTCCTATTACAGGCAACACCCAGTATATACTGTAATCTGGTATTTTAAGAAGGAGCGGTACCCGAGTTCTTTGTTCTTTTTGCAGCATGAATTTGGATATTTCCTGTTTATAAATATCGGAATATATATTTCAAATATTTTGATATATTTAGGAATATCCAATATACCTAAATAAAACTAAACTTGTAGTTGGTAATTTAGACTGGTGACGATGAAATGGTGCCTGTTCTTACCTAATCTCAAAATAATAATAAACTATCATGAGAAAAACATTTCTTGGAAGTACTCCGCCCTAGTACCTATTTAATATCAATCTTATTCCGTGTTGATAAGATTTGAAATTCAATATATCGCAATGCCAGATCAACGGTGTCATTTCAAAAATAATCAGGCAAGAGCATGTCGGACATGCACAGTGTAGGGTTCCGAAGCCGTTAAGTACTACAAACATAAAAAAAAACAAGTAATAACAAATTTTCTATTTATAGTCATTTGGTGCCGTCTTTGATGATTTTAGTACATATAAACATTTTAATCGCCTGTATCTCAAGAACGTCGTGATAGTTTTCCTTATAATTCGTTATATGCGCATTCATTTGTCATTTTGCCCTGATTTTTAGTATTTGTAGTATTTTGACTCTTAACAAAAATTTGCTCTTTAAATCTGAATACTTAATAAATGGATCCCTTAATAGAAAACTGGTTATACAAACACGCAATATTTTTTAAATACCTATCCAACGAAACCCCACGCTATGGGGTATTCGAAAAAATGCAGGAGGTACACTAAAACAAATATCCTATTTTATTAGTTTTGTTCTTAGTCGTGATTTTGTTTACGAATATTTAAAGTTTTTACTTACGAGGTGTTTAAACTATTATTACCGAATTTAGTAAACGAGGAGATTATTTTTGTAGTTCTTTTATTTCATTACTTTTTACTGACAGACACGTCAAAAACAACATAATATTTTAATCCATAGACCACTAAAACCTTTGCGGTCCTCAACATCCTCCGGGCGACAGAAAGTGATTCCAGCATCGTTCACGCTAATCTCTACTTAGTCTGTAAATAATTGGACGCAATCTCCATCGGATATAGTTTTCGTAGAGGCCGTTTATACTCTGCGTCTGCTGTCCGAATCTTAGCTATACTGTAATTGTATGGAACTTGCTAACTATGTAAACAAACAATATATTGAAATTGACATCTAATGTCAATTTTAGTATGGCGGCTTGTTTACATAGTTAGCAAGTTTCATAGAATGACACTTTACTCTTGGCACACCGTCCCAATCTATTTCTCCGAACAAATTGTCAGTTCCAACAAAGTTTGTGCCATTATCAGACACCATTATTCTTGGCCTGCCTCTTCTTGCTATAAACCTCCGAAAAGTCATCAAAAAAGCTTCTGTGGAAAGTGATTTTGTCAATTCTAAATGAATGCCTCTATAGACTGCACAAGTGTATAACACAATCCAACACTTAGCATTGCCCTTCGAAATATTGCACCTATAACGGTCCCGCGAGATCTACGCCAGTTACCTCAAATGGTGCTGTGTTTGCAATTCGATCTTCCGGTAATGGTGCAACTGGAGTTTCTATTTTCTTTGCGCTAAATCTCTTGCAAAATAAACAATTCGATCCCACCTTTTTAGCGATTTTCCTTATTCCTGTAATCCAGTAGGTATTTCTTAATTCACAGATCAGTGTATTTATTCCTGCATGTTTTAACTGACAGTGTTTTTGCTGAACCAATCTTCTTATTATTTCGTTATTCCCAGGTAATAAAACGGGATATTTAAAATCTTAGTCTTCTTGACTTAATAATAATTTAGTTTTTACCCGAATCAATCGTGCCTTATCTTGAATAGTGTGCATGTTTTCCAAAAACCCTTTATCTTTCTGTCCGTAAGCTTGTTCTTGTATAAATTTCAGCAATAATGTCTCTGCATATTTATATTCATCGTAGCACAGCTCTCCTCTTTTCTTGTTCAACCTATTTTTAGTGTTATAAATGAATCGCAGTAGCCATGTAAACATGCGGACAACCATAGTGTATTTCGAAAAATGCAACAATCTCGTAATAAAGTCTTCATTTTCAGTCGTCACATTTATACAAATGGTTTTACTTTTTTCTTTAAGCACTTCAGTTTCATTTATAATGAAATCTGATCTAGGCCACTCATGTTCACTTCTCTTCAGCCATTCTGGGCCGATCCACCATTTTATTTCAAAAAGAGCTTTGGCATCACAGCCTCTTGAAGGTAAATCAGCCGGATTTTCTTTGCCTGGAATGTGATTCCAATTATCAGGATTTGTTATTGCTCTGATTTCCGTAACTCTGTTTTTTACAAACACACTCTAGTCACCGTCTCTTTTAATCCATGTTAGGACTACCGACGAATCTGTCCAGAAGTAATATTTACAGTTTAGTTTTAAAGACTCTTTTACTTGTCGATAAATTCTCACTGCAATTGTGGCAGCCAGTAACTCCAATCTTGGAATTGTAACCTCTTTTAACGGTGCGACTCTTGCCTTGGCCGTGATAAGTCGAACTGTTGCTAGATCGCTAGTTTGTTTACTTACAGTTCTCAAAAATATACAAGTAGCATAGGAATCTTTACTTGCATCGCAGAAAATGTGAAGAGAACACTCACAATTCCTTATCGCTTTTTCCGTAATACGCCTCTGTACGTGACACTGCTTTAAATAGTGTACAGTCTCTAACCATTTATTAAAATCTTTCTTTACGTTTAAAGGCAACTGATCATCCCAGCCACAATTTTCTTTACACGCTTTCTGCAACAATAACTTTGGAATTAAGGTAGCAGGACATGTATATCCAACTGGATCAAAGACTTTCTGAGCTATATGTAGATAATAATCCCCTTTTAGACATCTTAATATCATTGTCTTGTTTCGAGCTCATATTGCAAGATATTTCATCTGTCTCTGTATTCCACAACATCCCTAATATAGAAACAATCTCGGTTTTCTGTAATTCGTCGTATCTATATGGAGCGGTTTCCCATCCTCGTAAATCAAAACCGAATTTATTAACTTCTTGTTCTGTCTCTAAACTTATTACGCAATTATCAACGTAAAAACTGCTTTTCAATTTCTTTGCTGTGTCCTTTAGTGATTCTGGTGCATTATTTAAATGATGTACAATAGTTGCATTCAACAAGAACGGACTTGAAGTTATTCCAAATACAACTCGACAATGTCTGTAGGTTATTATTTTCTTTTTATCATCTGACCACCACAAAAACTTTAAGTATGTTCTATCACGTGGCGTTAACAAAATTTGTAGAAAAGCCTTTCTTATGTCAGAAGTAGTTCCAAAGGTATGTTTTCTAAATTGCATAAGCAAGTTTGGAATCAATTCTAATAAATTTATGCCTTTGTCTAAACACGAGTTCAAAGAGCTACCATTTCTATCTTTACATGAAGCATCAAATACAGGTCTAACTCGTGTTGTCAAGCTAGATTCTTTTACTACTGCGTGATGCGGCAAATAGTGTCCCTTCCCATCATCATTTTCAATTATTTCTATGATATCTTCTTTTAACCAATCTTTAAATGTTTTATCATATTCATCATAGTTATTTGTTTGAATAAGTTTTTTAGTAGTACATTCTAATCGTTTCACTGCAATGTCTCTATTACTCATTAAGTCTTGATGTCCTAATTTCCATGGTAAGTGAACTTCATATCTTCCAGCTTTATTAAACTTTACAGTTTTCTCATAAAAATGTAATATTTCTTCTTCCGATTCTTTTCTAGCTTTAACTTCTATCGGATCTCTTATTCCTATCGTTTCTAGTTCCCATAAGTCCGTCACATTATGATTACTTAGGTACTCTAATTTTGGACACGACGACGTTTGTCTTCCTTGAATTGTCCATCCTAATCTGGTTTTAATTGCAGTCAAATTATATTCTAATTGTATGAAACAATCTGTCAAAATCATGCCCGAATAATCTGCTCCAATCAATAGTCCGATTTCAGGTGCGTTTTCGCCTTTATCGCTCAAATAAATATTATTTTTAATCAAATGAGTCATCAAGCGATCATTTTCAAGTAGTCGAGGTATAGTGCCGCAGACTTTTGTTTTATCTAATGCTGTCATTCCTAATTCGAATTCTTCATTCAAGCTCTTTATTTTTATGTAGTAAATGCCATAATCTTCCTTTTCAGTTTCTATGCCGCTGAACAATAAATGTGCTAACTTCATTCGATCAACCGATACTAATCCGAGAGTTTGTACAATATCCCGTCGAATATAGGAACGCTGAGCGCCACTGTCTATAAATGCTCGTGTAATCAGTGTCTTGCCACCATATTCTATTTTGACCATAAGTGTTTGTAACAAAGTGGTAGTATTGGTGCTCTGCGATGCTGATGCCTCAGTGATTGCTTGATTTTGAGAACCACTTTTTAATTGATGCTGATAAGATTTTGTAGACAGCGAGTAAGTCTTGTTTTGAGTTCCTGGGCACCTTAGTACCGTATGACGTCTTGCACAAATAATGCATTTTACAAAACTTTTACAATTTCTTGCTGTATGGTTAACCTTTAAACAAATAAAACATGCGCCCCTTTTCATCAAATAGTCTTTGCGTTCGTCAAGTGTCATTTTTGCCGCCTTAAAACATTCTAGACTGCTGTGTGGTTTTTCACACCATACGCACATGTTACTCTTGATTGCGTCTTTTTTCGGCTCTGTAGAAACAAGGCAAGATGCAGTCGGTTGTTTCAAACTATTTGATGTGCTGACCAAATTATCGTCGTCAATTCCAGATAAACCATTTCGAGATATTTTTATCCTTTCCTCGCTTTCAATTTCCCTTCTTAAAAACTCAAGAAGATTCTGCAAGTTGTCCGTAGTGTTCACTGCGTGGCCTCTCGATCTCTCCCAGGCTCTTAGTACGTCCTCAGGTATTGCTGATTCTACAAGTGGGTACAGCATAGCGGCGTATATATCGGTTGTTACGCCAAGTGTCTCTAAGGCTCGTAACTGCGTGTTCAATTTGTCATACAGAGACCTCAGTGAAGATGTTCTTTCAGGACCTTGACTCAGAATGAGGTTGAGTAGTTCTCTTACGTAAATCTCGATAAGCAAATCGTGTCTAGCGAAACGTTCTTTCATCTGATTTATAGCAGCTCTATAGTTCTCACCTGATGGTGGAAAGCTTTCAACTAACTCTCTTGCTGGAGACTTCGGTAGTGTTGCTTGAATCAGATATTGGAATTTGTCATCTATATCAATATCATCTGCTTCATCAATCTTCTTGAATTGACCCCAAAAACTAAGCCAGTTCTTAACTTTGCCATCGAACTCCATAAATTTAATTTTTGGCAAAGTAAATTTTCTTTTTGATCTATTGGAAGAAGAACTAGAAACGGAATGAAAGTCAGGATTCTTACTTCCTCTCGACTTCACCGTAGCTTCGTCATGCACAGAAAGATTTTCTGACAGTTCTCTAGAACGAGCACCACCTGGGAAGACCCTCTTATATTTTAGTTTTATTTCTTCCCAAACATATTTATATTTGTCTGCAGTTTCACAGTCATCGTCAAATTCTTTATTGCTCGTGTAATCAAAATCTTCCAACCACTTTTGTTTCACGCGATCCTCTACGTCAAATAACTGGTCTGATTTTTCCTGAAGTAACTCATAAAACAATCACACTCCTCGAAAAAACGGTTCTTGGTTCGAGTAAACGAGTTCCGATATACGGTTCTTTCTCGTTTCAAAAGTTCGAGATCCATCTTCAATATTTTTTCATTGGATTATTCGAACGAGTCCTGTCACGGTCGCCACTTGTTTAAACTATTATTACCGAATTTAGTAAACGAGGAGATTATTTTTGTAGTTCATTACTTTTTACTGACAGACACGTCAAAAAACAACATCATATTTTAATCCATAGACCACTAAAACCTTTGCGGTCCTCAACACGAGGGTCAAACTGAAAGTTCTTAGATAATCAAAAACTGAGTAAACTAGCAAGTTATTAGTTTTATTAAGTATTTCTTTTCAAAATACACTCGAGAGCAAAACTTTCGGGTCACTAACATAAATTGCAATATCTCAAAAACTAATACTATAACTAATAAAATAAATTGGACTTTAAAGACATTTTAATGTCACTTAAATAAAACGCATTACATTTAATACTGAATGTTCGTTTATTTTATAAAAAAAAAAAGATAATTGGCATCCACTTGCTTGAAAAAACAAAATTGAAAATATTGAATTTTTGATATAATTATCCAAATTTGACACATTTTAATACTTGGTATTGCCTCCACGTGCAGCCTGCACAGCTGCGATGCGATTCGGCATGCTGTACATCAAGTTTCTGAAGCACAGTTGAAGAATGTTCTCCCATTCCTCTACCAACGCGTTTCTGAGCTCGCGAAGCGTCATTTTGAAGAAGGTACTCGTTGCCTTACTCGTCGTCCAAGCTCGTCCCAGGCATGCTCGATCGGGTTGAGATCCGGGCTCCTGGCCGGCCATTCCATGCGGCGAATACCCACATCGTTCAGGTAGTCTTGTACTACACGAGCAGTATGGGAACGGGCATTATCGTGCATGAAAATAGCCTTTTCACCGAGCCTTGCCATAAATGGACCGACGTGCTCACTTAGGATTTCTTCCACGCCATTTAGAGTACCGTTTTCGATCAGTACTAGCTCTGTTCGGCTTTCTGCAGAAATCCCAGCCCACACGAGTACCGAACCGCAACCGTACGCAACCTTTTCTGCAATGCAGGCTTGCATGAATCGTTCCCTGGCCTTCTGTACACCTTCACCCTTCCGTCGTGTTGATACAGCATAAACTTTTGTTTATCCTCATATTATTATATATTATACATTTATATTATATATGTTTGTGTTATTATTTTTACTAGCGCAATATATGTATTTATGTTATTATAGCTTATTGATATGTAAGTGTATGTGTATTAGTTACACCTTATGTTGCACCGTCACTACAATCCCTGCTTTGCCCAAAGGTCAACTGGTAGAGAATGCCTTACGGCAAGAGTTCGCTTTTTGTATACTAAGTGTATTCTTTCGTGCAATAACATCATCATCATCATCATCATATCAGCCGAAAGACGTCCACTGCTGGACATAGGCCTCCCCCAAGGCTCTCCATTCAGACCGGTCCTGTGCTTTTCGCATCCACCGCGTTCCCGCGATTTTTACAAGGTCGTCGCTCCGTCTTGTTGGAGGCCTACCTACAGCTCGTCTCCCGGTCCGTGGACGCCACTCAAGAACCTTCTGACTCCATCGGTCATCAGTCCTGCGAGCAATGTGCCCCGCCCACTGCCACTTAAGTTTAGCTATTCTTCGGGCTATGTCGGTAACCTTAGTTCTACTGCGGATATCATCATTTCTGATTCTATCACGCAGAGAAACCCCGAGCATAGCTCTCTCCATAGCCCTCTGAGTGACTTTGAGCTTCCTTATAAGGCCCATTGTTAGCGCCCACGTCTCAGATCCGTAAGTCATCACTGGCAACACACACTGGTCAAAGACTTTTGACTTCAAACACTGCGGTAATTTGGACGAAAAGATGCTGCGAAGCTTCCCGAACGCTGCCCAGCCGAGTCGGATTCGACGAGTGACCTCTTTCTCAAAGTTGGACTTACCTAACTGGACCGTTTGTCCCAGGTAAACATAGTCGTCAACAACTTCGAGCGCAGAGCCTCCGACCATCACGGGAGTTGTCGCGACATGGACATTGGACATGACTTTCGTCTTGTCCATGTTCATTCTCAGGCCAACTTGGTCGGAAACTCTACTGAGGTCAGCGAGCATTGCACTGAGTTCCTCCATGCAATAAAGATTAAATAAATAAATAAAATAAACTCTGATTCGTCTGAGAACACAACTCTTGACCAATATTCAGGTGTCCAATCTGAGTGTTCGCGTGCATAAATTTGTCTTGCTGTGCGATGGTGCCTTTCCAATTTAGGGCCATTTGCGGGCCTAAAGGGTGAAACCCTTAGCCGATTAGCCTTAGCCTTAGATTAGCTTCAACAAGTCGCCGTCTTACAGCCCAAGCACTAGGATTGCTCCCACCAAGCCGTAAAAATTGTTGTGTCAATGCAGTAAGTAATCTGTAAGGAATCGATTTCGAAGCATAGTATTGACTAGATATCGATCCTCCCGTACCGTTGTACACCTGGGTCTGCCTCCTCTTGGTCTGCGTAAGTTCGAACCAGTTTCTAGAAACCGCTGAACAATACGCTGTACTGTTGACAACGTCACTCCGGCTATTCTTGCAGTATCTCGCTGGCTTCGGCCGTTTTCCAGTATTGCAAGTGCTTTCCAGTGCTTTCTTCGGGTGTAATTGACATATTTATTACATTAATAATGACCACTGAACATTTGGGACCCTTTTTATATATGCATTTTATGACAGAACGAAAACAAAAGCAATAACAAAATGGAAAATGGGAAAAGTTCTTTATTTCATAAACGATCATTTTGTTTTAAATATTGTTTTTAATGACATTATTTCATATTACCAATAAGTTTTAATACCTGTAATTAAGGAGGATTAAATTGTCTATAAGGTTCAATTTATTTTACGTAGCTAGGTGTATTCGTTTTCGAAATATTATAATTTATTATAGTGACCCGAAAGTTGCTCTCGAGTGTAGTATCCATTTATGTTAATACATCGCTGCATCCGATGGAACCACTGAGAAAAGCACTTTGCCCACTCGTCCCTAGGGGTCTCTTCGACGGCCTTCTGAAACGTAATCACAGCTTCCTCGGCGTCCACAAAACGTTTTCCTCCATTTTTTTCTTTTATTTTCGGGAATAAATAAAAATCGCAAGGTGCGAGGTCGGGGCTATACGGCGGGTGACCCAGTAATTCCACGTCTTACGTCGCCAAATAGTCGATCGTCGCCTGGCGGTGTGCGACGAGGCGTTGTCGTGGTGAAGGAGGATTCTACTGCGAGGTCGTTTCTCCCGAACTTTTTCTAAGACAAGTGGCAAACAATTGTTAGTGTACCTCTGCAGTAACTGTTTTTCGATCCTCTATAATTGTCGCGTAATGACTACTAATGACCTGTCTTTCCGAAGAACGAGGCCACCATCTTTTTTCCCACGCTTCGACCTCTCTTCACTTTAGTTGGCAACTCCTCGGAAAGAAACACCCACTGAGCAAATTGTCTTTTGGTTTCCGGATCATAACAGTAAGTCCAGCTTTCGTCACCCGTAAGTTTGCGAACACAGCGTTTGAGTCACCTGCGTTAAATATTTCAATCATTTCACGGCACCAATCAACACGATGGAGTTTTCGGGCCTCGGTCAAATTATGAGGTATACACCGGGCACAAAGCTTCCTGACCGCTAAATGTTCATGTAGGATTTTGTGCACTTGACTCATACCGATGATTAAGCTTGTCCGAATCTGCTGATAGGTCTCTATCATACGCCGCACATCACTGATGTTATCTTCAGTCGTCGCCGTAGAAGGCCGTCCCTCTCATCGGTGAGATTAGTGCGACTACGTTTAAACTCATTAAACCAGTTGTAAACAGTGACACGAGCCTAGTCTATCATAAGATCATAACTTTCTTGTTGACTTAAATGATATCAAAAGTCATAAAAAATCATTGCACGAAAATTTTCTCGCGTTATTACTTCTGATCCTTTTAAGTAATCATCGGGATAAAAAGGGCGTCTCGTTAAGCTAAAATATAACATGAAATTACGTAAGCACCATGACTAAAAGCTTTTGCTTATTATTATTTTATGGTTATAATTCACAAAATATGTGTTTTTGTAATAGATAGTAACGTAAGTTACTTGTTAGAGGTGTTTTCCAAGCCATGTCAATCTCGTTTATTATTTTAGACTTTTTATTTAATAATAGAAATAAATGTTAAGAAAATTCAACTTGATGAACGACAGTTCAAACTTGAAGATTTTTATTATCTCTACATTATCCCTAGTCCAGGGCCTCTATTCAGGTGCGTTAAAACGATATCGTGTTTGACACGTTTAAGGATCGTTTATGTCACAGTCGCCATTATTGTAAATGACATAAGAGTTATCAAAACGTTGACAATACGGAAACAGGTCAAAAACGATATCGTTATAACGCAGTTGAATAGAGGCCCTGGGCCTCTATTCTACTGGGTTAAAACGATATTGCGTTTGACGTGTTTTAGTAGATATCGTTTTTTACTCGGCCGCCATCACTGTCAATGACAATGAGTTATCAAAACGTTGACAATACGGAAACACATCAAAGGCGATATCGTGTTTATCGTGTAGAATAGACGCCCTGTCCTATTAGCATTATGACGTCGTAAGCGGGCACCCAAGTATTATCGGCGTATATGACACTATAATTCCCCGCGATCATAGAGAAGTGACTGTTAGGCTGCATGGATATTCTTAGGGTTCCGTACCCCAACAAAACGGAACCCTTATAGGATCAATTTTCTGTCCGTCCGTCCGTCTGTCAAGACCCTTTTTGGGAACGCGTGGAGACAGACAGACGGACAGTGGAGTCTTAGTACTAGGGTCTCGGTTTTACCCTTTGGTTACGGAACGCTAAAAAAGATACGGCCGTTTATACCGGCCGGAATCAATAGTAGATTGTGTCACAAGGGAAACAAAATGACACATTTACGGTGAGGGAGTACATTGAATCCTGAGCGTAGTGAGGGAGTCAAGTGTTAACGCCCAAGGTGCAAATGATTTTGATACCATGTGACACATACTGCTTTTCACATCACCTATGAGTAAATAAAAGATCTGAGTACCTAATAAAACAAATTTAATTATTTAAAGCCTGACAAGATTCTATTTGGCCCTATTTCAATAAAAAATTAATATGGAAATAGGGCCAAATAGAATCTTGTCAGGCTTTACACTCTCTAAAAGTGTTGAATTTTCAAACCGTACCGACCCTATGACGGTGACAGATGTCTCTAACATACAATGAACAACCTTAAAACACCAAATTCACCAAACTGTAATAAGATCAATCATATTGTTTAAAAATTAATAATATAATAATAATAATATCACAGGAAAATGTCACACAAATTGATCTAGTCCCAAACTAAGCTCTAGGCTTGTACTATTGGTACTAGACAACGATAAACATAATTATGTAGAAAAATATATACTTAAATACATAGAAAACATCCAAGACTCAGGAACAAATACTCGTGCACATCACACAAATATCTGCCCTTACCGGTATTTGAACCCAGGACCCCTAGCTTCGAAGGCAGGGTCACTACCAACGAGGCTAGCGTGTTGTCGTTTAATACCTACTGTAAATTAAAAATTTCATATTTCATTGCGTTTATATTTTATACTGGCAACAAAATGTAATTGAACTGTAAATTGCTACTTTGATCCCTCCTAGCAGTGAAGAAAAGTCTCCTTTCCGAATAGGAGTTATAAAAAATTATAGGGTAGGTACCTACTTCCGATATACCAGACAGCGAGCAAAGAAAAATATCCGAAAATCGTTAGTTTATTTCTCCATTACAAAAACTAAAATTATTTTGCGATTGCGAACTTATTTGCATTTGGTAAACTCATCGGTACCTATGTCGATGTGTGGAGACAACTGTTTTTCAACGGCTAATTCAAGTCCCTCAATACAATTTTACATTCTTATAAGTCCGTACAGAACCCTCGGTGCTCGAGTCCGGCTCGCACTTGACCGGCTTTTTATAGAAAGAAGATGTATTTGATAAATATCATAAAGGGTTCCAGGTTATAAAAGCCAAACCTTGTTTTCAAAGTTACCATTTAAAAATATAACTAATCCGGCCACACTAGCGACGCCTTCGTGATGTGGGCGATCCTACGGGACATTGACATTATTACGACGATTTATAAAAAAAAGTTCAATGCATATTTTTGTATTTTGACCTGTATAAACATCAGTCAATAATTATAAGGAACAAAACATTAATTAATGCTAAACGTGGGCTAATAAAATTGACCCCCTTATTAAATCAACCTTTGGGTTATAAGACTCATAAGGATGAACCCTGCTAAAGAAATCTCTTACTCATCAAAGGCCGTAAATTGATTTTTTTGTCGTGTACAGATGCGACTATTACGTTGGTCACTCTTTTGAGGGAGCATAATAATATTTTCTGAATTGGTGGAGTGAAACATTATTGTACCAGCCAAAGCCCAAACATTAACTTTGTCCACCGTCCACATTAGGTAAACTATACCTACTTTTTCATTCTTATCTTTCACTGTCACCAGCAATAATATATTCTTGTGCTCAAAAATATGTAACCTCTCTCAATACGTATATCTGATGTTATTGCAATGTTGGATACTATACTCCATACCATCCGACTTGTCTTATTTAGTAAACACTTTTACAACCTCAAAATGCTTCCTTTTCGCCTAAAATTACAAACTTGTCATAAAAAAACCATGTGCATAATTTGATCTCTAGTAGTTACTTTATTCACCAGAAAACGGCCGTTTAAGCCAAAAACGATGTATTTTAAGGTTATAAAAATGTTTACTAAATAAGACAAGTCAGTTGGTATGGATCATATGTTATTGCTGGTGACTGTACAGTAAAAATGTAACGTAAACTTAATCTATCATTTTTAAACATCTGATGTTGTATTTTCAAGGGATTTTGCCCATGTTACTTCAATATTGTAAAGAACGAGTTTCCCAATGTGTATACGTTTCTGTAAAGAATGTATCGAACAAAATGTTAAGAACACGTTACCCAATGTATTTATGTTTCTGTGTAGTTAAACCAGGCGACCCTCAGCTGGAAATCAAATTCCCCGAGCTGTCCTTCCCTCGTGACTTTTCGGAGCTCGCGGGTTTGATTACGTCGGTGGTTGCGTCTGTGAAACAGGCTGTCATGCCTCCGTCGATGGAAGGAGCGGAATCCAAACCAGTAGAAAAATAATAATTAGGTATCCATTTAAGTTGATCACTTAACGCATGATGAATAACGTTTTAATTTGTGTCTAAAGCTTTTGTAATAAGTTATTTTGAGGTTTTTGTTCATGGTTAAGTAAATTTAATTGTATCATATCTAGTTATTATGCTTTTTGGTGGTTTTTTTAATCGTAGTGCATTCCATTCCTAGTTAATATAATTATGTAATTATATTAACACAACCTAAATGGTCATTAAACTCCGTGAAATTTTATAGAAGGTGGTTTAAGCCCGTATTGCCTGTCTCATGCTTTCGCTGTCGTTTCAAATTTGTTGCTCTGCGTGTTGATGGTTGTGATTTGTGGGTCGTGCCGCTGTCCCATTTTTATTAAGTTATAATTCATTTAGCCGTCACTGGCCATAGAGGCATTGGAAATTGTTGTAATACTAGAGTTGGAAAGCTATAGTATGCATCAACTTACCATGTCGATATTGCAGGTAGGGATCGCAATTTTAATCTGTATAAAGAGTGTTTTATTATGTAATGTTGAATGAAAGTTAATTTTGTACAACCATTTTGCTTTCTCTGGTATAACTACTTATATAGAAATCGGAATCAATTATTGTATACCTATTATAGGTAAGGTATACAATAATTTCTTCACAGACGTATTACACGTCTGTGAAGAAAGGAAACGAGATTTTGCTGATTTCGACTCAAACGTTTTCGAAGCTTTATCAATACATGGTAGCGTTAAACCATTGCTAATTTCCGAGCGCTCGGTCTTGCGCTTGTTTGAACTTAATAATTAACTTTAAACGTCTATTTCTTTGTGCTATGTGTATGGGGAAACGTGGTATTAAAATGTCTGAGTAATAATGGTGATTCAGGACTATTTATTATAAACTATCACAGATAGAATAGAATGTCAGTTAATTTTGGGCGCCGCGTAGGCGGGCACATCCCTATGACGCGTCGAGGGCCGCTCTTGGCTCACAGAGCACCGCTATTTAAGTACTTCAGTCAATCATAGCCAGTTAAAATATGAATAAAATTAAACTTCTGATATATATTTACAAATATTGTCATGTGAAAATTAATGTACTTACGTACTATAAAAATATAAAAAAATGGCTGAAGTTACTTGTAAAGCTTTTTAGTACACCAAATTAACGCAAAAGTTAAGCGCGGCTGTAACGTCCGTGGCGTCCGTGGCTTCAGTGGCACGAGTTTTCGTCCGCGTCCAAAGCCGTCTTTGGCTGTCAATAGGTTAACGTCTCGGTTACTTCCAATCATTTTTGAACGGTACATGCTATATACTAATCAGATTTATTGACGAAATTGTTAGTTGTATTTTTTTATTGTCCCGTCTAAAAATGTGTAAAATAAAGAAAAATAATAAAAAAACTTAATTTGCACTTATGTATTTTTAATAATCCAATAATTGAAATAACTAGGTTATATAGTTTTAAAATATTTATCGTTGCAGAAGTTTGCAAACCTATGTACGAGGGGCGGCAGAAAAGTTTTAAGCCTAAGGTGAAAAAAAACAAGTTAGAAAATTTAAGTTTTTTTTTTTTAATGTATCCTTTCTAATTCGATGCATTTCTTACATTTATTATATAATGATTTTATGCCATTAAATAAATATTCTTTGCTTTAGCCTTGAAAATGCTCTTCTACTGCCGCCTTCATTTCTTCATCACTTCCAAATCGCTTTCCTCTTAGGTTTTTCTTTAAATTACTGAACAGAAAATAGTCACTAGGGGCTAAATCTGGACTATACGGAGGGTGGTTAATTTCTTCGAAGCCGATTTCCTTCAGAGCTAGTCTTGCAACACGCGCGGTATGAACGGGGGCGTTGTCTTGCAAAAACAAAACGCCTTTACCTACTGTTTTTGCCCCTTCTTTTTTCAAGTGTCGCTTGATGCACTTGTCTCAATCACAGTCTCAGCCACAGCTCAGAATAGTAAGTTGTATTTATTGTAGAGCCTTTTGCTAAATAATCTATTAAAAGAATACCATCCGCGTCCCAAAACACCGTAGCCATTAGCTTAGAGGCCGATCTTTGCACTTTAAACTTCTTCGGCGGCCTTTCACCCTTCTCAATCCACTGCATGGACTCCGACTTACATTCAGGATCATACTATCTGACCCATGTTTCATCAACGGTTACTATCCTGGAGCAAATTTCGTCAACACTATCTCTGCACAAGTCTAAAAACGCCTGAGAAGTTATACACGCCGCTCTTTGTCAAACGCCGTCAGCATTTTCGGTACCCAACGCGCGTTGACCTTGGTCATGCGTAAATGTGTATAAAGGATTTCTCTAACCCGCTCCTTGCTCTTAATCCTTCGATCCTCCAACACAATTTTTTTGACTCTAGCGACTTTTTGGTCGGTCACTACCGATACTGGCCGTCCTGAGCGGGGGTCATCTTCGATCGATTCTCGTCCTTGTTTAAAAAGGCTACTCCACTTTTTAACTATAGCATAGGACGGCCCAGAGACACCATAAAGAGAAGCTCTTTCCGGAACACTTTTAATATCGAAATTTAATTCCGATATTGGGCCTATCAATATCTTAAATCCGATATTCTATACCTTCAAATTCCGGTATTGCTATACGGAAACAAACGTAGTATTTTGAAGTAATTTGTGAAATTGCCTGGTTTAGTTTCAAACATAGATGATAGCACCTTCTATATTACATGTTAATTCTTCCATAGATTAGCGACTTGTCATCTGTCAGAATAATTGTGAATAATGTTTGTCTGTTGTTAAGACACGAAATGTAGAAGTAAGTAGTAAGTGTATAAAAACCCTTACTTTAAAATAATTATTTTACATATTCAGTTATGCTGATAATTTATAAATACGATAAAAAACAATACATTTACTTTTACCTTCAAAAGTGTATTTTTCTAAAATATCCCCGAATTCCGATATTGAGACACAATACCGAATTTGAATTCCGGTATTGGAAATAGTTAATATTGTATGCGTAGCATAATTCCGAGATTCCGATATTGAGGTTCAATACAGACTTTCAATTCCGATACTGCTGATACTGCAAATTGTCCGATACTGCATGCTCTAGTGACCAGTACCATACGAGGGTGACACTGAAAGTTTTTAGAACTGGGAACCGATTTTTGACTTTCGAGCGTTCGAAAGTTTCAATCGAAAGTATCCAAAAACAATAAAATGGTATTTTTGACTTGCGAGCGATAGAAAATATGAACACGAGTGGTCCGTGGCATTCGTTTTGAATTCTATCAATAGAAAGTATCATTTGACATCTGTCAAACCTGTTAATACTAAAACAATTCATATTGTTATAATACGTATAGCAAAATTAGCGACATAAAATAAAATATTACAATAGGTATGGCAAGTCTGGAGGAGTATTTAATTTTAGTAAATAATAATGAAGAGGAAGAAGATGAATTTGTGCCTGCGCAACCGCCGCGTTTTCGGCTAGCGGAATTAGGAAACGAGCCATTTCTCGAAAGCGAAAATAAATTTAAGAAGAATTACAGATTAAGTAAAAGCCTATGCAGATATTTAATTCATAAGTTAAGGCCGTTTGTCTCGGATGCTCAACGACCATGTGATTTAAGTATTAACGCAAAGGTAAGTTAATTAGTTTTGTGTGATTATTATGGATACAACATAAAGTTTTTGCAATTATGTTACAAAACAATTGCATGTTCTAACCAGTTACTATTAAATCTAAAAAGAAACCTAGCAATGACATAGACATCCACAGACGAGGAAGCGTTTCATTTAACCTAAATTTATAACCAGTCAAGAATTTGTAAAATAGCGTAATAAATCTCACTCGCACTTAAATAATAATTAACTTATTATAATTTTAACTTTTGATAGTTGCACACTTCGCATTCAAAATATGAATTACAAAAAACCGGTAAAACATCGACTTACTGCGTATAATGAAACGCGTTCCAACTTAACAGTACTATTTAGTCAATCCCTCAGTTTCGAGCGAGAATCTCAAAAATATGGAATTTGGTACCATTCGAAAATAAAGCGTGAAAGATTGTCGCATTCGAATATTTCCTACTGCTGGGTTTTGAAATCGAACGCTCTAAAGTCAAAAATCGGTTCCCTGGACACTAGTAAACAAAATAATTTAGAAACAAGTTTTAATTTTGAAAATGGAACTCTTTGCCAATATAATTGAATATGAATTTTATTCATTTGTCATTTGTTTTACGATTTGGCGGCTAATTGAAAATTTTCTGTGTCACGTAAGCATTAATTTAACGCGGGAAAATTTGCGTGCAATGTTTTTTTATGGCTTTCGATATCATTTAAGTCAACAAGAGAGTTATAATAGACTATGATTGGCCTTTCCCGATGAAGCCCCATCTCGTGCCACTGTTTACAACTGGTTTAATGATTTTAAACGTGGTCGCACTAATCTCACCGATGATCTGCGTAAGGGACGGTCTTCTTCGGCGACGCTTGAAGATAACATTAGTGTTTGGCAGCATATGATAAACTGATAAAAGAGTGACCTATCAGCTAATTTGGACATGCTTCGGCATCGGTATGCGTCAAGTGCACATTATCCTACATGAACATTTAGCGGTCAGGAAGCTTTGTGCCCGGTGGATACCTCATAATTTGACCGAGGCCCAAAAACTCCATCGCTTTGATTGGTGCCGTGAAATGATTGAAAGATTTAACGCCGGTGACTTAAATCCTGTGTTCGACATACTTACGGGTGACGAAAGCTGGATTTACTGTTACGATCCCGAAACCAAATGACAATCTGCTCAGTGGGTGTTTCCTTCCGAGGAGTTGCCAACTAAAGTGAAGAGAGGTCGCAGCGTGAAAATTAGATGGTCGCTCGGTTCACTCGTACGCACTGTTCGCTCTTCAAGTAAGGAATGAATCACCGCACGCGTGCCTCACCTTTTATACTCCCAATCGCCAAATGTTCCGGAATGCCTTCTCGATGGACCGATGGACCTTGAACGGCCGGGGACTTTCCGTATTGGAAGGTTCTACTCATTGCGGCCTCGTATTACAATAGCGACGGCCTTGGCCTTGAACTCAATTGAACCCGTTAACAATAGCGATGTCCTTCACTCGGCGCCGCGCTTTGATTCTAATCTTCCTACCTACCTAACCATACCTACTCGTAACACTCCCCCTCCCAAGACATGCTCGTCCCGAGCATTATTAGATCCGTAGTATCTCGCCTGTCGGTCAACGTGGACAACCTTACAGGGACTTCGCTGGTTTCGTTGTATCCGATACGTGACGTCGTTGATTTTAGTGACTACTCTTTACGGTCCTTCCCAATTCGGCGATAATTTCGGTTATGCAGCCACACCAACGAACCTTCCTCAAACCCCACTTTATAGAGTTCCTGTCATATCGTGTTTTCACCTTCAGGGAACTTGAAGTCCATGTTCACGAACGTGACTGAACGTCATCTATCCGGTTCCGCAAATAGCTCGCATACTCAGACATCGAGTTTGGCGAATCTGGAGGGTGTCCCGTTAAAAGATCCGCAGGTAAACGAAGTTTTCGTCCAAAGTTCACGTGCGCTGGAGTAACAGCAGTGCTTTCGTGACTTGCCGCCCTATATGACATCAGGAAGAAGGGAATATGCCTATCCCAATCCTTTTGGTGACTTTCTACCACCTTAGCCAAATGTCTCTCCAGCGTCTGGTTGAATCTCAACCATTCCATCCGATTTTGGATGGTATGGCGTGGTTCTAGTCTTATGAATTCCCATGATTCGGCAAGTCTCCTGGAACACCTGGGACACAAAGTTTCTGCCTTGATCACGAGGTTTGTGAATTTCGAGGGGCACACCGAACCGACAAATCACCTCCATCACTAATTTCTCCGCTACAGCTTCGGCTTCAGGCCATTTGGTGAAGTAATCTATAATGACGAGGATGTACAGTAGAACCCGCTTAAGACGATTCTGAGGGGACCTAGCAAAAAAAGTGTCTTAAACGGGAAATCGTATTAAACGTGAAAATAAAACTAGTAATATTTCATGTACACACATTTACATGTAATTTGTTTATTTTAAATGGAAGATACAAAAAATTATGTTTATGTAAAAGTATATATCAATAACAATTGTTTTACTTAAAGTATTTATTTATTTTAGATTGTCGTAACGATTTGGATGCATTTTTCATAACAAGATTTTCAATATAATTTAATTTGTGGATCGCTTCTTCGCTATTACCCATAGACGATACATAGCATCTTAAATCTGCTACAACTGACAACGCCTGAGCATTTGACAAAATTGGAGGCGTTTCCTCCTGTTCGTGTGCGTCTTCATCATCACTTATGGTCGCGTTTTGGGTGGAACCTGCACTTTCCATAAGGTCTTCGACTGAAAGCACTTCGTACGTTGCAACATTATCGTCTATGGATGAATATCCAGGAAAATCCTGCAATATGGGGGGTTCTCCTTCTTCTAACACGATATTACGCTCATCATTTCGGAACCCTGCTTTTGTAAAACAATTTTGGATTGTTTCGGGCTTAATTGCTTCTCATGCCGCTGCTATGTTTAGTATCGCGTCATGAACATTCAGTAGTCGTTTGCTGTCAGGGTTGTCCATTTCCATTAAATAACGATTTATCAGTCGTGCTCTATAACCTTGTTTAAGGACCTTTATAATGCCCTGATCTATTGGTTGCAACTTGCTTGTCGAATTTGGAGGTAAGAAAAGAGGTAAGGTCCCTTAGTACGATATGCTCTTTTTCACCCGCGTACATTACTTGGTATTATGATTTTAGAAGACGTATTAAGCGGGACGCGAGTCGTATAAAATTACGTGATTTTTTTTATGAAAACAGGCCTTAAGTTGCAGGGACCGGCAGAAAGTAGCGTATTATGCGGGAAATCGTATTAAACGTGATCGTATTAAGCAGGTTCTACTGTACTTGTTTCCGGAGTCGGAGGTCGGAAACGGAACTGCAACGTCTAAAGCAATCCTTTCCCAGGGTGCTCCAACATTGTATAACTTGAGCGCTCCTTTACTGTGAGATTGCGGCCCCTTGACTGATGAGCAGGTTGTACACTTTCTGCACCAGTCTTCTGCATCTTCACGGCAGTGAATCCAATAAAAGCGTTGGCGAATTTTCCCTTTGTTCCTCGCAGGTAACCAAGTTAGCTAACCAGCAGCCAAGAAGGAAGAAATTTTCTTGCCAGATAACTGGTTTTTTAACGGGAATGATTTTTTCCTGCACGATAACCAGCTCAGGCCTGCTAGTTTACGAAGAATAACAATTTCTTCCCAGATAACTGGTTTTTTAACGGGAATGATTTTTTCCTGCACGATAACCAGCTCAGGCCTGCTAGTTTACGAAGAATAACAATTTCTTCCCAGATAACTGGTTCTTTAACGGGAATGATTTTTTCCTGCACGATAACCAGCTCAGGCCTGCTAGTTTACGAAGAATAACAATTTCTTCCCAGATAACTGGTTTTTTAACGGGAATGATTTTTTCCTGCACGATAACCAGCTCAGGCCTGCTAGTTTACGAAGAATAACAATTTCTTCCCAGATAACTGGTTCTTTAACGGGAATGATTTTTTCCTGCACGATAACCAGCTCAGGCCTGCTAGTTTACGAAGAATAACAATTTCTTCCCAGATAACTGGTTTTTTAACGGGAAGGATTTTTTCCTATAAAATAACCAGCTCAACAACCTCCCATTCTAGACCTCTTGAAATATTTATAAAATTCACTCCGACTATTACCGACGTGTGCCCTGATGTGGCCTATTTACTGAATAAATGACTCGAATAACTTAATACGGAGTCCTGAGGAAGAATAAAGGATACTTTTTATCACAAAAAATAAGACAGTTCCAGAAGGAATAGCGATAAACGGCTTCTACGCGGACGGAATCGCGGGCAAAAGCCTGTTTATACTTTATATCCAAATATATATATAATCGAAATATATTTTACACGATTTTCCGGCTCTAGTTGAAAACTCTTTACTTATGAATATAGATACTTATGTCGAGCGTTTATTTGAACTAATTAAATGGCAAATCCCTGACTGGAAGCCGTAAAAATGTACCTTCGACACTATTACTTATTCTGTGCTTCGACTTTGAAAACGCACCAAGAAATGCCATAAAAAATGTTTTCCCGACATTGAACTGAAAGGTTGCTTTTACCATTTTAGTAAAAGTTTATATAAAAAAGCCAAATCTCTTGGTATAAAATCAAAAGTCACGCGACGTCATGTACCTAAGCCTTTGTGCTGGGCTCGCACGTTTGCCGACAGAAAACATTGACGAAGATTGTATGGATATAAAGTATAAACTAGCTTTTGCCCGCGATTCCGTCCGCGTAGAAGCCGTTTATCGCTATTCCTTCTGGAACTGTCCTATTTTTCGTGATAAAAAGTATCCTTTATTCTTCCCGGGACTCCGTATTAAGTTATTCGAGTCATTTATTCAGTAAATACCTAGGCCACATCAGGGCACACGTCGGTAATAGTCGGAGTGAATTTTATAAATATTTGAAGAGGTCTAGAATGGGAGGTTGTTGAGCTGGTTATCTTATAGGAGAAAATCCTTCCCGTTAAAAAACCAGTTATCTGGGAAGAAATTGTTATTCTTCGTAAACTACCAGGCCTGAGCTGGTTATCGTGCAGGAAAAAATCTTTCCTGTTAAAAAACCAGTTATCTGGGAAGAAAATTTCTTCCATCTTGGCTGCTGGTTAGCTAACTTGGTTATCTGCGAGGAACAAAGGGAATTTTCATCAAGGTCCTGTTAACTTCAAGGTTAACTTAACTACCTACCTAACCATACCCACTCGTAACAATACTGTAATAATCAGTAGGCATGTCCAGTATTCTTAGCACTAGCGATATCACCTACAAAGGAACATTAAATTTTCAAATTTTGAAAATAATAATAAGTACGTAGATTCTCACTTTTATAATTTTTAAGTCCACAACAGTAGAATAAATGGCAATAAATTGGTACAATACAGCGAGACGTATGGGTTGTTTATTTATCCTCAATTCGCAATGCGGGGCTAAGTAACGTTAATTTTATCCCTGTCTCTCAATTTATATTCGAATGACGAGTGACTGGGATAGAGTATCTGACCGTCCAGGGGCGGGGGCGCGGGTAGGTGAAATAGGTTAGCTGAATACCAAGTCGTTGAAGAAAAAGTTATTTAAATGAACAGGAATGTATTTGAAAGGCAAAGTCTTATAGAGTAAGCGCTTTAAAAGCTGGCTAATATTTAAAAATCGGTTGTCTGTAAAGTCGGTTTACGGACGATACACGCGAGAGCAAATCTTTCGGGTCACTATAATAAATTATAATATTTCGAAAACGAATACACCTAGCAATCTTCCTTAATTACAGGTATTAAAACTTATTGGTAATATGAAATAATGACATAAAAAAAAAAAAACAAAATGATCGTTTATGAAATAAAGAACTTTTTCCATTTGTTATTGCTTTCGTTTTCGTTCTGTCATAAAATGCATATTTAAAAAGGGTCCCAAATGTTCAGTGGTCATTATTGATGTAATAAATATGTCAATTACACCCGAAGAATGCACGAGAATCCTTACAATACTGGAAAACGCCCGAAGCCAGCAAGATACTGCAAGAATAGCCGGAGTGACGTTGTCAACAGTACAGCGTATTGTTCAGCGGTTTCTAGAAACTGGTTCGAACTTACGCTGACCAGGAGGAGGCAGACCCAGGTGTACGAGGGCTGCACTGAAAGTTTGGGGAATTTAATACTTAGAAACATATTTTTGACACATATCATACCTTTTTATAATCTCTAAAGTTTCATTATTTTAACACACTGGCAACATACAAAAAAAAGCGATGGTTCGGTTTCAATTGTTTTTTGAAGTCGTCGAGTCGCTGCTGAAAATGGAATTGTCCCGTGAAAATTTAAGAGCTATGATTTATTACGACTTTAAAAGTGGATTATCACAAAAACAATGTGGAGACCGGATAATTGTTGCTTTTAGTAATGAAGCTCCTTCAAAGACGACAATATGCAGGTGGTATGCAGAATTTCAACGTGGCCGTCTATCCCTCACGGACGACGTGCGTGAAGGTCGACCAAAATCGGCACTCGTGCAAGAAAACGTCGATGCTGTGCGTCAGCTGATAAAGGAAGACCGTCATGTGTCATATCGGGAGATTCAAGAGTGTTTGGGCATTGGAATGAGTCAGATACAAATCATTTTACAGGAACAATTAGGCGTGCGAAAGTTGTTTTCCCGTTGGATCCCTCACTTATTGTCTGAGGAGCAAAAAACGACTCGTGTCAATTGGTGCCTCAGAACTTTGAATAAATTCAACGGAGGAAGCTCAAATGCAGTTTTTAGCATTGTATCCCACCGGATACAATGCTAAAAACGAGTGTTGGATATATGCATATGAGCCTGAAAATAAAAACCAATCTCGAGTATGGGTCTACAAAGATGAGCTCAAGCCGACAAAAGTTATTCGTTCTCGCAGCACGGCCAAAAAGATGGTGGCTACGTTTGTCTCCAAATCGGGTCACGTGGCTACTATTCCTCTTGAAGATCGTAGAACGGTCAATGCCATCGGCATTGGTACACCACTATTTGTTTGCCGAGTATATTTGCTGAACTCCGAAAAAAAACCCTAGTCGCCGCATTATCCTTCACCACGACAATGCCAGCCCTCACACCGCTTGAAAAACAACTGAGTACCTGGACGGTGAATAAGTCGAATTACTAAACCATCCTCCATACAGCCCCGACTTAAGCGCCAATGACTTTTTCACATTCCCCAAAATTAAGGATAAGTTGCGTGGTCAGCGGTTTCAGACGCCGGAAGCAGCAGTGGCTTTTGAAATGGCCATTTTGTCGACCCTACTTCAGACTTCAATAAGTGCTTTAATGACTGGTTTGATCGCATGGAAAAGTGCATAAAATATAAAGGAGAATACTTTGAAAAACAATAAAAATACTTTTATTCAATTTAACTGCATATTTTTTTCTATTCCCGAAACTTTCAGTTTGACCCTCGTACAACGGTACGGGAGGATCGATATCTAGTCAATACTATGCCTCGAAATCGATTACTTACGGGAACTGCATTGACACAACTATTTTTACGGCTTGGTGGGAGCAATCCTAGCGCTTGGACTGTAAGACGGCGACTTGTTGAAGCTAATTTGAAACCCTTTAGGCCCGCAAATGGCCCTAAACTGGAAAGGCACCATCGCACAGCAAGACAAATTTATGCACGCGAACACTCAGATTGGACACCTGACGATTGGTCAAGAGTTGTGTTCTCAGACGAATCAAAGTTTATGCTGTATCAACACTACGGAAGGGTGAAGGTGTACAGAAGGCCAGGAGAACGATTCATGCAAGCCTGTATTGCAGAAAAGGTTGCGTACGTTGGCGGTTCGGTACTCGTGTGGGCTGGGATTTCTGCAGAAAGCCGAACAGAGCTAGTACTGATCGAAAACGGTACTCGAAATGGCGTAAGATACGTGGAAGAAATCCTAAATGAGCACGTCGGTCCATTTATGGCAAGGCTCGGTCAAAATGCTATTTTCATACATGATAATGCCCGTCCCCATACTGCTCGTGTAGTACAAGAGTACCTGAACGATGTGGGTATTCGCCGCATGGAATGGCCGGCCAGAAGCCCGGATCTCAACACGATCGAGCAAGCCTGGGACGAGCTTGTACGACGAGTAAGGCAACGAGTACCTCCTTCAATGAAGCTTCGCGAGCTCAAAAACGCGTTGGTAGAGGAATGGGAGAACATTCCTCAACTGTGCTTCAGAAACTTGGTGTACAGCATGCCGAATCGCATCGCAGCTGTGCAGGCTGCACGTGGAAGCAATACCAAGTATTAAAATGTGTCAAATTTGGATAACTATATAAATCATTTTTTTCAATTTTGTTTTTTTAAGCATGTGGATGCCATTTTTATTTTTATTTTTTATAAAATTAAACGAACATTCAGTATTAATTGTAATGCATTTTATTTAAGTGACATTAAAATGTCTTTAAAGTCCAATTTATTTTATTAGGCTAGCTGTATTCGTTTTTGAGATATTGCAATTTATGTTAGTGACCCGAAAGTTTTGCTCTCGAGTGTAGTTGAACGTGACAACGTCATAAGAAAATACTGATGGAATGGTTGCATTTTTCAAAAGAAATTTTTAATTTTATTTGTTTGATAGATATTTTGTATGGATATAGAGAAGGAGGTAAATGGAAATCACAATTGAATTGATCAAGTTACATTTTATTTGTACGCATAAATGCAATTATGACAATTTTTTTTTTAACTATGTACCTACGTTTTTACAAGTATGAATGTGCGTTACATCTTAAATTTAAAATTTGGAAACATCATTCAATAAATTGTAACTAGCTTTTAAAAGCCCGCCTCAATGTGTTTGATATAGGAGAAAATTGTTTCATTTGACGGCTGGCCGGTCCAACCTGTCATTTCAGACACGTTGTTATGATATGTGGAAGATTTAACATTTGTTTGATTTTTTTGAAATCATAGCTACGCTCGATAATTATTTCAATCTAATAGTAAAGCCATTGATTTTTTCTCATCGTGAAATAGTTCTGTTAACTTATTGTTATAATTTTGACAATTATAGCATAACCTACAATCGCTGCACTTGCGGACCGATGCTATTTATTTTAATGATGAAAGCACGAATATTCGACAATGAACATATATTTAATATCGAAAGAACCTTTATCGCCGCAATTATCGTTGCTATAAACAATTGACACCACATTCACTTTTCACTGCACTTCAGACTTGACGAAAACATGTAAATGTATTATTGTATAGCAGCTGTCCACGCGGACGCATCGCTCACTCAAGTAGGAGAGAGACAGATGTCGAACGCTGCCGAACGCGGAGGCTGATTGTGCCTCTTTGTCGCTCGTTCCGCGCTCTCGCTTGCACTTCAAGCCTTAAATGGAACACCTCAAAACGAGGTAACGCCGCATGAGTCATTTTTTGTTCGTGCTTGCAGCCGGCTCCATCGAATTATAAGACGTTGTCACGTCAATACAAAAGGGTTACCCCTTCGAAAGGGTTTAGTAAAATGTAAGGAATACCAGTTGAATTGGGAAGCACTCCACGATGTATACAACGCAAGAGGAACGCCGTTCAAAGGCTTAAGCCGAGGAACGGCTTAAGCCCAGGAACGACGTTTTCGGTCCCTGCTAATTACTTTAAGATAATGTCAAACGATATACATACGAGGGTGACACTGAAAGTTTTTAGAACTGCCACTTGTAAACAAAATAACTCAAAAATAAGTTTAAATTTTGGAAATGGAACTTTTTGCCAATATTATTGAGTATAAATTTTATTAATTTGTCATTGTTTCACGATTTGGCGACAAGAAGTAGACAAGAAGAAGAAGCGACAAGTCTTATTCCTAAAATGTCTGCAATCATTTCACGGCACCAATCAACACGATGGAGTTTTTGGGCCTCGGACAAATTATGAGGTATCCACCGGATGTAGGATTTTGTGCACTTGACTCATCCCGATGCCTAAGCTTGTCCGAACCTGCTGATAGGTCACTCTTTTATCAGTCTCTATCATACGCCGCACAACACTGATGTTGTCTTCAGTCGTCGCCGTAGAAGGCTGTCCGTTACGCAGATCATCGGTGAGATTAGTGCGACCACGTTTGGACTCATTAAACCAGTTGTAAACAGTGGCACGAGATGGGGCTTCATCGGGAAAGGCCAATCGTAGTCTATCATAACTTTCTCGTTGACTTAAATGATATAAAAACATTGCACGAAAATTTTCTCGCGTTAAATTCATGCTACGTGACACAGAAAATTTGCCAAAACAAACAAAAGACAAATGAATAAAATTCGTACTCAATAATATTAACAGAGTTCCATTTTCAAAATTTAAACTTATTTTTTAATTATTTTGTTTACAAGTGGCCAGTTCTAAAAACTTTCAGTATCACCCTCGTAAAATAAACTAGTCTGAATAGAATCCAAAGAGGGTATGATTCTAACAATAGGGTCACCATGATTTACTAAATGATTTACTTAATTAAAGGAAAAATTTGCAAAAAATAAATAGCTTTTGTTTCTTGCAACTATATATTGCTGGAAAACAGCCATCAATTACAGAGTGTGAAAAACTGGTTTCTGATCACGTCTTCGATGTCACCCTGTACATACATACGCTCAAAAACACAAACCTCCTTCGGGCAATCGGGAAATAAAAGTTTATAACGCAATATATGCTTTATGTTGCGAGTGAGATTTGAAGGAATTATAGTGCTATTCCGTTAATTTTGTAAATCAATATAAATACACTTAATTTGTGAGTCGACGTCAGCGTTTTA
Source organism: Acleris holmiana (assembly GCA_949316455.1). Lineage (NCBI taxonomy): Eukaryota > Metazoa > Arthropoda > Insecta > Lepidoptera > Tortricidae > Acleris > Acleris holmiana. The sequence goes on along the minus strand of OX438762.1, from coordinate 42,312,535 downwards.
CCTCAAGTATAATATATAAATTGAAGGTTATCCCAAAAGTTAATTAAATGTTTGTGTTATATCTTAAAAAATACTTTTGTTATTATGCAAATCATTATCATTACACACTTACTTAAAAATACCAGAATATGTAACTAAATTTAGTGGTAACATTTGTGATATTTATAGAATAATACAAAATGCAACAGTATGTTACAAATTGCAATAATAATTATGTAACCTTAACATATATAATTTTTGCTAATTAAGATTGGATGTTAAGCTAACCAAAACTTGTCTTAGAAGAAAATAAACAGCTGATTTTTTTTTTACTTGTCACGTTAACCCACTTAATTTGAAATACAGTGTAAACTCCACGTAACGTCACTCGATTTAACGACAAACTCTCTAAAGCGTCGAAATCAATCGACTTTGGTTGGTTTAGCTTATCTACCATACAATGATACACTCTACATAGCATCACACCCACTCTCAATAACGACAACAATTGAGAAATAAAAAGTACCTTTTTTGTTGCTAAAATTAGTAAAAACTGCGCAGCTGAGTACGTTTTTTTGTTGCTTTGTTATCCTAGCCCGCAATAAACTCTACTGTCGGCATCATATAACCGAACTTTCTAAGAAATTCATTCTTTACAAATTCGGATTGCTTGCACGTGTAGACTGTTTTTGACCATCACTACATAGTATAAAACAATGTCGCTTTTTCTGTCCCTATATCCCTATGTATGCTTAAATATTTAAAACTACGCAACGGATTTTGATGCATTTTTTTTTAATAGATAAAGTGATGGAAGAGGAAGGTTTATATGTATAATACTTTAATCCGGAGCGAAGCGAGGGCGGGTCGCTAGTGACTAATAAGAAAGAGTCATGGATCATTTATAAGATTTTTTTTTATGTACATAACCAATAACACTACTCTGAAGTAAACGTTTTATTTTTCTAATTCTGATTTTTTTCTTCTCTCCATTTAACGACAACTATCTATAACGCCATAAAATGCACAGTCCCTTCAGTGTCGTTATATAGAGTTTACACTGTACATATTTGGTTTTTAATTTTTTTTAAAGCCTCAACGCGATATTAACTGCGACGGAAATGGTAATGGATGGTGGGTTTACCGTAGTTAAGATCATGTTCTAAAATATTGTATTTTTCATTTCAGACACGTGATGTGATCCAGAAGTCAATGAAAACTCCGGTCGGTTTATTTATTTCATGTAGCGTTGTTATTATGTCCTTATTTAAATTGAAGTGATCATTCAAGGATACGTTTCAATAAAACTATCAATATCAAACAAATACGTTTATTATTCTTAGCAAGTTTCCCTTATTACCAGGTTAATTAAGATGTTTTTGAAAAATATATAGTCCATTGAAATGTTACATTTTTTAGGCCTTACCTTGCGTATTTTAGAGGACGCAATTTTATTTTTTTAATGTGTAGGGGGGGTCAGCGTAAAGCTAAAATCATGTTTGTGGGGTCGCCACCCTTGTCCCACGGCCGCCATCTTGAAAATAGGGGTTGAAACGGCTTTTACAATATATCTCTTAAACTATTTATCTGATAAAAAATGCCATTTTAACATTTTTGTTGCAAATTAAATTCTCTATAACTTTGGTCCAGTAACTTTTTGTCGTAGAACTATAAATAAAAAAGTTATAAGTGAAAATGTTCAGAAATTCGAGAAAAACAAAAATATATTTTTCGATATAACTTTTTTTTATCATTTTACTATAAAATGATATCAGACCATTTTTGTAGATCGGTTTTTAAGGAACAACTTTTATAGGCAACATTTTTTCATTAAGTCAATAGCTAAGGTTTTACAGCGCTCCGAAGTGAGTACTATTTTTCAGTACTGTTAACTATACATATATTATACGTGGGTACTAATAATGTGTCATCAGTCATTTTTTATTTTTTTATTAGTAATTTTGCAATATTATTAATAATTGATTATTGACTCTTTTCCACTCCATTACAGAATTTTACAAAACAATTTGTGAAAACCCTGGAAAAACATATAGTTTGCAAGTGGAACGGCTTTGATTCTCAACAAGAGAGTTGACCCTGCTTTGCTCACTGTAATTGGTGAACGTTTTTTTATCTCTTTATACGGTGGTAATAAAGATGATAATTCTCTTGACAGCCTAAGATACAAACAATTCGCTAAGGCAGTGACATAAAGTACATTTAACTTATCTTCACTTCCTCCAACATCATAATTGAATCGTGGAGGAGCACATTTTATACTTCTCAAATAAAGAGTTTGCATCTTTAGGTTATAGGTTGTGGCAGGCTGTAATCCGCCACTCGATCACTTTTGAATGCGGCTATTTTGCGTAGGGGTTGGTGGCACTATTCCTGCCAACCCAGTTCCACCAGGAAGCTTAGCAGACCCTTGACTTTGCCGACGACTTCTGGTAGTGACCTCTGCTCTTTAATTGCGGACGTTTAGCTTCCATGACGTATTACGTTACGGACGTTTTGCAATGCTATGAGGATCTAACACTCCTGTCCTAACTCAGTTTTAGTAATCAGTAAAGGCTGATGTCACTGTAACTGTCACAACTTGTTGTGGTCTTATTCATCTGTAAAGAGAAATCATCTATACAAATTTTTTGCTTTGGTTCTTTGGCGGTGTCAGAATAGCTTACCTACTAAATACGTGTTAAAAAAATCATTTCGATACGTCAAATAGCTTCCAAGATATGGTATTTTAAACTTCGTATGCGGCGCTCGAAACCCGATGGCTAGCGCTCACCATGGATGGTGACGTTATCGCTTGACTGCGGTGCGCCCCCTTATTATAATGATTGAGTAAGTTTCCAGCGCTATATCTTTTTCCCGTAATAAGTAACCAGTTGAAATTTTCACAGAATACGCGTTATTATAAACTCTATCGTGTAAAATTATAAAATGAACAATAAATCAAATCCCAAGAGGGGCCCCATAAGAGATTTTTTTTAGCATTTTTATACGGATTGTTTTGCTTCGTATATTGATGCTATTTTAAGCTTAAATTGTAGTCTAACTTTCATAGTTTACGATTAAATAGCAATATCAAGTAAAACTGCTACAAGTATGTGAGAAAACTGATTTTATCAACACGCTGTTTTAAGCGGTCACCCATCCTGTTTTAGACTACGCTTGTAGTTGCTGAACTTTGGAAGGCAATAGCGACGGCCTTGGCCTTGAACTCGATTGAACCTGTTCACAATAGGGATGTCCTTGAGTCGGCGCGTCGATTCTAATCTACCTACCTACCTAACCCATGCCTACTCGTATCAATAGTAATACTGTTATATGGGCCATTCTCCTTTTCTATGCCTATAAGTCGGTCTCGCTCTGATAGCGTAGCTTTTTCATAAGGCACGCAGGGAGTTATCAATATAGATACTCTTAGATTGTTAGTGAATAATAAGTCTATCATCAGACAACACAATTTGAAGAAAAAAAAGAATAATTATTTTATAAATAGTGGTAACTCAGTGGTATATCTTGGTAACGCAGTTGTTTTCCATACTAACAATTGCTGTCCCTCAGCCGAGTAATCTTGAATAAACCTAAATTTCTTAAAAACTGTCCAAAACATTGTTTTATTGGAATATTTAAACTGGTTCCTTAATAATTAAACCTAAATATAAACGTATTAAATGCGCATTTCCCAGTACTGAATATTTTAAATAATTTTTGATTTCTGTGTCCCTGAAATTGCATAAAATCTTAACTACTTAGTGTTACCATGTGAAAATAGACCTTAAAACAAGTTATTTCCTCATATTTGCATTGAATGTAGTGCGAACATTGTGACTCAACGTTTGCGGGTGTTGGGGAGAGCGGGGGGAGGCTAACGGTCAGCGCCAGTAGTGCGAGACTCGCCGTGAGGTGTGCGTGTGTTTATTGGGAGACCGCTGAGTTACCGCCGGAAAAAGGTAAGTTTTAAATAAATTGACATATATTCTTAAATGAAAATATTCCTTATTAAGCATATAGTTTGATGGTGTCATAATACTAGTAGAATAAGTTACTTTTTAATGCGTACAGCTTGTAATAATATTATTTTACAACTGCTTTACTGCACCACTGCGTTGCTTGATGAAGTAACGCAGTGGTATCCTTGGTAATGCAGTTGTTCTTTTTACTTCTCTTTTAGTATGATTGTCCATAAATTGAATGCAAATGTAATATACTTATGTGTTTTTATGTACAGAGAAATCCTCTCCAACATGTCGTTGACTCCAGCCGAAAAACATCGGCGATATAGAGAAAAATTGAAACAGAATCCAGAGAAGAATGCCGATGCTAAGAAAAAACATTTATAAAGGTACCATGCCAAAAAGAAACTTGTGAAAGATATGACAGATAGGGAGCATAAGTAAAGGACTCAAGCAAAATCAAACTATACTTTGTAACTGACGATGATATTACAAACGTTGAAGCAACTATCCCAAAAGCTCTTGTACCTCTCCAGGGTACCATGAAGGTACACCAAGTTTTCACGAATATAACTGGCGAATTGCAGTACCGTGACCTGAGCTGCTTTTGTCAAAGGGGATTTTGCTCTTGCCTGAGCCCTAAAACGTATGAACCCCTTCCTGGTTCTGAAAACACTATCGTCACTGAATCTACAATAAGAATCGAATTGGAGCCATTGCATGAGGACGAAGTACTGGCTGATATTACAAATATTGTAAGCAACCCTAAAAAAACTTACTTTAATATGGTTTATACCCCAAATTCATCAGATGACGATGACAATGAACCTCCTGCAAATTTAAGATCTAGACCTGTTCATGAGGGACAGGCATCAACTTCTAACGACCATGAAAAACACCTTATTGAAATAGAAAATGTTCATCCATCTAAAATCTCAGAAGGTGTTTACGTTATTGTCAAAGTTTGCTCTAATAAAGACAAGATTTATAAATATTTGGGCGTTGTTCAAAGTGGAATAGATGAAGAGGGTGAAATCAAGATCATGTTTTATAAGACAATAGACAAATCTGGAAAAAGGTTTAAAGCTGTGGAAAGAGATGTTTCATATGAATCATATGAAAATATTTTAGAGATCATTCCTCATCCAACAGTAATTCGGAAGGGTAAACGAGCATTTTATGAGTTCGATAGGCCTTTAAACGTTTTCGAAAAATAAGACTGTATTGAACTAAAGGTTAATGATGCTTGGATACAACCTAGTATTTAAAGTTGTTGAGTTTTTATTGCTAGTTTATTAATTGGTAACACTTACTGTTGTTTTTTTAATTATTTTATTTCAAAGAATGTTATTTTTTAAGTTTAAACTTTATGAAAGTAGTGTGATCTCAGATAAAGTTACTACTGTGTTACTGATCCGAATACTGCGTTACTTTTATTGTCCCTAATTTTACAGTAATATTTTTAACAATGATCATCTTTTTGTTTGTTAGATATAGTCAAATTACATACCTATTGCTTTTTTATTCATTGTTTGATATCCCCCTTATATGCATTTCTAATCACAGTTTAATATTAAACGTTTTTTTCTAAAACTTCTACGATTTAGGAGCAATTCGGTAACGCAGTGGATTTCTTAAAAAAAAAAAATGGAAGTATTTTTAACTTTAAATTAAAATGTGATAAAATTACATAGTTATTTAAGTTCATATGTAACATGTTAACTAATTGAAACTCGTGTTCCTAAAATAAATACTAATTATTATAAACAAGTAACGCAGGTGTATTTTCTTCAGACTATTCCTAGAACAAACTGCATAATTTATTATTAAATACATAAAAACATCGCTGCAATCATAAGCAACCACTAAAATAGATATTAACGAATCTTAGTCAGCACTAAAAATCAATATTTTATATATTTTTTATTTTTATTATTCTTCTGTAAACGTCATTGAAATTAGGTCCTAAAAAGGAGAATGGCCCATATCCTCCACGTCCAAGATTTCCCCAAGATCCCATTATCAGATCTTGACGTGCTGGAAATGGGACCAACTGGAAAGTATATCCAATCGAACAAAAAATATATTTTCAAATCGGTCCAGCAATTATGGTGTAATCAGGGAAACAACATTAAATAAAAAAAACCCGAAGAGTTGAGAACCGCCTCCTTTTTTTGAACGAAATGAAAGAATGTTTATTTCTTCCAGCAATTCACCTTCCTTGAACATGGTAGGATTTTGTATAGGAAAAATTGGAATTCTATAATAATGAACAGTTTTGTTTTGTTGTAAGAGTAATCCAATAACATAAATCCTAAATTAAATACCTAGTAATAGCAACTACCACAATCAAATACCTAGTATGTACAGTACTTACTAGGCTTTTGAATTTGCGAATCTAACTTGCTAAGATTTTGATTGTGGTATTGACGAGTAGCAAGTTGAGATACTAGGTTCGAGGTTCCTGTAACTTTCATTCTGGGCGCGATAGAAATATGGGTGTTTTGCAGCAAAAAAAAATAAGATCACTCAAGAAAACGCATTAGGAAAAATTCGTCTCTTGCTAGGTTTTGGTTTGGGCTGTTTGGGACAGCAGGACAGTTGACATGGTTTAGAAAAAGTTAGCAGATATACAGACAGACAAACAGATCCGAAAAGTGACTTTGTTTTGTACTACATAAAGGTATAGAAAAGATATAGGATTGAACAAAGCAACCAGCTAAATATGGTTGTATGGAAGGCGGCAATTAAAGACTAGTAAATGCTGTATCAAGATTTATTTCACATTCTACCACAATGAAGTATTCCTTTTGTAGAAATTACTATTTTATGAACTTTATGCAAATATCATCTCTTCTCGTCTTTTCTTGGTCACAACTGTGCCAGGCTTATGCTGAGCTTCTGGATGATTCATCAACTCTGGCGGACATGTAGAAACAGAACTTTGAAGCAATACTTGTTTAAGGTCATAGAACAATGCTGAATCCTCTTTTGTCACAAAAGAAACTGCTTTACCCGTTTTACCGGCACGGCCTGTTCGACCAATACGATGAGTATAATCTTCTATTGTCTTTGCCATGTCGTAGTTAATCACCATACTCACGTCTTTGATGTCTATACCACGACCTGCTACATCAGTGGCTACTAGGATATCCTTTGAACCATTTTTAAGGCTGGCCAAAGCAAAGTCACGTTGCTCTTGCCCCTTTCCACCGTGCAATGTACAGGCGTTAAAGCTGAGCTTTTCAAGGCCTTTAGCCAAAACATCAGCTCCCTTCTTTTGATTTACAAAAATAATTATTGGTGGTTCAACATTACGTTGCAATATCTCGGTTAACTTTCTGCGTTTCTCATTTTCACCTACCATGTATACAACCTGTTCTGTTCTATCCACAGGCTTTCCTACAGACCCAATGTAGACAATGGCTGGTCTCCTAAGATAACTTCTAGCCAAGCGCTCAACAGCCGGAGGCATAGTTGCAGTGAACATTACAGTTTGCCTGTACTTCTTTTTTGTATTGTAGTTTGCCAACAATATAGCAGCATCTTCAGCTGCATCAGTGTCAGGTTTTATGTTTGACACTGGCATGTATTCAAGAATCTTTTGAACATCAGGTTCAAACCCCATATCTATCATACGATCAGCTTCATCCAGAACAACATAAGTGCAACGGTTCAGAACCAAGTACCTATTCTCTAGTACATCAATAAGTCGACCTGGAGTAGCAATGACTATCTCACACCCCATTCTTAGCTTAAATCCTTGTTCTTCTCTAGAGAGACCCCCAACAACTACCACTGATGTGATCCCTAGTGGGATACCAAATTTATTTGTTTCTTCCTCTATCTGTTGTGCTAACTCACGTGTTGGTGCCAAAATAATGGCATAAGGTCCTTGATCTCTATCTTCCATACGTTCACTTTTCGGAAGAGATTGAATCCAAGTAAGCAATGGAATTAAAAATGCCAATGTCTTACCAGAACCAGTTTCTGCAACACCAATAATGTCCCTGTTTTGTAAACCAATAGGAATAGCTTGGCGTTGAATTGGAGTTGGGCTTTTATACCCAACTTTGTTAATAATATCCATAATATCACTATGGAAGCCAGCTTCCTTCCAAGACCGGAATGGATTGGGGATTCTACCACCTTTAATGGTTATGTTGTAATCTTCCCTGAAAATTCTCCAATCCCTTTCAGTCATTTCATCCTGATCTTTTTCAGACCAGTGTCTATCATCCCACTTTTGCTTATCTTCTTTCTTTTTAACTTTTTTGAGACGCAGTTTTTCCTGTTCCTTTTCTAATTCAGTTCTACGTTTCTCTAAAAGATTTCCATAGAATTTACTGTGATCTTTCTTTTGAGATTTTATATCAATACCAGCTATATGCCCACGGCCAAAGAATTGAACTTGGTGCCTGTCTTTATAAAGAGTATTATAATCATTTGATGTGTCTTCAGAAGCATCCCAATCAAATACAAATTTACGGTCATTTAATCTCCGTACTCTCCTTTTCTTTTTGACTATTCCTAAATAGCGGGCTTTAATAGCTTCTTCTTCACGTTCTTTATCCTTACTCTTGCCATGATCTTCATTCTTGTCTTTCTTCTCTTCTCTGCGATCTGCACCAGATTGTCTCTCTTGATACTTACGCTCCCTCTCTCTGTCTCTATCCCTTTCCCTCTCCCGGTCTCTATCCCTGTCTCTTTCTCTTTCTTCTCTGTGCTTTCTATCTTCATCTTTTTTGGAAGTTCCTGTAAGATCAATAGTAGTTATAGCAGGTTTATTGACATTGGCTCTTAAAGCCTCCACTTGTTCACGTCGCCTTTCCAATGCAAGTGCAGCTCGCTGTTCTTTTGTTAAAAAAATGGGCTTGCTTCTTGCCTCTTCTTCAGCCTTCTTCTTAGCTAACAGCTCCTCCAGCGACAAGGGCTCACGTTTAACTGGCTTAGTAGATTCATCCTCTTTAATAAAATCTTGTACCATTTCATTTTGTTTTTCTTCTGTTTTCAACTTTGACTTTTCTTTGTCTTCATATCGCCTGTCTTTTTCTTTGTCTTTTCCCTCTCGCTTTTTAGGGCTTTTAGATCGAGCGCGATCTTTCTTAGTGGGGCTTCGGGAACGGGCTCGATCTTTTCTAGTGGGGCTACGGCCACGTTCGGATTCCTTTCTGACTGGACTCCTAGACTTGTCAGTTTCCTTTCTCGGGCTCCTAGACTTATCACGACGTTTTGTTTTATCACGATGTAAATCTCGGTCATCGTAGCGTTCTCTGTCACGCCTTTCTCGAGAACGTGACCGACGTCGCTCCGGACTCCAATCGACCCCTGTCGTAGGTCGACCCATTAACTTAATTAGCACACAAAATCGTAAATGCTCTACTAGTACTAGCTAATAATGTCAAAATGTGTCACAGATTGGAAGGTATGTCTAACGAAAATGTGTATGTAACTTTCAACCAAAACTTGGCCAAACTCACAGATTAAACTCGGAGGCACAGATTAGAATCGACCTCATTAATTCTCCTACGCTACCAATGATAAAGAAAGAGAATGGATCTGACATACCTACAGAATAAACGTGCCTACCTAAACTACCATAGCAAACATAAAATGGCGGACTGTCACATGTTTAAGTGCTGCCCGATTCGATAGTAATAATAAAGTTATCGATAAACAAACCATATGAGTGGGAGGTTCTCAACTCGTCTGTTCTATACGTTCAGTACTTCGCATGTGCTTTATAAAGTATAGTATTAGTGGGATACCTGAAGGGCTTGCAAAACGTCGTCTTGAGCACAACCAGCACGGTGGGCCCTTTCCACCGTAAAGGAAAGGAAAGGTCGGCAATGGTCCCATAGAAAAGTTGGAGTGATCTGGTGATGGAATCCATGAGTAAACGACGGAACTCCTTAAAAATTGCGGAAATATTTTGCTATTTTCAGCATTTGCATACCAAAAGCTTTAGGCTAGGTTCACATGAACGCGTGGTTGACGCGGCGCGCGGTAGAAGATTCTAACAAAGTAGCGCTATCGTATACATGACCGCGCGTGCCGCCATGCATCACAGGCAAGATCTTGACACGAGCCGCCTGTCATATCAACGCTTTGACCGTGCGTGGAAGCGCGTTCGTGTCAACCTAGCTTCTTTATTTCGTAAAGTGGAACCGATAATAAAGACTAGAGATGAAGTATTTCACGGGTTCAGTAAGTAAATATAGTTCGAGTGAGTTAATATAATTAAAAGTACAAAGCAACCAAACTATAATTTCTTTCTTAGTTATTCCTTTCATAAAAAAAGACTCATTAAGTTCTCTTAATGATAAAATACAAGAATCATAAAAAGCAAACAAAAATATTAACAATAATTATTTACTTTTGTTTTTATTCAAAACAGTGCCACAGCGTGAGAGTGCCAATAATCTTAAATAATCGTGTATTACCAGTCTTTGACTCTTTCATTTTTTTACAAATATGTCTTGTTATATTATCAGACCGTAACAAATACCCGCTCTTAACGGGATTTGAACCCAGGGCCGTTGGTTTCATGGGCAGGATCACTATTAACTAGGGTAACGTGTCGTCAAGTAAAAAAATAAAAATATTTGGTGCTGTCTTAGATGATTTTTAGTAGGTATAAAACTTTAGTCATTACTCGTTTCGGAATAATATTATTTTATTTAAATAATTTCGGAATGAAACTTTCTCAGTATACTTTTTCCCAAAATCCTTAAAAATAGTAATCCATGATGAAAGGTGGTTCTTTGCTTTCTTTGGCATATTCCATATACGTTCTATATGATACAATTACAAAAAAAATCATGTTATTTTAACATTGATTGTCATAATGAGAAATTTCTAAGTTATTTTCGATATTTTAAGAACAACCCTAGCTGTCAAATTCTCCGGTTTGTTTACTTTCAAAATATTGTAAATAAAAGGCAAATCGTATTATAATCTTGAACTACTCTTGATCCATGGATTAATAATAATTTACTACATATTTAAGTCCCCCAATAATAAGAATACTGACCAACATTTTAACAAAAATTTAAACTTACCGATGACATGTTCAATATTTCTGATTTTTGCTGTTTCTTGCACCACATCCTAACAAACTACACTTGAGAGACATTACGATGAAGTTTCTCTTTCAATCCATGTGTAACTTTTGGCAATATACAACGTGTTACAAAATACCCCGTAAAAAATATAATAAATTATCAAAGCCAAAAATGTTGTCAACCCTAGTAAGCTGTCATGTCAGGGAACCGGAGTTAGCATAGATTATTTTAACGGAGAGGCCTACTTATCTATTTTGATAATTGTCAACTTTAATGGTGTCTCTGTTTTTCATCCACAAAGGTTTGCTATCTCAATACTAGGATGTCATTTTACTTAAGTACTGGCTTCAAAAATTGTCACGACGGAAAAAATATTATGTTATCTATTTCAAATTTTCTTATCGATATTCTACAATTGTTTCGTGTTTTTTTTTCCAAAATGACGATATTTTTTAACTCGGAATATTACGATATGCTGTTATGCATAGGCCATGAAGATAGCAATTTGAATCATGCTCGCGAACTGTATTCAACACTGGCAATGATTTATCGATGGAAGACCCCCCCACTGAACAGCGACGGTGACCTTCATACCAGTGCTTTTTCAACATGTCAAGACACCTACATTCCATCTTTCATCGGTCTACTGGACGCGGTCGTCCAAGCACAGTCGATGTCAGGCAGGCTGAATTAGTGTTAGAGCATTCTGAAGAAGAGCCAACACGAGTGCGAGACGACCCGGAGCAAGATTCGGTATGAACCATGTCGCAGTTTGGCGAATTCTTCGTGACGACAATCGTCACCTTTATCAGTATCGCCGTACATAAGTGCTGATACCCAAATACTATGTATTCCGACATCGAACACTCATAAACAATGTTATCTCTTTTAGACTTAATTCTATGTTCCTAAGTAAAAAGAGAAGACAGTAGGTCAGCCAGTGCAATAATGACAACATTTATAATTTGAAGTTCATACAATACCTAATGTGTCTAGTCAGCCATTTTTAGTTAGCTTGTCATAAGTATCTGATGTGTCAACCTTGCCGAATTCACTTAAAAATGTTTAATATCTTGTTTTCCGTATTATATATTGCCAAAAATCACACATGGATTGAAAGAGAAACTTCATCGTAATGTGTCTTAAGTGTAGTTTGTTAGGATGTGTTGCAAGAAACAGCAAAAACCAGAAATATTTATCATTTCACCGGTAAGTTAAAGTTTTTATTAAAATATTGGTCAGTTTTGTCATTATTGGGGGCCTTACACAAGTAGTAGGTACATTATTATTAATCCATAGATCAAGATTAGTTAAAGATAATTGATTAATGTTAAAATAACATTTTTTTGTAATTGTATCATATAGAACATATATGGAATGTGCCAAAGTAAGCATAGAACCATTTTTTCATCATGGATTACTGTTTTTAAGGATTTTGGGATAAAGTATACTAAGAAAGTTATAAAATATGCTAGTAATTTATTATATTGTGACGTACAGTTAACCTTTGAAATAATATACTATCTGTGCAACAAACTAACGAAATTTCAAATGTTATTAATTTAATTTCGTGATTACTAGGAATCCGCCATAAATAAAAAAAGATTTCGTGAGAGGAAAACATGTAAAACGTGTTATTTATTTATTTTCAATAGTACCTTGTTATTTATAATATAACAGTCAAACTTTAATTTAATCTAGACTTGGTGTTTATAAAATGTATACTTACTGTACCTGTTGTTTAATTGTCTAATATTTTATGAATTTTCTTGCTTATACTTTACTTTGCTTTGCTGAAGGAAAGATTTGAATGAAAATATTGTAATTATAAATTGCAGCAACCATCATCTTTTTCTACCGCGACCCACGAGCAAATCGAAACGCTACTGGAGTTTTTCCAGGACCATAGAGGTTTGGATCGTAGGTACTTCAGGAGCGTTGAGGGTAGGGTACGCTCCCGCACGCTGTGGGAGCAAATTTCATCAAACTTAAATGGTCTCGGTGGGCGATCAAGTCGTTAGCGCAATGGCAACAGGTAAAACATCACGTGTATTATAAATTTCACGAAGCCTCTGCTCCGCTGACGCAAAGTACGCAGCCAAGAAAATGGACGCTCGTAGAAATAGGGCTGCCTCTGAAACAGGGAGTGCTCCATCCACTGAGCCACCACCCTCACAGATGGAGCTAAAGGTGCTGGCGATAATGGGTGATGGGTTTGGAGCTCCACAAACCACTGCATCAATCCCCGCTTTTGTAGTAGGTAAGCATGAAAATATCCATTTTAATATGTAACAATAAGAGCAAGTTATCTCTCTTTTCCTCTCCTTGGCATTTATATAGCAAGTATATAATAATATAACACTAAATTATAAGTACCGTTACTCTATATTACTGTCCCCTGATATTTATTTGTTGGATGGATTATTATTTGGAAAAATACAAAATGTGTCACACAAAAATTATTAATATTATGCAGTTACATATGCATACTCTAAAAGCCCTTTATAATATACTTTATCACATCACATCACATCATGCCTTTGTTCCCAGAGTGGGGCAGGCAGAGCTACAGAAATACTAACAACGCTATAGAGATTTGTTGATAATTCTGTAACCACATTTTGCACAAGTAGGCTAAGATGTTTACCAGAGTATTAGTGACAGGTTGCAAGCCCATCGCCTAACAGTACTACAAGCCCTTATTCCCTTTTTAATATTTAACATAATTTTCTTCCACAGTTTTACTGCATGAACTTTTGTCTTCTTTCCTTTGTATGTGCACACTTCAGCGTTTCAAAATACAATACCTACAACTTTGCCTCTTTTCTAGGGTGATGAAAATGTGCACCCCAATCCCCAAATGGGTGAAACTGGCCCGGAATAATGGAGCTGAAAGTGCCCGTTTCACTCATTGATCACCCATACGCCAGCGCAATGCTACACCAGTTCCAGGAACAGCGCTCCTATTTCTACAGCGCCCATAGCGCACTCCTCTCTGCACCCATCAAGTAAGCGTACCTTACTACACAACCTCAATCAGAACTGGTATTTGACATTAGGTCCAAATATTATTTCCCTCTAAAGCTGGGTACGAATCTGAGCGGCTCAGCCTGAGGCATGCTCGCCCTGCGTGGCGAGCAGCTCGAGGCCCAAATTGTTGCACGTAAACATGCGCGGGTGAGGCAGCGTACTTGACGCGAGCCGTCATTTCAAAATGGCGTCTGACACGATGACAGCCGCAGCTGCGTTTATCATAATTCACCGAATTATTAACAAAAACAAGAAGAAATCGCCTCGGTAGTGGAAAGGCTCAGCAATTTTATACAAATTTGCACGCGCCTCGCCCACAGACAAGTTAAAACTTGTCGTTCTGCCCGCGGCACGCTCAGATACACACAAGTGTCAAACTTAAAAGGAGGATTCGACAAATTGTTGTAATAACTATAGTTGCTAATAAATAATTTTGAATTTTTTTTTTTGAATACACGTCAAAGTTACGCGAGGCACGCACACCGAGGCGCCTTTGAGCACGGTCAAAAGACCGACTCTCGACGGCTCGCGGAGTGCCGCCGCTCGCCCGCTACTCGCGCACAGCGCGTGAGCGCGTACGAATTCGAGCAAAATAGTTTAGCCGTGCATGCCTCAACCCGAGGCTGCTCTAATTCGTACCCACCTTAATAACTACATAGCTATTAACTTGTTTGTTACAAATATATATATATATATTATAAAGGTACACACATCTATTATTCTGGTTCATGGTGGAAATTTTCATGGATTTACTAATTATCATTGTTTTGTGTGTTGTGTTTATTTACATAAATATTTGATCCCATAACATTTATTATAATTGTGTAATTATTTGTTTCACAGGGGGCACCAGACAGTGACGGCGGCGGCGTTCTGCTCTTAGTCCACAGGCCGATCTGCGCGGTTGGCTGCTAGAAATGGAAGATGAAAAAATAAACGAGTTAGCGGCCACCCGCGCAGAGATGTTAAAAATGCGTCAGGTCAAAAATATCAAAATAAGTAAATCTTTAAAAGTTATTTCATTATTTAATCCTGCTTATTAACAGGTTCCCTGTCCTATGAGGTGCATGTATGTGCCTCTTGCGTAGTTTTACTGATACGCCCAGGAGGCATACGTGGCTCATGACCAGAGACAAAGATAATGCAGATTTCTTTATCTTTTAATGGCAAAAAAAGTGCCTATTAGTAACTTTTTAAACAGTTTATAGAGAGTTTTAGAATCAAGAATGACAATCAAGGGAGATTGAAATCGTTTCCATTTCATTATCCTTGATGTGGTTTAGAACATCAACTCAACATCTACTCGGGAAATTGAAGTTCATCATTCACGTTATTTTAGTGAATCATAAAAATCGGTCCAGAAGTTTTCAATTAAAGTTAGTATATCTTGATTTAATCAAAGGATAAACTTCGTAAAAAAATCGCATCATCAGAGTCGGCCGATTCGGAGGACATACTATTATTATATTGTACTTAAATTATCGATTTAACACTAAGATGAATCTACTTCACGCCTGTCGACAACGACGCAATGCCTCAGCGGAGGAGGAGATGCGGGTGTCGGCGCCAGCGCCGGGCTGTAGGTCGCTCTCGTCCGTGACCTCGTCGGGCTGCAGCTCGAGCGGCGGCAGGCGCGCCGCCACGCAGATATTGTACAGCACGCTGCAAGCGATGGTGATCCTGCCGGCCACTTCAGGCGCGTGAGTTAAAGGTGTTGATAACCCTAACATCTCCTTCGTCAGCACTACATAAAATAGAGCATTTACGTTAATGCCGAAATGCATTATTTTAGTATATATAGTAGTAGTACTTTATTATTAAGCCAGAATACTCTTAACTGTAGATTGGATTGTTACTCTGCAAGTTTAAATAAAATTAAGTAAATAAATTATTTCTTTAATTAAAGTCCTGACGATCCACATAATTGGCGCAGTCGGTAGGATAACTAGACCTTTTACAGTATGTTTGAAGAAAGGGAAAAAGATTGTGATAGATGACGAATATAAGAAAAGCTTTCAGCTTTGCAAAGAGCTTTTAACTAATGCCTCTTTATTACAGTTCCCAGACTTTAAAAAACCATTTATCCTTACAACAGACGCGTCTAACTTCGCGATCGGTGCGGTTCTATCTCAAGGGACCATTGGGTCTGAGAAACCCATAGCTTATTTTAGCAAAACGTTAAGTGACACACAGACAAGATACAGTACTATAGAAAAAGAGCTTTTAGCAGTAATAGAAGGTGTTAAGCATTTCAGACCCTATTTATATGGAAATAAGTTTACAATTTTTACAGACCACAGACCACTGGCGTGGCTGTACTCTTTAAAGGAACCAAATAGTAAGCTAACGAGATGGCGTTTAAGGCTACAAGAATATAACTTTGATATATGTTATAAAAAAGGAAGTCGAAATACAAACGCCGACGCATTGTCTCGTATAAGACTTAATATAACAAACGACGACAATGAGTCTATGGTAGTAAACGTAGGAAAGGACAAAATTCGACGTGGATGAATTTATAAAAAAAGTGGTCGAGGGAGGACCGATATCCGATACATCCTCGCAGCCTGAAATATTAGAAATTTCGGACTCAGACGATGGAGCAACAGCCCATTCAATTTCAAACAGGGAACATGAGGGTATCCCTATAATGAATGAGGCTATAGATACAAAACCTAGGCAAATTTGAGTTTACACCTGGCTTAAGGATACCATAAGCGTTCAGGACATCTCTAATAAAAAACAGCGAATATTACAAGTACACATGCAGGCCAATAATATAGAATTAGTTAAGAAATTTTTGAAAGAGTATGTCGATATAAAAAATAAATATTACATTTATTTTGAAGACCCCAATTTGAGAAAAACTTTTAGTTGTGTCGTGACGGAACTATACAAAAAGGGAACACAAAACATAATAGAATGCACCGAACGGGTTGTTAACCTAACAGAATCAGAGGGGGACCAAAAAACAGTTACAATTAAGTATCACGAAGGCAAAACTTGCCATAGGGGTATTAACGAAACACTAGCGAAAATTAGACGGCATTATTGGTGGAACAATATGAAAGAAACTATTTCGGCAATAATTAATGGATGTGAACAGTGTCGTAAGATGAAGTACGAAAGAAAACCCATCAAACCACCTATTCAACTTACTCAGACCCAAGAAACCCCATTTCAGGAAATTTTCATGGACCTTCTATTTATTGAAGGCAAGTATTAGGTACTTGACCACAGTAGATGCTTTCAGTAAGCTAGGCCAAGCAATAGGCATACCAAACCGTAGCACTCAGAGGTAGTAAGAGCGTTGATCAAGTATTTTAGTATTTATGGCATACCCCGAAAGCTCAGTTGTGATTCAGGATCAGAGTTTAACAACGAACTCATGAAGGAATTGTTAGCTTTGTACAAAATAGACCTACACATAGGTACACCAAACAATCCTAGTTCTATGTCAATAGTGGAACGTTTCCTCTCCACTATAACCGAAATTTATCGTCTAGCCAAATACGATAAAAGCAAATTAGACGCTGCATCAGTTATGACACTTATGACATATGCCATCATGGCATATAATAGCACTATTCATAGCGCAACAACGTTTACACCTTTTGAAATTGTTTTTGGGCATACAGACTCCGGTAACCCATTCAATATAGATAGAGAAAGAAACCTCCTGCAAAAGCTACTTCAGGATCATAGGAAGAGACTTAAAATCCTTTATGAATATGTTAGTGAAAAACTAGTTTACGATAAAATTAAAGTTAGGGAAAAGAAAGGTGGCGAAATCCCACCCGAAATCAAGGAAGGTGACGTTATTTTTATGAAGGACACTCGAATCCGTAAAGCTAAAGAACTTCCTAGATATGACAAGGCAAAAGTAACAGGCAATCCATCTAGAAATATTATCCCGGTACAGGTAAAAAGACGCAACACTCGAGTAGCACTTAAAAATATCAAACGACCTCCACAGGTGGCGTGTGATATTACTAACGGTGCTGGCACATTAGGGATGCAGCCTCAACATCCAAAACCTGAAGCGGAACCCAGGGATAGCCCCAGTCAGGATAGGTACAGCACCGATGAGGACTAGTTCCTGGAGCATAATTAAAGTAATTAATTTAGAGTATGTAAGCGTACTTTTCGAGAGTAATTTAGAGCAGTATAATAAGTTAAAGCACCTTATCGCTAGTAATAATGAATCCCGAAGAGAACTAATGGGTTTAGAAATCCAGGTTGATTCCTTTACAGATTTATCCAGAGATAGATTACGTCAGATCTTACCATCGGCAAGAGTGAAAAGAGGCATTCTTAACCCATTAGGATCAGTAATAAAAATAATAACAGGAAATTTAGACAATGACGACGCCATTAGGTTTAATTCACTAATTGATAGTTTAACGCATAAAGAAAGTTCTGTTGAAAATAAGGTTACATTAATGCAAAGGGCATTTGATAAGTTAGTTAACGTTTCAGATGATATTAATTTTAATGTTAAGCACTTGGACTATAAAACTAGACAATTAGAAAACATTCAGAAGGATGGAATTAAACATTTTAATATTATGTCTATGATGAACAGTATGTACCAAATCCTTAATAACTTTCGGACCATTTATAATATTTTACAGGAAATTGAAACTGCTATTGCCTTCAGCAAATTAAGTACTTTACATCAATCCGTAATAAATTCAACAAAACTATTTAATATCCTCATTGAAATTGAAAAACATGCTACCTTAACTTATCCTGTTTCTAAAGAAAATTTACTTAATATAGAACGTAGTATAGAGTTAAAATCATATATTAGTAATAGTCACTTAACATTTGTATTGGAAATCCCATTAATAGAGAAAAACACATATATTTACTACAAAGTTGTTCCCATTCCAATATACAACCCTGACACACATCAAACCCTTGCTATCATTCCCAAATACCTTATGATGAATAGATTAATGCTCAAACCCGTAGCGAGATACTGCGAAGAGATGGAAGAAAACAAGTTTATATGTACAGAAGATGACATAGTTCAGCAGCCAACATCGACATGCATCGAACAACTAATGCTACTACAGAACAACCTTGCGAACTGCAACCAGCAACGGATCAAAACCGAAGATCAAGTTATTCAGAAAATCACATCTGACCATTGGCTACTTTATACGCGAAAAAGTACAGTATTGACTGAGACTTGCGGAGACGAAGCGTCGAAGCATAATATAGAAGGAACTTTTATATTAACCCCGAATAAACACTGCGAAACAAAAATTGATAACATAATCATAAAAGCAGTCAGCAACTCAACTTTAACGATATATAATCTACCACCTGTCATGTTACCAGAGCTCCAGATCGAGACCCAGAGGGATGACAACGAAGTGGATCTTCGAGACTTCGGCGACATAAGGGACATCCTCAATAGTGTTAAATTCAATAGTAAAAATGAAAAGAGTGATTTCTTTATTAATTATTGAGTCAGTGTATATAACACTATATATATATATATATATATATATATATATATATATACGCCGTGTGGTGTCGGTCGAGAATAGCACCACCCCATCTCTTCCCGTGGGTGTCGTAAGAGGCGACTAAGGGATAAACCGGGGGATGGGCAGCAGCGTCCTCCGCGAACTACCAGGTATTACTGCGGTCGCCAACCCGCCTGCCAAGCGTGGCGACTATGGCATTTTCCCTCCAAATTAAAAAATGAATCCACAATATCGGCCCAGACCCCTAGTCCCCGGCGGCCCTGCTATTCCTGGCTCCGGTAGCGGTAACGGTGGGGCAGGGGGTGCTTCAGTGAATCACCGGCAGAGACCCGGCTACCAAAAACGACGACCTTTGGCCCTGGCAACATACAACTGCCGAACACTGCGGACCGACGAAAGATTATTGGAACTGGAGGAAGAATTGAGCAGGTTGCGATGGGGAATCATAGGGTTATCAGAAGTCCGTAGAGAGGGCGAGGACATGATAACCCTGAAGCCCGGGAACCTGCTCTAATTCCGAGAGGGCGACCAACAGTCCCAGGGAGGTGTCGGGTTTATCGTCCACAAGTCCCTCGTAAACAACGTGGTGAAGATCGAGTGTGTCGAGCAGGGTAGCGTGCCTTGTACTAAGAATGACTCAACGTTATTCGTTGAAGGTCATACAGGTATACGCTCCGCACAGCTGCAGAACTCACTTCACGGTTGTTATGGGGGACTTCAACGCAAAGCTGGGCAAACGAGACGGTGAAGAGCTGAGAGTGGGGAAATTTGGAGTGGGGCGTAGGAATCACCGGGGTCACCTACTGGCCAGTTTTATGGAGAAGGAGGGACTCTATATGATGAACTCCTTCTTCAGAAAACGTGAGCATAGGAAGTGGACCTGGATGAGCCCCGATGGTGTAACGAGGAACGAGATAGACTTTATCATGTCGACGAAGAAGCACATATTCAATGATGTCTCCGTGATCAGTGCGGTTAAAACCGGGAGTGATCACCGTATGGTACGAGGCTCATTGAATATCCAGTTCAAGCTTGAAAGGTCTCGACTGATGAAGTCTACGATCCGCCCGGCACCCGCCCAGCTCCAAAACCCCGAGAGCTTCCAGCTCGAACTCCAAAACCGTTTCGAATGCCTAGGAAGCGACGTGGACGATTTCAACGACGGGTTTGTGGAAGCTGTCCATGCGGTTGGGTCTAAGTACTTTAAGACCCGCCGTGCCAGAACCAAGAAGCTCTCGGACTCCACCCTTAGGCTCATGGAGGTTAGGCGCGAGATGGTTTTGCAGTCCTCTGGTGATGCTTGTCGCTATCGGCAGCTCAACAGACAGATATCAAAGTCTCTGAAGCGCAATATACGCCGATTTAATACTAAAAGTATTGAAGAGGCTATTGAGCGTAACAGGGGCTCTAAGGTTTTTACCAGAGATTGGTCTCTTGGCCCAAAGCCAATTGATGAAGCTGAAGACCGACGACGGCAGGATCGTTTCATCCAGGCCTGAGGTACTGGGGGAAATCGAGAGGTTTTATGGGCAACTTTACATGACAACCCGAACACCCGTTGAAAATCTAGCTAAAGACCCGAGGGCTAGACTAACCCGGCACTATACCGACGATATTCCGGACGTCAGCCTGTACGAGATTAGTATGGCTCTCAAACAGCTTAAGAATGGCAAGGCCCCAGGTGACGATGGAATTACAGCCGAACTCCTGAAGGCGGGTGGTAAACCAGTTCTTAAAGGTCTTCAGACGCTGTTTAGTTCCGTCCTCCACGAAGGGAGAACGCCAAAAGCATGGAACAGAAGTGTGGTGGTGCTCTTCTTCAAAAAAGGTGATAACACCTTGCTGAAGAATTACAGACCCATCTCACTTCTGAGCCATGTTTACAAGCTGTTTTCGAGAGTCATCACGAATCGTCTCGCGCGCAGGTTTGACGACTTCCAGCCTCCCGAACAAGCCGGCTTCCGAAAAGGCTATAGTACCGTAGACCACATACATGCGTTGCGGCAGGTTATACAGAAGACTGAAGAGTATAACCTCCCTCTTTGCCTTGCATTTGTGGACTACGAGAAAGCCTTCGATTCGATCGAGACCTGGGCTGTGCTGCAGTCTCTCCAGCGGTGCCAAGTTGACTACCGATATATCGAAGTGTTGAAGTGTCTGTACGAAAACGCCACTATGTCCGTCCGACTACAGGACCAGAGCACAAAGCCTATTCCTCTGCAGCGAGGAGTCAAACAAGGGGATGTGATATCTCCGAAGCTGTTCACCGCTGCATTGGAGGATGCTTTTAAGGTTCTGGACTGGAAAGGACGAGGCATCAACATTAATGGCGAGTACATCACTCACCTTCGATTTGCCGACGATATCGTAGTCATGGCTGAAACCATGGAGGACCTCAGTGCTATGCTCGCTGACCTCAGCAGAGTTTCCGACCAAGTTGGCCTGAAAATGAACATGGACAAGACGAAAGTCATATCTAATGTCCATGTTGTGCCAACTCCCGTGATTGTCGGAGGCTCTGCACTCGAAGTTGTTGACGACTATGTATACCTGGGACAAACGGTCCAGTTAGGTTAGTTAGGTAGGTCCAACTTCGAGAAAGAGGTCGCTCGTCGAATCCGACTCGGCTGGGCAGCGTTCGGGAAGCTTCGCAGTGTTTTTTCGTCCAAATTACCGCAGTGTTTGAAGTCAAAAGTCTTTGACCAGTGTGTGTTGCCGGTGATGACTTACGGATCTGAGACGTGGGCGCTAACGATGGGCCTCATAAGAAAGCTCAGAGTCACTCAGAGGGCTATGGAGAGAGCTATGCTCGGGGTTTCTCTGCGGGATAGAATCAGAAATGATGATATCCGCAGAAGAACTAAGGTTACCGACATAGCCCGAAGAATAGCGAAACTTAAGTGGCAGTGGGCGGGTCACATTGCTCGCAGAACTGATGGCCGATGGGGCCAGAAAGTTCTCGAATGGCGTCCACGGACCGGGAGACGAGCTGTTGGTAGGCCTCCAACAAGATGGAGCGACGACCTCGTAAGGATGGCGGGATCGCGATGGATGCGGAAGGCACAAGACCGGTCTAAGTGGAGAGCCTTGGGGGAGGCCTATGTCCAGCAGTGGACGTCTTTCGGCTGATATGATGATGATGATATATATACTATATACACACTCAATACATGTATGGACTATAATACTATATGAGATAGCATTCAGTTATTTGTCTTTTAAATTATATTTCATATTTTTGAAACGAAATTGTCTGAAGCCGACTAAGCCTTTTTCAGGTAATTTCTCTCTTGAGGAGGGAGGAGTTAAAGGTGTTGATAACCCTAACATCTCCTTCGTCAGCACTACATAAAATAGAGCATTTACGTTAATGCCGAAATGCATTATTTTAGTATATATAATAGTAGTACCTACTTTATTATTAAGGTAGAATACTCTTAACTGTATATTGGATTGTTACTCTGGAAGTTTAAATAAAATTAAGTTTATTTTTTTTAATATTAAAGTCCTGACGATCCACTTAATTCGTGCGGCCAAAAGACACCTCCACCGCCCTGTGACAAATAAAATATAGAATTAACAACATTTCTGGTTATGCTGCGACTAAACGAAACGTTAATACATATAATGCAGTGTGAAAATGTTTACAGTATAAAATCTTTCCTCACTATCTTTCGGCTCAATCAATGGCCCTACATACTCCTGCCATCCCAAACTTATTATAAAAACTGAATAATAAATGTTTATTAAATTTTGGGCTCATCTAAAATATAATGTAGTTATTATTGCGTCAAGGATAACATGATAACAATTGCAAATGAAAGTTAGAAAAAATACAATAGTACTTGCCCGATTTCAATATGGCTGCGCTCTTGGCGATTTTGTGGGAATGGGAAGTAAATGTGGCGCTGCACAATGGCAGCATTATTAAGTGCTGCTGTCAGATCCCTCATGCATCGAGACACTGCCTGCTGGGACACAGGTGCAGCATCATCCCTGCCAACCCCTACCAAAAAACCTCAACACAACCAGAATCTGTAAAAAATCAAATGATTGCATTCTCCATAAATATAATGCATATTAGCATACTCACGGGGTTTGTATTGATGCCTAGGCATGTCGTTATATCCTTTTCGAAGTCCAGGGCAAAGCTAACTAGGTCGTCGCAAACAAAATCCAAATAATTACCCAAAATATGGTTCTTCGTGGAATCAAAACTGTACTTGATAAATGTCAAAAGAAAACATCAAAACGGATAAAAAATTCATAGCCGAAAATACACATTAGGTAATTGTAAAAAAGTATGTATTACTCAGCAGAGAAAGGAGAGATTGTAAGCAAAGTATGTACTTAGTTAACATCCTAAATATTATTTAAAACTAATAAAAGAATTGCATTAAAAGTTGAATAAATGTAAGTACCAGATAAGTAGTCGCATTTCACATTCGTTATATCTGGTTTTCACTTGCTGTCACTAAACAAACATGTCGTAGACACGTTTTATTTACCAAAACACCAAGTTTCTCAACTCTTTCTTGATTGGACACTTGTTATAGTAACTAAACAGTATTGTTTTTAATAAACAGATTCGGTTTTTATTTACAAATATTATTGTTGATGTAGGTTTCAAGTATTCTGTGATTCATTATTTTGCAGTAATTAGACGTTGGTTTTCATAAGAGAAGCGTTTTTTATGATATGACTAACCCAATCAAGTAAAGAGTTACTTATCGATAACTTGGTGTTTTGGTAAAACTCGCTCTTAGTGAATACTAACAGCAATAACTTTATCTGTAAAGACGTAAACACCATGTGTTATACCAGTTTAGAATCAGTATTAGATACACTATTTTTCAACATATTGGCCACTCTGGTCTTCATACAATTTTTTTTCACCACAAACAGTCAAAGTTGTTGCAAACTTTAAAGCAAAATGTGAAGTTATAAATTAAGATATGTTTAACAAGAAATTAGTGTCGCTACCATAATGCTCTAAGACACATCCGTTAGCATCACTATTAAAGAATATTTAACAACGAACAGAACGACAAAATCTCTTTATTTGTGACCTTGACAGTCATTACAGTGAAGCAAGGTGCTAATTGTTAAGAAAATAGAAAAGTTCGATTATCTCGAAAACCATGCAACTTTTACCAAACCTGTAAGTCCTTTTTAGGTAGAAGGTTATCCATTATTTACTGGGCACCCTGTATATGGGTTATTTTCAAAAAAAATGTACATAGTTAAGGGCTTTATGAAAACAAAATCACGATCGCGTCCTTTGTATAACGAAAGTTAGTCATACAATCTGTATGGGTAACTTTCGTCACACAAAGGAATCTATTAAGTTTTGTTTTAATTAAAGCCCTTAACTATGTACAATTTTTTTGAAAACGACCCATATGTGGAATGCCACAGATACAAAATGGAAGTATAAAGGCGAGTACACAAGGTGATTTTGAGGCTGGATTATAAATAAATGTTAGCATGATTAATTTAAAGATATTGTGGCTGTCATTTTAACTAGACACTTATTTACCGTTTGTTGGAGGGCTGCACAAAACGTATCAATTTTCGATACTTTTTTTTATTTTTGAGGACAGGCTTTGGTTATATTATATTTAAGAGCATGGTCTCTCTTGACATTGTTTTCATTTCATCGACATTGAAACATTGAAGGCAAAAAAAACTACTTTTATTCGGTCTTTCTTTATTTTTAGTATTACTTATTTATTACTTATTTTGAAAATTTTACAATAATATTCGCTAGTTAAAGTTGCTTATTAATTTAACAAATGGCCAATTAAAGCTACTTTTACTGGAAATGATTCTGCTTAAAACATTTTCGAATAGAAAAGTAAATCGCGATTCTAACGCTTTGTCTTGGTCTTGCAGTGGAAAAGTGCACAGTATTGATTATATATGTGATAAATGTTTTGATATTGAATAAAAAATAATAATTATAAACTTGTACAATATAGTTTTTTATTTTATTATTGGGATGATTAGTAATTCCAAGTATTATTTTAAAGTAAAATATCAAAGTCGAATTACCAATAAATAAAATAAATCTGTTAAAAATTTGGTTTAATATTATTCTTTTCATTATTGTGAACTAAGCTTTACGTTTTCCATTTTGTAACTACAGTATTCAATTTTGTTACTGTCTTCTTTTATTTTGTGAGCATTGTTTTTTTTGTTCAGTTAATAATTACAAAATTAATGCAACATAAAAGATAGTGATTTTGGACAAGTGTTTATTTATTTAAAAAAATGTTGAAACAAAAATAAAAACCTTACTTTGAAGTTAAACGTTGAAAACTAAGTGAGGAAAGGACCAAGATGTAACAAAGTGGATAAGATTTGTTTGATTACGTATGGATTTAATAATTTTGTAATATTGTGGGAGTGTTTTTTGAAGCGAAATATTGTTCTTGAACTAAATAGATTAAAAAATATATAGTTTTTAAACTAGGTAACCCATAACTTTACTTTTAAAGGGTTACAAAGTGGAGGCTAGATTTTCTTAGTAGCCAGACAAAAACCCTTTTCCTTCCTTTACGTGTTCTTGTAGAGAGATTATTCTTTAACAATCAACAGTTAAAAGTATAAATAGCGGTTTTGAGTAGTTAAATACACATAAAAAAAATAAAAAATCTTTTAATTCCACTTTGTAACCGGACCTCTTCTCGCGAAAATGCCCATTTTGCAGAACCTAAATAAATCCAATAATCACTCACACTGACGCGGGGAAAACAATAGATTGAAGGTCAAACGATAACACTTTAGTTAACCTTTCTCCCCGAAGAACTTTATGTCAAAATCCGAAACAGTCGCCGAAGTTCGATTTTCATAGTACCTAGGTCATTAGAAAAAACAAACGCCAACACGAACGAACGGACGAACTTCGGATCCGAAGACGGACCCGAAGGTGTTCGGAGTAGGAAATGGTGAAATGCAAGAACGTAACTTCGAACTTCGTTTTTCAAAGTAGTCCCCCACCGGACTGAGAACCGTGAGCGTGATTCGGAACGCAGCCATAAATGTCTTTGACAAATAAATTGCCCTATATTCAAAACATAGATAAAGGAGAGAATGGATATGAGTCATGTCATATGTATATGTCAAGTGTCATATCGTATGACACTTGACATATACAAATAATCAGTTATGTAAATACTATGCATTCCGACATCGAACACTCAAAAATAATTTTATCTCTTTTTAACTTTGTTCTATGTTCCTAAGTAAAAAGAGATGACAGTAGGTCAGCCAGTGCAATAATGGCAACATTTATAATTTGACGTTCAACACAAATACAAGTGTAGTTTGTTAGGATGTGGTGCAAGAAACAGCAAAAATCAGAAATATTGAACATGTCATCAGTAAGTTTAAGTTTTTGTTAAAATATTGGTCAGTTTTCTTATTATTGGGGGACTTAAATAATATGTACTTAGTACATTTTTATTAATCCATAGATCAAGATTAGTTCAAGATTATTATACGATTTGCCTTTTATTTACAATATTTTGAAAGTAAACAAACCGGAGAATTTGACAGCTAGGGTAGTTCTTAAAATATTGAAAATAACTTGGAAATTTAACAATTATAACATGTTTTTTTTGTAATTGTATCATATAGAACGTATATGGAATATGCCAAAGAAAGCAAAGAACCATCTTTCATCATGGATTACTATTTTTAAGGATTATGGGAAAAAGTATACTGAGAAAGTTTTATACCGAAATTATTTAAATAAAATAATATTTTTCCGAAACGAGTAATGACTAAAGTTTTATACCTACTAAAAATCATCTAAGACCACCAAATATTTTTATTTGTTTACTTGACGACACGTAAACCTAGTTGATAGTGGCCCTGCCCATGAAACCAACGGTTCTGGGTTCAAATCCCGGTAAGAGCGGATATTTGTTACGGTCTGATAATATAACAAGTCATATTTGTAAAAAAATCAAGGAGTTAAAGACAGGTAATACACGATTATTTAAGATTATTGGCACTCTCACGCTGTGGCACTGTTTTGAATAAAAACAAAAGTAAATAATTGTTGTTAATATTTTTGTTGATTTTATGATTCTTGTATTTTATTATTAAGGGAACTTAATGAGTCTTTTTTTAATAAAAGGAATAACTAAGAAAGAAATTATACTTGCTTTGTACTTTTAATTATATTAACTCACTCGAACTATATTTACCTACTGAACCCGTGAAATACTTCATCTCTAGTCTTCATCATCGGTTCCACTTTACGAAATAAAGAAGCTAGGTTGACACGAACGCGCTTCAACGCGCGGTCGAACCGTTGATATGGCAGGCGGCTCGAGTCAAGATCTTGCCTGCGATGCATGGCGGCACGCGCGGTCATGTATACGATAGCCAGAGATCGGACAAATGGTCGTCATTACTCGCAATAATGTGGACATGACTCCAATTTAAATTAAACAAATTAAATTACAACTCCTCCTTCCTTTACAGGATAGTAATAAACAAATAATACAAAGACGTCAGGAGTGGCAATTGATGGTGAATTGCAAAAATATTGTACATAAGGACTTAATTGATGTCAGTGTTTAATTGAAACAAATTATTTTAACCTTTGTGTAACGAAGATTAACCATACGATTGTATGACTAATTTTCGTTATACAAAGGAAAAATAACATCAAGTAGGTAGGTCCTTAATTATGTACAATATTTTTGCAATTCACCCATATATTATATCAATTTAAGTACATAAGTTTGCTCCATTAACATCCGTGGATTGGGAAAGGAGCTTTTCACCTTATAAGTTTATTTTAGCCGTGAAAAGGAATAAACTAATCTCGGAAAAAATATAAAAATGACTGTTTGTTGGATTTAATAAATCTAATAATAATGTATTATTTATTTATTAATTATGACTGCCTTGCAAAGGATCAAAATTATTTTAAGGGTAAGTTATCACTTAATATAATTTAAATTGTTTAACTAAAACCTATGGAGTCATGTCCACATTATTGCGAGTGATGACGCCCATTTGTCCGATCTCTGACGATAGCACTACTTTGTTAGAATCTTGTACCGCGCGCCGCGTCAACCACGCGTTCATGTGAACCTAGCCTAAAGCTTTTGGTATGCAAATGCTGAAAATAGCAAAATATCCGCAATTTTTGAGGAGTTCCGTCGTTAACTCATGGATTGCATCATCAGATCATTCCAACTTTTCTATGGGACCATTTCCGACCTTTCCTTTCCTAAACGGTGGAAAGGGCCCACCGTGCTGGTTGTGCTCAAGACGACGTTTTGCAAGCCCTTCAGGTATCCCACTGCTACAGCATCTTTATACAGGACATGCGAAGTACTGAACGTACAGAACAGACGAGTTGAGAACCTCCCACCCATATAGTTTATTTATCGATAACTTTATTATTACTATCGAATCGGGGCAGCACTTAAACAAGTGACAGTCCGCCATTTTATGTTTGCTATGGTAGTTTATGTAGGAACGTTTTTTCTGAAGGTATGTCAGATCCATTCTCTTTCTTTATCATTGATTCAAAAAGTATGAAACTATGGCCCCCCACAGACCTATAAAATGTTTGCGCAATCGTCTTTTTGTACAATCTGATTGAAACAGGTTCTGCCCCTACACGTGTCAATTGGTTGAGTCAATCATCATCAATCATTATGATCTATGGTCCATTATCTATTAAAAACTAAAACGGAGTTATCAGGGTCAACGTCACGTGAAAAACAGCTAAGGTCAAGTTGGGTAAGTGAAACAGCGGGGCAACTGAAACACTTTTAAATATCTCCCTTGTAATAACTTCAACAAGCCGCAGTGCGTGTTGGTGAAGCAGTTACGGTCGCAATAGTTTCACGTATAAATAAGAGATTGGTGTATGGGCCATTTTTTATTTTGTTGTACTGTGTCGTTTTAGGCATGTCCTACCTATTTCCTTATAAATTAAGATTACTTCTTGAACAGTTTGGTACAAAAGTGTGATAAGTATGCATAATTAGATATATTTGCTTTTAGTATTTATAGGATTCCAGTAAAAATAAATAGATTTCTTTAACAAAAATACATTTTAAAAATGATTTTATTTGCCGTTTTTACTGTCCTACCATAAAGTGACCAACTTTAAAACGTAATTAAACATTTTTTTTGTACCAGGGTATGAACTTACATGACGTATGTGTTAAACGCTTATATTCGTTTATACTTTTAATAATACATTATCTTCAATAAATGGTAATAAGTTGTTTAAAAATGTGTTACAATATTAAACCATATATGTTACTCGGCGGAAATTCCTACTGAGTGACGACGAATTTGCATTAATATTTATTTATTTTACTACCAAAGTGGTAGGTTTTTTTTGTTTACAACACTGTCAATGCTGTGCCGTGTCCGCCATATTGGTAGTTTGTTTAGTTACGCGGCAAGACTCGCGAAAAGTGGACTTGTCCAAACTTGCGTTTAAGGTGGAAGTTATCGTGCTCCATTTAGTGACTGAAATTTTGAAGGTAAGTTACATGTTTAATACGGAATTTAGTTGTTTATACTACTTATAAGTTTATGTAGTACCTAAATATAAAAAAATGCGACGGAAACTAGGTTTATTTTGAAATACAACTTACATTTTTTACTTGAAGGTCACAACCGTTACGTTCAGTTGAGAAATATCGTTTCTCAGCGGAATGAAATGTATCTCAGTGTAACGGTAAAGCCGCGTTATAAGTACAATCAAATGGTACATTAATTAATATTCGATTTTTTTTTTTTTTGTGAATTCGATTGTGGCCCCATATAAAAAAATTAACGTAATCAATCACTAATAGATCCAGATAATGTAATTCTCGATCACTAATTAAATTTCACCGTGTATGTATTTTTTTAATTTGTTTTAGATTCATCTGAGAAATGGCATTAACACCGGCAGAACGTATGAAAAGGTTTCGAGAAAAATTGATAAACGATCCTGATAGATTAGAAAGGGTAAAAAAAACATGCTGATTACGTCAAGTCAAAAAGTAAAAAAATCCAAGACCTCACCTTAGAAGAACAAGAAAAACGTCGAAAGCAATGGAGATCTCAGAAAAGAGCAGAAAGATAGGAAACAAAATGTTGAAATTCAGGGGAAAAAAGATTTGAAGAAAAAATCGAAAAGAAAGAACCGTAATAATAGAAGGTTACTAAAAAACTACAACGCCGCAACGGAAAAAATAGAAAAGTTACAAAGAGCTTTTGTTTCCTTTGGCTTAGCCAAATTAGGAACCATGAAGAAGCGTCCTTACTTTTTTGTTACGTTCCACTGAGAAATTGTCTTAGGTAATCCTAGACATAATATTAGGTTTTTGAAGATTATTGTTTACTTTATTCAACTTTTATAGTTGTTTAATATTTCCTTTTATATTATGTATACCTTGTGTAAAAGTTTCTATTTGACATTTCAGACAATTATCAAAGAAAAAATAAAAACGAAGTGCCTCTTTTGAATATAACGTCACTCAGTGGATATGTGATAGATATTTTGAGAAGATTTGTTTATGTTTGTCAAATGCTTGTTTTTGAATAATGACTATTTTGATACGATTTATCCTGGTAATAAGAGATTTCATAAATATATGGCTTTTTATATGATCTTTATGCGTTTATTATTTCGTAACTCAGTGGATCACCCAACCCCAGAAACTCCGACTAAATTCCATTTTTTTCTTTTATCTTAGTAAAATGTTATTTAATCATGTAGATTTTACGTATTTTAGTGTCTGATTAACTCAAAAGTAGTGTTATTTTGTTCAACTCTTGCAAAATATATTGAACACAATTTTTCGGAAATGGTACAACAAAATAAAAAATGGCCCATATACTAGGGAAAGAATCAGAATAAGAATCAGAATAATCTTTATTCAAGTAGGTTTACAAATAATAAACTCTTTTTGAAACGTCATAGTAGCGACTTAGCCTAAGTTGACTGCAGGTTCAAATCGCGACCGATCAGAGAAGAACCTGTAAGAAACTCTGTCGGATGACTTTTTTTTTCGACGGTCGCAACCTTTTGTTGTAAGGACTAAACATTTTATTACAAGCAATTCAGTCCCAAGCATTGTTATCATTAATATAGTCTTCAATACTATAATATGGTAAAGGTATCAAGGGACGGCTATTGAAACTCACGTATTTTGAGACTGACATTTATTTGCTCCGTGCGTTAGGCATCGGAAAACCTAAGTAGGTACCCACATATATTAATATACAGCATTCTCCCCTCATAGTTTTTTATATTAAGTACATACTCAGCTGTAAATTGTATTAGGAGTTATAAAACAAAAAATGTCTGGATTTTGTTGCTAACGTATGTGGACTTATACTATTTACTTAACATGCATTACATCTAATATTTACACAGCATTCTTAATCAGATTACATTAAGTGTGCGTTATTTTTTTTTGATACTAAAACTTTTACTTTACATTAAACTTAAACGCTTTTATTACAATCATAAGTAATTACCGTTACAAGATACAACGCAAAAAAAGAACATGTTTACACGTCACCCGGTTAACGACTGCAAGCTGCAATTTGAACCGTATCGTAAAGGGAACAGAG
This sequence comes from Acleris holmiana, assembly GCA_949316455.1. Taxonomy (NCBI): domain Eukaryota; kingdom Metazoa; phylum Arthropoda; class Insecta; order Lepidoptera; family Tortricidae; genus Acleris; species Acleris holmiana. The sequence goes on along the minus strand of OX438762.1, from coordinate 42,280,381 downwards.
TAAACATTATTCATTCGCTTACCGAGGTGGTACCTGTACTATACCTATAACTAAACGTTACTACACCTATACTTATACTAATACAACAGTGATTGTTATAAGAAGGCACTTCAAAGGTATTTATATCTATAGTCTATTCAACATAGGATGGGTACGGTAACACATGACACTTGGCAGATAAAGTGTTGTGGCCTTGTGAAATTGAAAGGATTATTGACGATTATCGATTACGTTTGCTAAGGGAAAATAATCGATTCTTAATGCACTTGCCAATATTTTTTATTTCTTTAAACTATATTGTAAATTGTGAATTCAGTAACTAAATAAATGTTAGAAGACAATAAGATACACGTAAATTACGTTAATAGTGTTACGGGTACTAGACAATAATAATACGTATGTATATGGCAGGCAGAGGTGACGCGAGTGAAGCGATTTGTTTGTTCGATTCGGTCGATGACAGATGTGTTGCCAATCTCTATTAACGGTTCCATTCACGTATCGGGAGTTGCAGTGTATTTATTTTATTGACCTATTTTCACTACATAAAAACGTCATTTAATTGAACTGGACTACTATACTACGAAAAACGATAAATGTAATTTATTGGTAATAATTTCTATGAAATATATATTTTTTTAAAACGGTTTTTGCGTAAAATGTAAAACTGTCATGTGTCGCCGTACCCATCCTATCCTGAATAGATTATAACATGGGAATGACATAAAACAAGAATATGTACCGAAGTGAATAGTAAACATTACCAAACCTATTATCTATGACATTTCATTTATGATCTAAAGTTAAACTGATGGGTTTAGTCTATTTCGAAGCCAATTCTTTTTGGTGCAACGCGATTTCGTTTAGGCCGAGAGAAGTGGGTCTCGTCGGGCCGCGCCGGCGCCGCGTGGCTCGTGGGCGCGCTGCGCTGCTCGGCCTGCGCCGGCGCCGGCGCCGGTGCCGACTCAGCGCGCGTAGCTGCATTGGCATAGCTATCAATAGCTACCTCGTTAGAATCATCCTGGGCGAACGAGTAATCGCGGTGCAGCTGGTCTATGTTTTTTAAATACCTTTCCGTCGCTCCGGATATAATAGTCAATGGACCAACTCGTTCTCATACGGTACCGATTTCCCATGTAAAATTATTATGTCTATATAGCTTGAAATAAACTCGATCACCTACCGCGAATTGTCTCATCGAACCCTTCTTATAATAAATATGCGCGGTTTGTTTGTGTCGCACCGTCTCGTTGACACTGGGCCGTAGCAGATCAAAGGTCGTGCGCACTTCTCTTTTCAACATTAAACTGGCGGGTGTTTTTCCGGTAATAGTATGTGGGGTCGCTCTGTATATGGACAAAAAATCTTCCAACGCTGAATCAAGGTCAACCTTATCGCGCATAGCCTTCTTTTATGCCGATTTAATATTTTTTACGCAATTTTCGGCGCAACCGTTGCTGCTATGTTTGTAAGGTGTTACAGTGAAACCTGTGAAACGGTGCTATGATGAATACCCTTGCCATGCTTACGTACTTATATGATGCAAAATCTTTGCTACTGAACGGGGGCCCGTTGTTCGAGACCAGTTCGAGCGGAAACCCAAATTGCGAAAACACATGACGCAATTTCGTGATCGTGGCTTTCGCGGAGGTACCGGCAACTCGAAAAGCCTCGATCCATTTAGAATGGGCATCGACGACAACAAAGTAATATATCGTATTACTCGCTATGGAAAAAAAATCACAATGCAAACAGTACCACGCTTCTTGCGGCCACACCCAGGGGTGCAAGGGCGCCGGCGTAGGCGCCGCGCGCTCGCGTGCGCATGTGTCGCACGCGCGACACACGCGTTCTGTCGGCGTCGATGCCGGGCCAGTAAACAAAGTTACGTGCCAAACTCTTACACTTCACCATGCCTTGGTGAGTCTCATGCAATTGATTCAATATTTGCTCGCGTAATCTAGTCGGGACAATCACCCGATGCCCGTATAAAAGACAACCTTGTTCGACGCTCAAATATTGTCTTAAATTAAAGAAAGGCTTAAGGTCACTGCTGTCGCAGTACAGCCAATTAGTCTTAATAGCAGTGGTCAGTTGTTGTAATATTTTATCCGATGGTGTTCTTTTAGCGATGTCTTTGTAATTTATCGGAGCTGAGTCTTCGACAAAATGTAGGTACGTATCGACACGGGACCGTTCGTTAATATCTGGAACCGGTATTGTCGACAAACTATCTGCCAGACAATTATGTTGTGTGCCTATACATTTGACTTCGTAATTATATGCGCCTAATATTACTGCCCATCTCTGAAGTCGGCTCGCAGCCATGAGCGGTATCCCTTTCTTTTCACTAAATACTGGTGCCAATGGTTTACAATCCGTGACTAGCGTAAATTTTCGACCAAAAATGTAATCGTGAAATTTCGTCACTCCGAAAATTACCGCTAAGCCCTCTCGACAAATCTGCGCATAATTCTTTTCGGCTGCGTTGAGTGTGCACGAGGCGTGCAGCACGGCGTGCTCGGGGCCGTCGGCGCCGCGCTGCGCGAGCACTGCGGCCACGCCGCACGGCGCCGCGTCGCACGTCACCGACGTCGCGCGCGCGCCATCGAAGTGCGCGAGCACGGGAGCCTTCGCTAGTAACCGTTTTACCTTTTTAAATGCTGCATCGCACGCCGTGTTCCACGTATACTCATTTTCTACCTTTAAAAGTTCGTATAGTGGGCTCAACACGTCGCTTACATTTCTTAAAAATTTGCCGTAATAGTTTACTAAGCCGAGAAAAGCTTTTAATTCTTTCACGCTTGTCGGCGACGGTGTATTGCTTACAGCGTCTATTTTACTCATTTCGGTGTGCAACCCGCTGGCGTTTATAACATAACCGAGATACGACACAGATGTTTGAAAGAAACTACATTTATTAGGGGCCACGCGCAAACCGCAATCAGACAAAATTTTGAAAACCATTAACATTCGTTGCCAGTGATCCTCAAAGTCTACACCCGTTACGTTCAAGTCATCTAAATAGCAGGTCACATATCGCATTCTAAATAGTTTATCCATTAACCTTTGAAACTCGTTTGGCGCGCATTTTATTCCGATAGGGAGCCTATTATAGCAATGCATACCTTGCAACGTCACTATAGTACATAACTTCTTCGAATCCTCATCTTATTCGATTTGCAAGTATGCTTGACTAAGGTCGATTTTGCTAAAATATTTTCCGCCTCGTAGGGACGAGAATATGTCATCTATCCGCGGGATGGGGTACTTATCATCGACTAAAACCGGGTTAACCGTTGTTTTAAAATCGCCACATAGCCGCACGTCCCCATTTTTCTTGATGACAGGTACCACGGGCGTGCCCCAGTCGCTCCACTATACCGGCGAGATAATGCCCTCGCGCTGCAGCCGCGCCAGCTCGGCCTCCACCGCGGGCCGCAGAGCGTACGGCACGGGCCGCGGGCGCCGCCACACGGCCGTGGCCCCACTAACTATTTCCAACCTTAATTTTGTTTTGTTAAACGTGCCTATACCGTCGGCAAAAACGTTTGGAAACCGCTTTATTAATTTCTCACAGATATCCTCACTACGTAGCTTTTGGTCCAATGAGTTTACGGCCTTGTTACCATTTATATTTGGGAAATTTATACAGAAAGCCCTCATCCAATTACGACCTAGTAACGATGGGCTGAAATTATTGTCTATGACTACTAAGTTAAGGTCGTTAACCGTTCGACTATCAATTTCTACCGTGCAAATGATTTTACCCCTCGGTTTCACCTTCTGACCACTGTACATTTTTAAATTCGACTCGGGTGAAGTTTACAATTACTAAAATGTTCCTTATACGCCTTATACGTAGAATATGATATAACACTAATAGAGGAGCCAGTGTCTCCCTCCATGGTTAACCGAACATTGTTAACTTTTACCTTAACCGTCCACTTCGTATCCACTCAGACTCCGACCCGTCAGTCGGCGCCAGCTCGTCCGCCTCCGTGTGTACCCGATGCACTCTCTTCGGATCTTTCCTAAAACGGCACATTTTCGCGATATGGCCTGCATCACCACATACATAGCACTCGCTATATTTAAACGAACACTGATGCTCCGGGTGTCGTCCGTCACAACGGTAACAGCGCCCTCCTGCTGACGCCGACCCTCCCCGGCCGCCGTCGCCGTAGCCTCGTCGCTGAGGTCTGTGGAAGCCGCCGGCGCGGCGCAAGCCTCGAGCCCGCGCGCCGCCGCCGACCGCGTACAGGGGCTCCGCCTCGCCGCGGGCGCCCGGTGCGGTCGCTTCCGCTGCCGGCTTGGAGTCTCGAACGGCCGCCTCTAGCGACATCGCCAACTCAGTAGCGCGTTTGAACGTGAGCTCGTCGTCCTCTGTGAGCATTCGCTGTCGAATGCGTTCACTTTGTAACCCATAAACGAACTGGTCGCGTAAACTTTCTTTCAAAATGGTGTTATCCAAAAACTTGCAATTCTTGCTCAGCTTTTCCACCTTCGACGTGCTTGCATGACCTAAAAATCATTCTCTCTGCGATTATAGACCTTCTTGGTGAGAGATGTTCCTCGACTAAGGTTACGTACATACATACATACTAACATCACGCCTTAATTCCCAGAGTGGGGTGGGCAGAGCTACAGAAATACCAACAAATCTAAAAAGACTTGTTAATTCTGTAACCACGTTTTGCAGAAGTAGGCTAAGATGTTTACTAGTGTATTAGTGGCAGGTTGCAAGCCCATCGCCTAACAGTACTACAAGCCCTTATTCCCTTAGTCGCCTCTTACGACATCCACGGGAAGACATGGAGTGGCACTATTCTAACCCGGCAACCACACGGGCTAAGGTTACGATTGTATCGAAACTCACCTTTTCAGGTTTTTCCGGGTAACAAAGGTCAATAATTAAATCCAGGGGCTCGGTGCCTACCACTGCCACTAAGTATTTCGAAAAATCAGCCACTTTTACGTCTTGAATAGTAAACCACGCCTGTAGCCTGCTGACGTAAGTCGACCACGCGTCGACATTTGTTTTAAACTCTTTTAGGCCACTTAAGTCGGGTGTTTTTACTGTAGCCATGATTAACACACTTAAAACACACGTGCATATAACCAGATCTAATAACCGGACTCGTCGCTAATTGGTATATACTAGGGAAAGGTATCAAGGGACGGCTATTGAAACTCACGTATTTCGAGACTGACATTTATTTGCTCCGTGCGGTAGGCATCGGAAAACCTAAGTACCCACATATATTAATATACAGCACAATAAATCTTTGTTGTATGAATCAACATTTGACAACATGTCTGCTGTTTCCTGATTAACTAAAAATTTGGACTTTAAGTCCTCAATGACATTGGTAAGCTCAGCGTTCTTCTTTTGCAGGCGCCAATTTTTTGATCAAAGTACGGCAATTTGCTCTTTGCGCACGTCAGCCAATTTTATTTTTTGTTTCAGGTCTTTCACCAATTTTCTCTTTCGCGGCGTTACATGAACCTGTAAAAAATGGAATTTAGGAAATGAGGAAAATCTGAGAATTTTATTAATATTACATACATAGTACATACATACATACATACATACATAAACCTCACGCCTTCATTCCCAGAGTGGGGTAGGCAGAACTACAGAATTACCAACAACTCTAAAGACCTTGTTGATAATTCTGTAACCAGATTTTGCACATTATTAATATTAATAATTAAATATCACGGGACAATCACACACAAATGGACTAAATCCCAAACTAAGTTCTAATGGCTTGTACTATGGGTATTAGGCAAAGATAAACATAGTTATACCGAGAAATACATACTTAAATGTGTAGAAAACATCCAAGACTCAAGAAAAAAATACTCGTACTCATCACACAAAAAAATTCCTAGCTACATGGGCAGGATCACTCACTACCAACTAGGCTAACTGCGCCATCCGTATTATGAATAATGGTTTGATCCTTAGCAATTTAAAATGATCAATAATTTATGAAAATGAGGACAAACCACATATACTTCTATTTATACTTTAAAGTGCGTCACAGACACAGCTATAATATATATAACAGCAATGCATTGTCACGCGACTATTTAAACTCGCGCGACATGCATTATGTTTTGTTTATTTATTGATCTTAATTTGCGATTATCGGTTTTTTTGACATCTCAGATTGATTTTTGCTCTGACAATTAAAAGGTGATTGTCGAAATGGAACGTTTGCGTATTGTTTTCAAGTGTCTCGATTGGTTTTTCAATTCGAGGATGGCAACACCTGAGCTATACGGTCAGACAGGGTTGTTTGTCAAGCTCTCTTTTCGATTCGGAGGCCGCGCGTTACCGGCCGGCATTTCGTTTTGTACTGAAGCATTATTAGTTAATCGTCGCTTGTTGCGGTTAAATTCGGCGGGCTTATGGCGGAGATGCGTCGCCACGTCATTATATGACGCTGATTTTCGGGATTCTATCGGTAAGTAGATTTATTTCGATGGATGATTTTCTCAATCCCGAAGCCTTGTGGTCTCGTTGTTTCATATGTTGTTTTATTTCAGTCGGGATGCGACTAGCTGTGTAAGCCGAGCTTCAGCAAGAAACCGGCGATGGGATCCCGTCTTTTTGAAGAAATGGGTGGTATGTATTTTCATATTCACTTGGTGAAAACATCTTTTGACGCCATGTTGCCTAGTGCAACCTGACGCTTCTTGAGCACGAGTTTGATGCTATTTCTTTTTCTTGTTGCAGTGTTATCGCACCCATTTTATCCCATTTTTTAAGAACCATTTTTTAAGACCCATTTTTTTCACTTCACCATTTTTTACCCCATTTTTGATGGTCCCATTTAGTCTCCCATTAATGCCATTTTATATGGATCTATTTATTCTAACCTCTTAGTGAGCTTTTTGCAAGCATATTTAGGCTGTGGCCTCTTACTCTTAGGGAATTATGATTTAACGCCCTTGTGCATTTCCTTTAACCATTTTATATGGATCTATTTATTCTAACCTCTTAGTGAGCTTTTTGCAAGCATATTTAGGCTGTGGCCTCTTACTCTTAGGGAATTATGATTTAAGGCCCTTGAGCATTTCTTTTTCCTTATTTTTTGAGACCTCCGTCTCTCTATTTTGTTCTCTTCGAACGTTTCTCAAGTTAATGTTTTGTAAGGACCCTTCTGGTCCAAGCTTATTTAAATTTCCCCTCTCCTTTGCCCCTACACCACTGGCGCTGGAACTGCGAAGCAGGAGTTCTGCGACCGGACGTGGTTGGCGTGAAACGGCCCCGTCTACCTCGAGACTCTGGTGCAGTTGGTGAACTTTAAGTAATTCTGTCTCCGTTAAATTGTAAGTTTTCTTTTCATTTCAATATAAACCTGACCAGGTGAACGACCAAGCTAATTTCAAACCTAATTCATAAGACCTGATTTCTATGTAACCTATAGATCTAAGTTCTAGCTAGGTTACCACCTAAGTATGTAGGTTATCAACTACTGTGTAACCGCCTGAACATAATTTATTGTTTATTAAAAAGCCTTAAAAACTATTGAGTGTTACTAATTTAACTCCAACTTTTACTAAGCCCGCCTTGAGATTAAAAGTTTCCAGTACTCTACCATCTATCTTTGATGCTATCCGTTTTCTTTTTTTGCCTGGCTTAGGACCCTGGCGCCCGATAGTTTTCTTTTCTTTATAATAGCAATTTTGCTAACTTATTTTTATTGGGTTCTAGCCTAGGAACTTTTACAGAGATTGACTCCGGTGTTGAGTAGTCTCAAACTGCTTGTAACAACATAGGGTCTACCCACCCATGTTACAAATTTGTCGCTCGCGAACAGGGACTTGATATAGTAACTGTTTTCGTTTTTTATTTTTTATTTGGGCTTTTATATCTCAAGCTTGGGTACTTTATTTTTGTCATCTTTTTACTTAGTTGTGTTCAGTGCTAGTAGTGGTCATTCACCTGCTATATTTTTTGTTAACAGTGTATTGTGTAACTGTTTATTATTTTTATATCAGACATAAGACGTTTTCTGCTGGTCTTATGCTGAATGTTATTTTTAGTGTCAGTGTAATACTGTTACTATTGTTATCACTGTTAACGTACTTTACGGTCAGTATATGCAGTATTGTTTATTTGTGGTAGTGTATGAAGTTTCTTAATTGACTTATCTTACAGTATCGTTACTATTCATTCTTTATATTATTTAAATTTAAAATCATTGTATTTAAATATTTGTTAGATTCATTTCTTAAAAATGGATCAACAAGAACATTTAGTGTCTGCTGGAGGAATTCTTAACCCTTCAGGTGCCGCTCCATCTGAGCAACCAGTAACTAATATGGATCAACCTACTTTTGTTTCCACTGGTACTAGTACAGATTCAGTTAACCTTCCTCAGGGTGATTTGATAACATTATCGGTTTATCAGGACAATTCTCATAATAATAATACTGTTCAATCTCAGTTACCTAACGCTTTAAATCTGACTAATGCTCATTATAACACTATGCTTTTGGATAACCGTTTTAGGTCAAATAATACTTTTGTAAAACAACCAGATTTATCTAAAACTAAAATTAATTTTAATGGGCGCACTTGCGTTCGCGAATTTTTGATGCAAGTTGAGGACTATCAATTCGCTCGTAGCATTGACGAATCTTATTTGTTGAGAGCTTTTTCATCTTTACTTTCCGATCAGGCGTTGAAATGGTTTCGTTCCGTTCGTACTACTATTGCCACTTGGTACGAATTGAAAGTAGCTTTAATGAAACGTTTTGATAAAAATGACTTTGATTATACGCTTGAATATCAACTTCGCACACGTAAACAGAAGCCTAGAGAATCTCTTTCTGATTACATTATTGATATGATGGACATGTCTAGTCAACTGACATTCCCTTTGTCTGAGGCAACCTTGATCGACATTATTAGACACAATATGTCACCGTCTCTCATGGTGCACTTTATAGGTAGACCTATTACAAATTTGGATTCCATAGTTCGTCTTAGCAAGGAAATTGATGCATTTAATTCTGTTAATTTAGTATCTAATCCGCCTACAGCTAGTGTAAGGAAACTTAATCCAATTTCTGTTAATAAGGATCTCTCATGTTTGAAATGCAAAAAGTCTGGTCATCACTATAGAGATTGTAAAACTGTAAGAGGCTTAGTGTGTTTTAAATGTAACAAAAAAGATGTCACTTCTATGACATGTGACAATTGTAATGTAATGGACGTGTCACCTGGTACTAGTAGTTCAAAAAACTTGTAGGCTCCGGTCGAACACCACTTTGCACAAAAGTTACTAGTGTTTCGGCTGGCAAAGATAATAAAACTCTCCACTTTAATTTTAAACCCTCCGATACAGATATAAAAAATGATTTTAACTCTTGGCTTGACCACTTAAAAATATTCTTTGGAGTTCATAAAGCTGCCCCAGTGTTGTTTGTTGATAATATTGACTCTCGGCGTTATTTAAATTTCAGAGTAAGAGATAGAATGTTTTCAGGATTATTGGACAGTGGTGCGAACAGTTGTGTTCTTGGTTCAAATTCTCATTTAACTTTTTTGAAATTCGGTTTGACACTTAGACAGAATTCTAGGCTTGTGGCTAGCACAGCTGACGGCTCTTCAAGAGGTGTTCTTGGTATTCTGGATATCCCAGTTACTGTTGATAATATAACACACACTATTCCATTTTTGGTTATTCCTTCTTTCGAACCTCCTATCATACTAGGATTTAATTTCTGGTTAAAATTTGGCTTAGCTAAAGAATTATTTGATAATATTTCCTATACTGACGTTCAACCTTCAATTTGTTCAGTAACGTCAGCTGCTCTTCTGACTTCATTTCAAAAAACTCAGTTAGAAGCAGTTATTAAAAAATTTGAAGACATTTCTTATGAAAAGAAAGGTTTAGGTTCAACTCATCTAGTTGAACACAAAATTAACACCACAGGTGACCCTATTAAGCAACGTTATTGGCCTCTTAGCCCAGCAAAGCAAAATGAATTGTATGCTGAGGTAGAAGTTCTTCTTAAGGATGGCGTTATACAACCTTCTAAATCTCCTTGGTGCTCTCCTGTTATAGCAGTTGCCAAGAAGGATGGTAGTACTAGATTGTGTTTGGATTCTAGGCGTCTCAACTCTGTTACTATTAAGGATTCCTATCCGCTGCCTTATACCTCTAGAATTCTAGATAACCTGCGGGGAGCTAAATATATAACTGCTATAGATTTATCCAAGGCATTTTTACAGATCCCATTGGAGAAATCTTCGCGTGAAAAAACCGCTTTTGTTGTTCCAGGTAGAGGACTTTTTGAGTATGTACGATTGCCCTTCGGGTTAACCAACGCTCCTGCTGAATTACAACGCTTGGTAGACAGATTGTTTGGCCCTGAGTTTGATGACGTTTTATTTAAATACTTAGATGACTTAATTTTAATTTCCACTGAATTTTCTGAACATATTTCACTCTTAGGTAAAGTTCATGAAATATTAAAAAACGCTGGTTTAACCATAAATTTAAAGAAATGTGAGTTTTGTAAGGATAGACTTCGCTACTTGGGTTATGTTGTGGACAGTCAAGGTTTACATACGGATCCCTCTAAATTAGAATCGATTCAAAATTTCCCTAAGCCCCTTATTGTGAAGGAGCTACGTGGTTTCATAGGTCTTTGCTCTTACTATAGAAGGTTTATTTCTAATTTTGCTGATATTGCTGCTCCTTTAACTTGTCTTGTCTTGTTGGGGGGTAGTAAAAATTCTAAAAGGATTGTTGTCTGGAATGCCGAAGCTGATGATGCTTTTAATAATTTAAAATTGGCTTTAATGTCCGCCCCTGTTTTACTGTGCCCAAACTTTGAAAAGCCATATTTCCTTCACTGCGACGCGAGTTTAGTGGGAATTGGAAGTATGCTGTGCCAGGAGGATGATGCTGGAGACCAGCACCCTATTGCATTTTTCTCTCGCTCCCTTACTCAGTGTGAAAGGAATTATAGTACGACAGAGCGTGAATTGTTAGCTATCTTAGCATCCATAGAACATTTTAGACCCTATATAGAAGGGATGAAATTTACAGTAATTACAGATCATGCAAGTTTAAAATGGTTGTTAGGTCTTTCTAATCCTAGCGGTCGTTTAGCTAGATGGGCTGCTCGGATTTCTCAATATACATTTGACATAATTCATAAAAAAGGTTCTTTACATGTTGTCCCAGATGCTCTTTCTCGCATAGAAATTGCTGCTTTTGTTGGTCCCTCTGACTTCGTTTCCCCAGATGATGAAATTTTGGATCCCTGGTATAAAAGGATATTTATAAATTGTCAAAAATTTCCCACTAAATATAAAAATTACAAAGTGGAAAATAAAACTCTTTACAGATATTGTAAACCCAAATTTAATCAAAATTCTCGTTTAGATTGGAAAATAGTAATTCCCAAAGAAAATATTATGGACACCATCAGAAACAACCATGATGATGTCAATTCTGGTCACTTAGGTATACATAAAACTTTACATAAATTAAAATTACATTATTTTTGGAATAAGATGTTTTTAGTTGTTCAGAATTATATTAGACTCTGTGACACCTGTAAGGCTCATAAGTGCTCTAATGCTCCACCTTTCGGTATTTCTGTCAATCCTAAAATTGTTGACAAACCTATGACTATGTTATCCATGGATTTAATTGGAATCTTACCCCGTACTTATTCTGGACACCGTTTCATTTTATCAGTTGTTGATGTTTTTACTAAATATGTTTGGCTTTTTCCCTTAGCAAACGCCACTACTAGAGTCATTTGCAAATTTCTAGAAAAAGATATATTTTTAAAATTTGGTTCTCCTAAAATAATTGTTTGTGATAATGGAACTCAATTTACTTCAAAACATTTTGTAGATTTTCTTAAAGAATTTAATATAAATAAAATATTTTACAATACTTTGTACACCCCACAAAACAACGTTATAGAGCGTTACAACCAGACCGTAGAGACTTGTATTTCTTGTTTTGTAAAGGACGACCATAGGTTGTGGTCAAAGTTCCTGCCTCATATTCAGTTGGCTTTAAATAATTCTATAAATTTTGCTACTGAATTTACACCTAATTTTCTTATGTTTGGAAGAGAACTTATTTTTGATGCTGCTCTCCATCGCTTTAGTAATTCTTTCAATAATTTGGACGACTTAACTATAGACAGTCGCCATTCTTTTGCTAATTCCTTTTTGGTATTAAAACCTATTTTTGAAAAAGTCACTTCTTCCCTATTGAAAGCTTATAAGCGCAATGCGACTTATTATAATAAAGGTCGCAAAGCTGTTTCTTATCATGTAGGTGATGTAGTTTGGAGGCGAAATTTCATTCAGTCCAGTGCTGCGCACTATTTTTCGGCTAAATTAGCTCCAAGGTTCGTTAAATGTGAAATTCTCAACAAAATTTCAGATAATGTCTATGTTTTAAAAGATCTTACTAAAGGTACTTCAGGCCGTTATCATGTAAAAGACATTATTAAAACTTAATTTTATTAGGTCTATAACTTCACTGTTTGTGTATTCTGAGTAGGTCAGTGCCCCTGATTGTGTGATGAATGCTAGGTTGTTTGTTAGTGCAGTGTATGGTTAATTTGTTAGGATGACTTTTCTCATTAGCACTTTCGTTTGTTGTTATTCAAAAAAGGACTTTGGACATTTTCGGATTGCTAGTTTGCTCTTTGTACATTCCTACATATAAGAGTTTTGTATATTCTATATGTACATTTGTATTTGCTTGTACATACTTTTGTGTGCGTACTCATAGATGGTTAGTCGAGTGTCGTACCTATTCCTAAGTACTTTTTATAAGTATCTATTCTTAAGTACATGTTAGTACCTATTCTTTTGTTAAGTTTACATATAAGGGTTTCCCTGGACTTGACTTTTCTTTTCGTACGTACTTATTTTGACTTTAGCCTGTTCAGCTGGCCTCTGACAGTGCCTCTCTTGTTTCAGCTTCCGGTTTGTCTTAGCATCTGCTTTGCGGTCGCTGATTCTCCTGTCTCTGCCCTTGAGTAGAGTCTTTCTTTTTTGTATCACCGATTTGTTGTGATACAAACTCCTCTCTATGTGCATGGAAAGTTGGTGGGGTTGTGCCAGACACATAGTTGAGTCTTTTCAGCGTCCGGCTTTTCGTAGCATCTGCTACGCGGTCGCTGACCCTCTCTTAGCCCTCTGTGGGGCATTTTTTTTTGTTTCACCGCTTTGTTGTGAAACAAATTTCTCTATGTGAATGGAAAGTTGGTGGGGTTGCGCCAGTCACATATGAGACTCTTTATTTTGACATCTGTCAAAATCTTTTTTGCCTCTCCTTGTGCTTGGAAGATTGGTGGAGTTGCGCCAGTCACTTGGTTGAGTTTCTTTTATTTCACTGTGCGGATGGAAGATTGGCAGGGTTGAGCCAGTCGCATAGTTGAATATTATTTTCTTTTTTCCCTTTGTGAATGGAAGATTGGTAGGGTTGAGCCAGTCACAAAGTGGATTTGCTATAATGTAATTATTATTCTTTGTTATCACGTTATAACAATTTTTGTGTTTAGATTTTTGTAAGAGATGAACTCAAACTTCTCATTTTTTGTTTCAGCTTTAGTAGGCTCTCACTTGTTGAAAGTTTCCGAGCCGGAGGCGAGGGTGCCTATCTGTCTTTGTGTGGTTTTCAACTGTGAGTAGGTCTAGCTGATAAAATTAGTTCTGAAGCTATTCTCATTAGCCGGTGGCTAGGTGGCCTAACCGTTCTACGATTTCTATTCATAGCTCTACAGCTAACTTAGCTTCTTTACATTTACTTGATTCATTTTAGCCGGTGGCTAGGTGGCCCAACCGTACTAACTCTTTTTTAGCTTTACTGCTAACTTTTTTATTTTACTTGTTTCAACTAAGTTGAACTTGTCTTTACCTTTTTGATGATTTGTTTGTTAGTGATGATTTTCAGGATTCCTGAACTCGTTTGGATAACTTTTTCTTGTGAGAGATGTCTCTACACTTGAGACTCTGTTGTTTGTTGTCTCTTTGGGTCTTTACCCTAAGACTATCAACTCTTTTTTATTATTTTTGTTTTGCTTGTTCTAGGTGGATTAACCTATCGTTTCTCATTCTTCGGTGGTTACTTCTTTGAACTTCTGCGGGTCTTTGGACTTGTAATTTTTTGGCATAAAAAATAGTCTCTATTTTTTATTTTTTTTAGGGAAGGGGGTAATGTCACGCGACTATTTAAACTCGCGCGACATGCATTATGTTTTGTTTATTTATTGATCTTAATTCGCGATTATCGGTTTTTTTGACATCTCAGAGATTGATTTTTGCTCTGACAATTAAAAGGTGATTGTCGAAATGGAACGTTTGCGTATTGTTTTCAAGTGTCTCGATTGGTTTTTCAATTCGAGGATGGCAACACCTGAGCTATACTGGTCAGACAGGGTTGTTTGTCAAGCTCTCTTTTCGATTCGGAGGCCGCGCGTTACCGGCCGGCATTTCGTTTTGTACTGAAGCATTATTAGTTAATCGTCGCTTGTTGCGGTTAAATTCGGCGGGCTTATGGCGGAGATGCGTCGCCACGTCATTATATGACGCTGATTTTCGGGATTCTATCGGTAAGTAGATTTATTTCGATGGATGATTTTCTCAATCCCGAAGCCTTGTGGTCTCGTTGTTTCATATGTTGTTTTATTTCAGTCGGGATGCGACTAGCTGTGTAAGCCGAGCTTCAGCAAGAAACCGGCGATGGGATCCCGTCTTTTTGAAGAAATGGGTGGTATGTATTTTCATATTCACTTGGTGAAAACATCTTTTGACGCCATGTTGCCTAGTGCAACCTGACGCTTCTTGAGCACGAGTTTGATGCTATTTCTTTTTCTTGTTGCAGTGTTATCGCACCCATTTTATCCCATTTTTTAAGAACCATTTTTTAAGACCCATTTTTTTCACTTCACCATTTTTTACCCCATTTTTGATGGTCCCATTTAGTCTCCCATTAATGCCATTTTATATGGATCTATTTATTCTAACCTCTTAGTGAGCTTTTTGCAAGCATATTTAGGCTGTGGCCTCTTACTCTTAGGGAATTATGATTTAACGCCCTTGTGCATTTCCTTTAACCATTTTATATGGATCTATTTATTCTAACCTCTTAGTGAGCTTTTTGCAAGCATATTTAGGCTGTGGCCTCTTACTCTTAGGGAATTATGATTTAAGGCCCTTGAGCATTTCTTTTTCCTTATTTTTTGAGACCTCCGTCTCTCTATTTTGTTCTCTTCGAACGTTTCTCAAGTTAATGTTTTGTAAGGACCCTTCTGGTCCAAGCTTATTTAAATTTCCCCTCTCCTTTGCCCCTACACCACTGGCGCTGGAACTGCGAAGCAGGAGTTCTGCGACCGAACGTGGTTGGCGTGAAACGGCCCCGTCTACCTCGAGACTCTGGTGCAGTTGGTGAACTTTAAGTAATTCTGTCTCCGTTAAATTGTAAGTTTTCTTTTCATTTCAATATAAACCTGACCAGGTGAACGACCAAGCTAATTTCAAACCTAATTCATAAGACCTGATTTCTATGTAACCTATAGATCTAAGTTCTAGCTAGGTTACCACCTAAGTATGTAGGTTATCAACTACTGTGTAACCGCCTGAACATAATTTATTGTTTATTAAAAAGCCTTAAAAACTATTGAGTGTTACTAATTTAACTCCAACTTTTACTAAGCCCGCCTTGAGATTAAAAGTTTCCAGTACTCTACCATCTATCTTTGATGCTATCCGTTTTCTTTTTTTGCCTGGCTTAGGACCCTGGCGCCCGATAGTTTTCTTTTCTTTATAATAGCAATTTTGCTAACTTATTTTTATTGGGTTCTAGCCTAGGAACTTTTACAGAGATTGACTCCGGTGTTGAGTAGTCTCAAACTGCTTGTAACAACATAGGGTCTACCCACCCATGTTACAGCATCTTATGATATATTTTCCATACTAGTTGACATAGTAGTCGTTTGAGTCTGTCAACTATTACGGAAAATATATCATAAGATGCATTATAGTGCACTATAGTGTATACACAGTAGTAGGTATATATTAGATTATTAGCTATGACTGTGACGCGCTTTAGTAAGACATTAAATCACTAAATCTGTAGCTGATTGGTCCACTTCAGAAACAGGTAAGACACTTGCACTTGTACTCGCATGTTCAATGGACTGAGAAGGTAATTTAGTTCCTTGAATGGTCTGAAAATCAAATAAAACACTGTTTTTTTTATGTATTAATAAAAAAAGACATTTTTTATTTCTAATTTAGTTGTGAATTCATTGTGGGATAGATGTGAAGTCTTCATTGATATGTGATAACATAAAGGTCAAAAAATATTTAACATAATGGTCAGAGAATATTTTTTTTAATGCTCATTTCCGAATTACCAGATTTAGTAAAAATTGAATTAAACTCGTCATACTTACAGGCAAGAATAGCTTGGGAATGGATCCTTTATTTATAATAGTATAAGTTTTCTTTTTTTCAAAACAATGTGCTTCAAAGTGTTTTGAGCAAACACGAGAAAACTTTGTTGGTTGCCAATTTTTGCGACCTGCAGCTTCAATCCAAAGCTTCCTAGCTTCAATATCAGATAGGTATCTGAAAAAATATTAAGTTACATAGTTTATAAAGATTTGCAAATGTAAAAAGGTAATTTTAACGGATTATAATTCGTAAAAAAGTAGTTACCTACCTACTAAGTATTTCAATTGTAAAAATAACTTGTTTTATTACAAAATATCGAATAATATAGATCAATCATATTTATAATAATAAAATTACCCAGTTGGTTGGGTAAAATGCATTTTAAAATCGATGACAACACAAAATTGGTATTATACGACTAAATTGAAATGTCAGCAATCACATGATTACCGTGTATTATTGCTATCAACATAAATCAGACGGTTAGCGAAAGAAAAATACGATATATTTGCACAGAAAACCCGTCCTGTTTTAGGTTAATAGGCATCTAGAAGATGTTATATTAAGTAATTAGTGGTTTACTGTGACACTAATGATTTAAAACACCACAACAATAGTATAATGTATCCACTTACAAATGAAAGATTATGTTCTGATATTTTTGCTCACTCCGGCTTTTGCAGCCTAAAATGCTACAGTTAACCATCACGACACTGTTCTTTAACAAGTCACAATACACGAAATGTTAACTTCTCCCTTATAAATTGCGAAAATACACCAAAAACGTCGGAAATCCCTTTCGAAACGCATCCGCTGTCAGGTTTGTCTGCCACAATTAAAATTGTGGCAAACAAACTTTTCCGCATACGCAAGAAAGGGACAGGTGAAAATAACTGCATCTCTTTTATACGTTTGTAAGTCTGTATAAACGCATCTCTTTCTTCCCACCTGGTACTACTCCAATGCCCACTCTACTTCTTTTTCTTCTTCTTTTTGATTATGGCGTCTGTGACTGAATTCCAGCACAATTCTGCCAATGTCAAGTTCCGAGTTTTGCACGGGTTCGAGGTTAAAAAAATAAATATATTAACAGCGATTGGTGAACGTTAAACCTGAAGAGAAAGGACAAACACAAAGCCACCATCACCAATATGTTGGGAAAAATTTAAAATAATGGCAAAAAACGTTAAGAAACGGACACAAAAACGCTAAAGTTTAATGTTATTTTTGTCAATAAATTTACAGATAACAGCTGCAATTTTTTTGTTGTCAATTTGACAAAGAAGAGACGTCATATTAGTAGGAAGAGGTATAGAAGCCTTAGAAAGGAGATGATATAGATCGCATGTATTATTATAAATAGGACAATTGAAAAATATATGATCTACTGTTCCTATTTCGTTTCCACATTCACAAAGAGGAGAGTCTTTAATTTTAAATCTATGGAGCAGTTCCGGCGAGCAAACACGTCCAAGCCGAAGCCGTATTATTACACTAGTATGTCGTTTAGACATTGACCGATTTTTGAAAAACCAAGGCCGAGAGGGAATACTGGGTTGAATAAATGAGAAATAAGTTTTTTTGGAGGAAGACCATCGAGCAGACTATTTTTTAATTAGGGACTTCGCCGGGATATGCCCTAAATCCGGAGAGTAAATTTTAAAAAAGGAATCATCACCACGTATTACTGCTGCTGTTACGTGTGTTTCAATTGACAGATGATGAAATGGCGGGCACAATTTTTAACAGGGTGGAGAGAAATGGCTTGAAGAGCACAGAGGCAGTCCGAAAAGATGACTGATTTAGAAAGCTTGTTGGCGAGAATGAATTCTACAGCTTTCCAGAGAGCGAGGCATTCGCCTGAGAAGACTGATGACTCTGGGGGGAGTTTAAACAAGGCTTTATGCTTAATCCTAGGACAAACTACAGCGGACCCGACACACCCTACATCAGAGAGTTTCGATGCATCAGTGGGAAGGAAAATGAGTATTAACATATTTATTATAGATGGAATTAGCAGTAGAAGAGTTTTTGAAATACCACAGTTATAGAAGATGCTAGGAGTATGAACTATTGCCTCGAAAGGAATCGAGTAAGGAGGGGCTTCTCTGGACAGGAGCTCTCAGCGCCAAGAGTTTTTCAAAACTCATTATCAGTCTGGGTTTGTTTTTATTCCGCCAGTACGGCTTTGAGGAACAATATTTTTAAAGCAGTTTAAGTTTTGGGATGAGAGGGTGAGATGAAGAAGAAAAGCAGTGAAACAAATAGCGGTCCGATAAGAATTTCCTTCTGAGGTCAAGAGGAGGGTCGACACATTCCACGAGGATAGCTCTATTGGGGGAACATAACATGGCACCTGAGACCACACGTAGAGCCTTCATCTGGACTGTTTCTAGTGCTTTAAGAGCACCTTTGCTACAAGGCTCAAATTAAAAGTACCAAAATCGAGATGGCTTCGGACGAAAGCGTTGTATAGGAGTTTCTGAGAATAGGGATGTGCTCCCCACCAAACCCCTGACAGGGCGCGAAGAAGGTTAATATTTTTCTCGCATTTTTTTACAATATATGAGAGGTGGGAGACTCCCGTCATACGCCTATCGAAAACCACTCCAAGAAATTTTACAGAGTCAGAAACAGGAATCTGAACATTATTAAATTTAAAAGGACACTGGGGAGAACGAAGGCTTCTAGAAAATATAATAGAAGAGCTTTTTAAAGGGGAGAGAGAAAGGCCTTGAGAATTTAGCCAGAAATTTAAAGAGTCTAAGGCAACATTAAGTTGCTCTGATGCTAAAATAGGGCTTTTATTGTTGCTGTAGATGACGACGTCGTCCGCATACTGCAGCAATCTGCATGACATGTTCACAGATTTGTCAAGATCTAGCGTGTACAGGTTGTATAGAAGCGGACTAAGGACGGAGCCCTGAGGAAGGCCCCTCCAAATAGATCTCTCTCCAGTGATATAGCCATGCCATCTAACCTTTATAGTTCTTGCCGTGAGAAGGCTAAAGACAAAGTTAAACTACCTTCAGGGGTATACTCAGCTTAGACAATTTGTCCCTGAGCACCGAAAGCAAGACATTGTCGTAAGCCGCCGACACGTCCAGAAACGCGGCCGCTATTGATTCTCCGCGAGAGAATGCAAGACGGATATCTGTTGATAAGATGCAGTGACTGTCCGTGACGCTCTTGCCCTTACGAAAACCAAATTGCGTTCGGGAAAGCATACTTTCACTTTCAAGGTACCAGTCCAAGCGATTTTTAAGTAAGTGCTCAGCAACTTTACACAACGCTGACGAAAGCGCAATTGGACGGTAAGATGAAGCCAGACTCGGATCCTTCCCCGGTTTGAGAATGGGAATTACAAACTGTTCCTTCCAAGACTCCGGGACGCAGCCACTATCAAACATAAAATTTACAAGGCCCAGGTAGTACAAAAGAGTTTCAGTATTCGTTTTAGCAAGGAATGAGTATACGATACCATCTGGGCCAGGAGAGGAATCGGAAAGAGACTCCAGAATACTCGTGAGCTCTGACAATTGGAATGCGGAGCTCAAAAAAGCGTTATTGACCAGAGGAGAAGAAGGTTCAGAAGGCTATCGCCTTCTGAACCTTCACTCTGTCAAATTAGGGACATAAGGAGGGGCCAATTTATCAAGAAAAGAGTCCATCCACTCGGGAGAAGAAGAGAAAGAAGAAGGGGAAGGAGAAAAGTCACAAGAAGAACGGATTTTTTTTAGTTTGCGCCACACTATTGAAGGGGGCGTAAAGGATGATATAGATTCACAGAATAAACTCCAACCTTTCTTTTTTTAGCATGCAACGTTTTTTTTGCTCTAGTTTGAGCATGCTTCAAAATTATAAATTTTGACATTGACATGTCAGAGCAGTACGCCAATTCTGCCTCTTTCCGCTCCTTCACTACAGACGTACAGTCAGAGTCCCACCAGGGAAGGGAAGGACGCCGGCTAACACAAGCATTTTTTAAAGGGATTGATTCCTCTGCAGATGTAAATAGACACCTAGAGAAAAGAGAATATAGTTCCAAGTAGTTATCAGATGAAGCAGGGGGAAGATCGCGTACTTTGCTGTCGACAAGGGCAACGTACAAAGGCCAGTCAGCTTTAAGTAATCTAAACTTTTGTAAAGGGGGACACGGGGGAGGAATAGAAAAACCTGAAACATAAGAGATAAATATAGGAAAATGGTCGCTCCCATAGCTAGTGTGACTAATGTCCCAGGAACAAAGTGCCGCCAGGGAGGGAGAACACAAAGATAAATCCACCGCCGACGGATTTTGTGTGGGTGAAACGCGTCGAGTAGGCCTTCCGTCATTCAGAATGCAGAAGTTTTGAGCATCCAATGAGTCCACGAGCCTGCGATCGGCTGAATCAAGACAGTGAGAGCCCCAAAGTGGGTTGTGACATTTGAAATCACCAAGTATTAGAAGAGGACCTGGAACAGAGGCAATATGCCTCCAAAAATCAGAAATAATACTGGGGTTAGGGTGAGGAATATAAACTGAAATAACAGACATATCCAGAACCCTACAGGCAACAACATTAAAAGAAGAATGAGTGGGTAAATTGAAAGGTGAAAAACTGAAACCATTTTTTATTAATAGAGCGCAACCATCGTACCCATTAGGGTTATCTTGTCTAAGACAAACAAAACCAGGGAATCTGAAGTTATTACACGGCTTTAACCACGTCTCAGCTAAAGCAATAATGACCGCGTTACAATCTTTATTAATAAATAGGAGATCGGCCTTGTTACGACTGATACTCCTACTGTTCCATTGAAGGATATTGAGAGCCATTATGAGACCGGCCCGCAGGCTCCGATCCCCTTGGTAAAAGTGAAGAAAGTAATCTCAAGAATTCGGCAGCGTTGGACGGTAAAGGAGAGGAATTGTTCACAAACATATCAATTAGAGAGGACATAATTGAGAGAAGAGTAGCACCAAAATCAGAACGGGAGTGGGGTAATTCGGGGTTCTGGAAACCTTCACGATGATGGTCTTCGGGGGCATTTGAGAATGCCACACCATTGCCAGGTAGAGGTTGATTGTAGCCTTCTATTAAGGCATTACGGGCTTGTTGGTCATATCCATGAGAGGAGGCAGGTGCCCGTTGCTTTCTCTGAGTGAATACCGTCTTTTTGTAAGAGTTTTGTTGACTAACAAGTTCATTGAAAGGGCGTTTAGATGTTGGGTGCTTCTTTTCATTATCAGAATAGGAAATTCCTTCATCGGACATGGTCAATTTGATAGATTGTTGCCTCACGAATTCGGGGCAATTTTTGTCGGTGGCTTTGTGCCGCCCGGAACAATGAAGGCAACTCACACTTTGATCCGGGACTCGACATTGATCAGCATCGTGGGACTGGGCACATTTAGCACAGCGAGGCTGGGAGCGACACTGAGCTTTAACATGTCCGAATCTGCAGCATTTAAACATTGCACCGTTGTAAAATTATACATAGACACCTCTAGAGAACAGTTAAAAAGGTAGACTCTCTGTGGGAGGGATTGACCATCAAAGGTCAATACCACAGTTTCAGAAGGGGCCCACTGAGGGGCACCACCATTGGTATCTCTTGCTTTATAATTAAGGCGCCTCGCCTTTATTATCTTTCCAAATCCGCGGGGAGGTACAATTAAACCCGGGAGCTCCTCATTAGAAAAGTCTTTAGGTACACCTCTGACTATCCCCGTTCGTGAGATATTGAACAAGGGGATGAACGACCTGTATTTTGCATCTCCGATTGCTGAATTGGAGAGGAAGTCATTTGCTTTAGCCGCACTGATAAATTCCACAGCCATTCTATTCCTTCCAATCTTTTTCACATTACCCTCCTTAATCCCGGAAATCTTTTTGGCAAACAAGAATTGCCCAAACTTAATTTGATTTATGTAGATGCCCGAGTCTAGCTCCACTACTTCACGAACAACATGAACAACAAAAGGTCCGCTATCAGATGAAATGTAAGCATTACGGTGGGGAGCTGGTGATTTTATTTGGCTCAGTGAGGGAGACTGAGACTGAGAGGGCCCAGTCTGAGAAAGGGGAATGATATTTTGTGATTCGGGTACTGCCTGAGAAACAATAGTAACGTGAGACAAGGAGACTGAGTCCGAACGTGACAATTTCGGTGGCTCTGTAGGCTCGGGGGAACTTGACTCGCTAGCAATAGCCGAATGATCTATTTTTCTAACAGGAACCGAATCTGAAACATCTAAGTAGCACGCAGGAGAAGGAGGGTGCTCTATAATCTCCATTGAGGCCTCAGGGGGAGAAGATGACCCTGACCCCGGGCTAACAACCGTAATCCCGGGGTCAAAGTTACCACCGAACGCCATGATGCGTCCCGGACAAGCCGGCAACAATCTCACATTTGAGATACTGCCAGCTTCTCCCGATAATTT
Source organism: Acleris holmiana (assembly GCA_949316455.1). NCBI lineage: Eukaryota > Metazoa > Arthropoda > Insecta > Lepidoptera > Tortricidae > Acleris > Acleris holmiana. The sequence continues at coordinate 42,257,486 of OX438762.1, read as the reverse complement.
TTACTTACCTGAGAAACAAAAACACAGACCACCACAAACTAAACACATACAACACAACTACATACGAATATTAACAGGTTTAACGCGTAAAAAAACCACGAGAACTAGAGAGAACAGATTTGACAACGTGCTCCACTCAAAATCCTGCAATCGTGCCCACTCTATTCTATTCTCCCTCTACCTACGGTTGGTAAGGTAAAATACATGCAGCCCTTCCCTTGCAAAAAGTTTAATGCATACCATTCATGAACATCCTTAATAAACGTGTCATAGCCATAGATAAAGGACTAGAATGGATATGACACGTTGACATATACAAATAATCAGTTATGTAAATACTATGCATTCCGACATCGAACACCCAAAAATAATGTTATCTCTTTTTAACTTAGTTCTATGTTCCTAAGTAAAAAGAGTTGACAGTACGTCAGCCAGTGCAATAATGGCAACATTTATAATTTGACGTTCATACAAATACCTAACGTGCCTAAAGTCAGCCATGTGCAATTAGCTTGTCATGAGCATCAAGTATCTGATGTGTCAACCGTGCCGAATTCACTTAAAAAATAATTAATATCTTGTTTTCCGTATTATATATTGCCAAAAGTTACACATGGATTGAAAGAGAAACTTCATCGTAATGTCTCTTAAGTGTAGTTTGTTACGATGTGGTGCAAGAAACAGCAATAATCAGAAATATTGAACATTTCATCGGTAAGTTTAAGTTTTTGTTAAAATATTGGTCAGTTTTGTCATTATTGGGGGACTTAATCATGTAGTACATTATTATTAATCCATAGATCAAGATTAGTTCAAGATTATAATACGATTGGCCTTTTATTTACAATATTTTGAAAGTAAACCAACCGGAGAATTTGACAGCTAGGGTTGTTCTTAAAATATTGAAAATAACGGAAGTTTCTCATTATGACAAGTAATGTTAAAATAACATGTTTGTTTTTAATTGTATCATATAGAACGTATATAAGAAATATTCCAAAGAAAGCAAAGACCCATTTTTCATCATGGATTTTTAAGGATTTTGGGAAAAATATATTGAGAAAGTTTCATTCCGACATTATTTAAATATAATAATATTATTCCGAAATGAGTAATGACACTATAGTCTATTCAACATAGGATGGGTACGGTAACACATGACACTTGGCAGATAAAGTGTTGTGGCCTTGTGAAATTGAAAGGATTATTGACGATTATCGATTACGTTTGCTAAGGGAAAATAATCGATTCTTAATGCACTTGCCAATATTTTTTATTTCTTTAAACTATATTGTAAATTGTGAATTCAGTAACTAAATAAATGTTAGAAGACAATAAGATACACGTAAATTACGTTAATAGTGTTACGGGTACTAGACAATAATAATACGTATGTATATGGTAGGCAGAGGTGACGCGAGTGAAGCGATTTGTTTGTTCGATTCGGTCGATGACAGATGTGTTGCCAATCTCTATTAACGGTTCCATTCACGTATCGGGAGTTGCAGTGTATTTATTTTATTGACCTATTTTCACTACATAAACACGTCATTTAATTGAACTGGACTACTATACTACGAAAAACGATAAATGTAAATTATTGGTAATAATTATCGTGTGGTTGCCGGGTTAGAATAGTGCCACTCCATATCTTACCGTGGATGTCGTAAGTGGCTACTAAGGGAATAAGGGCTTGTAGTACTGTTAGGCGATGGGCTTGCAACCTGTCACTAATACACTGGTAAACATCTTAGCCTGACTATGCAAAATGTGGTTACAGAATTATCAACAAGTTTAGAGTTGTTGGTATTCTGTTGCTTTGCCTACCCCACTCTGGGAATAAAGGCGTGACGTTATGTATGTATGTATGGTAATAATTTCTATGAAATATATATTTTTTTAATTTGATGACTGCTGGATTGTTTAAAACGGTTTTTGCGTAAAATGTAAAACTGTCATGTGTCGCCGTACCCATCCTATCCTGAATAGATTTTTTTTTTTTATAATGACTAAAGTTTTATACCTACTAAAAATCATCTAAGACAGCACCAAATATTTTTATTTGTTTACTTGACGACACGTTAGCCTAGTTGATAGTGAGCCTGCCTACGAAGCCAACGGTTCTGGGTTCAAATCCCGGTAAGAGCGGATATTTGTTACGGTCTGACAGTATAACAAGTCATATTTGTAAAAAAAATGCAGGAGTTAGACTGGTAATACACGATTATTTAAGATTATTGGCACTCTCACACTGTGGCACTGTTTTTAATAAAAACAAAAGTAAATAATAATTGTTAATATTATTGTTGCTTTTTATAATTATTGTATTTTATAATTAAGATAACGTAATGAGTTTTTTTTTATGAAAGGAATAACTAAGAAAGAAATTATACTTTTGTTTCTTTGTACTTTTAATTATATTAACTCACTCGAACTTTATTTACCTACTGAACCCGTGAAATACCTTCATCTCTAGTCTTCATCATCGGTTCCACTTTACGAAATAAAGAAGCTAGGTTGACACGAACGCGCTTCAACGCGCGGTCGAAGCGAATACGATATCACTACTTTGTTAGAATCTTGTACCGCGCGCCGCGTCAACCACGCGTTCATGTGAACCTAGCCTAAAGGTTTTGGAATGCAAATGCTGAAAATAGCAAAACATGCCCGCAATTTTTGAGAATTTCCGTCGTTTACTCATGGATTCCATCATCAGATCACTCCAACTTTTCTATGGGACCATTTCCGACCTTTACCTTTTACGGTGGAAAGGGCCCACTGTGCTGGTTGTGCTCAAGACGACGTTTTGCAAGCCCTTCAGGTATCCCACTGCTACTGCATCTTTATACAGGACATGCGAAGTACTGAACGTGCAGAACTGACGAGTTGAGAACCTTCCACCCATATGGTTGGTTTATCGATAACTTTATCATTACTATTTAATCGGGGCAGCACTTAAACATGTGACAGTCCGCCATTTTATGTTTGCTATGGTAGTTTAGGTAGGCACGTTTATTCTGTAGGTATGTCATATACATTCTCTTTCTTTATCATTGGTCATGGTCATAATCAAAATATTGCCCCATCTGTCACAAGGAGTGTTGCAATACCATATTCTGTCTTACTACCAAAATTTAAAATTCAGCTAAATCAAGATTGGCTTAATGACTCGCAATAGAATTCCACGTTTATTATTAGCTAACGCTTTATTGGAAGTTTACAAAATAAGAGATCGTATCCCGCGCGATATTCAAGACGTATTGAACAATCAAGCAACGTATTATACATGTTTGCTATCACATCTGGACTTGACATGTTATTTACTGGATTATAGTCATACCATGGATTTGTGAAATACAAAATGATTTGAAATAATTTATACTGGATTTGAACATAAATGGAATGGATACACTGAATAATGAGTTGAAAATATTTACAGAAGACGTGGCTTTGGCCTTAATTTATCGGAAATGGAGGAAAGAAAGAAAAGAAGTGGCTTTGGCCTTACATAATATATATTTAATTATTATTAAAATAATATTAATGTTATTAAAATATTATTACAAATATTATTTGAATCATAACTATATAAAAAAAAATGACAGTGGCTGCTTGGATTCTGCTTTTGCCTTTCTCTATGTGGGAAAAAATGAAAAAAAAAACAAATAGGCTAGTTGACTCTGTTTTAAAGTAGGTCTCAAGTTATTAATTATTGTCCGATTAGATGAAAAAAAATATTCCCATATTTTTTTAGGACCTACAAAACCGCAAGACTTTATTTTAAAGGTTTAGTTTTCGTTAACAGGCGAAAACGCTTACAGCCATATTAGTCTATAGATTATCTGTGCTGTGACGTCATACGGGCCGAAAACAAACATTTGACATTTGACGAGAGCATTTGACATATAGATAAATCATTTTCGAAACCTCGATACTTTTATTAATAAAAACCATGACTTCCACCAGTTTACATGGAAAATATAGTAATTAACGTTATTATATATTCCGAGAATGCAAGAACGCATCAATTACGACCCCAGGGAAATTATGGATTAGAATGCCCAGTGAAATAAATATGCGAAATACATGGCTAAAACTTGCTAAAAAGGATCCTGACTTTATCGACTGAAACAATTTTTGTTTTTTTGCGATGATCACTTTGATGTTAGTATTTACTTAATAAGTTATTCAGTTTCTACAAAAACTTTTATCTTCAATAATAATAAGCTCGGCAGAGCAGAAATCTGGATTCAAGGCAAAAAAATTACCGACCATCAATGTGTCGATTCTTGGTAAGTTTGTGCTATCTGCATTCACGAATCCAACATCCATGATTGCTCTTATCAATAAAAATAGAAAGCAGTAACAATAATACACAGATTAGGTTTTTACTAATGTTAAAACGACTACGATCATAACACAACCTCTTCTTCTTCTTCTTCTTTCTTTGCCCCCGCGGCGACTTGAACAGCTACTACCGCGGGGATATGGCGTTTCCACGTGAAGTGATTTCGCCAGTGTCAAGTAAGTATATATAATTATAAATCAATATAGCAATAAAACACAATCCAATCTTCTCTAGGAAGATTGGGGGCAACGTTGTACGGTGATTAGTAGGTCAGAGGTCAAGATAGTTTTAACCTCTGCACCACTGCGAGTCCACTTGAAACGAGAAGAAAGATGCCAGATACACGAAATAAGTCCAAGTCTTCAATCACTGTGCGACACAAAGGCATAAAAAGTACAAATCACTATCAGAAAAGAACTTTGAACACCTAATTACCCAAAAATTAAAGTCTAAAACAAATCACACGTCCGCCATCTTTTAACGTTGCAAATGGCCCCCCATAACACAACCTCAAAGTCCATGAGTCATAAATGTCAATGTCATGTCACAGCACAGAATACTTACAAAATATACCATTGCGAATTTCACTCGTATAAGAACCGACATGAAGTTTGCTTAGAGTCCTATGACGTCACAACAAGTCCGACAGCGTTTTCAGAGTTCAAATTAAAAAATAAAAATGAACAATTTTAAATAAAAAATACGTAGCCTTCTTACACTTTTAATATCTGAAATCGATAAATATTGGTTTCTTAAGTCTAATACTACAGAAAATATTAATTTATTAAGCCAAATTTAATATGAGGCAAGTAGCCTATTGAAAGAAGGGGTACTTTTGTTGTATTTACTCTATATCACGGCCCTATAACTGCATAGAAAAAAAACTCAGCTTACGAACTGTCAATTTTCGGAGCCATATGACATTTTAACTCGCATTTCGTCACCAGCCACAGACTGAAGACTCCTAGTAGCTTATTAGCCACAGATTATGAACTACCGCAGCCAGCCGCCATAAATAAATTATCGGCACCAAATGACTATCTGTTGAACTGATAAGTTGTTAACAGTTTCTTTCTGCTTAGACATACTCTGACATACCCTATATATAACCTGTGGTTTCTGCTTGTCACTCTAGTCAGTCGCCATTTTTTTTTGGATGAAAGAAGAAAAAAATTGTATTTTGTGATAGTTACCTTTACTCGCTGTATTTCTGATGTTTTTAAGAACCGATAACCTAAGCCTCCAATCCTGACCTAAAGATGATCATTATGAAGCCATTATTGCAAAAAAAAATGGTATGTTTTTTGTGTATGACCTACCATTTGTAATACTACTTATTCTGTTATTAAAATTTAATATAATAATATTGGATATATGTAAGACGTAAGGGTACAACAATAGGTATTTACTACTCTCAATAGTACGCTTCACTATTTGAGAAAGAGCGCTTTATTTGTCATTATTTTCAGTCTTTTGGGTATACCTACTTAGCAGCAACTGAATTATGAAAAACATTTGGTTCATTGTTTACAGCTAGTGTCGGGACTCGTATATAACAACTTTGTTAAAAAGTGATGATACTGATGATGATGATAAATGATAAACAGTCGTGTTTTGCATACATAGTCGGAATCTAATAAACTAAAAGTGAAATAAATTTGGACATTTCTGTGCAAGTTTTCGTGAAGTACCCTTTCGCTATATAAATTTGATATTAACATTACTTAAAACACCTTTTCATCCAATGTTTTCAATTTTCTTCTATCTGCGTATGTGTTCTTGCTTGCATAAATCCTGTTTGCAACCTACTTAGACCTTTCTTAGGCTAACATAATGTGGTGCTTTTATCCACTTAATAGCCAATAGGATATAACATACCTTAAAACTGCATGTTTGCAAGCTGGAAAAATTTAATTAGCACCTGCTTGTTTATTCCAGGTGTTTCAAGAATGTCTTATTTCACATGCTGTGGTCTCAGGTGCAATTCCAAGCTTCAAGACGTTACATAATATAAATTTCCTTCCAACATAGACAGACTAAAGATATTGTTATGGTTGCAGTGCCTTCAAAATTTATGGATCAGATCATCGTCAGATGAAATAGAAACTTCCTTTGTTTGCGGAATACATTTTCAAAACAGATTTTGTTCATCTGGTGCGTGGATCTGTGCAAAGCCTACCCAACTCTTTATACTGCAGAACCCAGTTCCATACATACCAGAATTGGATACTGGTAAATTAAAGTACTTATTCAGGTTTTATTATATAGGATCAAGCTGCTGCTGTAGCCATATTGCATACTTATGAAATTATCAGTACCACAGGGTTAGATCTCCGTTAAGGGCAAATATTTGTGGGATGAGGATGAAGATTTTATTTTTGAGTTTGGGGGTTGTCTACTTATTTAAGTATTAATTTATCTGTCTAGATAAGTAGGTATATTTATCTCTATCTAGTATCCATAGTAAAAAGCTAGATCATAGTTCGGAAAGAAGTAAATTTGTGGTTTTTTTTTTCCTTTTTTCCTTTTTCTTTTAATAAAATTGTAGTTCTGTCTTAAATTGTCAATGCTGTATACTAGCTAAGTAAGCACCTTCTATTTAAAATTATGTTTATGTAAGGTTTTTATTTTACTGTCTCATAAGGTCTGATTATAAGTATTTGTTTAATAGTAAGTAATTAATTACAATTTCATTTATTTATTAGTTTGTGCAACGTTCCGTCCGTCTGTCGCATTCGGTGCTGGCTGAAAATCAGCGCTGCAGGCGCCTAGCACCTCAGCATCATGCTGAGCCAGTATCCGATTCACTGCCACGAAGACACACCTAACTACCACTTTTACTTTACTGTTTTAACTTTTTGTGTGTCTTGTTGTGTTTAGTGAATAAATGTATTTTTCTTTCTTTCTTTCTTTTTCTTCTTTGGAAGGTTGTCCCCTTTCTAAGGGTTTAATACCAAAATGGTAAAAAAGGAACCCTTATGATGAGAATTCGGTGCTGTCTGTCTATATGTGACAGCAGTTTTTCTCAGCACCTATAGAAGCTAACAACTTGAAAATAGGCATACTTTTATAACTCGCCTGTCCGCATCATTTAGTTTAATGTGCGTACTTGTGTGCCATTGGCATTTTAGCTTCTAAAGGGATGCACCGATTACGACGCTGTTTTTAACACGTTCACGGACAGGAAAGTCATACTTGTTGGGTACACTTTGCTAAATTCCAATGCTATAGCATTTCCGTCCGCGAACATGTTAAGGTTTCGTATGCCCGCATGGAAAACATAGTGCATAATCCCATGACATCGTGTTTTGTCAGATAAGTTCGTTTCCATCTTGCTTTCTCAATTAGGTACATAGGTACCTATAACTTATCAGTAGGTACTAAAGCTGATGGAAAAACCCATATAAATACCAACTAATGTTTAATCACGACATCTATGCGTCTGTCTGCCTATCCGTCTGTCCGTCCGTCCACCCGCCCGTCCGTCCCTCTGTCCGTCCGTCCGCCCGTCCGTATGCTTCGTTCACAAGATGAAAAATAAATAACAAGTTTTTTCACACTGTAGTAACCATGTGACATCAAATGAAAGATATTTATCTGTTACGTTTTCACGGTCAAACTGTTAAAACGATTTCGATGAAATGTAGTACCTTCTTAGTCTTTATTTATAAAGATAGCTTAAACTCCAAGAAAGTGTCATAATTTACTTTTAATCCTGCAAAATTGGAACTGTTACCAAGGGAAGAGCAATATAATCCTACTATCTAGGTAATATTATAAATGTGAAAATATCTCTGTAAAGAGCTGAACCGATTTAGATGAAATTTGGTTTGGAGATAGTTTGAGCTCCGGGGAAGGACATAGGGTACTTTTTATCCCGAAAAATGGATGGTTCCTGAGGAAATATCGATAAACGACTTTTAGGCGGACGAAATTCTGGGAAGCAGCTGCTAGTAGTTACATAAAGTCCATGATATATCTTTACACTGTTTTGTGAATGTAATTGTAAACACCAGATTTGAATAATTATTTTTACATCTGTTCCAGCCAACGTCGATGGAGGGCCCGTGAGCTAAACTTTAAAAACGCAACATAGATGGTGTTCTTTTTTGACAACTAATTTGATAGCATTAATGGCGCAGCAGGGTCCACTAAAATAAGTAAATTACTGTGGACTGCTGTTAGAGAATCGTCAGGCCTTCATGAATTGTGGCAGTAGGCAAATAAAAGGCTGGAATCCACAAAATTCATAGATACAAACGGACGAGAAAAATATGCTACAACTTTAAAAAACTTCGTCACAACTCTTGAGAGTTACGTGAAAGTGTATCAAGTTTTTAAAAATATTGATCTAAAAGTTATGCGCCCGCGATATTTCAATACTGACCTGACTGTAAAAATAATTGGACAGGTTAGGGCGTATAATGTATCGTATGTTTGTTGGTTTGTTTGTTTGTTTGTTTGAATTTTGGGGGTAATCTCTGGAACTGCCAATCCGATTTTGAAAATACATGACTAATACCTAAAGGCTATTTCTATGGCCATAATTTAAGTAACTTTCAGAAATTAAAACGGCAGTTTTAACTTGCATAACATAACGGCATTGGGACGTAACAAAGACTTTGGCAGGTAGCCCAGATGTAAAATATACTAAATATAATGCTTAATTTCATATTTTTATTCAGCTGGAAAGTAGAACTAAAGCATCATTTCAGTTTCGTTGCTATTTATTAAGCTCTGCAGAAGTGTAGAGTACCTTGCAAAAACATATAAGAAATTTGTCTTAATTTTAGGACTACTTACCGCGATAGTGTCTGGACATTGTGTGTCTTACATATCAAGACTACGGCGGCTAAAAGGTTAAGTGGTAGGATCAAAGTAAATATTGGCTTCAGCTCATGACCGACCTAATAGCTGAAATTTTATTGTATTGATATAATATTTAATACCCCTAGAACTTACATCATTACTTTAACTTTACCGTCGGTATTACCCACACAGTAAAGAACACTGTTGCTTGTTGATTCGAGTCCGCTTTATTACCAAGAGCAGAGTGGAGAGTCATACACAGTTATTTTTTTAGTGCTAGGCATCTATTTTTGTGTCTAAAAACTGATATAATTGTACTCTGGCATAACAGTGCTAATATTTTTTGTTGACTAAATAGCTTAGCGGAGTAGAGTTCCTTAATCCCCGAAGTTTTATCGGGTATAGTTTCGCTGTTAATGTAAATAGTTCCACAATAATATCAGGTACAGCACCTATCGGCGAAAACCTAGTACATCCGTAATTACCAGAGGGCTTTGCAGACATTCGCTTGAAAGTTAAATTTTGTATTTTATTACGATACACATGACATGAGCCAGAAAGTAAGCGCTGATAATATTGAAAAAGTAATCTAGACTATTATTATGATATAATACATAAAAGAGGTTAGGTTGTGCGTTTGTTCTCCACTAATAGGAAACTATATTACCTCAAATTATATTAACTAAATTTTATTTTATTCTTGGGTTCCGGGTAAGACTGAATCTCTTATCAACTAGAGCAAAACAAGGGCGAGTTTCTAGTGTTGTTTAATTCTAGAAACGGATGCTTGGAGGCAGTATTTTTTTATATTTACAGATGGAGAAGGCGACGTATTAGCAGTAGATTAAGTTCTTACAAATGTGAAGCAGATCAAGCTAAAAAACATTACACTCCTATTTTTGGGCAACCGTGTAAAAATCTGGGCGATCAGGTTTGTAATAAAAAGGTTCATTATTTCACAGCAGCATAAAAGGCCATAGTATGTCCGTCCCTAAAAACAACCTATATAGGCCTAAATAGTTAAGGCTATATCTGCAGGATTTCGCGAGTATCCATGTTAGCGTCTCTTATTTCATACAATGATTGAAAGATTGGTACACCATCACGTATACACCCAAATACCGCAGATATGGTCCAGGCTTAATATTAATAAGACTACGGCACCTACTGAATTCAGTACGGTAATTTTTATACTTGGTTGTTTTATTATTAGCTTGGCAAAACGATTTAGTTTGACATGGGGAATTCAGTGGTGGGTGGAGTACTTACATTATTATTTTGCCTGGCAACCAGCTTTCTGGTTCCGCATCAGATTTTGGTTTAAAAACTTTTTTGCCTAGTTATAGTAGGTAGGTAATATGTATATACACTCGGCATCAAAAATATCGCCCCTCCTCGGAAAATAATTACAACCGACTTTAAACCCTATTTGATCAAGGACAACAATATGATTGTTAGGTATCATTTGAAAGGTAATAAAGTGTTTTTTAGGAAAATTTAAAAAAAAAAGGACTTTTCCTTGGGGTCAAAAATTAAAGGACATGACATTGCGAACAGTTGAAAAATGTTTATTCAAGTTTAAATTTACAACAATAAATGGATAACAAAATTTTACAAAAAGTGCCTAAAATTAACTTAAAACCTAGTGTTACCCCCCCTTGCCCTTATCACTGCCTCTAAACGGTCTTTCATTGATCGCACCAACTTTACGATGTCCTCTTGTGGAATGTTGCCCCATTCTTCGATGACTGCGTCCTGAAGATCTTGCAGGGTGGTAGGGGCGGCATCTCGTGACCGAACCCGTCGCTTCAGCTCGTCCCAAAGGTGTTCAATCGGGTTTAAGTCAGGACTCCTGGCTGGTCACGGCAAAACGGGAATCCCGACCTCCTCCAGATAATCCCGAACAATTAATGCAGTGTGGGAGCGAGCGTTATCGTGCATTAATGTGAACCCAGAGCCGACGTAACCCGCATATGGCATCACATGCTCTTCCAGGATCTCGGCAATGTATCGGCGAGCATTCAGGCCTGCGCCTCCAGTCCTGGAGACGCAGACAAGGTCGGTTTTGCCGTCTATAGACATGCCCCCCCAAAACATGCAAGAGCCACCTCCGTAGCCCACTGTCTCTTCAATACAGGCTTGAGCAAATCGTTTCTGTAGACTCTGGCCCGCCTGTCGTTGCAATAAAGACAGACTCTCGTCTCATCGGTAAAGAGAACCTGCCTCCATTGCTCAAACGTCCAATCGACGTGGTCGCGGCCAAATTGCAAGCGATCTCTGCGATGCTGTGCGGTCAACATTGGGCCTGTAGCAGCCCTGTGAGCCACGATATCCTTCTCCCGCAGTCTTCTTCTAACCGTAGAGATGCTAACTGATCTTGTCCAAGCTTCTCTGAGGCGTTGTTGCACCTCAACAGCACTAGCGAAGCGATGATGTCACGATGAAGCGATCATCTCTTTCGGATGTGCAGCGTCGCCGACCAGCCCCCAGTCTCCTGGAACCGCTGAAATACTCGGCGGATAGCATGACGGCTTAAATTGAGTTGCCGAGCGACATCACACTGCCGAACTCCTGCTTGCAGTAGTGCAACCACTTGAGCTGATTCAGCAGCGGTGGTCTCCATGTTCGAGGGTTGTTTTCTTGCTTGAGTTCCTTAGATGTATTCTCTTCGACGTCTGGATAGTGAATGATTGACATTCCTGGTCTTCTCGCTCCTCCCCTGGGGGGGGGGATGAGGAACCGGTGCCGGGCAGAAAGCCCTTGGCCGGGGTGGTCTGCGCCGACCGTGAAAACGGCCGGGTCCATGGGTTAACAGCCGGCGCCGAAGGCGCAGGCTGTAAGGGGATAAGGATGGGGAAGGGTTTAGGGAGGGGGGGGGGGGAAGGGGGGCGTCAAGTCCGGGTAGTACGCTGCTCGCGAGGTCCAGCCAGCTGGGTGGGACCCTGCTAGCGACCTACAAGCGGGGCAGCGTCTTCATGGGTCCTCACTTGGTTGTCGACGTCGTCGCAGAGTCGAGGTCGCGGGGGTACGCCTTGCCGTCGGGAGGACGCGCGTGCTGGGGCGCGATGTCCCTCAGGTGAGGGAAAAGCGACGCGTCCGCTCGCGCAAACATCGACGTGGCAAGGCGTCCGATGAAGTCGTCCAGGCTCTCGATCCTGAGGTCCCTCTGGATCGTGGCGTTCCTCACGTAGCGGGGGGCATCTGTAATGGCCCGCAAGCACAGGTTTTGCTGGACACGCAGCTTCTTCCTGTGCGTTGCGGCCAGGAGGGCGTACCAGGCGGGAGCGGCATACGTGAGGCGGGGTCTAATGTAGGTCTTATAGACCCCGAGCTTCACCCGCAGAGGGAGGCCGGATCGGAGCACTGGACGGAGGAGTGCTCGTGCGGTTTTTGTGGAGGCGACGACGGATTTGGTGTGAGGACCCATGGTTAGTCCTCGGTCGATCTTGATCCCCAGGTATTTGACTACCGGGGACCAAGGGATGTTTGTCCCGTGAAGAGAGAGTGGTGGGTCTGGGGGGCGGCTCCTGCTCACGAAGATCGCCTGGGTCTTCGCGACGTTGACGGTTAGCCTCCACCTGGCGAGCCAAGCTGGAAGGGCGTCGAGTTGTCGCTGTAGCTTGACGACGGCGTGCTCTGGCTTGAAGGAACTCGCATAAAAAGCCGCGTCGTCAGCGTACAGGGCCAGGTGGGAACCGACAACGACTGGGATGTCGTCGGTGTACTTCGAGTAGCATACCGGTGATAGGCAGCTACCCTGTGGGACTCCAGCAGCGATGGGGCGATCTTCGGAGGTGGCGTCTTCCACCACCACTCTAAATCTTCTTCCGGACAGGAAGGACTGGAGGACCTTCACCAGTCTTCGTGGGGCCGAGGACATCGACAACTTATAGATAAGGCCTGCGTGCCAGACCCGGTCGAAGGCCTTCTCCATGTCCAGGAGAACTGCAGCCGTGTGCTCGCGCTTGTTGGCGGCCACCGCCATGTGGTGCAGGACTCTGGACAGTTGGAGCGTCGTGCTGTGGTCTTCGCGGAACCCGTACTGTTCGGGGCGAGGCATGATGTGTGGGACCAGTTGGGTGAGCAGCAGCTTCTCGAACACCTTCGAGATGCACGGAAGGAGGGTGATGGGCCGATAGCTCTCGGGCTTCAGGATGTTTTTCCCCTGTTTGGGCAGCATGATCACGTGGCCGGTCTTCCAGTTGGAAGGGAAGTTTCCGATGCGGAGGATGCCATTGAAAAGATGTGTTACCGCCGCGATTGCGCGTGGCGGTAAGTGGCGAAGGGTGGCGTTTGTGATTCCGTCCGCACCGGGGGCCTTTCTGGGTTTGGCCTTTGTGATCATGCGTCTCACGCTGCCCGGGGAGAAGAAGATGGGGTCTTCATCGGGAGCTATCGGGGTGCCGAAGTATTCTTCCAGGTGTTCGTTCACCGCTGCAATGTGGTCTGCCTCGTCCGACAGGTTCGGCTGGAACTGACGCTCCAGGCACTCGGCGAAGATTTCGGCGCGGTCCTCGGCCCGGTATCTGGGTGTACCGTCGGCATGAAAGTAGAGGGCGGACAGGTGTGGGGGCTCCGCTAAGCCGGCGGCATAGACGGTGGATGGAGTTCCAGTCGTCCGCCGCTTCGGCCAGCGTTTCTTCCCAAGCAGCTGCCCTGTGGTCCTCCAGTGCCGCCTTCACCTTGGTGGTGAGAGCGTTGAGGGCGGTCTTCATGATAGGGCACCGGATGGTTTGCCAGCGTTTGCGGAGACGCCTCTTGTCCGCAATCATTCTTTTGATATGCGCTGGCAGTGGTGGGAGTTTCCGGGTGCGTGCTGGTGGTGATGACGCCGCGGACAGAGCTTCTCGGATACGGCTGGTTAGTTCCGCCGAGAATCTGTCGATGTCCGCGGCGTCAGCGAGCGTGTGGAGCGGGACAGGGACGTCCATGTGGCGAGCAAATGTCTCCCAGTTGGTGGTGGGTCGAGGGGCCATGGGAGCCCTTTGGATCGGTGCCGCAGTCAGGACGAGAAGCACCGGCTGGTGGTCGGAGAGAACCTCGTCGTCCAGTGTCTCCTGGAGGAGCTGGCCTTGCAGTCCGCGGTGCACGGCTATGTCGAGGACGTCCGGAGTGTACGCAGTCTGGGAGGGGTAGTGCGTTGGAGTTTCCGGACCGTCCACGTAGTAGCCGTGGGCTTCTGCGTCTGTGAGGAGTCGATGTCCATCGGGATTTGTGGTGGAGGAGTTCCACGCCGGGTTCTTGCAGTTCCAGTCGCCGGCCGCAAGTGTGGGCAGTGGTGAGTCCAGCAGAGCCCTAACCTCTGCAAGGTCAAGACGCGAGGTGGGGGGCTTGTAGACTGCATAGACTCGCATGCGAGCGGCGGCGGCTTGGATCTCCACTCCTAGGGCTTGCATGGAACCCAGGTGGATCTTCGGCAGCGGTTGATGGACGACTCCTCGTTTGACCAATACGGCCAGTCCTCGGTAGGCGTGCGTGGCTCCTTGTTCGTCCTGACGGTAGGTGTGGTAGTGCGGCACCTTTAGTGGGATCGGTGGGCTCAGCATGGTCTCGGATATGAGGGCCACATGGATGTCCTGTTCCTTTAAGACCGCGGAGATTAGCGGGATCTTTTTCCTCAGACCCCCGGCGTTCCAGTGGATAATCCTCAGAGGAACCATTGCTAAACCAGTCGAGCAATCCCTCTGAGGACTATGGCGACGATGTCCTCGCCAGTTTGTAGGGCCACTAGGACCTCCTGTAGGATCTGGAGGGCCACCTTGACCGTTTCGGCCTTGCCGGCCTGAGCAACGCTCCTTGAGCCTGGTCCCTGGGTAGGGGCAAGAGCGGCTTGAGGCGCTGCTACTACGGCTGTTTGGGCCGATTCGGGGAGTTCAAGCCGGGAACTTGACTTGGGGGTGGGGATGGGGGCTTCACCAGCTGCATCCTCTTCTCCCGTGGGACGCTGTTGTCCCCGTTTCCTTCCTCCTCGCTTCTTCCCCCGGCGGGGGGGGGGGCTTCGGGCCGTTTGCTGGGGCCATGAGGGTGGTGCTCTCCGGAGCTGCCTCGACGGTTCTCGCCGGGGTCATCTCAGAGCCTGGCCTGGGCTTTGGGGGGTGCACAGTCTTTCTGGCCTTTCGATTTTCCTTCAACAGCACTGGGCACGAGGTGCTGTTGGCGGTATGCGCACCGCTGCAGTTTGCGCAAGTTGGTGGCTCTTCCCGAGGCCGGTCGCACTCGCCGGCAGGATGTGGGCCGCCACAGCGCACACAGGCTATGGGGCGGTGGCAGTTGTGGGAAGAGTGGGCGAATTTCTGGCAGCGGTGGCACTGTGCCAGACCCCGCTTACCCCTCCAGGGCTCAATGATGACTCCCGGCATGCAGAGGATTTCGGTCACTGAGAAGATGGATGCAGTGTCGGGGTTCTTCTTGACCTGGGCGTAGAAGATGCATCCAGGTCTTCCTTGACGGGCCCTTATGGGCCTGACGTACTCGACGCCAAAACCCAGGGCCGTGAGGTCGTTTTGGATTTCTTCCGGTGCTGTGTCCACCGGAAGGCCCCTAATGGCCACCTTCTGGCTTCGCTCGCTGGGCAGGGAGTAAGAGTACCATGCCAACCCGGGGTCCACCTTCTCTAGGTTGTCAAGGTAGCACTGGACCACCCGGTACTCCTCTTCCCCCTGCGGGGAGAAACGTACCCCGGTGCCAAAGGGACGGGCGTTCGGGGCGTGTCCTAGTAGGGCCTTCAGCTCGCGAAAGTGTAGGCCCCAGTTCGGTATCCGCTCGACCACTAGCGGCGGATAGCGGGTCTTCTTCTTGGTGGGGGGGGGGCTGTGCTTGGTCCGGTCCCCCTTGTCCTCCATTGGCGGAGGGGGATGATGGTGGTGGTGGGGCAGCGACAGCGTCCGCAAAGGTGAGCAGCGGTGCCGGTGGTAGTGGCGTAGGCGCGTGTTGCTGCTGCTGTGGCCTTATTTTCCGGGGAGCAGGGGGGGTGAAGCCCCCGTGGTGTCCATGGGGGACAGGTCCAGCCGGGGCATGGAGAGTGGGGGCTGGGACGATTGTTGGGGCGGGGTCGTGGTGGCACGCTTGGCTGCTGATGATGATGATGATGATGCAGTGGCGGCTGTGGCGGCTCCGAAAGGTGGCGGCGAAAAACGAGGTGCTGCTTTCGGCGGGGCGATGGAGGCTGGAGGCCTTTGTGGGGCGGTCATGCGCGCGGGCGCGGTGGTCGGCTTGGCGCGGGCGATCTGACCCGGCGTGGGGCCGGACGCACACGCGGGAGCGGTACCGGTCGCGCGCGCGGGCGCAGCTGAGGTCGAGGCGCGTACGGGCGCGGGCGCGGTGGCAGCACGCGCGGGTGCGCGGGACGTCGCGGTCGCGGGCGCCGTGCGGGGCGCGGGTCTGGCCGTCTGTGTCGGCACTAAAGCGCGCGCCTTCGGAGGGCGCTGCTCCAGCGGCCGGGGGGCCAGAGGTGGCGGTGGTGCTGCTGCTGCGGCACGCAGAGAGGAGGTGGTGGCATGCGCGGCAGGTGGGGCGCCCTGGGCGAGGAGCTCGCTCAGTGCCACCTGCGTGCCTGGGGAGTTTGCGAACTCCGGGGCAGCGGAGGCAGCGGCCGGAGGTTCGTGGTGGGGGTCACCCTTCTGCGGTGCCTCTACCACAACGATATCCTCCAGGATACCGAAGGGAAGAGGGCGGTGGCAGAAGAGCTCCTCTCCGGCTCCCTCTTCAGTAGGGGTGGCGGCGGGTGATGGGGCCTGCGACTGGCCTGCCGCTCTGAGGATCGCGATGGCGCGCTCGACGTGGGCCCGGCCCTCGGCTACGGCGGCTGCGTTCCTCCTTTGGGTGCTGGCGAACACCCTCGGGCGCGTGTGCCTTCGTGCCGTCGGGTCGGAGCGGGGCTTCGGAGGCGGCATCTTCTCGGCGGGAGGTGGTGGGTAGCCCTAAAAAGGGCTGTTTTGGAGTACCCCCACCTTTGCGGACTCGCAAAAAGGCGGGGGAAGCAGGAAAGATTCGGAGGGTAGATGTAAACGGGGAAAATACAATCTACACTCACGAATTTTCTGCGGCGATTTTTTCCGCGGTCAGTGTTTCTCGCGACCGAGTTCGCGTCGCTACCTTTTTCACTTCCCTCCCGAGGGCCTTTCCCTGGCAACTCCCGCTAGCGGGGACCAGGATCCGGCACCACGGTCAGTCGGCTTCCGGCCTGCGACGGGGAATCGGGTTTTGCGGTCCGGGCGAGTAAAAGTAGGTAAGGCGATGGGGTGTAGCTCGCTTTTACCCTCACTGTGGCGAATCCTGATTGACATTTGACCTTGTACAGGCATTTTATACCCCTGGAAAAGGGCACAACTCGCGACCCTTCAAACGAGTATTTGTGCACTTTTTTTTCGAAACGCTCTGATTCACAAGCCATTTCGTTTTGTTTAAATTAAACATTATTAATTTAAAACACATTGAACGTGCTTTTAATTGATACTAATATTAATTATGTAACATATTTTCGCTAAGGTCTAGATTAGCTTGAATCTGATTTTCGCGGAGGGGCGATATTTTTGACGCCGAGTGTAATTAATTTAACAATTTACTTTCTCTATTGCATTTACTCAATTTGAAGTGCTAGTCCCATCATCTTTTACTGCCCTCATGCCTTTGATTCCTTCTTTAAAACTTGTTTCACTCCGCAATTGCCTACACACATTTTGTAATTTTCCTGCTACTTGCATTGTTATTTTATTGTTGTATTTTTTTGTGCTTCTTCAGAGTTGTAAAAACATGTTTAACAGACTACGGGAATGGCAGCTAACTACCACCACAATCCCTCTTCTCCACTGCAAGCTCCGAATATTCATAAATGTTCTAAAAATAAAGGCATTCTAATTGTAATATTGTAACAATTAAAAGTACCTATACACAATTACATATTTGGATTCGTTTTATTTTCTCATGCCGGTGCCAATCTGGGATTCGGCGAATATCCGTATTGGCGTCTAGTAACACCAAATCACGTAGTAAATATCGCCACGGCAATCACGGCATTACCAACAGTATCCTAGCAGGGGTTCTATTCTACTCGGAAAAACTATGTTACTTTTGACATATTATCGTATTGTCACGTAACTCATCACTACATCGAATTTCACTTCATCGAATGTATCATTTCATCGAACGCTATTTTCTGCTGAGACCATAATATTTTTAGGGTATCTTAAACATGAATTACGTAGGTTAGATATTTATGATACCCTGAAAACATTATGGTTTCAGCAGAAAATAGCGTTCGATGAAATGATAGACACCCGTATTGTCAACGTTTACTTATTTTTTCAGTAATGGCGGCAGAGGGGCGATTTTTGAAGCTCACCGACAAAAAGTGACTGACTTTGAAATCAATTTGTGCAGCGATTTAATCTACGAGCGGGCCCAACTTTTGCATTTGATATCATTAAGCCTTTATCATATCAAATCCAAAAGGTAGGCCCGCTCGTAGATTTAATCATTGCACAAATTGATTTTAAAGTTAGTATTTTTTCGTCGGTCTGCTTCAAAAATTGCCCTCCATACAACATGTCAAAAGCAATATGGTTTTACGAAGTTGGATAGGGCAGCAATTGATATATATATATATGTATATATATATAAAGGCAGTATTGCCTATATTTCCATAGTCTAAATGTGGTTTAAAAACCATCAAAAAAATTAAGAAAAATAAAATGGCTGTATAATTTAGAAGTTTCTCTGTCTTAATTCGTTGGAAGAAAAAACCACCGATGGCGATTTGTGGAAAAACTGGGATGTATTGTTTAGACGTTCCAGAGCCTAGATTTAAAATAAAAAAAAAACTGTTAAATGTCATATGAGATGGAAAATTGACAGAATCCTACGCTGAGCAGAATTTGTTCGCGAGATGGCAGTCTGATACGTAGTATCTCTTAGTAGTCTGTGGTAGTATCTCTTAGACTCTTAGTAGTCTGTGCTCTATATCTATATTATTATAACCTTGCATGTAATTTTTGGTTGTTATAATTTATTCTAGAAATACATACTTACACGTAACTTAAACCAATTGTTTGTTGAAGAATATTAGTAGTATAGTGCTAAGACACCGATACCGATTAAGACATGGAATTAGGTATGAAGCTAAAAGTTTGTGTGACAACAGCAGCTCTTGCAATAGGTTGTGCAAGCGTGGTATATTATGCTATTTTAAGGCACAAGAGGAGGTACCGTGATGCATCAGACGCTTTGAGCTACATGAACATAAAGATTGTTGTTAACGAGAATGTCTGTGATGAGGTAGTCGGCGAAATAAGGAGGTATGTGAAGATGTCTTGTATAAACTGACTTTTTTTCTGGTAATTCGTGATCAAAGTATATATTTATTAAACTTATTAATGAGCAGTGGTCTCGGGTGTATGTTGTCTGCCGTTTTTCAACATAATTACTAATTAGTGTTGAAAGTCATAACATAGAGTATAATTTGTAGTTCTGTTTTAGCCTAGAATTTGTCAAAAGAAATGAAAAATATATTTATAACTTTGAATTCTCCTAATGTAATTTCACTTTATGATGTAGTAATATAATATATAGTAACATATTAATATTACTAGTCACAGCAACTATAATGTCTATAGTTGTTAAATATAAATTACAAGTACCTAACACATATGCAAGGATGTTATTGCATAAATACTTATGTGGGCATATTATAGAAAGGAGCGTCGCTGGGCCAGTAACCTAGGGCTCAACCAAGGGAAACTAGGTAGAATGACCTGGAGACTCGTTGACCGCCTGCTTGTTCTAGCCTGGCATCCCTACTCATCATCATCACCTCTCTACCCTTAGCCCCTCTGGAACTGCTCCTAAGTGTATTGTAAATCCCATTTATTTCTTTTTTAGAATGCCATAGTTATTAGGTTATTATTACTGTAACAAATCTTAACTAAAACTCCTACGCCTATGAGCCTTTATAGAGCTTGTAGTTTATTTTTTAAACCTCAATATTTGCGTCTGTTTTATGCCGTTGTTGCATTGAATTGAATCAGTGGCGTGCATAGGGCAAGCCAAGAGATATGTTTTGACTTTTTTTTGTAGTTTTTATGGTTATTGTAGATAAGTCCATCTTGGTGCCACATTACTGATCGACCATCACTTCTAAGTGACCTAGCGTGGACTATAGCTCACCAAAGCACACTGAGGGCATGCTACTACTAGATATTCTTTATTCTGAGCAAAGTTTAAACTATTTACCTTTCCCTCGCCAAGCAAAATTTGTGCACACCTTAATAGATCACTATCACATGGGACTACTTCCTCCAATGTCAATGCAAACCATTAAACCACTACACAACAACACAGCACTCAACACAAAAAACGAAATATTATCTAACTGCAAACAAAACAATTCAACAACTATTAGGTAAATAATTGCAAAAAAACAGAAGTGAAGTCAGCCATCAACACGGCTCTCTTTGCTCGCACACGCGCGAACTTCATACGCAATCAGGGCTTAAACTTTCATACTATTTGTTATATTAGGCAGTTTTGATGGGTAAGAAAGAGAAAAATAGAAGCCCGCTTGCAAGCCCACGCGTGCGAGCGAGATGACTAGCTGTGTCTCAAGCGAGTTCGGCTCGTCGCAGCACGCGATAGTGCTGCTTGCCGGTGTGCGGTCGAATTTGGTACTATGCTGTTGAATTGCACGTAATTTGAAAAATGTAATGTGAGGGCGAAGTTTGAAATACAAAATCAAATCAAATTATTTATAAGTTGTGCTCTCTGTTTTTTGATCGATAGTTATTTTTGTAAGGCAAGCCCAGCTTTTGTGCTTGTATGGGAGTACCGCCACTGAATTGAATACAAAAGAGGTTCATATATAGATAAAAATGGAATCTCAGAAAACATTACTTTCATGTATACTACTACTAGCAACACAGTTTGCATAAGAAACAAATGAATGATGGACTTTTCGAGCGGCACCTGAGCAGCCTGCACATAGTGAACTCATCAGTTGTAGTAGATAAGGCCCGTATTTATAAACTCGTCTCAATACGAGACAAGATGTCATATGTTTAGAGATGCTCTCTAAATATAATCCTGGTGCTAAGATGGTTGCTTATTAATAAACTCATTTTGAGAAGCTCTCCAATGAGATGGTCTTATGTTTTAAACGCATCTCAATCCCTGCATGGCTAGCACCGTCATTTTTTGAACAACCTACTAAACATTTCGATTCTGCATGGTTATAACCCTCTGCAACTGTGGTGACTTTTTAGAAACATTCTACTGAGGTGTAGTCTGTCAGACGTCATTTTTGATTAAACATAGAAAAAATACTAAGGGTCAATGATAAGTATTGTTTATTAAGTGTATAGCATGATTATTTAATTTTCATGTGGAATTTATAATAAGCATGTATATGGGCTTCTAAATAAAAAAAAATACATTATCTTAAACAAGGTAAAAAAATCTGGAGTTTTTAACATAGGTTAGTTTATAATGCCCCGAGTCTTTAGGAGAGGTTGCTGAGCGATACAGATCTATTTCACGCTAAAAAGCGATTTTTTTTGTGGTGTCTGATAGACGTCAGGTCAGTCGCAGAGGGTTAAAAAATAAAGGATTTTGCATTAGGACGACAAAGGTAAGATACTAAAATCATTATAAATCCATATTTCTAAGGTAAAGTGCTAAAGCAAGTATTTATTTTAAAAGTATTTCTTTCAACTAGTTTTCTGCTTTTATAATATAAGGTGATCACATATGTATGAATTTTCTATAATTTCAATAACTTGCAGTGAAATTGAAAAATCGAAACATGCATAGCGGGAATTTCTTTAGTAACAAGTTTTTTTAAAGTGTAGTTTTGTCTTTATCATCGACTTAAGTATATGTATAATCATTAGTATTTGTCGCCGCATCCCTCTCTCTCACACGGCCATATCACTAGACCGCCAAAGGAATACGGCGACACATATTAGTTTGGGGGTGTATTGCACACATAGTGTTTTATAGAATGCATAGCGTACCTTTCTTTATCCTTGTGAGTCGTTGATCTAACAAATTACAATCAGGCGGGTTCGTTATCCCGCATTACCTGCTTCGCTTATAGTAGGTACAAAATCCGAGCCTCTCCTTGGTCTGTGAAATAAAGCTCTATAAGTATGGTATTCTCCCGACAATCAACCCTTACATCTCATTCTTTCTCTAGTATCGAGAGTTCTCTACTATCGAGAGGAGCCTCATCTTACCCGGTCGGATGAAGGTAAACATCACTATGCGGGCAGTCATCAATAGCGGCACGCACGGTTGTCATATCTAATTCCGTCACTGTCTTGACTATGGCCCGCTTGAGGGAGTCAAGATTTGTGTGGGGTTTAGCACAAGCTTTCTCCTCAATAACCTGCCATATAGCATAATCCAGGGGGTTGAGGTACGGGCTGGAGGAGGGCCAGTCTTCGTGGGCAATGAAGTCAACTTTGTTGCTTCGAAACCAGGCTTGAGTTGTTTTTGCCTTATGTGCAGGGGCTGAGTCTTTTTGAAAGACCCAGGGCTGGTTTTGAAATTAGAGAGTGGCTTAAAGGCTTCACTATTGGTTCCAGAACGGTTTCCTGGTAAACTTTAGCCCCAGTTTTGACTCCTTTTTCACAGAAATGGACCTGTGTTAACCCTGAGTATGACACACCTAACCAAATCATGACATAAGAGGGATGATGGCCTCGTTGCACTCTCGGAACAGCTACACTCGCTTCTTGACTGTTTTTTGCATATACTCTGTCATTCTGGCGGTTACAACATTCTTCAATGGTAAAAATTTTTTCGTCTGTAAATAATATATTTTGGTGGCCATTTTGTGCGTACCGCTTCAGTAGCACGCGACTTCTATTCAGCCTCATAGTCATCAATCGTCCATTAAGCAAATGACCTTTCCGTCTACGATAAGCGTGTAGTCCAAGGTCTTGATTGATAACTTTTTTAAGGGAGCTTCTCTTCACAGACATATGAATTGCCAACAACTTTTGCTTCCGGACGGGGTTTCTTGCGATTCTCGCCTTCACTGCCTTTATTAGAGCTGGGGTCCGAACGGTGCGTGGTCTTCCAGACCTCTTGCGGTCATCAAAGCTCAGGGTACTATTGTACCTATTAATGGTACGATAAACGAATTGTTTGTTGATTTTCAGATTTTGAAGCAACTTCAAAATCACGTTTGGCGGATGCCCGCATTTGTGCAACGCAATTACAGCGACACGATTTTCTTTTAGACCCCAATCCATTATAAAAACGACGAGATAAGTGTTGTGTGTGCTATAAAATTGTAACTGACAACCCGCCATATTATGTCATACATACATACATAACGTCACGCCTTCATTCCCAGAGCGGGGTAGACAGAGCTACAGAAACACCAACAACCCCAAACAGACTTGTTGATAATTCTGTAACCACATTTTGCACAATCAGGCCAAGAAGTTTACTAGTGTATTAGTGACAGGTTGCAAGCCCATCGCCTAACAATACTACAAGCCCTTATTCCCTGAGTCGCCTCTTACGACATCCACGGGAAGACATGGAGTGGCACTATTCTAACCCGGCAACTACACCATATTATGTCATTTTTTATTTTTTCGGTAGCATTTGTTTTTACGCGAAAGTTTTAAGAAAAGAGTTTGCAAATCGAGCAACAGGACTTAGTAACCAACTAGGTACTTTGCGGGCAGGGTCCCGAAAAGATGGTGAAGTACAAGGAGGCCGAAGCCAGCCGCACTTCGATAAGCGAGCAGGGTCTCGCAACTGAACGGGAGATCACAGCAGCCGAAGCCGCCGCGCCTCGACAAGATGTACCATTTCCACCTTACCTAAGATGAGCTCAGATTTTACATCCACAACATGGATCACGTCAAACACGTGGCAAAATAAAATACATATACGTTAATTGTCTAGAGAAAACCACAAAACTATTGTGAGCATTACTAAGATATACAATTATACTTAGCTTTCGATGTTTCTGGGTAATTGCAGGCCATCATAGCACATTCACTCTTAACTCATAGTCACAGCACATTCACACTTGGCGCCATCTTGGCACTAACTACTAACAGTCATCTACTTACCACTGCCCACCCTAGGTGGCGCTAGTCAGAGTTGCTACAAAGGAAATTAGGAGTAGTGTCAGCTTTCGCGTTCGTCGCGACACTCCCCCACGAAAGGCCGAAGCAAGGCTACCAGGTTGCTCGTCCGCTCGTGTATCTTTTCAAGAGCTCTAAGGGCAGCAGCTCTCTTCTGTCTTGGCTCAGTTTCTTGATTAATAGGTTCAACCTCTACTGGGTTTTCTATATTGGGCTCCGTACAAGCGAGTGGCTCAGACTCAGCGCCTGTCTGATACGATTCAGATTCTGGTTTGGACTTAGGTTTATCAACTACATATGGGGCAAGTTTTCATTCATGTATTCTTCTGTGTCTACTAATTGAGTACTTTGCTGTTTATCCGGAGAATTGGCATCATCGTTGCCAGTCGCTTCCACCACTATGTCATCCCTACATGACTGTGGTGGTAGCCCTGGAGGCATCAGATGTTCTTCTATATTGTTTTCATCAATGTCTGAAGTTTGCTTGCATTCTTCTTCTCCATCCTCAATCTCTAATGGGTAATGTGCGATGGATCTTGTAAATTTTGTATCTCCTACCTTAACCTTAGCTACCCTAAATTGACCATCCATGCCCGTGATCAAAGAGACTATCTTTCCCACCTTCCATTTTATCCGATTCTTCGTGTCTCCTTTGATTTGCACTATCTGGCCTACTTTTGGGGCTAATTTCGACATTACCCTTGGTTCCTTTGGACCGTGGGAATATCTTTCTCTTAAATTGAGTTGATACCGGTTATCAAACATATCTTTAAATTCCTTTAAAATAACACGTGCTTTCTTCCAGCTTTTAATTTAGGTTTCCTTGGTCACCGTCCCTGGTACGTTGTAGGATCCTTGTTTGAAGTTTCCATAATGATGCATTTTCCCATAGTGAGGAAATCTGACGGTTTAGGTACATGGTCTGGTTCGGAGTCCACGTGCGTTAAAGGTCGAGTGTTGAGAACTGCTTCAATTTCTTTTACTATCGTTATTTATTGACTATCCTTTAACATGTGTTTCTGCAGAGTTTTCTTCATGCAATTCTTAACAAGGCCGACCAGTCTCTCGTAGAATCCGTCTCGTAGAATGAAGAATATTTTAGCCGAGTATGAACATTCTACTTGTAGTTTTTTTTTAATCTTTTGTATTTTCTGGATGTATTCAAGTGATTTGCTTCACATTTTGAAATGATGTACTTTAGATAGATTTGCATCGCCACCCAAAAAACGAATACTAGTTATCGTATAAAAAAAAACAAAAAAACAATGACATCTTAATGTCTTCGGAATGCAAGATGTTTATCACACTATTTATCTGTCATTTATGATTTTAACTAGCGTAATATATAAACTGGAAAAAAATCATAAGTCAAAAACTATTACAAGTAGAATATTCATACTCGGCTAAAATATTCTTCATTACCAGAGGTACCTACTGACGAAAAATCCCCGAGCCCGTTTGATGTAAGGGCCGACTTACTATGGAGACCCGGCTATAGCCTTTAAAAAGGGGAGCCATCAAGATTTTCGACTTGGTTTTTTTTTTTAGAGGGAGGTTTTCATATACTTTTACTTATATATAAGGCATTGATTTTGTAAAAATATTAGAAACACAATCAGAAGAATAAAATGGCTGTTCATATCTTATGCCCAGCTAACTATTTGTACATGCTCGTAATATGAGTGCTCCGAGCATATGCGGTGGCATTTGTCTAAAATACCTGAAAGTTCGGTGAAAATAGGTAAATAACAGCAAAAAGCACAAAAGAGATGTAAATTTGATTATTTAATAATTAAATTATTCTAGTTAAACTTTTAAAGCTTTCTTGGGTTTTAGTAATTTATTTTGTACATCTAAATTACACAGAACAAAAATGTAGTAACGATCACTGTATTTTTTACTAAATCGTATTGTTATATATTTAAGATATTTTTTATCAAAACTTCACGAAGTTCATTGTATGTTTGGAAAGCATAGAATATTTGCTCAGAACCTTTGTCGTCGAATCACAAATCACTAATCACAAAGCATGTCGATCTTGTCCTACAAATTAAGCCGAAGCCATATCAAATTGTTTTTGGCATTATACATAGTCGGGGATATACAACAACAACCCCGGCCTATAAAAATCTTTCATTGCATTTATAACTGATCGAAATTTTCTGGTACTTAACTCGACATAAATTACTTTACATTAATTACTCAATTAGCATTTATACTGCGTCCAAGATAACGAGTTAATATAGCGTTCTCTCTGTTGCACTTTTGTATGAAATCATACAAAAGTGCAACAGAAAGGGACAAAGGAAGGTCGGTCGGCGTAAACAATTGCACCTCTATGCTTGGGCAGGCTTATATGCCGTTCGTTCGGAATATTTATGTAAGTAATATTTTTGGTAATGCGGTCATTATCCAAATAAATCGAGAAATCTTTATTACCTTTTTATTTAAACAACTTTTATTGATAAGGAAAGTTTGAAAAGAGGTAGCTGGATAGTTATATAAACAAAACAATGTATATTTGTAATGTACAGTTTATTAATCATTGTCTGATTCACTCGATTCATTTTCTAAATTGATTATAAATTGATTATTATTTGCTTTGTTTTCCACAGAATTATTTTTCTTCTCCACCACTTCTACGTGTTGAATGCACTTCTTCCATGATTTCAGCATTTATTTTGAAGTTGTCTTCTTGGAGTAATTGTTTTTCTTCTACTAACTTAAAAGTTCAGTCTTTTAATTGGTGAATTAACCATTGTAGAACACCAAAACTTAGTCCGCAATCCAAGTCACACAGTAAGCAGGAATCAGTCCGGTACACAAGCCGAATCGCAGATTAAGTAGAAAACAGTCCAATATACAAGCCCAGTCACAGACTATGCAGAAAATAACAGTCCAGTATGCGAGCCAGGTAAAACGTTAAAAATGGCCAAATCGAAAGAAAGTATAACGCGTCCGCACCGTACGAGAGACAGATGTTGGCTGAACTTTGGCTGCCATGTAAACCTATCCGACTCATTTCGCTGACCAATCGCGTGTTTTCTCAGTTTTCTAGTACTAACTCGTTATCTTGGACGCAGTATAGTTGATTATCGAAACCACTCGAAAAATAAGTCCTTTTCATTTAAAAAAGTGCGTATTTTGGAGCTGATTCGACAGTCTTTTTTGTTTGAAGTTACCCTTAAGTATGTGATTTATAATATATTATTATGGAAGCAAAGACGCATCTCCAATACTTTTTCGCTATATGCTTAACGAGTCAAAACAAAATAACTTGAATTTAAATAATTATCTCCAAAAAAAACTAAAGTTACAAATAGCAACGGTTTATAACAATTAAATAAAGACAGAATCAACTACAAAATTAAAACTAAGTAAGTGAAATCAATCAAACAATCTAATCAAATAAACAAAAACAATCAACCAAGTTAATAATATTGCTACATTAAAAGGTTGGAAGGTTGTTTTTTTTTTGAAGTTCTATGCTGAGCTGACTGCCAACCTCCAGTAGTGGAGAGGAATTTGAAGAAGAAAAGGGAGTGAGACATAGACAGCCGACCATCCCCGATAATTTCCAATTAGTGCCGAGGCAATGTTACATCCGTCTGTCCAAATAACAATGAATATTCGAATACTCGAATACTATTCACCGCATTATTCGAATATCAGAAAGAACCGAATATTCGAATTATTCGAATATTCGAATTGCAAGCTCAAAAGCTTATTTCGTCAAACTCTAATTTTGTCCATTCCTTGGCACGTCAATCCCTAGTATTGTCTAGTCCTTGTTTCGTAAAATACTTGTTCTGTCAGATGCTTGTGTCGTCGAATTCTAGTTACGTCCAATTCTAGCTTCGGATCCTTGTTTCGTCAAATCCTTGTGAAGTCAAATTCAGATTGTGTCAAATGTTTATTTGGTAGTTATCGTGTTTAAGTCAAGCGTTGGTAAGACCAAATAGAAAAATATTACAATCAAAAATAATGATAATAATAAAACCGATTTACATGAAGGGAATTTTAATTTAATGTTTTTATTTCTCAACGTAGTCTCCTTTTATTTCAATACACCAGCGATGTCCAAAAGCTTCGACGCTTTGTTTCGAACTGTCGAACTCCTGAAAATAGCCGTCAATCGCCGACTTCACATCTTCATTGCTGGTAAATGTTTTACCCCAGAGCCATTTTTAGGGTTCCGTAGCCAAATGGCAAAAAACGGAACCCTTATAGATTCGTCATGTCTGTCTGTCTGTCCGTCCGTAGGTCACAATCACTTTATTCCGAAACTATAAGAACTACACTGTTAAAACTTGGTAAGTAGATGTATTCTGTGAACCGCATTAAGATTTTCACACAAAAATAGAAAAAAAAACACAAATTTTGGGGGTTCCCCATACTTAGAACTGAAACTCAACTTTTTTCTAAACTGAACAGTTTGCGCGAGAGACACTTCCAAAGTGTTGAAATGTGTCCCCCCCCCCCTGTAACTTCTAAAATAAGAAAATGATAGAACTAAAAAAATATATGATGTACATTACCATGCAAACTTCCACCGAAAATTGGTTTGAACGAGATCTAGTAAGTAGTTTCTTTTTAATACGTCATAAAAACATTGATCAAAGCTACAACGAACTTTTATATTATGTTACTTACTGCTACGGAACCCTTCATGGGCGAGTCCGACTCGCACTTGGCCGCTTTTTCAAGTATGGAAAGAGAAAATAATCCGAGGGGGCCAAATCAGGCGAATACGGTGCGTGTGGAAGCAATTTAAACTTTAACTCATTGATTCTGGCCATCCCAATCACGCATGTGTTAACTGGCGCATTGTCTTGATAAAACAACACTTTCTTCTTTGCCAAATGCGGCCGTTTTTTTTCATTTCATTCCTACATTGGCGTGTTCGCAATAATATTATTTTTATTTTGATATAAGTTTTATTTATTAACCAGACCGGTGCAAATTACTATTATTGACTTACCTGTTTACACCTGACAACCCTACAGTTGTGACGGGGAAAAAAATAGCCAACCTAACGTTTGCATACTCTATAGGCTTCATACTTTCGATTAGTATGTAATTTGTTTATTAACCAAACCAGTGTAATGTTTAAAAAAATATATTTTTTCAATGTTTAATTAATAATATTCCGGACTGAAATTTTTCAGGCAACCTACTCGCGATATATTTTTTAACATATTAAATTTGATATAAAATACTTTTCATCCATTAACCCAGCTCGGTGAAGGTCGCTTTATATTCGGATCCTCTACTATTGAGTCCATTGTTTTGTCTGTTCTTTGATCTCGGGTGTGAAATAATAGACCCATGTTTCCCAATATTTTTCGAAAATATGACTTAAGTATTTTACGAAACAATATAGACTTGACAATCCTACGAATTCACGTATTAAGAGGCCGTACACGAAATTTTGCCGGTTTTGCTTATTTTCGTGTTTTTACAGTTAAAATACTGCTTTTCTATAAGTTTTAATGCACATCATGATATATCATTTCAGTTATGATCGAATAAATGAGTTACGAATGAATGAGCTACTTTTTTATCTTTGTCGAGAATTTAAATTCGGGATTTAGGTTATTTTAAAACATTATATATTGCTATTTAAATTTTAATTTTTGGATTTGTTTTTAAGGTAATGGATTGATTTCGAACTGAAGTTTATTACTGTTCTTTTAATTTTATGAACGAGTGTTTTAAGACGCCACAAATTAAAACAATTTTTTGTCCATTTTCTATATTTTTTTACCAAGTTCATACTTTTTTTACACAAAAAAATATATAAAGGTGGTAAAAAGTAATTCATACATTTTTTAGACAACTTTTACAGCAATCAATTGCAAATTTTTCATAGCTTTAAGACGTCAAAACGATTCGTGAATATGCGATATTCTAAACCTCTTACAGCAAAACTCACGAAACAGTCGCCGGTTTCAGGTCGATTAATCAAAATTAAATAATAAAACAAAAAAGTATTTCATACATTCGTTGAAAATCGAAATTATCTTTCGTGTTGCGCATTAAAATTTGTAGAAGTTAAGTATTTCAACAGTAAAATCACGTCTGTAAAATCACGAAAATCAGCGAAATCGGCAAAATTTCGTGTACGGCCTCTTAAGGAATGTACAAAACTCGAGTTTGACGAAATAATCTTTTGACAGGATAAGCATTTGTTGAAATATATAAGGATTTGACATGCATATGTGCTTGCCTCGCCTCTCAAAAAGCTTTGGGGTTCGTACCTCTCTTACTTTTTTTTTGCTCTTCTTATTTGCATCTTACCGATTAATCCGAACCCAAAACCTTTTAAAGAGCTGTTGCTCAGTACGTATACTTACACGTATTCTTCTAATGTTTCATTTATTATCATATTTAAATACATAACATCACGCCTGTATTCCCAGAGTAGGGTAGGCAGAGCTACAGAAATACCAACAACTGTAAAAAGACGGTAAAACTACACAACTCTAGTCCTACTGCAACAATAGTCCAATTTTCATCCTTACATTATCCTTAAAATATGATAGCTATATGGCTAGACTTTGAAGAAAATTATTTAGGCCCAACATTATAATTATATACCCAGCAATATGAGTAGTAAGCTATCATAATTAAAGGAAAATGTAAGAACTAAAATTGGACTATTGATGAAAGCTATTACTATAGTTGTGTAGTTTTACGGTAGGCTAAGATGTTTATCAGTGTATGTAATGTTTGCTATATAAAATATTGGTATCTTTGTGTAGGAGAAGTATAGGGCATCGTGCTGTAGGATTTGATTGTGAATGGGCAACCACCAACGGCAAGCGAAAGGCTGTGGCATTACTGCAGCTGTCCACTCATGATGGCTATTGTGGCCTGTTCCGGCTAAACCATTTGAAAACAGTTCCTGATTCATTGAAAGTAAGAAAAATATATTATAAATTTATTTTTATTTATAATATTCTGTTGTTCCTACTCGCGATAAGTATTGAGACAAAATGAAATCTATATATTTTTTTTCAAGAAATGAGTGGTTTTTATAGATAATAATAAGTGTACTATAATTGGCGTAGGGAATTGACGACCTCACCGTCCACGGCACCTTACGGTCACTTAAAGTCCAGAAGCACCTCTCCACTCTTAGCCCTTCTGGAACTGCTGCCTCTCTGCTGCTGTGTAAATGCGGCTATTTTAGGAGGCCCATTCCATTGAGTTGCCGAGTCACCGTCTGCCATTTCAACCAAAGTAACTAGCATTGGCCAGGCAGGGACGCGCTATTTAGTTTCATCAATAGCGTAGTTCACTAATCAATAAGAATTCATTCATACACTTAATATTAATGTTCCCATCCTTTTTAAATAGTCTTACACTAACCGGTGGTTATCCATGGGAGCATACTTCTACAGAGTGAATTCAGGGACATTGGCCGGTTTGTTTCCCAATCCCAGTTTTCTAAAGGGCGTATGCGTGTTGGCTTGTGCTCCATGTACGCTTTCCAAAGGTCTGGGATTCCCATACACGGAACGTGTTTGGTAAAAAAATATACAACAACCTATAATAGTTAGTAATTTCACCAGTGTCTAAAATGTCACTAGAATGTTTGATAATGTTTTGCTTTCAGCTTGACGCCTTGTTGGCAAAAATGGAGCGAAGTGACACTCTCATACGAAACCCCCATCATAACATCACACCCGCTGGATCCCTCATCTGTGTGACGGTATGATGGTTTCGTATGAGGGTGTCACTCCCCTCGTATCGTAATCCCTGAACGATATACATTTCGTGCTGAAGCTGGAATATATTTGCTGCTTTTGGCATAAACTTTAATGTTTTTTCGGTTGGACTTTTCTTCGACCGTGTAGGTTTTTTCGTCGATGAAGAGTATCTTTTTTGTATCTTGTCTGTAAAGCAGCATCAGACAACGTTCTCGTCTCAATTTACGAAGGCGATTACCTTGAGATTGTTCTTTTTACTGTGTATGTTAGTCTGCAGAGCAAGTCATTTCTGGGTGCACATGGATTTAGGCGAAATAGCTCTCTGACTATTTTGATGTTCTCAGTTGTCTTTATAGACTCCTTTTGCGATCTTCTGGAGAATCAGTCTCCTTGTAACGTTTGATGGCGTAATAAATAAAGTTGCGGCTAAACCGATACAAAAAATATGTATTTGAATTTCTGATTTTAGTACAATAAAGTGTTTACATACATTTTAAGTCACGGAAAATCTACTTTGGTTTTTTCGGCAATAAAGGTTTTTAGGTTTTTAAAACATTTTTTTTCGTACTTTTTAGTGATCATAATAATAGTGATATGTCGTCCACGTAGATTTATTCTTATTATATTTGAGGAGTTGCCTCGATTTCTCCAAGGTCCCATTATCAGATCTTGACGTGCTGGAAATGGAAAAAACTAGAAAGTATACCCAACAGAACAAAAAAATATATTTTCAAATCGGTCTAGCGGTCTTTGTGTAATTAGAGAACATACAGAAAAAATATCAGTGAATTGACAACCTCCTCCTTTTTTGAAGTTAGATAAAAAGATACAAAAGTTCCAAATCCATAATTGAAAAACGAACTAAACAGCTACCAGTATAACTATCTTTTATTTATTTTTAGTAAAAGTTTGCCTCAAAACTTATGAACACACGAAGTAATATGCGATTACTTAAAAAAACAACAAATCTAAAAATTGGAATGAGATTTACATCGTGCCTGGGTCGTACATAAAGGATATTACCGGCGCATTTTCTAAATCATAACGCATTAATAAGGTTTTCATCTCAGCACCTCAAAAAGGGTAGTTTTGCTGTTTAAGACAGTGAGCAAAATTCGATTTTGCTGCGAGCGTGAGACGAAGTAACTTTTTCTCAAACATGCTCGAAAAGAACCGTATACCGTTTGAAGCACAGGACAGAAAGTGCATCATTTTATTCTTTGGAGTATCAAAAAACCACATGAAAACACTTTCCGTCCATGTCGATATTTTATTTAAAAAAATATCTCTATTGCTTGATAAATCAAATTGACCATGAGAAAAATACCATACACGCCAATTATAAATGTTTTTAAAAACATAAAACCGCCTTCAAAAACGGAAAATATTGTTACGTACTTTGGCGTAGGTAACTGATAGAAATGCACGAACACACCGACAATGAACAGCTAGATTTTATTAACACACTCATTTAATTGTTACAAACAATTATCGCACAATAAACAGACTATCGCTCAATTTGCTCTTGTTCGCACTGTTCGCTCTCCAAGTTAGGAATGAATCGTCCCACGCGCGCCTCGCCTTTTATACACCCAATCGCCGAATGTTCTAGAACGCCTTCTCGAATGCCCGATGGACCTTGATCCGCCGGGGACGTTCTCGATAGTTCGATAATGGAAGGTTCTACTCATTGCGGCCTTGTATTACAATAGCGACGGCCTTGGCCTTGAACTCGTTAACAATAGGCATGTCCTTGAGCCGGCGCGTCGATTCTAATCTACCTACCTACCTAACCATACCTACTCGTAACACTATAACTTCTTTAAAATTGTAGGTACCTACCCAACAGGTTAGTCCTACTGATGTCGGCTTTTTTTAGGGTTCCGTAGCCAAACTAGGAACCCTTCTAGTTTCGCCATGTCGGTCCGTCCGTCCGTCCGTCCGCAGCCTAGCGCAGAGGCTCTTAGTACTAGAAAGCTGTAATTTGGCATGAATATGCATATAAGTCACGTCAACAAATTGGTACAATAAAATTAAATATATTTTTTTAGGGTACCTCCCCTACACCTAACGTGGGGATGTATTTTTTTTCTCGTTTGCACGTTTTGTACCTACTGTGCGGTGTGTCGTTGGATAGGTCTTTCAAATATATTACGGGTTTGTATAAACAGTTTTTTGATTAAGTACCTAATCCGTTAAGTTTTTTTTTAGACCCAAGTGTCCCCCACCCCTACAGAGCCAAAACTAGAAATACTAAAAATCTGGAAAATATCTTAAAAGAAAGAGCATAATGTAACGAATTTTAAAGGAAAACTATCACGACTAAGTAGACATCATAGGTTCTTGAGATACAGGAGATACAGTGTTTATATCTACTAAAATCATCTAAGACGGCACCATTTGACTTTGAATAGAAAATTTGTTATTGTTGATTTTTATGTTTGTAGTAGGGTAGACCCACCAGTGAATGAACAAAATCGCGTTTTTTTGCCTAAAATAAGAAATATATCCATTTCTACCACTTGTCGTATTTTTTTTCTTATTAGCAACTCGGTTTCCTATGTAATGGCAATACTTGGTAGATTTATTTTCGACCAATGTCAGCATGGCCGGCATTTGAAGTTCACGTGTTTCTGTTTTTGAAGTTTTGTATGGAGAAATTAGATCCCAGGTAAGGACAGTGCATATTTGGAGTAACATTAGAAGTGCTTAAGTGATGTATAACAGTAGAAAGTTTAGTTATTTGGTAAGAATAAGATTTAAACCTTTTATCAATGAACACTTTGGTGGCTGTTTTTGCGATAAAGTCGTCATTTTTAGGTGTTCCATTACTGGCTTATCAAATGTTCTAAAACCAATAAATCAACAGTGTGTTCATTTACTGGTGGTGGCTCACTTTTGATTTTCTTCTAAATTTAAATGTTAACGTCATAGTTTTAAGGTTGTTTTTTGAGATTCTGCATAGAAAACAATTCTGATTCTTTGAGCCAGTATTGGAACACTAGTGTTCATTCATAGGCATGAAAAAACTAGTAAATGGACTATAGAAATTTGGCTTTGTTCATTTACTAGATACCTACTAGTGTTATGTATGAACAACATTAAAGACTGTATCAACAGAGTTAAATGATTGTAATTAAGTTTTATTACAAAAGTCGGGTTATAATGATGGGTCTGATTGGATAAGTAGAAGATTATTAATATTTTCTCCATTAAAATATAAATAAATATATTTAAATAAATTAAGCACTAAAATATATAATATATATATTTAAGTGCTTAATGTATACCTACTTAAATACAAATATAGGTGTATTTTTGTAATAAAAAGACCTAATTTTAACTTTAAGTAGATATTTTACCTACTTTAATTTTTTTATAAAATTATTACTGAAGGAAAAGTCTTCGTTTTGTGTTAAAAATGTTTTTTTTTTATTTGATTAAAAATATCTAAATAATGTTTATTCACTGGGTTTTACTGTGTTCATTCATTAGTTTTTTTGTTCATTTACTGGGTTTCACTATGTTCATTCATTAGATTTTTGTTTATTTACTGGGTTTTTGGGTACTTTTTTATAAATTCTTCTATAACTCAATTACTACAAACGTAATAAAATATCGCAGAAATTACTTTCTTGTTTATTAAATGACGATTGATTAAATTACTTGAAATCATTACAGTTATTGATAAATACAGAGTAATGATTTTTCAAAGTTGAAAAAATGCTTAAGTGTTCATTCACTGGTGGGTCTACCCTACTCGACGGCTTCGGAACCCTACACTGAGCATGGTCCGACATGCTTTTGCCGGGTTTTTGTTGAAAATATTGTGGTCGCCGACTTCAGTTGGACTTACCTATTAGGTAAGTATAGATGAATTATCGAGAGCATGGAATTGCATTTGTAGTGGTTGTACCGTTTGCAACAAAAGGAGAATAATTTTCTCTTCACTACATAGTATTGTTACGAGTAGGTATGGTTAGGTAGGTAGGTAAATTAGAATCGACGCGCTGGCTCAAGGACATGCCTATTGTTAACGGGTACAATCGAGGCCAAGGCCGTCGCTATTGTAATACAATTAGTAGAACCTTCCATTATCGAACGTTCCTATAGCTATTGTTTATAGTTTTTATGACTTTCAAGTGTTAAGTCCGCCGGTGCCCTGTCATTACCATCTGGTGAAGCTTTGGTAGTAAACGTGTAGTATTTCGTTGAAGCATCTATTTGCTTATTCCACATTTTGATTTTTTTGTATTAATTCTGAGTGTTAACAAGAATTTAAATGCCACCGAGAGGAACCAAATTGTTTGTTTAAGAGAGACAGGGATGAACATCAGCCACACTGCAGAAGAATTAAACTTAACGGTAAGTAACTCATTTTTTTTTCTTATAACATCTTTGCACAGTTTTTAACCTGACAATGGAGTAAGAAGATCAATATTTTTTACCATAATTATATTATCTTGTCAAATTAATACTTAATGTAGATAAGTAACTTCTCCCCGCGACTTCGTCCGCATAGATTTCGATTATCGTTATTACGATTGACTCAAACTGTCTCCCTTCCTAATTTCATCTAGATCTGTTCTGCCACACACGCAAAATTCATCCAATTTTTCACATTTATAATATGTGGTAGTAAGATGAGATAGAATATAATCCATAATCCATGTGAGTAATTATATAAAAAAATGATCTTTTTAAGCGTATCCATACCTACAAGTGTTTTAAAAGCTTTCGCTGATACATTTCTTATTTTTAAGAGATATACCGTTCGGCTATGGCTGCGTCGATATGACGAAGAAGGACACATGAGGGATAGACCCAGACATCCTCGGAGACATATTGTAAGCGGACAGGGTTTGCAGCGAATGGTTGCAACATATGAGCAGCAACCGTTTACTCCGACACGTGTCTTCGCCGAAGCGCTAGACTGCACAACGCAAACAATAAGAAACGCCCGTCGACGAGCCGGAATGAATCATAGGAAGCCTGTCGCCGCTTTTAATTATATATATTTGTATCATTATATTCTACTATTATCTCTAGCCAGACTCACGCCACTCATGGCGTACAATGAGTCTCAGACTGTATAAACATAATAGCAAAGTGGCACAGCGACATTAATTATATATATATAGTTTATTTATTGTGTGTTACGTTGATTTGTGGGGGTTTGTTGATTATAACACTTAAC
The DNA here is from genome assembly GCA_949316455.1 of Acleris holmiana. Lineage (NCBI taxonomy): Eukaryota > Metazoa > Arthropoda > Insecta > Lepidoptera > Tortricidae > Acleris > Acleris holmiana. Next base: position 42,220,319 of record OX438762.1, on the reverse strand, counting down.
GGGGTTCATTGTAATGTATGTGTATTGATCAATGGCAATAGTAATAGTAATAATGTGATCTCATACCTGGCGACAGATCCTGCTAGGTCCTCACTCCCTGCTGTTATATCATCATCTCTCTCATTAAATGTGGCTCACAAATATGGTGCCACTGCTATTGGTTGGTAGTAAATTGGTCACCACCTGTAGTAAAATAAACACTATGACTTCAACCGCAGTTGAAGCCACGGCTTAAGCCACACACAAAGTCAAGGAATTAAATGCCAAGCTGTAAACCGGTTGGCTTAACCAACCATCAAATTTAATGTTATATTGATAACTGTACCATTTCCATATTAGTGTCAGATATAATTAAACCTCTCTCATCACACATTCACAGGGCTGGACACAGCCACCCTGGCTGTCCACTGGGTCTGTCAAGACAGAACCCATGGACACTGAGCTGGATTACAACCATCACTCTCTTCCGGGCCAACACAATAGGCACTCGGGGCATTACTGAGATATCTCATAAACACAGGGCTGGACACAGCCACCCTGGCTGTCCACTGGATGGACACTGAGCTGGATTACAACCATCACTCTCTTCCGGGCCAACACAATAGGCACTCGGGGCATTACTGAGATATCTCATAAACACAGGGCTGAACACAGCCACCCTGGCTGTCCACTGGGTCTGACAAGTCAGAACCCATGGACACTGAGCTGGATTACAACCATCACTCTCTTCCGGGCCAAATGATAGGCACTCGGGCATTATCATACACAGCACGTGGAAAGGTCATATAGAAACTTGGCATATAATATTCATAAAGATCATACTCAAACAATCATAAACTTGGCATATAATTAATCAATTATTCTTAAATATCATACTAAACAATCATATAATTTGACGCTTTGATACTAAGTGTACCTACTCAGGACACTTAGCATCTCAGCGAACATTACTTGTAAGACTTGATTACTTAGGTAATACTTAGCTAATAAGTACTTAGCTAATAAGTACTTAGCTTCTATAACAGCTCAGGAGTTTGGATGAATCGAACTTATTATCACTTTCACTTGCACAACTATGAAACTATGTTAAGAATGTAAAGTTTATGGGTGACATCTTACCATAGACAATCAAAGATTAAGGCGGGAATGCTCCGTAGACAATGTTGCTATATACAAATATTTACATATCGCGAGACGTCGCGACACACCCGCCGAGGCGAGCTAAAGCAAGGTAGTCATCAAGTGGCTCGTCCATTCCCTGATTTTCTCCAGAGCTCGGACCGCAGCAACTCGTTTCTGTTTATCTTCTATAAACTGTTCTTTAACTAATTCATTATCTCTCATAATAGTATCAGTATCCATCTCATTACTATCATGTGTCATATCCGTGTTATCATTTGTCATATCTGTGCTCTCAATTGTCTCATCCGTGGTTTGCGTCGTGTCTGTGTTTTTATTTGTTACATCTATACAATTTTCTATTTCGTTTGTAAGTATATCAGGCTGCAAGTTATTCACTTTTTCTATCACAGCTACTGGTGTATCTGGAGTTTCTTCAGTATCAATTTCATGTGTTCTTGGCGTTGTCTTAGATTCAACATTTTCACAAGAAAGATTACTTTGTGGCTCAGATTCATCAACTTCCAAGGGATACAAGTGAGCAATGGATCTTGTAAATATGGTATTACCAACTTTTACTTTTGCTACTCTGCATAGTCCATCTGCACCCTTGATCAGCTCAACAATCTGTCCAACCTTCCAATTTTCTCGATTCTTTGAGTCACCTTTTATTTGTACAATATCATCAATACAAGGAGCATCATGAGCCTTAACTCTGGGTTGTTTTGGTGAGTGTCTATACCGTTCCCTTAGACTCAATAAATACTGGTTTATAAACATGTCCTTGTATTCCTTCATAATGGTTTTACCACGTTTCCATCCTTCGACCATTTGTTGTTTTGTAGTAGTAGCCAAAGATGACACTCGGTTCGTTGACCCCTGAATAGCTAGACATTTTCCAGGTGTTAAAAAGTCTGCAGGTTTGATTACATGTTCTAAGCCAGTTCCGACATAAGTGAGAGGTCTTGTATTAACTACTGCTTCAACTTCTTTCATGATAGTCAGCAATTGATTATCACTAAGCAAATGTTTTTGTAAGGTTCTTTTTAAACTATGTTTAAATATAGCCACAAGCCGTTCATATACACCTCCATGCCAGGGAGCCAGTTGAGGTATAAATTTCCATCTTAAATTCTCCTTAGACAAACCATTACCCGCTATAACTTCAGAGAGTAATTTAAACTGTAGTGCATTATCAGTTACTACTAATGTTGGTGCTCCTCTAGTTGCTATAAATCGTCGAAATGCTAACAGACATTCATCAGCAGTAAGATCCTTTACAATCTCAAGACGGATAGCTCGTACAACCAGGCATGTGAATAGACAAATCCACCTCTTCTTCTTGCCATCTTCTGACGTTACAAACATTGGGCCAAAGTAGTCTACACCTACATATGTAAATGATGACGCGTACTTCACCCTTTCTACTGGCAAAGCTGGGGTAGCAGGCAAAGCATACGGTCCACCGCCATGCTTTACGCATTGTGGACATTTGTTTATCACTTTAAGCACTTGCGCTCTACCTTGAGGTATCCAGTAATTTTGTCTCACTATGCTTAATGTGTGGGGCACACCAACATGATGATTTTGCTCATGTGCCTGTTTTATTATGTTTACTGTGAAGCTGCAATCTTTAGGTAAAAGTATCGGATGTTTAGCATCGTAAGATAAATCCGAATGTGTCAGACGACCGTCGCAACGAAGGAGTCCGTCGACGTCGATGAATAAACCTAGATTGCGAGCCAGGTGTGTCTTCTTGTCCTTAAATTCTTCTGGAAATGATCGTAACTGCAGATTTCTTATTTCCTGCACTTGAGAGTTAATTCTCGTACCCGTGATTGGTGATATTGCAGAATTCGTCAGTAAATCCTTTGTATTAAGTGTATTTGCCTCTTCTTGGTTTTCCTTAACATAAGTCAGTCCAACAGTTTGAATTTCCAGTTCTGGTAAGTTTTGATAACCTTCATCAGGATTTACATCTACTTCCATTGATGATTCATCAGCATTCGAGAGACCCTCCCCCGCCAAAAGAGAAGTGTCTCTGATTGGGCCAACAGGCCATGTAGCTGGTTTTTGAGATAAAAAGTCTGGTCCAGTCAACCATCTTACATGATCTTCTTTTGAACTTGTAGGCCTCGTCGCTACGTCAGCAGGATTAAATCCAGATGGAACGTATCTTTTTTTTTTTTTTTTTTTTTTTTTTTTTTTTTTTTTTTTTTTTTTTATTTATTCAATAAACCCACAGCACAATATTGATAAAATATAGGTATGATACAGAAAGCTTATACATAGGCCAATTACGGGATTTTCTTATATAATAACTGATCAAGGAGAAATTTAGGAGGGGACATACATTTACATTATAGAAACAAGAGTGTGGCTAACTTCCCATGGTTCTGTATGTGTGTGTGTGTGTGTGTGTGTGTGTGTGTGTGTGTGTGTGTGTGTAGGTGTGCGTGTGCGTGTGCGTGTGCGTGTGCGTGTGCGTGTGCGTGTGCGTGTGCGTGTGCGTGTGCGTGTGCGTGTGCGTGTGCGTGTGCGTGTGCGTGTGCGTGTGCGTGTGCGTGTGCGTGTGCGTGTGCGTGTGTGTGTGTGTGTGTGTGTGTGTGTGTGTGTGTGTGAGTAAGTGTTTGCGTGTTTTTATCTATCTATCATGCTTATGAGAGAAAGTGGAAATAATATACTATACTAGAATCAAAAAAAAATGAAAATATTAAAGATATTAAGATAAAAAAATGATGCAGACTATTTACTAAAGAAGACATTCCATTAATTTATTTTTAAAACTACAGCGGGAAAGATAAAAAATGTCTAAGTTTGCGAACTTTTTATTATAGATACGAGGCAATAAGTACAATTAAGTACTATTAAGTACTATTTCATCATCTTATTGTTAAGTTCTTGTTACCTTTAATCTCCTGAATCCTTCTTGATACAAATGGTACTAGCAGTTTGTTAGATCGGTACCAATCTATAACTATCTGGCTGTCGGTCCATAACACTTGTTGCGTTACATTTAGTTGAAGGAATTTCATTACATAATTAATTAATCGACTTCCTATTAGAACTCCAAGGAGCTCTAACCTAGGTATCTTTAGGTTTTCTTGGTCCTTTATTGGAACCAGCCGTGATTTACCAATTACAAATTTTACATTGTTACTCTGCACAATGTAGACAACAGCAGCATATGCTAGTGTAGACGAATCAGTGAAACAATGAAGCTGACAGTCCTTGTCATTTGACTTAGTTATGTTTCTTGGTAGACATATTGAATTGACCTGCTCTAAGTCTTCTAATATGGTTTTCCATCTATCAGCCATATCCTTAGACAACGTCGTATCCCATTTGGTTTTTGCCTTCCATAGGTCTTGTAGTAATAATTTAGCTGGCAATAAGATGGGTACTGTAAAACCACATGGATCATAAATTGCTGCGATTGTCTTTAAAATACCTCTTTTGGTATATGGATTGATCTTATTCGTCGTTTTCAAGCTAAGAGTATCCTTGTTTATATCCCAATTCAGTCCTAATGTTTTTACTATCTTGTTTTCACCAGTGTCAGGAATGCACTGCATGAATTCTTTTGAATTGGAACTCCATTCACGAAGATTCATGGAGATCTGTTGAAATGCTTCTTTGTTTTCTCTATAGAGTTCCAAAGCTTCTTTTGTGGTATTTGAACCAGTCAGCAGGTTATCCACATATATGTCATTTGCTATCTTCCTTACATTTTCACTTTCAGATTTCAGTAGATGATGCTTTATGGTAGCGTTCAGCAGAAACGGACTTGCTATGATTCCGAAAGGAACACGCGTGAATCTGAAATGTATAAGATTGTCTTCAGTTGCCAGTTGACTAGTATTTTTTAACCATAAGAATCTTGTCACATCTCTATCCCTTTCTTTAAGACCTATCTGTAAGAAAGCTTTTTCGACATCTGCCGTTACTCCTACAGCATGACATCTAAATTTTATTAATAATCCAGTTAAATCTTCTAACATTAGTGGTCCGCAATACAAACATTCGTTCAAGCTTTTGCCATCCTTTATTTTCGCCGAAGCATCATATACAATTCTGAGTGTTTTCCCAGGTGCTGAAATTCCATGATGTGGTAGATAGTGAACAGGATGTTCAACCTTGTCTTGAGCCGGTACCAGCTCTACGATACCCTTTTCTAACTGATCATTTAAAGTTTGGTCATAAGCCGATAAAGTCTTTGAGTCCAGTCGTTTTAACAAACTTACTAAACGACCATATGCTAAACCGAAGTTAGACTGTAGATCCGGTGGATACTCATTCCAAGGCCAGTTCACAAAATATCTGTTATCCTTGAATATTGTATTCTCATTAAAATGTTTAATTGCTTCTTCGTCTCTGTTAATTTTAGGAGAGTCAGTAATGCCAATAGATTCCAAGTCCCATAAAAACTTTAAGTTTCCATTATCCAAAGGTAAATCTGGTTTATTCAGTTTTATCTCACAAGTTGATTGAAAATAGGTAAGAACTGATAAATTGTCGCTTGATTTATTTTCAGTCTTCCCAGAAAGAATCCATCCCAATTCAGAGTCTACTAGGTACAAGTTTTCCTTGATTTGTATTTTTTCCATTGACATAAGTGAATAATAATAGTCATTTCCAATTAAGATGTCCACACGGTCTGACAATGAACCATCATCAGCAAGTGTGTACTTATCTTGGTAAGTCCACTCGGTAAGTTCCTGTTTAGGATAACAAATTCCATGAGTTATCGAAGGTACAACATTAGCAAATAACGTTTTAGTTTGGTTTGTCCTTGTTGTTATATTCAGTTTCACCAAAGGACTATCCAGTTCCTGTGGTTTCTTAGAACCAAAGGTAAAAACAAATAAGTGGTTGTCTTCTTCAATTGCTAAGTTTAAATCCTTTGCAATCTTTTTTGTAACATAGCTCCGTTGACTTCCAGAATCCAGTAAAATACGACATTTCGTTGAAGTTCCATCTTGTCCCATCACGTTGACAATAGCAGTTTGTAAAACTGTAGATCCTTTCTCATTAACATGTAAAGTATTGGTAGCCTTTTTACCCTTATTCAATTCCTTTGGACACAATGCTCTATTGTGAAGTCCATTTATACCACAGTGCGGGCAGATCACTGTTCTTTTACAAGACTTCTTCAGGTGTCCCTTTTGAAAACAATTGTAACATCGGTTGTTCAACCTCAATTTTCTTTCTGATATTGTTTTAAACTTAGTGCATTTATCATTAAAATGAGTATCCTGACAAAAGATACAAGATAACTTTCTTCGCTTGTTATAGAAATTTTTATTTTCATTTATTTTTTCCTCATGTTGTCTTTTCTTTGGTATAAATGTTTTGTTATGGTACAGAAGTGTTGGGTCTGTACTTCTGATGCCTCGTTTCAGTTTTATTAAATTCAAAGCCATTGAAAACTCTTTTCGGTCTTGCTTCTCTTATGTGTAACGTTTCAGCCGTGTAATTAGCCTTTTTACATTCATTCATTTCGCAAGCTCTTTTAGCATCTTCTCTTGCAGAAATTATTATATTTAGCTGTTTCCTCATTTCATCTATTGATTCGGTGCTTATTTTCATCTTCATCTCATATATGATATTTTCCGGGAACTTTTCCATGATCAGGAATCGTAGATGATTATGATTCGTGTTTTCTCCTAATGATTGTAAAACTCTAAGATGTCTTTCAATCTCGTCTAATGTTTTTCTACAATCTTCTGACGTTTCAGCTCTTTTCATTTTGTAAAGTGTAGAGTAATGAGCATCAATTATTTGTACGCCTTTACCATATCTTTCCTTTAAAGTCTTTACGGCAATCTGGTAATTTTCATTTGTTGTCTCCAAACCATCTACTACTGTCTTTGCTTTCCCCTTTAGAGAAGCCTTTAGGTACAGCAGCTTGTCAACATTACGAAGGTTTCTTTGGTCAATATTAGAGCTAAACTGGTCCCAAAACTGATGCCATTCCAGGACGTCGCCTTTGAATGAAGTTAAATTTAATTCAGGTAATTTGCCTCTGCTGCTATTTAAATCCGAACTTGAAGTATGAATGTCCTTGTTAACTTGAACTCTAGCATCAAGCTCAGCCAGTGTCTCTTCTCCCTCTAACTGAATCGATGTCAAATTAGATACTTCATCTGCATTTGGACAGACTGACGTGTTGAAATACTGGTATAAATCAGCATTAAATCTGTTGAGTATAGATTGTAACTTTGAAGCTGTAATTCTAGCTTGTTCCAAATTATCACCATTCCACGAACTACACGCGCACAGACTGAGAGCCTTATCAGATAAACTCTTTATATTTGATGCAAATGTAGACAGTCTATTTAGCAATATTTCTTCCATCTTGTTTTATTAATCTGTTAATTAATCCATAAAGAAATGTAAGAATAATATAACCATGTTCGTATTAATATCAAATAGTTATTATTTGTTCATAACTAATTATCAACTTTGACAACCGTATACCGTTTAAAATGAATGTTTGCATATCAAGCATGGTTTGCTATACATCTACTTATACACACTATGGTGGTATTAGTCATAGCATATACGCGGATATTCATGTGTACATAATAACATAACACAACAAAAAATTAAGAAAATAAATAACCATGTTCTTACTCTACTAAGCAAATTATAGTAATAAAACAATAAATTTCTCTAAATCAATTAAATAAGAATTATGCTTTACATTACTTTATCATTAAACACACAATTTTCATTTGCACAAATGTAACTTGTATTTTCATTTGTTTCATTAATTTTAAATGTAATAACTTTAGATCTCTCAATAATGTAACATTATCAAATGAATGTATATTCTTTCATTAAACTAAATATTTTGTTAAATTTATTTATCTTTTTTCAATCTATTAATTTCATTTAATTAAAACAAAATATAATATTATTTAAACCTGTCAATGTATAAAATTGACATCAGCGCTATCTATCTCAAACTAGCGTAAACACAAACCTACTACGTAGCTAGTTTCATGAAATATTTCTATCGATGTAAGTATAAATGCATTATTTATCTTTTACTGAATGAAATATTACAAATTTACTGATTTTTAAATGTAGTTCAGCATCTCACATACCTGAGTATATTCTCTTACAAAACCGCCATGAAACCTCGATTGCCGCCGTGAGGCCGTGACGCCTTTGCAATATTCAAAATGCGTGCCTCCGTTATTTCAGAGCAACCAATTCGTAAATTCTCCTTTAATTTCTTTAATTGCTGCCGCTTCCCTATGATATAAAGGCGTATTACTTATACATGTAGATATTACAATAACAATTTCTCTAACATGTAACTGGGACGTTGTAAAACTTGTAAATAACGTAGGTACTCTCGTCACAGGCATGGAAGCCTATCTATTTCTGTACAACGAAACAATGGTGTATTAATGTAATGCCATTGTATTTCACTTATAGTCTCACAAACGCATCAACTGTTTGTGTTTGTTATGATATTTAATTAGAAATTACTAATTTCTCAAGTTGGTTTGTAACTTTGTAAAGGCAAGTTCGCGACACCGCGTGTATTTCGGCGCAAGTACCGGGCCTTCCGGGCCAACACAATAGGCACTCGGGGCATTACTGAGATATCTCATAAACACAGGGCTGGACACAGCCACCCTGGCTGTCCACTGGATGGACACTGCGCTGGATTACAACCATCACTCTCTTCCGGGCCAACACAATAGGCACTCGGGGCATTACTGAGATATCTCATAAACACAGGGCTGGACACAGCCACCCTGGCTGTCCACTGGATGGACACTGCGCTGGATTACAACCATCACTCTCTTCCGGGCCAACACAATAGGCACTCGGGGCATTACTGAGATATCTCATAAACACAGGGCTGGACACAGCCACCCTGGCTGTCCACTGGATGGACACTGCGCTGGATTACAACCATCACTCTCTTCCGGGCCAACACAATAGGCACTCGGGGCATTACTGAGATATCTCATAAACACAGGGCTGGACACAGCCACCCTGGCTGTCCACTGGATGGACACTGCGCTGGATTACAACCATCACTCTCTTCCGGGCCAACACAATAGGCACTCGGGGCATTACTGAGATATCTCATAAACACAGGGCTGGACACAGCCACCCTGGCTGTCCACTGGATGGACACTGCGCTGGATTACAACCATCACTCTCTTCCGGGCCAACACAATAGGCACTCGGGGCATTACTGAGATATCTCATAAACACAGGGCTGGACACAGCCACCCTGGCTGTCCACTGGATGGACACTGCGCTGGATTACAACCATCACTCTCTTCCGGGCCAACACAATAGGCACTCGGGGCATTACTGAGATATCTCATAAACACAGGGCTGGACACAGCCACCCTGGCTGTCCACTGGATGGACACTGCGCTGGATTACAACCATCACTCTCTTCCGGGCCAACACAATAGGCACTCGGGGCATTACTGAGATATCTCATAAACACAGGGCTGGACACAGCCACCCTGGCTGTCCACTGGATGGACACTGTGCTGGATTACAACCATCACTCTCTTCCGGGCCAACACAATAGGCACTCGGGGCATTACTGAGATATCTCATAAACACAGGGCTGGACACAGCCACCCTGGCTGTCCACTGGATGGACACTGCGCTGGATTACAACCATCACTCTCTTCCGGGCCAACACAATAGGCACTCGGGGCATTACTGAGATATCTCATAAACACAGGGCTGGACACAGCCACCCTGGCTGTCCACTGGATGGACACTGCGCTGGATTACAACCATCACTCTCTTCCGGGCCAACACAATAGGCACTCGGGGCATTACTGAGATATCTCATAAACACAGGGCTGGACACAGCCACCCTGGCTGTCCACTGGATGGACACTGCGCTGGATTACAACCATCACTCTCTTCCGGGCCAACACAATAGGCACTCGGGGCATTACTGAGATATCTCATAAACACAGGGCTGGACACAGCCACCCTGGCTGTCCACTGGATGGACACTGCGCTGGATTACAACCATCACTCTCTTCCGGGCCAACACAATAGGCACTCGGGGCATTACTGAGATATCTCATAAACACAGGGCTGGACACAGCCACCCTGGCTGTCCACTGGATGGACACTGCGCTGGATTACAACCATCACTCTCTTCCGGGCCAACACAATAGGCACTCGGGGCATTACTGAGATATCTCATAAACACAGGGCTGAACACAGCCACCCTGGCTGTCCACTGGGTCTGACAAGTCAGAACCCATGGACACTGAGCTGGATTACAACCATCACTCTCTTCCGGGCCAAATGATAGGCACTCGGGCATTATCATACACAGCACGTGGAAAGGTCATATAGAAACTTGGCATATAATATTCATAAAGATCATACTCAAACAATCATAAACTTGGCATATAATTAATCAATTATTCTTAAATATCATACTAAACAATCATATAATTTGACGCTTTGATACTAAGTGTACCTACTCAGGACACTTAGCATCTCAGCGAACATTACTTGTAAGACTTGATTACTTAGGTAATACTTAGCTAATAAGTACTTAGCTAATAAGTACTTAGCTTCTATAACAGCTCAGGAGTTTGGATGAATCGAACTTATTATCACTTTCACTTGCACAACTATGAAACTATGTTAAGAATGTAAAGTTTATGGGTGACATCTTACCATAGACAATCAAAGATTAAGGCGGGAATGCTCCGTAGACAATGTTGCTATATACAAATATTTACATATCGCGAGACGTCGCGACAAAGCCCCCAAAAAGATAGCTCTATTTGAAGCGCACAAAGCGGCTCACGTCCGTTTCGCACGAGATTACAGGGATTTTGATTTTTCTCACGCTATATTTTCCGACGAAAAAAGGTTTAAATCAAGCCAGGTAGGTCGTCGGCATTTGTGGCGTTTGAACAATACGCGTTATGAGCCCCAAAACATTATCCCATGCTTAGATTCAGGCCGGGTAGTGGTCAACATGTGGGCTTGGATGAGTGCTGCGGGCCCCGGGGAGCTCGTGTATATACCCGGTAGGGCCAACAGTCAAACCTGCTGCAGGAGACGATGTTACCCACGGTGTATCCAGAGCAAGCTGTGCCTGAAATCGTTTTTATACTGGATAACTGTCCTATACACAGCGCTCACGTGGTTCGAAATTGGATCCAGCAGCAGCCGAAATTACGAACGGTACCGTGGCCTTCGCGTTCTCCAGACCTGAACCCCATTGAGAATTTATGGGGGATAATGGTTCAACGGTGGGACGTGAGGGCCGAAAGGACCGCGTCGGCACTTGTCGCACATGTTGACCAGGTGTGGGACTAGTTGCGAGGCTCGGATCTTTGCGAGATCCTTGTAAATCGATGCGAAGGAGATGCGATGCTGTTGTAGATGCGAATGGGGCGCTCACTAAATATTAAACATTTCATTAGGTATTCAATCTTAGGTTATTGTTATTAGATTGAGCCTTGATTATTTAAATCGATTAAATTATTTTTTTTAGTTTTAATTTTTAGGATTTGGAATATATCTTTATTTTCATCTATCTGATAAGTGTAAATATGAATTTTAGCTATTTGTTGTAATAAAAAGTTTACTCTAGCAAGTTGTAATTTTATTTTCCTCATGATAAATGTAAGAACTCCTTGTAAATATGGTAAAATTCGAATCAATAACTTACCGTTTTAACATGGTGTTCCTTTGGAGCTTATTGCCAAATGAGAAAATGTCATAAGTTTTAAGAGCAATGACTTTGTTTAGAGTTAAATTTGATCCACGCTGCGCCATGATGAGATTTGATACACACCTTCTAATAACTAGATTCAAACAACAGGCCGACTATTACTTAAATAAACATCACATAAAAACGTTTGATAAAGCACCGGCATCAAAAGTTACAATGCTTTTGGTCATAACTAAGTTTTAGGTAAATTTTGAAGACCGCAAGTGTTTTATTAGAATCAAACTTGCAAATAAGGATTATTTTACCATACCATCAATAAGAAAGATATTTTAAAAATGTCCTTACCTGCGCAGGGTTTAACTGAAAAAAATCCTGCTTATTACTCGTAAGCCTTTTCTTCAACAAAAATGTATTCAGCGCCATTATTACGCAACATAAAAGTTACAGTTGTTATTGTTTTACATCGGTCAGCTTGCCATATGGCTTTATTTCATTCACACAAAAGAGAGTCCTTCGACGAGCTTTACGTCATACCAGCCTTGAGACCACCCAATTATAAATATGCCTTTGAATGTTATAGGGTTTTATGTTATGCCTTTTGTATATTATAATCTTATACATTATGGATAATTAACGTTCGGATTATAAAGCGTTATGACCTAAATTTTTTGACTTCCGATAGTTATGAATATAAATAATATGGGTACTAAAGTCTTTTAATGATCGAAACAATAAATGTATGGCAGTCAAAGGGATCTTTGCGTCGGTAGGTCGGAACGCTTTAAGTTTTTCCAAAGAGTCTTTGGGTCATTGGTGTTGTTTATGTGGTGATCGAAAAAGGCCCGCCGCTCGCTGTGTATAGCTGCGATCACCAGGTGTTTCAAGTCCAGGTAGTACCTATTGCTTATTTGCGTCAGTGTTTGCTTGTATGAACTTTGTTCCTAAGACGCATCATAAGCCTTACGTCAGCCATGGTTTGTTAGCCTCTTTCACCACTATTGTCTTTTTCGGTGCATATCGCTCAAGAAGTCCAAGTAAAAGGTCATTAAAGCGCCGCACCATGTCTTTAACATCGTCCAGTCCAAGTATTTGGTCCCAGTTAATCGCGTCTAGGTCATGGTAATAGACACAAAAAATATATCTTTTATTGGTCGGTATATCGTTGTCGGCATCGGTTTCCGTTTTTTAATGTCAACCTCGGCTGTGATGTAAGCATGCGCTTCGAGGTCCGGGATATGCCCACGAAGACAATGGTCGTTTCACTGTGGCTCGTGAAGTGAGTCGGGTCGCGTACATGTTGAGTCAAGTTGACAGTTGCTTAAAATTAACTAACACAGAACCTCCTCATTCATGGATGTCTGTTAAAAATAGCAGCTATTACGAGAGGGTGATTTGGTGACGCTTACCTTGCGAGACCCGGTGTGCCGTAGGAGGGATAAATTAGGGTAGTTTAGACTATGTTTGTTAATAACCTTAAAGTAAATTTTTAATTCTCTAAAATTTTAAAATGGCATTTATGAGCAGAGGTAACTGAAGTATATTTTCTTGGAGTTAGATTATAATAATCACTTAGAATAATCTCCCTGTTTGTAGTATGGTGGGCCTCACAAGGTGTAGCACTTCGCACGCGGTGGAACGGAGTGGCCTCGTGCGTGACGACGGTAAAAGACCTGATGGGATGACTCAGGGTTCCGGGGATATTGAGGCAGCTTTTAATGTGGGATGCTACTTGGGTGAACACCCTTGCGCTGTTTTACACCGTTGCGATACCAATAATAGATTGCGTTCAGCTGAAATCCTTAAAAGGCGTTTACGGTTTACAAATAGTAGGCTTTATTGTATACAATGCTATTGCAATATAATTACGAGTATAGGAGATGTAATTTTAAGCCTGTTAGGATGTGGCGAAATTTTAATTGAATGTGCTTTTTCTTTAAATCATGAGTAACTTTGATTACTAGAATTGAGAAATTTGTATGGATTGTTACAATGGCAAGAAACATGCCAAGCCTTTGTTAAAATGGCATGAAAAATGGCTGTTCAAGTCATGGTTTGTACTCGTATTAAAGTATTTAGTAAGGTAAATTGTTTTAATTAACTTGTTGCAATATTTTAGACTTTGCTTGAAGACAACACCATCTATAAAGTAGGGGTTGCCCCAACCGATGATGCGAAATATCTTTTTCACGATTACTCTGCTACCATCAAAAACTGTCTGGACTTGCGGCACCTCGCTCGTCTGAATGGATACAGTGCTGGAGGCCTTGCGGCTCTCTCAAAGTCTGTATTGCATATTGTATTGGATAAGAATTGGAAGGTAATTATACAAATCAACTTATGACGCAATACAATTTGTCTGGTTACTGTATGCGATTGGATAATCAAGGCATAGTCTGGGTGGACATGTCGCATGTTCAGAACTATAGAGACCTAATTCAGAAATTTTAAATTTTGAATTAGGTCTCTATAGTAATAAATTTATGACTTGTAGTTCGAAAGCTGAAATTTTGAATTGGGTCACTATTGTTCTGTACATGCGATGTGTATAATGGCGTCTTCGGTCGGCTCAATGGGTTATCGCCTTATTAGACTAACGAAGTGATGTAAACACGACTTACTGTTCTCCCATCCCATTAGAGTGTAAACAAACACACGAGAGAGAACGTCGGTCAGTTACGCTTGTGACTGATGTGATCTGGTTAATATAATTGAAGAGTGGCGGATCCAGGGGAGATGGCAGGTGGGGTCTGAGGGAGCATAAGTCCCCCTCCCCTCCAAGGCAGCAAAGTCGCTCACTGATTTGGCAGTTAATATAACCTTTTAATTACCCATTTGTTTTGTCGTTTAGTATTTCAATGCATATTTTGTCGTCTTAGTCAAATGTATTTTAAGGTGCGCTGCAGTGACTGGGAAGCTGAGCAGTTAACGAGAAGACAAGTAATCTATGCGGCGGCAGATGCACACATAGCTATCAAAATGTTTGCAACACTCATAAATGAATGCAGAAACAAAGGAAGCACATTTGGATGGTTCAATGTCAATAACAACGATGTTTATGAATTATGTAGTCAATATTTAGACGTCGCTTTTAAAATGAACAATAACAGACCCAATGATAACATGTAAGCAATTCATATTTTTTATTTATAGAGTCATATCTCAGAGCAGTTAGACACGACCTATTTTTAAATGGATTACGAACACGTTTTTTTTTTATACCGGAAGACTTCCTTGTTTAGGGTTACCTATTAAACTAAACTCAAACATTTATTTGTCAAAAATATCGAATTTCAGTTACCAAATGTTCCATTTTTCCGAATTGCAGGACTTAAAATAACATTGTTATCTGGAACCGTTAAAATGTCCTGGATTGTCATAAAACATATCTAACTAATATCTGTATACATTTAAAAAACTTAATGAGTTCAGAAAAAAAATATTTTCTAACATAACCTTACACACAGACTATCTATACTATAGAGTTATGACATGATAATATATACGTTGATTGTTAAAGAGATGGCTACATTGATATCTTTTAACTATCTACAGTCGTCAAATTATAGTAAAAAGAGAATGGTCTATAAGTATAAAATTAATAAAAATATTTCCACATTTAACATACATACATGTTTATATAATAATTATTAAAATTTATGAAAATGAATTTAGTATAAAATAAAAGAAGCAAAAAAACTGATTTGGTCCAAAAGCTTAATACTCGTCTTATATCTTTTAACACCCTTATGTGATAAGAAAGTTCGTTAATATTGTGTTGTGTATCGAGCTATAATAAGTGTCAGAGCTCTATAAATTTAGAATCAATAAAAAACTCAGTAGCTACTCTTTTTGTACATGGGTATGACCGCGAAAATTTGTACAGTAACATTCATGACATCAAAACACACGTTACGTACATGACCATCATAAAGCTGAGTGTATACAGGGTTATTGGTAATTCGTCGCATTCCCGTTGGGACGTGATAGGGGTGACTATTTGCGATAATTTTAACCCCCATATGCATTATGCAAAAGTGAACCATTTTTGAGTTATCATGATTTTTACCTTTTTTCAAAATAAGTCAAAAATCGCATCAAAAATTTATTTAAAAAAGGTATCAATTTATATCTATTTTTTTCTTCTGATTTATAAAAACGATTAAACATTGGATATTTATTAATGTTAAAACAACAATTATTGGTCCAATTTTATAAATGCGAAACTAAAAACCATATTATTTAAAAAAAAAAATTGAGATTATTTTCCATTATAATGCCTTAAAAACAAAAAAAAGGTATGGAACTGGGTTTGCAGATTATTCTAAAAACAACCGTTTTCTTAGCTCTCCAACAATGCATAATAACTATGAACTTATTTCAAAAAAACTGAAAAAAACATGATTACAAAGGAAGCAGGCGGAAATTCGTATTCGAACTAAACATAATGTCGTTCTTTAAAATTTCCATAAAATTAAATAAAAACAATAGATACCCAACGTAAATAAAACGAAAAATATAAATTAAAAATAATATGTAATAACCAGTAACAGTTTAGTAGTAATAACAATTAACGAATAATAATAAATAAGTAACAATTAAGACATTTGGGAATTTAGTCAAATTAGTTCTTGCTCGAAGTGACTTCCCCTATTGCGTACGCAAAGTCGCATTCTTTTTCTGAGTTGTGCTTAACTACCGAATTAGTCAAATTATTCCGCATAGCATTTGCTGCGTTTATAATTCTTGTTTTGAGTTCTTCCGCAGATGACACAGGCGAGACCCCAGACATAGAAATCCACCGGCGTTAAGTCCGGGCTCCTCGCAGGCCACGGAATGGGTCCTCGCCCTATCCAACGATTAGGAAAGTGGCTAGAAAATTATAGTACATTAACACTCATTATAGTACATTCATTTTAAGTTGCAATGTTCCTTCTGGGCTAGGTCGATAAAACTTTTGTATGATGTAGAATATTATTCATATTTGAAAGCAAAATGGTGTGTGTATTTTTTAACATACAGCTTTTAGTGTCATATTTGTACAAAATTTTAAATTCGTAGTACTTTCATAGTTTAGGAAAAATAAATAAAACAGTTTTGGGGTTAATCGGGTCTTTTTCACCCCCAGTTACAGAGAGATGAGACTTTGTGCAGGGTACCTCCTCAAAAGGCAACGTTTGATTATAGTTTCGACCCAAAAACGCTGGGGGCAATTTTTCTTTAGGCTATCCAGCTCCAAGGGCATTGAGCAACTAATATTCAAACTTTCGCATTTATAATATAATAATAGTAAGATAAGATTAGGTTATACACTTGGGAGCAAAGAAATCGAGCCACCCTTGCAATTTTTACGTCGATGCTTATTGTATAAAGGTCGTAAGTGTTATCATAAAAATTCGAATGTCATTTGATAGGCAACTTTGTCTTCTATCGCATGACATAATTTTTCGTGGTGGGGATGGATATTTTCAGTTCATTTCAGCGCCGAAAACCACAAGACCCTCAAAATGCGTACTGTAGAACCGAAGAAGACAAGGGAATAATTAAAGAGTTTTATGAAAATTAAAACAAATTGGTTTTTAATAATCTGTATTGCCTCCTCTAGCCAATCGACATGCACTCATGCGATTTTTCATAGAACGGACGAGTTTCTGATGAAAGTCTTGAGGTATGCCCGCCCATTTTTCCTCGATCGCTGTCTTGCGCTGGTGCAGGGTCTCAGGAGCGGGATCCCTGGCCCGGGTTCGCCTCTTGAGCTCCGGGCTCCGTGCTGGCCAATCCATGACAGGGATATTGACCTCTCTTAGGTACTCCTGAGTGATCCGAGCTGTATGTGGTCTGGCGTTATCTTGCATCAGCATGAAGTTGTCACCGACCTAGCCAGCAAATGAGACCACATGTTCAACGAAGACCTCTTCAATGTACCGATGAGCAGTCAACCCTCTTGAATTTAGCCCGACACCAGGCCCAGTGACCAACATAATGTCTGTCTTCGCTTAAAAAAAAATGCCGGCCCAGATCATGCATGAACCACCTCCATATACGACTCGTTCTTCGATGCAGCATTGCGAAAATCGCTCTCCAGGCCTTCGATAGACCCTCTCCCTGCCGTCATTGCCAAAAAGACAAATCCTGCATTCGTCAGAGAAGAGTACTGTTCTTCATTGCTCAAGGGTCCAGTTTTCATGTTCCTGTTCAAAGCGAAGACGTGCTTGACGGTGACTCGGGGTGAATTTAGGGCCATTCGCAGCCTTATGTGAAGTTAAATTCTTCTCTGCAAGTCTCCTTCTAACAGTCCATTGGCTGATGGACACATTTCGGGTCTCTCGTAGTGAACAGCATTGAGTCGTCGATTCCGTAGCGAGTTGACAACAATGAAGCGATCATCTTGTTCCGAGGTAGAGCGTACCTGGCCAGTGCCAGGTCTTCTGGAGAAAGCAACAGTCTCTTGGAAACTCTGGAACACTCGTTGGACTGATGATCGCGTCGGGTTCAGTTGTCGGGCCACTTCACGTTGACCCAACCCTGCTTGCAACAGAGCAACTTCTTGGGCGGCTTCAGACGGGGTAGTATCCATATTTCTTCAAGGTTTTCCAGTAGATTCGAACAGAGATGTGTTCAGGATGGCGCATCATAAACAAATGATGTAAAATCGCGCTGGTCGTCTCCCCTACGCGGGGGGGGGGGGGGTGAGGAGCCGGTAACGGGCAGAAAGCCCTTGACCGGGGTGGTCTGCGCTGACCGTAAAAACGGCCAGGTCCATGGGTCTGGCAGCTGGCATCCCTCAGATGAGGAAAACGCGACGCGTCCGCTCGCGCAAACATCGACGTTGCAAGGCGTCCGATGAAGTCCGGTGAATGTGAAAACAATTAAACAAAATAGTTTTATACCTAATGATGTGGCACAATCAGTATGTGCACTAACGAGCTCATTAGTTATTGCCCACAATGACGGGAATTACCCATCCCCACCACTAAAAATTGTGTCATTCGATGATGAAATTACCTATCACATAGCATTCGAATTTTCATGATAACACTTACGATCTTTATACAATTAGCATCGACGTAATAATTGCATGGGTCGCTCGATTAGGTATAATATAATGTATAAATGGTCCGATTTATTTGAAGGCGACTGTACAGAAGTTTATTTATTATTACTTACAGAAAAAAAGATAATAACAGTAATACAGAGAGCCCGGTCAGTAAGAGATACCCGCACGTCGTGCGCTCCAAGCCGCTGTACAACAACTGCTTTCTGCAGGCACCCGACGGAGAGCTCCTCTGCACATGCGACAGCAAGAAGGCTCGCTGGTAACACTCATGGCAACATTAATGGTAGAAAGAGATACCAGTAAAGATTTTTTTCTCCGACATACTCTGAAATGTTTACCTTACCTTAGGTAAACATTTCAGAGTATGTCGAAGAAATACAGTACAGTATTGCAGTACAGTATACTGTTAAAACAGCCCGCGAAGCTAGGTCAAGAAAAAACCGGGCAAGAGCCAGCATGTAGTGCATGCTGAGCGTAGGGCTCCGAAGCTGTTACCAAAACACACAAAAACTATCTCAAAAATCAAGAAATAAAAACTAATTTTACATGTAAAGCTATTTGCTGTCATAGATTATTTTTAGTAGGTATAAACACAGCCGCCTAGCTGTATCTCGAGAACCAATCAAGTCTAGTTAGTCGTGATAATTTTCCTTTTAAATTCGTTATAATATGCTTTCATTTAAGATGATTTCAGATTTTTGGTACTTGTGGATTTGTATGTATGGGAGAGGGGAATTATTAAAACTGATTAAAACCTTTACATAATGATTAATAATACTCGATGTATTAATATAAATATAATGTTTTACATCTTTGTCGGCGTAATTTAAAGTATAACTATGCCAAATTATAGCTTTTTAGTATCAAGACTCTGAGTTAAACCGTGGGGAAAGAGGGACTGGGCGAAAATATAAGAGTTCCTTATTGATTACGGAACCCTAAAAGTCTTAACGAACGGCGTTCACAGCGTATTAAAAAAGTCCATTAGTTAGTTTTACTTTTTGATACAGATGGCGTTCATAAACGAAATAAATTACCGAATGAAGTTCACCGCGTTATAAATGTTATAATTAAAACCCCGATTTATTAAAATTACATTTGTTTTATTATATAATGTCCTGTTTCGAATTTAAACCTGGACCTGTCTCGGCGGCGCTAACTCATACTCGGCCCGGAGGATGGTCTGTTCGCCTCTCGGGCATTTGGGTTAGGTGAGGTTATAAAAATAGGGCAATGTGGTGTAGTAAAAGGAAAAAGGTAAGGGGTGTGATGGGATATGGTTTGTTACGTATTATTAAATGTTTTAAGGTTATGTATTATGTGTTTAAGGAGGGTTGAAAGGTTTTGGAGGATTCATCTTTGGTAAGTACGGATTTTAGATCATTATATGTTATATTTAGGTTCTGGCATGTCATGATATGATCGTAGCGTTTGGAGGCAAAGCGGGGGCAGTTGTACAGGAGGTGTATAAGTGTTTGACTGATTTTGTCATCACATGGGCAATGATCATCGGCGGTGATTTGAAAGCGGTGTAGGTATGATGTATGGTAGCCGTGGTTACTTAGAAACTGAGTTGATGTGAAGGTAAGCGGGTGTTGGGATGTATAAAGTGATAGTTCGTGATAGGTTGAGAAAAGGGTTTTTGTGTATAAGCAGTGATTTGTGTTATTGTAATAATCGGCCTGTGCATGGTGGAGATCTTTTTTGTTATACAGTTTAATGTGACTTATAGGGATGTGCATGAAATCAAGGGTTTTATGTAGGTTAGCAGCAGCCTTCGTCGCATTGTCCGCTAATTCGTTGCCTTCGATGCCAAAGTGTGGTTTGCTCCACTAAAAAAGGCATTGGATGTCAGATTTGAAGCGATGGATGCAATGATGAATTTTATTGAAGAGATGATTACGTCACACCCATGCTTAATTCGCAAATCTGTAATTTGACTTCAAAAGAAAACGACGGAAACGCCATTTGGTAAAACAGCGAAACTGCTATTCTTATTTTTAATCGAAGTGCAGATTTGCGACTTTGGCATGTGTGTGACGATTATAGCTGTTGGGTTACTAATTTCGATGCGGCCGGATTTGCTGTCTGAAAACATGAGTAGTTTTAGTGTTTGGTTGGTTCGGTTGTCTACTGCGTATTTTATTGATTTTTGAATAGCTAGAAGCTCGGCCTGATAAACCGAGCATTTGTCGTGAAGTTTGAACTGTTTTGTGACTATTATTCCGTTAGGTTTAAAAACCATTTCGACATGTTTGCTTCCGTCGGTATATATTTGCCATATATTATCCGGACTTTGGGTATAGGTGGAGACTTTCTGGAGATGTTCGGATTGGGAGGTAATCTGTATGCGGTATGGTCTGTCTAAGAGATGGGTGAAGGTGGCGAGAGGGGAGTATGGGACATTCTATTGGTAAGTCATCCATCAGGAAGAAAAGATGCCTTGCCATTGATTCTAGTCATCTCCAGGTCTGCGAAGTATTTGATTTTTGAAGGAAGTGGTGGAAGTTGTGCGAGGGTGATGGAAAGAGGAGTGCGAGTTTTGAAACCGTGCCCTATTTGTATTGCAAAAAGTCTTTGAAAGAGAGAAGTTTTTTGATGACAAGTTTAAATCTAAGGGCGCTGACCCATATTGACGAAGCGTACGTAATAATGGTCTCGATTATTTGTAGGTAGATCGTGCGGACGTTTTCAGCGTGAATTCCCCAGGTAGGTCTTATGAATTTTTGGAGTTTATGATATAGTTTTGGCTTTTTCCATTGTAGTGTTTACGTGTCGCATGAATTTATGTTTGCTGCCAATGATTACTCCAAGATATTTAATATTTCAGGAAAAAGGTGCAATGATGTTCGCGGAGAATATTTTAGTTCTAGCTGCTTTAGGAGTAAAGTCTATAACTTGGGTTTTTTCGAGTCCAAAGTCCAATTTGACTCTTTTGCCCCAGTCGGTTATCAGCTTTACTGCTTCGTTAGTGCGTGTTCCAGGTCGTTGGTGGTTTTTTGATGGCAGATCAGTAGTACGTCGTCTGCACATGCCTGTAAGTGGCATCTATCAGAAAGGGAAATTTCTATTACCTCGTCTAAAATAAGATTCCAAAGGACTGGTCCGACTACTGACCCCTGCACACAGCCTTTTGTCATACCTTTCCCGACAGTGTGATCAACAAAACCGATAACCACCTGACTGTTTGTTACGTAGCTTTGTAGTATGAGATACAGGTTTTTAGGGCAATTTATCTGCTTAAGTATTAAATATTGCAGGCCACCAGGCGTTATCAAAGGCTGCACGGATGTCAAGAGACACTGCAGGTACTTGTTCCTTGTTGTGGAGGTTTGGAGTCGGAACCCGAAATGTGTTTTAGTAATGTAACCTTTTGTGTACATATGCTCTGTAAGTCCGTTGATAATAAGTTTTTCCAGCAGCTTTCCAAATACTTTGACAAGCCCGATGGGTCTGAAGGAAGAGGTTTTGCTATAGTCTTTTTTACCGGGTTTTGCGATGATCTTAGTGATAGTTTCTTTCCAGTAGTTTGGAAAGTACTGGAGTTCGAGACATCATCGGTTCATTAAGCGTGTGATTGTGTCAGTTATTATTTAATAGGTGCACAAATTTCAATATTTGCTTCGCTACGTGGGTCACTAAATAAGTTTTGAGATAAGACAAAAGTATCCAACATATAATCACAATTTATTTTTCATTTTTTCGAAGTACTCTCCACGATGCTCTATACAAACTTCCATTCGTCTAAACCAACTCTGGAAACACTTTTGCCAGTCTTGATCTGAGAGGTCAGAAATGGCTACTTCGTAGGCAGCGACGGCTTCTTCGGCACTCGAAAATAACTTACCTTTATTTTTTTCTTTGACAGTTGGGAACAAAAATAAATCACAAGGAGCTAAGTCAGGGCTGTAGGGTGGGTGAGCTAGGGTTTCAATACCAGATTCCTCAAGAAACGCCTTCGTTATGAGAGACGTATGTGAAGAAGCGTTAACTGACCTACAATTTTCCAGGATGGATGTCGATAAGTGTCCCTCCGACCAAAAAAACAAGCCACCATTTTTTTACCAACACTACGTGGTCTTTGTAATTTTGTTGGTAACTCTCCGTGTTTCGTCATCAGTAATGATTTCCGAAGCACGACTTGACGCCCCGTTTTCAAAACGTTAACGCATTTCACGGCACCAATCCACACGAGCCTATTTTTCAGTTTCGGAGAGCAATCGCTTGATCCAACGACAAGAAAGCTTCCTGACTCCGAGATGTTGGTGTAGGATGGTGTTCACCCTCCCCGAAGTAATGCCCAGGATCTTCTCGATGTCCTTGTATGTAATTCGTGGCTCTTCCCGTACCAACATTTCAGTAGTCCACACATTTTTTGTTGTTACTGCTGTTTGCGGGCGTCCGCCTCTTTGATCGTTTTCGAGGTTAGTTTTGCCCCTTTTAAATTCACTAAACCACCTAAAAATTGTTGCCCGTGAAGGAGCAGACTCTCCCAATGCCGACTGTAGTCGTTGCAAACTTAACTGTTCGGTTAAACCAAGTTTAAAATCGTAATAGATCATAGCACGCAAATGTTCGCGATTAGGTGAGCTCCATCGTTTCAGCCAAAAAACGCGGGAAGCGTTGTAGTAAAATGACAGCAACATCGTATGTCTTTTTAATTGAAAAAATGGATTATGGCATTCTATTTTTAAATAAATTTGTTTTTTAAAAATATATAATACCCATGCGTACCATTTTTAAATTTCGAGCATCTCAAAACTTATTGAGTGACCTACGTATTGTTAATCAATAACACATGTTGTGTTATTTTTACTCTAGCTTAAAAATATTAGAGATATTGCCGATTCAATGATTCCACTAACTTAACGATATTCATGGACCCTCTAATGCAGGGGTGCGAGGAGAGGGGAGTGTTGTTAAGTAAGTTAATAAATTAAGTTTCAAATTTAGAATATCAGGGCCTCTATTCAGGTGCGTTAAAACGATATCGTGTTTGACACGTTTAAGAATCGTTTATTTCACAGTCGCCATTATTGTAAATGACATAAGAGTTATCAAAACGTTGACAATACGGAAACAGGTCAAAAACGATATCGTGTTTGACACGTTTAAAAATCGTTTATGTCACAGTCGCCATTATTGTAAATGACATAAGAGTTATCAAAACGTTGACAATACGGAAACAGGTCAAAAACGATATCGTTATAACGCAGTTGAATAGAGACCCTGGGCCTGGACATAAACGATTCTTAAAAGTGTCAAACACGATATCGTTTTAACGCACCTGAATAGAGGCCCAGTTGGCTTGTTGTCTGATAAGCTGTACATGAAATTTCAAAATTCGAATATCAGTACAGTGTATCGCATACCTACAGCTTGACAACCTATGTCATCATTAAGTAAATTATCACTTCAAAAGACTTCGTACACACGTGTTCAACTGAATTATTGTTCACTACAAGCAAATGCTAATACAGTTAATTGTACAGTTGTAACCTTATCTCCTGATAATAAGGTTCACTAGTAGTCAGTTAACAGTGTGGGCGTATGTACATAAGTTATGTTGTTTATAATTTGTTTAAATAAGAACCACAGTCAGCAGCGAAGTTATTAAAATTTATTTAAAACATACAAATACAATACTAAACGTACTTTAACAAATGCGCAAAATGACCTCCGTTATTTTCTATACAAAGCCGTGCACGTTTTAGTAAGTTGCTCTTTAGTCTGTCTAAAACACGAATTTCGTTTTTAATACCATCGAATGCTGATATTATTTTCGTTTTAAGATCGTCGAGACTCTGGGCTTCTTCGACATATACGCGACGTTTGACTTCACCCCACTAGAAAAAGTCACACATCGTGAGGTCCGGGCTTCAGGCTGGCCATGGCCTGAGGTGCTCCACGCCCTATCCAGCTGTCTCCGTTTTCGTTATTTAGGTAGTTTCGCACTGTTGTTGCATAGTGGGGTGGAGCACCGTCATGCTGGTAGTAAAAATCTCGTAGATAGGCTATCGGAACATCTTCCATCATAGATGAATTATCGAGAACATGGAATTGCATTTGTAGTGGTTGTACCGTGTGCAACTTTTTTTTTTTATGTTAAGGAGAAGGCACATGAGCACTCAGGCCACACATTTGAATTCTCAAGACCATAATCCTAACACCTCAAATGCGTTGCCAACCCTGAGGACTAAGATGGAATGCCTCTATGCTAGTAATTTCACCGGTTGTCTTATCCCCACACCGGAACACAACAATGCGAACACTGTTGCTTGGCGGGTGGTTAATGGATAAGATGGTGGTAGCGATCCGGACGGACCCTACGCAGGGTCCTACCACCACTAAAATAATTTCTCTTAATTTAATAAAATTACTAGTGATCGTTATCAACGTGCAATTTTCGTGGCAAGGTGTATGGTTGACAGAAAAAGCGAATATTCACTTATTAATTTTCTAGTTTTACACAATCACTATAAAACAAATAAGTACTTGCCTGCATAAGCTGTTTGAATTTTCTAGTTTTTTTTCGATACAGGCCTTAGGATTACATCTCTAGATAATAAATCTACACTGTACAAAACCTTTTCCGTCATAACATAAACAATTTACGTCAAAATTACATTTATTTGTCATACATAGGTACACTGCAGCTGAACATTCGATAACATTACGCGAAGTGCTTATTTTAATCTAAATAAAGGCACGTCGTATCTCGAGTTGATGATAAGCAAGTATTTCAGGTGGAATCTTAGTAAAGTGCACATTATGGTAATAGTATTTACATTCACAATATGGAGTTGACACAATACCAGGATATTATAACGACTGATATTTGGTATTCTGTTGCTCTGCCTACCCCTCTCTGGGAATAAAGGCGTGATGTTATGTATGTATGTATGTATAACGACTGATGTAGGTATTCGATGTACAATTTGTAATGGCAATATAAAAAATAAAAAATACAATATAAATAAGCATATAAAGTCGAAATCTCATCAAAATAAAATAAGTGATTCGTACTCACAATCGAAGCTACAACTAAGCTTAAAAAACAACCCTGATTTTGAAGTCAAAGAAAGAACGTTATTTTGTAAATTGTGTGATTTGTCATTAAGTACATCTCTTTTTATTCACATTTGGACCGGCATGTAAAAACTGATTTACACCAAAAACTCAAAAATCCAGAAATATGAACCAAAACAGTTCAACAGAGACTTGGCTGAATTTATGATTCATTGTAATATACCGTGGTCAAAACTTGACAACCCAAAATTTCGGAATTTCATGGAAAACATGTTAAGCAATAAGTAGATATGGAAATAGCGTCAACTTACCGAGTGAATCTAATATACGGCTGAAATATCTCCCAATCGTTTACGAGGAAATAAATAACAAATTAGGCAGGAACTGCAAGATAAGACGATATGCCTTAGCGTCGATGAAACAACCGACTCGTGTGGAAATAAAGTGGCCAATGTTTTCAGTCCCTGGATGGAACAAGCACCAAAATGCATGTGTTTACTTCATTAGTTCTGGAGAAAACTAATTATTTAACTACAGACGAACTCGTTAATGAAACTCTTGAAGATCTTTGGGGCCATAAATATAATGAGAACTTAGACAAATTACTGTTTTTCATTACTGATGCTGGATCATACATGCTTAAGGCGGGTAAATGTCTCACGCAGAAATATCCCAATTTAACACATTTAACATGCTTAGCCCACGGACTGAATGGCGTCCCAGAAAAAGTGAGAATTCTTTATCCTACAATTAACAAATTAATAGACTGCGTTAAAAAAGTTTTCCTCAAAGCCCCTTCTAGAACGCAAAAACTCCGAACGATGTATCCGAATATTCCTCTTCCTCCGCGACCAGTAATACCTAGATGGGGAACGTGGCTAAATGCTGCGTCATATTACCAAAAATATTTTAATGAAATCAAGGCTGTGGCGAGAAGCACGAGCAATTGTCGACAACAAAATTTTTTTCGCAATTTTAATTTAAAATCACACTTATTGTTCGTTGACACACAATTCTACATTATCGCCAAGATTGCATCCCACGGGCAAAGAAATTTATTTTAAATTAAAAAATGTTTTGAATAAAAACCCCGGGTACAGGACTATAAAAGTCGTGCAGCAGCTTATAGAAGGCAAAGAGATAAATATGCCTGAGAGCGTCAATAAAAGTTGCGTGCAATATTTTAACAGCTTAAATTACCTTCCAGTGACTTCTGACAACCTTGAAAGGTCATTTAGTTATTTAAAATTGATTTTTTCAAATCGTCGTCAAAGACTGACGGCAAAATCTGTCGAACAAATTTTAGTTGTTGATTGTAAATATGTATATAAATATTATAATTTTAGAAATATAATAATATTTAAAATGGTGTCCCCTTGTTTTATAGACAGAAAAATTGCAGAATTTTGTTTCACAGAAAATGTTTCATATACTATGTGGTCCTTGAATTTTTGCTTCGAATATTTTATTTTTTATACTATTTACTTAAAAGAAACAAATTCCACAGAAAATCAATTCAATGAATTTTGTAATTTTATTTTTTCATTACACAAACTTATCAAACAATATAATTATTTTTTAACGAATATTGTTTGGTTAATGTTTTCAGATTATCTTAAGCATGAGTTACGAAAGTTAGGTTAGGTTAGACCTAAGGCGATCAAAAAATAATCTGAAAACAGTAAGATTACAGCAGAAATTACCAGACCAAGACCTCTCTGGGCAGAACCGACTTGAATAGGTTAGGTTAGAAGCTATGTCGGGAGCGAAGCGAAGCAAGCGAGGTTATTTTTTTTTATCCCTTGAATAAGCTATGCGATACAATTTGATTGTAAATTAAAATCGTTGTAGGTATGCGTTTATATTATACGTAAGATAAACTTGCTGTCTGCAAAATAAGGGTAGGTACACCAATAAAATGCTACAGTGCATTGAGTTTCATATGCTTTCAATATACATAAAACGTAATTATACGTAAATATAGTAAACCTATAAGTTGATTTTAGTGTTATTAAGTTATATTTTAAATAAATATTATGAGAACAAAGAATATTTAATTAGCTTTTCTATGATATGAAAAAAGAAACATTGATTTTTATTTGAAATAAACAACGATGATTTAAATGTCTTCAAAGTAATTATTCTACATATTGATTATTCTATGAAATGATAATACGAGAAAAAAAATATATGTAATGAAATTCTAAACAACTTCTGTCTGTAAAAAAACGTACAACCATTTAAAATACTTGAGTATTTGTTTTTTGTCAACCATACTTTGCCACCAATTCAGCACGTTGATAACGATGACTAAAAATTACATACCCTTAAGAAATGGAATATGTAGTAGTCCTCTGAGCTGTCACAAGTATTGATAATAAGATTGTTTGAAATTCGATCCATTTCCCCTTCCTGACATCGATATTTATTTTCTTCACTTTCGACATGGCGACAAATATTTTCCCAGTCCTCAGCAGTAATAGTATTCATTCGTTCAGTTGCTAAACTCATAATGCCTTGCATGTTTAAAGAAACGTTTCTTTTCGCTACATATCCTGGTATGGTAAACCATGGACCAAATATTTTCGATCGGATTGAATGTCGGGTGATACGGTGGCAATCGTAAAACGGAGTGGCCATGATCTTTTAAAATTGCATCTATGTGGTACTCACGAAACCGCTCTTTATTTTGTTTAATTAAATCATACAAACTGGTTTTGTACATCAACGGGCTATATGAAATATTGTGTTCTGTCAACCAATCCATCATTACTTGTTTATGAGAATTTGACGTTGGAGCACGATTCAAAAGTTTGTTGTGATAGGACGCATTATCTACGATAAGTACGCTATTCGGTTTAAGGTTCGGTATTAATTTTTCTTTTAACCATTTTTCGTAGTTGACAAAGTTCATCTGGTCATGGTAATCTCCCGTTTTTTGGTTTGCCTTAAACATTAACAAAGCGTTGGGAATAAAACCATCTTTTCCTCCTGCGTGCACTATTATTAACCGCTGGCCTGTATTGATTTGTTTTTTTTACACTAAATTCTGTTCCATCGGTCCAAGCCTCTCCGAACACATGTGAAGTGTGGATGTAGGTTTCATCAGTATTAACTAGTGGTCTATCTTTAGACCGATATTCCGCAATTTTGGTAAGGTAATGTATTCTTAGCAGTCGTATGTTGTGTCTTTCTATTAATATTTTTCGGTTGTCCTCGGTTTTTTCATTTAAATCCTAATTTTTGTATTTGTTTTCGTAAGGTGGAAATGCCAAATTTGTAATCTATATCGGATTTTAACACAGAGTGGAGTGCCTTTAAGGTTGGAAATTGCTTATGGGACAGATGAAAATTGTATATAGTTCTCCGGATGACTTCCTGATCAAAATCGTCTACTGCTGATGACGGACAAGTACGTAACTTTTTATTTCTCGGGGAGGTGAATTTCTTTGTTGATGCGAAATTCTCCCTATTGCTCTCAGACACAATGTTATAAAAAGTAGAGAGACAAACACCTGTAGCTTTTTCACCTAAATGGGCAGCCGTGTAAGGGAATTTAAATTTTTCTTCAGTTCATGTTCAAAATATTTATAACAGTTAAAAATAATTTGCTTACTCTGACTCTCAATCGGAGCAAAATTCCACACTGCCATATTATTTGAAAATTTTGTAACTTACACTTAGTCGTACGGGCTGACACAAAATTATTCTGATAATTGTGGGAATAGGTACAATAAAATCGGACGTAAAAATAATATGCACAACGTAAATAGTATTCACAATTTGACACTGACATTATTTTGGTATTTACTTCTTCAATATATAACAAACCTCTTTTTATGCTGATAGTACGAGAAAATAGAAAATTCAAATAAAGAATGCCTGTAAACATACAATACTACTACATATTATTATACGCCTTGTAGGTAGGTTCCTCCGGTCAAACGGCCTTCGATAAAATAGGGTCCCAATAATGCCCGACCACACGTTGGCACTACACCTTACTTGGTGGTAATTTTCTTTAACTTTATGTGGATTACTGTATGACCACCAGTGTTCGTTACGTACATTGTAAATCCCAACACGGGTGAACAGATCAGTCCATAAAATGCTGGCATCGGGATGACTAAGAAGCCACTCACAAAACCTTCGACGAGCGGCTGGGTCCGGTTCATGAAGTTGTTGTCCCGGTTGAAAATAATAAGGGTGGAGACCGGCAGAATGCAGCAACTTCCACACAGCGTACTGGCTGACACCGAAACGACGTGCCGCGTCATACGTACTGGCTCTCGGGTCATGTTCGAAAAATTCGAAGATTTCTTCTTCAGCTTCTAACGCCAAATGAGCTCTACCACGTCCATCAGCGTGCCGCGGTAGTAAATTGGCCGTATGCCAATAGTCTGCTATTGGCGGCCAAAATTGTTCGCATGTTTGGTACTGGTGGATTTACGTATACTGGCTATGAAGTCTAGGTAAACTTTCGTCTCGGTACATCCTCTGAGCCTCACTTAAACTTTCACCGCTCAGAATATACATACGGACCCTTTCGTAATACTCAACATTAGAATATGCGTAAGACACCGTGAGAGATTTTATCCCAGTTGAAAATTGTCTTTACTGCAATAATTGTAACATGACGCTGTCAGCTGAAGTTTCGCTATTCGAAAAAACTAGTTTAATTGTAAAAAGGTTTTTGTTGTTGAGGTTTGTAAAAAGTGATTTTCTAGTGTAACTTTGTGTCCACACGACAAGTAAAAAGAGATAATTTGCAACAAAAAAAAATTTTTTTTTTAACTCTTTTTACTGTCGTAATATATTATATTAACGATACAAAATCATATGTTAAAATTTGTGCACTGATAAAAAAATTACCCTGTATATAAACCTTCCTCTTGAATCACTGGATAAAAAGTAGCCTATGTTTATCAGGGATAATGTCGGCTTCTAATTAATGATAAAAGAATTTTCAAATCGGTCCAGTAATTTCGGAGCCTATTCGAAACAAACAAATCTTTCCTCTTTATAATATTAGTATAGATTGAACTAACCAAATGGTTGTTAATTGACACATTAATCTTTGGTTTAGTGTCTCACCACCTTTTACAATATTACTGGTAAAGTGGTAACATTATAATGTTACTGGAAATATTTTCAAACGGAAATTTACTCGTAACAGGAATATTACCGCGGCACATCACTATATCTAACAGACGTAAAATGCACAATGTCTGGACTCGTATAATCTACATGACGCGCCCATACTACGAGTATTGCCTACGTTGCCTCCGGTTTTGGCACAATGTACAGTCAAGGGCATAAATATATATACGTTCCCAAGACGTCAAAAATATCTGTACAGTTGATTAGCCAGAAATATTTGTACGGTAATCCGGTCAAAAATATATGAGCATTTGAAGTCAAAAAGATCTAAACATTTACATGCCCATAAATAAATGTACAATGTCAGTCAAATATATGTAGGCAAATAGGAGGCCATAAATATGTATACACGCAACTCTCACATACATAAGAACAAAACCCAAGCCAAAAATATCTATAAAGTCAAGTGCATTATTCGGACCTTATTGCCAGAGGTATAAAGGTGTATAGATATTTTTGACGTCTTAGGGACGCGTATATACATTTATGCCCTTACTGTACACATAATGCGAATTATTATTCACATTAAAACTATTTTTAAGAGTTTTAATGATCTGCGCTTCTGTATAAATACTGGCCACTTACTCGCACCTACTTAATGATAATAATGTATTCGCCTGTCAAGCTTGCCATTGATATGCGTCAATTTGATTTATGTTATGTGTAAGCAATGTGTTACAATCTAATTTAATGTTATTCTGGATATCGCCAGATATCGTACTTATTATTTTTTACTTTTTAGACAGTTATTATTTCGGGGGTTTTTTTAAATTTCTGAATTATTTTTTAACCCCCGACGCAAAAAGAGGGGTGTTATAAATTTGACGTGTGTGTGTGTGTGTGTCTGTCTGTGGCACCGTAGCTCTTAAATGGGTGAACCGATTTGAATGAAAAAAAATGCATTCAAATCGGTTCATCCATTTAAGAGCTACGGTGCCACCGACAGACACACATACACACAAATACACAAATCTAACTTACCCCTCTTTTTGCGTCGGGGGTTAAAAATAAACTCCAGTGTGCACATGCAAGCCCCTAAACGTCATGACCACTAGCATAAATTAATTGAAAATAAACCGGACGGCTTATGAAAGTAACATAAATTAGGTACTTAGGTCGATACCTAGTTTATAATTTATGATGTTTATATGAAAATGATAGCATAAAAGTGTTATAATACCTACGCATATTCACAATAGGCTAAATATTAGGTTTCATTTCGAACCCATATTGTTTTGCAATATAAAATATTATTTTTAAACCATCCCCATATATTTTTCACGAAGCTCTATTGAAATAATTATTATACTACGAGTATACCTACACTATGTCACACCGGCAGTTAAGAACAAATCTAGGGGTACCTCATAGGTTGAAATCCGTCCAGCCGTTTAGGCTACGGAGGTCGGCAACAAAACAGATATACATACTAATACACGGGGTTGGGCAGATTAAGTGTCATAGTTAAAAAGAGCCATAAAATTAAAACAAGTAAGATTTTTTTTAAATTTATCACCTTTTTATTTATAGCGTACTCTATACTTAAAAAAACTAATTCATAAGTTCAAATCGCTCGCCATCAGCTTTAATAACTTGACGCATTCTTCCATAGAATGCATTGCACGCGACACGCACTACCTCGTCTGGTATTTCATCCCATATCTTGACTAATCGATGCTTGAATGAGTTTAGATTCATGCCCTGTGTGCTCCCAATCTTGCTCAGCATGTAACCCCATATCGAAAAGTCCAACGCATTCAAATCCGGCGATGATGCAGGCCATTCTTGCCAAGGTATAAAATCTGTCAAATTTGTTCTATACCTGGGCCTCTATTCAGGTGCGTTAAAACGATATCGTGTTTGACACGTTTAAGAATCGTTTATGTCACAGCCGCCATTATTGTAAATGACATAAGAGTTATCAAAACGTTAACAATACGGAAACAGGTCAAAAACGATATCGTTAGTACCTTGTAGAATCTCAGCCCAGTCTTGAGTGCGTTTAGCTTTGTGAGATGGGGCACTATCTTGTTGGAAGCAGTAATAGTCGTTACCATATAATTTTTGAGCATTTTCTAGCAAATGACCCTGCAACACGTTCTGGATGATTACATCCAGAACGTGTTGCACGTGTTGACTATTAAGTCTTGGTTAATTTTGACACCTCAATCAATAAACAGCAGCGGTAACTTGCCTCTAGGCGATATCGCACCCCATACCATGACAGCTGATGCACTCTGGAACCGTTGTACGGCTAATTTGTCCACAGGAATATCCTTCAATGAAGCTCCATAGACACGATCGTTTTGTTGGTTGTGACTGTCTTGTAACTCGGAAAAAATAATATCATCGCCGTCGTGCCAAGCTAGCAATTCCCTACATTTTTTCACTCTAGCTTTTTTCTGGGCATGTGTTAAGCCATGAATTTTTAGTTTTTTGTAGGCCTTTAGCCCAAGATCATATTTTAAAATACGAGTCATTGTTCGACGTGATATTTTCATATCTTTAGCAAGTTTGCTTGCACCTCGAGCTGGATTTCGTCTAATACGCTCACGAATATTTTTAATGATGTTTTTGGTGCGAACAGATGGCTTTCTCCCAGGTTTGGGCCTGATTTGTGAAGATCCCGTTTCTTTGAATCGCTTGACGGTCCGCGATCTAAACCTTATATTGATATTTAAATGTTTCAGCGTCTTCAATATCTCATACGGTCGGTATTTTTTCTGGTACAAATCGCACACGAGCTGGCGTTTCGCGTCCATTGTTGAAAACAATATAAAAACAAAATATATCAAGCTGACGTGTAGAAATCATAAAGAAGGTTAAATTGTCAACAAAAAAAATACGAAGTGAATAAGAAGTTTAGTTATATTAAGGTAAAAAAGCCATACACAACTAGGAATCTTAATCTGCCCAACCCTGTACGCTTTGAAAACATAAACGTAATATTTAGGAGAAAGCCACATGAAAATATTGTATGGTATATAGCTGTGAAGCGGAATCTAAAATAATAGGGTGAAAGGTAAAAACAAATGACACGTCGATGACGTCACGAATCACGATCAAAATGAAAAGGACAAAGCGATCATGACAGGACGGTACTTTTTTCGATGATTGTCATAATTCAAAATTAGAAAATTTGTTTATTGTATACATATTTTGACTGTGTAGATATTAATGCTCTTGACTGTATAGATATTTTTGGCTCGAGTTTTGTTCTTATGTAAGTATGCGAGAGTTGCGTGTATAGATATTTATGGCCTCCTATTTGCCTACATATATTTGACTGACTTTGTTCATTTAGTTATGGCCATGTAAATGTCTAGATCTTTTTGACTCTTTCAATGCTTACATATTTCTGACCGAGTTAACGTACAGATATCTCTGGCTTATCAACTGTACAGATATTTTTGACGTCTTGGGAACGTATATATGGACGCTGTTTCGCAATAATGTGTCAACCTACAAGTATTTAGCAATAAAGTGTCAACCCTCGGTGCGATCATTGTAGGTTGACACTTTATTGCTAAATACTTGTAGGTAGACACATTATTGCGAAACAGCGTCCATATATTTATGCCCTTGACTGTACGAGTACTGTTTGACGTTTCGTTTGTTGTCGTCGGTGGCAGGTACGCGGCGAAGGGGCTGGCGCGGGTGGT
Source organism: Acleris holmiana (assembly GCA_949316455.1). Taxonomy (NCBI): domain Eukaryota; kingdom Metazoa; phylum Arthropoda; class Insecta; order Lepidoptera; family Tortricidae; genus Acleris; species Acleris holmiana. The sequence goes on along the minus strand of OX438762.1, from coordinate 42,185,587 downwards.
GCAGCAGGAGCCGCTGACGGTGCGGCTGCGCTTCGAGCCCGCGGGCCGCTCCGTGGGCGCCGTGGGCCGCTACTATCAGCTCGCTAAGGAGAACAAGTGTGTGGTTTGCGGAAGCACCGATTCTTACATAAGAAAGAACGTTGTCCCTCGGGAGTATAGGAAGTATTTTCCAGGTAAGTCCCGAACGCAACAGCCATTTGCTATTGGGAACCCTGTTATGATTTGGACAGCGATACCTTTAAATTTTCTAAGTAAACCAGGTAAAAAATTGATAAACACCGGCCGGTCCAATCTTATAATAATATCAAATGGATAGATATGAAAACCTGAAAATTATTATTTTTCTGACGTGACTAACGTTTTACGTGTTCACTGTTTGAACAATGCATGATAGTTTAGTATAGGAATATTGTTACTTAATTTACTTACTAATGGAAAGAAGTTTCATCTTTTGTTGGATCCGTATGGCTTCTAAACCAATTAACAGTGCATGTTGTTGGCATTATTACGGAACAATCTACAAATGGTTCGATTAAAAACAATTAGAAGGACAACGGAAAAATAGTCTGCTAGCATGTTGCCTTTGCGTTGTCTATTGACAGCGCTTCAAAAATGTAAAAGTAAAGTTGAGCTGTATTGTGGATTTCTTATGAAAACCAATAAAATCGATAAGGAAGACGTTCTTCGAGGCAATTGTTGACTTTCTAGTGCTCGAAATCAAGTCGAATGATAGAAAATATTAGCACACGAAAATATGTCACTATTATTTTCGAATGAACCCATTATCCCGTATTTTGAGAAACTTTACTCGAAAGCTAGTACAGTGAACCGGGGTGAATAGAAATACAATCTAAAAGGCGCGGCGGCAGAGGCGGCCGAAACAATGAAAAAGAATAAGTACAAGGGTCTCGGCGCAGAATATAACTTTGTTCCTTTTGGCGTCGAGACCCTTGGTCCGTGGGGACCCGGTGCCATTAGCCTTTTTAAAGACATGACAAAAAGGCTAATTGAAACAACCGGTGACCACAGAGCTGGCAGCTTCCTCGGACAGCGTATTAGCATTGCTATACAACGAGGAAATGCTGACAGCATCTGTGGTACTTTGCCACGGGGGCCCTCACTTTTCTAGTTTTTTATTTATTTTTAATTGATTTTTATTTAGTTTAGTTATTTAATTAAATATATTTTAGGCACTATAATTGCATATGTATTGAATTAGATAATGTATTATATCTAAAATAAGTAATAATTCGTTACTAATAAGAACCAATATTGAATTGATTAGTCTATTGGAAAATTATGTTCAAATCTGTCTTATAATTAGTAGAATATGCTTTAGTTAAGGCTGTATTTCACTTAATATGTTCACGTGTTTCATTGTACGCAGGAACATGACGATTACCGTCTTTTTTTAAATCATGTTTTAAATATAAATAAATATCGACCTAATTAGAAATTGTTATTATTGCGATAATAATTATTATTGATGTCCACTATCAGTGTTTCTAATTCTGTTTACCTAAAACTTTTACCATTGAAAACTATTACTTAAATTAAACGTTACTCCGCCAAGGTTCTTTGCCTATGATGGGTATATGAAGTTTAAAATTAAACATCTCTGTGGTTTGTGTGTTTGTCAGATGGCAAAACAATTTTCCGGGATTCCGGTAACCTTCGGGGAGGGAAGATGGCCGATTGAAAAATGCCCGGCTTTTACTTTTGATTTATTCTGTTTACTGATTTACTCTATTCACTTGACATTGGCGAAATCAATGTGTGGACCGCCATTAATTAAAAAAGAAGAAAACAATTTTCTAATGATAGAATTGAAAACGAAAGGTGTAGGGTTCCGTAGTCAAACTAGGAACCCTTATAGTTTCACCATGTCCGTCCGTCCGTCCGCAGCCTAGCGCAGAGGCTCTTAGTACTAGAATTTGGCATGAATGTACATATTAGTCACGTCAACAAAGTGGTACAATAAAATGTAAAATAATATTTTTTAGGATACCTCCCCTACACGTTACGTGGGGATGTATTTTTTTCTCGTCTACCCTATAGTGTGAGGTGTCGATGGATAGGTCTTTCAAAAATTATTTGTTTTTGAATTTAGGTTTGTGAAAACAGTTTTTCAATTAAGTAATCCGTTTATGAAATATTAAGCTTTAAAGCACTATTTTTTGTTATTTTTTGTTTGGGGTGTGTCCCCCTACAGCCAAAACAACAAATACAAAAAATCTGAAAAGAAACTTAATTGAAATAGCATATAACGAATTTTAAACGTAAACTATCACGACTAAGTAGACATCTTTGGTTCTTGAGATCATCTCATACCAAATGACTTTAAATTTAAATATTGAATTTGTTATTAGTTGATTTTTATGTTTTTAGGCGGATTTAAAAGCGGATTTGTAAAAAAGAAACAGTTTGTTTCATGTGGTTTTGAACTTCCGTCCGTTGTGTATAAATCGGGCACAACTACCCTTTGGGCACGTGGCTATTGTCGCTCGTTGCCGAATTTTGCTATAGCTATCCGCTCTACTGATGTCAACTGACATGTTATGTTCATGAAATATTGGCGGTTATTTTTCTTTTTGAAAAATCAGTAATTTTTACCAGTTGAAATATTAGGTACATCGTTAAAGCATGAAATGTTCCCATCGCTAGTTTTGAACGCATTAGGTATAGAACAATTATAATACGTGTGTAGATAAACAATTAAACTGAAACAGCGCTATTACTGAGAATGTTCAGATAGCAACATGTTGAGCGCTGTGGTGTTCCAGCAGAGGTGATGAAGGATCACTCGTCGCACGATGTGGTGCTGCTATGCGCGCGCTGCCACCAGCGCTCCAACGCGTTGGACCTGCGGGTGCGCGAGGCTCTGGCCGCCGCCTGCGCCGCGCCGCTCACCCGCGCCCGCCGGCCGCACGCTGACGACCCGCACAAGTAAGCCGACGTGGGAGACCAAAAGTAGCTTACCCTCCATATACATTCGTACTAAACTGTGGATGGCGGTCGCGGTCGCCAACATCGGATTGTCTTTTTAGCTGTTAATCACCGTTCCAGGCACATAATAATAAATAACACAAAACGACGTCTATTTTGTAGGTATTTTTACCCCCGTCTGTAAGAGGTGAAAAATTACCAAGTTAAGGCCTCTTCGGATCATAATCCGAAGAGGCTAGAACTTGGTAATAAAGTCCGAAAAAATAAGTTTTAAAATAGAAAGTATCCAAATTTTGAGCACAGATCTGTGTCAAGACAGACGAGGGGTTAAGGGCAAACATGATGTTTTTGTATTTGTTGTTATAGCGGCAACACAAATACATCATCTGTGAAAATTTCAACTGTCTAGCTATCACGTTTCATGAGTGCCTGATAACAGACAGACAGACAGACGGACAGTAGGGCCCCGTTTTTATCCTTTGGGTACGGAACCCTAAAAAGATAAAATATGTTTATTCCGTAACCGCACGGCACTTTTACACCTTAAAGATTTACTAGCCGTTCTCAAAAGGAGACCACTGCTGACAAGAAACTCAACAGTCGGACATTTTCTTACACATTACTTATGACAAGGATAATACTTAACCTAGCATTTTACGAAACAATTGATATAAAATGAAACCATCATGCGTAGAGTTGAGCAGGAAACGTGTCAAATCTAAGAAATTATATCACATGAACAAATAATTAAAAAATATATGCAAGTGTGTAAGATTTATATTGTAAAGTTAACAATAAATTACAGAGCACTCTTTTAAATCTACTTATGTGTATGTATTTAATGAGCGGTCAAAAATATGTCTTTTAGTATGTGTTGTCATTTTATTGAGTTTTTTTTGTTTGGCGTATATACAGTGTGTAAATGGTATACGGGCGTTTATTAAAACTGGACATAGATTAAGACTCTACTAATCATTAAGTAACAGAAATAATTATTTTGATTACGCTAACGTATACACCGTTATTAATTTTTGAACATACTATCGACCCGCAATGTACATCTTGTGAAAATGTGTATTTCGGCTTAAGTAGCCTCAGCTTTAATAATACTTAACTTTGAAACGTCATTAATTGCGTTTTTAATTCATTGCATTTTTCGTTATACATTGCGTGTTAAATTATTTTGTATGGTTACTTTTTTTTTATTTAATTTTAACTAAAGCTGCCTAAATGTGCTCAGTAGGGGTTGTACTAACCACAGTTAAAAGGAACGCCCGTATACCATTTACACACTGTATATACAGTGGTGGACATATAATTAGAAACACTTGCGACGTATTTCACATTATCAAAGAGCGGAATTCTTCATAGCAAAAATCAAACTGTCAGAGGGATTGACCTAACTGTTTTATCGACTTATCGATGTTACGGAATAATATCGCATTAGGTATCCATAATCAACTTAAAAGATTATTCTGTAACATTTGACCTCTTTGATAAGCAACTTGCATCTCCATATTAAAGTAAATCATGTCAGCGTCACATATGTCATTTATGTCACTTGAGTTTTCATGAGTGATTTCCGTGCCGTGCTACTAAAATGGTTAATCCTAAAAAAAAGACAATATAAAAATAAAAAAAGGATACAGAAAGATTCTTCTCTTAGTTTCAAAGAAGATTCTTCCACAATATATTGCTCAAAATGTGACGTTCATTTACATCAGCTAAAGAAACATTGTGTTGAAAGTCATTTAGTGAGTTAAAACTCATTCGTCACAATGCTCAAAAAGTACGAGTTCAGACACATTCTATATAGATTTAATCATATTTTTAGTTTCGTGCAGTATTCCATGGAAAAAGATTAACAATCCAGTTTATAAAAAAAATCCAAAAATATATTTGTTGTTTCTGTACATCAAAATCACTTCCAGATGAATCATTGCTGAGAAAAGTATACTTAGATATAGTTTACCAACAAACAGTTCAAGAAATAGGTACGCAAGAACCTGATAGGAAAATATATATGGATAACTATTAGCGGAGCACGATGAGCAGTGGTCTTAGCGTTAATTAGTAGCACACGATTGACACGAGGTATACTAATTGTGAAATTAAATAAAACGGCCAAATCCAGTCAATGCCCCAATGTATTATCTCACTAATACAATGCAAACATTATTTCGTCAATGCTGTTAAAATTAGCAATAAGATTAAAATAGATTAAAATCGATTAGGACGACACAAAACACTTAGCTCGGCCATAGCGGGAAAAAGACAGACAAGATAGAGAGTGGTCTCTATAAAAGACTTGTCACCACAAACAATCTCTATGGTGAAACAAAAATAAAGCGGACATTCACTCAACACTCCTCCTCGCTTTATATTGGTTTCCATACATTTAAACAGAAACACTACACAACAAAAACATGCCTACAATACAAACTACAAAAATAACTTATCAATGCAGCTATACATGTAAACATGAAAGGAAATTTAGAGTATTACGATCAAGAATTTCAAACCTCTAATTTTTTTACATTTAGCCCCTTTACAAATTTATTATGTTTCTCAGTACAAAGTGGTTTAGTCAAAACATCTGCTATCATGTGGTCAGTCTGCAAATATCTTACACTTAGGTACCCATTGTGAACAAGCTCCTTTATGAAATGGTATCTTAGGTCAATGTGTTTAGTTCTTTTATGGGAGTGATCTTTCACAAGGAGTAACTTTTGAGCACTTTGACTATCATTATAAACAACGACATTATAAGTTTTGTTGATAATTTCAGACATGAAATTTCTAACAAAGCAAATGTCTTTGCAGACGTCAGCAATGGCTATATACTCCGCCTCGCAACTTGACAACGCAGTGCAGCGTTGTTTTCTGGCCTCCCAATTTATTAAATTTTTACCTATCTTTATTAGGAAACCAGTGTAAGATTTACGGTCTGAAAATCATTGGCCCAATCTGCATCTGTGTACGCATTAATATCGAAACTATTACTCTTTATAAAATAAAGACCATGATTTATTGTTCCAGCTAAATAACGCAATACACGCTTTGCTATGCGCCAATGACTTTCATCAAAACATGTACTATACATACTTAATTGGCTACATGCAAAGGATATGACAGGTCTTGTACAAACAGACAAATACATTAAACTTCCTAGTAACTGCCTGTACTTATAGACATCATCACTTAGACATGTTTTATCAGATTTGACTAGTTTACAATTTACAGGTAAAGGTGTGGAAACAGATTTACAATTCCACATATTATATTTAGCCAATAAACGCCGTATGTACTCAGACTGATCTAAAGTAGTGATACCTTTCTCTCTATGAACATTCATACCTAAACAATTTCTAATCTTGCCTAAATGCCGAACTTCAAAATTATCTTGTAATAATTTTAAAACATTATTTATACAATTATTATGAAATATAAATAAATCATCGACATACAGTCCAATAATTACATATTCAGTCTTTGTTTTCTTAATATAAATGCATGGCTCACATTTACTTTGGACATAATTATTTTGTGATAATATTTGATGTATTTTAGCGTTCCACATTCGACTAGCCTGCTTTAGCCCATATATACTTTTATTTAATATACAAACTTTGTCGTTAATTTTGAAACCTGAGGGCTGTTCCATAAATATTTTCTCATTTAATTCGCCATTCAAAAACGCAGTTGTGACATCAATGTGATCCATTTCTAGCTCTAATTCAGTTGCAATAGAAAATAAAATTCTTAATGTGCTATGCCTCACAACAGGTGAGAAAGTGTCTATGTAGTCTACCCCCTCTTTTTGACTGAAACCACGGGCAACCAACCTTGCTTTAAATTTGGAAAGCTTACCTGAAGCATCATATTTCTTTTTATACACCCATTTACATTTTACAATGTTTTCATTAGTAGGTCGATCAACTAATGTCCAAACATTATTTTTAATTAAGGAATTATACTCACACTTCATTGCCTTACACCATTCATCCTTCTCAGGAGATTGTATGGCTTCTTCATATGATGTAGGCTCATCCAGGGAGCAACCTACTGTCATCATGGATAAATCATAGTCCTTGTACCGCTCATGGATAATACCTCGCGTATTACGTACGGGGCGAGAGTGAGACGCGTCGGGAACTGCCGACGACATCGACTCAGGTGCAGACTCCGGCATAGAAGACTCAGCACCCGGTGGGACACACGCTTCGTTACCTTTATCATAACCATCAGGTGCTGACGCAGGTAGAGAAGACACAGCGCCCATAGGGTCATCATCTTCATCACCATTGACGTCATTGTCACCTTCATCGCCAGTACAATACTGCTCAGACAGCGGTGACCACGCAGGTGGCGTTGGCAACTCCGCATCTGAAATGAGACGAGAACTAGATGAGCTTGAGCATACAGATTCATTATCCTGATTTTGTTTATTATTAAAATTCAATAATTCATTATCTAAATTCAATTTATTATTAATATTAATTTCATTACACATTTCATTGGAATTTATATTATTATTATCATTTGAATATTGAATTTTATTATTAAAATTATCTATGTCATACATATAAAAATCTTTCCCGCAATTTGCCTTTTGCAACTGTCAAGTTTTCCTATAAATTGATCCTCAATAAAAGTAACTGTCCTTGAAAGAATTACAGTGCGAGGATCAGAAGGATCTATAAGATGGTATCCTTTACAATTGTCACCATATCCCACAAAAATATAAGCTTTCGCTTTTGGATCCAGTTTGCGCCGCTTTTGACTAGGAATATGAGCATAAGCTGTACAGCCAAAAATGCGTAAATGGCTAACATCAATTGGAGACTCAGTCCATAAGCATTCAGGTACTCTGTCCGACAATGCTCTGGTAGGAGATCTATTTTTCAGATAAATGGCCGTCATACAAGCCTCTCCCCAGTAGCGATTACAAAGACCAGATTCCTGTAGCATGGCCCTAGCTTTCTCAAAAATAGTTCTGTTAGCGCGTTCAGAAATTCCATTCTGTTCTGGACAATATGGAACTGTGGTCTGGTGAATGATACCATGATCTTTGAGATAATTACTGAGTTTATTATTAATGTATTCAGTACCATTATCGGTGCGAATCATTTTAATCGACAACCCTGTTTGTTTTTCAACCATGCTTTTACATACATACATAATATCACGCCTTCATTCCCATAGTGGGGTAGGCAGAGCTACAGAAACACCAACAATTCTAAAAAGATATGGCTAGAATTCTGTAACCACATTTTGCACAAGTAGGCTGAGATGTTTACTAGTGTATTAGTGACAGGTTGCAAGCCCATCGCCTAGCAATACTACACGCCTTTATTCCCTCAGTCGCCTCTTACGACATCCACGGGAAGATATGGAGTGGCACTATTCTAACCCGGAAACCACCATGCTTTTAAAAGAAACAAAATGGGAACTCACCTCAGATTTGTTCTTTAAGAGATATCCCCATGTTTTCCGGGTAAACTCGTCAGTAAAGGTTAACAAGTAGCGAGCTCCGCCCCAACTGCTAACTTGCATCGGGCCGGCCACATCGGAGACGATAAGCTGGAGTGGGCGAGTAGTGCGACTTGCGCCGACGGCAGCAAACGATGCTCTTGGCATCTTCCCCGTCAGGCACGACACGCAATTACCACGCATGGCATCTCGATCCTGAAAAACAAGATTCATGCAAGTTTTCCCATCACCCAGAACCTTCATACCTCGTTCCGACAAGTGGCCGAGACGTTTGTGCCACGTTTCCATGGACACACTTGAAGCAGCATGAGCACTCACTGTCCCATGCCTCTGCACAGGCTTGGAGTTCTCCTCTTCAAAGACAGGCAGCTCTTGCACCTTAACTTTAAATAACCCTTTTTGTTTCCTAGCATTCAAGATATGGTTGCCAGTTATTTCGCAATTTTCATAGATCGAACAATGATCCTTTTGGAAAACAACAGTGTATCCCCTATTAGTTATCTGTCCTACAGATAATAAATTGCTGGAAAGGTCAGGCACATGGAGAACACTACCTAAGCTCACATTAGAAGTAAGAGAAATATTACCAGTACAATGACTTAAAAGCTTATCACCATTAGCTACATATACAACAGAATGTTTACCTTTAGTTTGTTTAAGAAGGCTTTTATTTAATATAATAAATAATAAATAAAAATTCTTTATTTCAGACCGAGATCCATAGTATGTTAGTAACAATTGACTTAAAACTAAGTTAGTAGACTAAACAATTTTAAATAATATATTGGGCTACGCCCTTGATTTGTCCAATCCAAAAAGATAGGATTGGACAATCAAATCTTCCCGCTATCGCATTTAGAATGCTGTTGTCGCTCGCCCTCACTCTGCCTAACAGTGATGCAATCTTCTTGCGCATGATCGCCTGAAACCCGTCTACACGGGCTTCGGCGAACATGCCCGATGCACTGCACCTCCTCGGCAGCCCCAACAGCATTCTAAACGCATTATTGTATTGGACGCGCAGGGCGCCATAGGCTCGCTTTGTATACTCAACCCACAGGCTGCTCGAGTAAAAAGATTGCGTATAGGCTTTAAAAAGCGTTATTTTTACTTCCCTTGAACATCGAGCAAACCTGCGAGCAATCATATTACTACGAACCGCTAGCGCCCTGCGCTCCCTCTCAATATCAAAATCATCTTTCAGATCTCTCGTTATTATGTGTCCCAGGTATTTAACCTTGTCCACAACCAACAGCTGACTACCGCTCAAAGTGATTGGAGGTACATAGTATGGCTTTATTTTGCCCGCCGTAAAAACCATAACCTCACTTTTAGCGGGGTTATACACTAGCCCATGTTCTCGGGCATACGCTTCGCAGGTAGCTAGCAGTTGTTCAATTGCGCTGACAGAAGGGCCGAGCAGCACCATATCATCAGCGTAACTTATATTGTTGATACAGGTGCTCCCTACATAGCAGCCAGCATGCATGCTGCTAAGCCCTTCTATCAGCTTATTTACATATATGTTAAACAGCCTTGGAGACGTGATCCCCCCCTGCCTAACCCCGCATTCCAGCCTGTACTCACCAGACAGAGCGTTGGCCCACCTAACCTGATTAGTCTGATGGCTGTACCAGTGCCTCAAGACAGCCACATACTCAACCGGCAAACCAGTCTCCCCCAGCTTACGCCATAGCAGATCGTAGTCAACTCGGTCAAATGCTTTGGACAAATCGAGAAAGCAGGCATAAACTGGTGTTTTTCTGTTCGTGTAGTACTTGACAGCATGCTTGAGGCAGAGTATCGCACTTTCTGTGGACAAACCGGGTCTGAACCCAAACTGAGCGTCATGTATCCTCAAGTGCTTTTCTAGAACCCCGTCAAGCATACTGTCAAATATTTTAGCGGCAGCAGTGGCAAGTGAAATAGGCCGATAGTTCGTCCTATTAGTTAGGTCACCTGTCCTGTCTTTAACCACCGGCACAACAATCGTCCTCATAAGAGCCTCCGGAAGGTATGAGTGACCCAAGCAAAAATTAAAGAACATTGCCAGAACTCGAGGCAGGTGAGCACCCGCATACCTGAAGTGCTCTATGCTGAGACCGTCGTGACCGGGCGATTTACCTCTCTGCATTTTTTTAATGACCGTCCGGATTAGTTTCGCAGTAAACAAGGAATCTCGCCCAGTCCTCGCGGTCCCCTCATCGATCACCTCAGGAGTAGACCGCGTCCCCAACAGTGATTTCACAATGAAATGTTCTCTAAACAGTTCGGCAATCTCTCCCTGTTCAGTTTTACCCTCCATACTCACAGGTAGGCCAGGCTTCACATTCAAGCCTCTTGTACCTTTCCAAAAATCCTTAAATTTTTTGTTATTATGGGCCTGAGCCAGCTTATCCATTTTAAACTGTTCTTGTCTGTCCTGGCACCACTTTAACTTAGACTTAAAGATCTTTTTAGCATTTAACATTTGCTCAAACAACTTACCACTTTTGTGTTTACCTGCCAGCACCCAAACTTGAAACTGCAACCTGGCCTCCCTGTGTGCTTCGGCAACAAATTTATTCCATCCTACAATATATCCGCCTCTCCTACGCTTGTTACATTTACATGTCGCTACAGAAGCAACTGAAAGGGAGGTTACAATGTTATGATAAATATCATCAATAATTTTAAAATGGTCCCGATTACAACATATATTATCACAGCAATCTCTGAGGGCCTCCGGAAAATCAACGTTCTTTAGGCTATTATTACAAAGCTCCTGATATTTATCTATTTGTTCGGGCTTTCGTTCACCCCATACAATTCCTTTAGTAATATAATTATTTTCCACAGGGTTAACATCTCTTAGCACCGTAATATCACATTCAACAATCATGGGGAAATGATCAGACCAATAAACATCGTACATAACGGATATGTTACGAATGGTATTCCACGCACTTTTCGTAACAATGCAGTGGTCCAGCCACCTCCTACACCCATGCACATCACTTATATAAGTGTATGTTTGAGAGTCTAAGCCATTCTTTTTGATATCTGCACAAATCCACTGTTGTTCGGAACAAAAGTCAATCATCTCACGGTAAAAAGGCTCATTTATATGGGCATTAAAATCCCCTAGCATGTAGACTGCCTGCACGTCACTATGATCCGCAATCACCGAGGATAACACACCCATACACTCGGTAAACAAAGGAATGTTGTCTAAGGCATCTGTAGGCATGTACACCGAACACACGAGAAAAAACTTGTCCGCCGTTGTAATTTTAACCATAGCTATCCTATCACTCGCACAGTCAACAACTACAACCGACTGGAAAGCCGTTTTTCTCCACAAAATGGCCACCCCCCCATACGGCCTACCTTTAAGGAGACCAGTTGACAAGTCCACTGCTGATTTGCCCGTCCACCCAAATTCACTATCAACGGTTCCCAGAAGAGGCAAATCAAATGGATATAACCACGTCTCTTGTAGAAGTACTAAATCTGCACTTTGACACATGACACGAATTCCGTCAATTGACCGCTTTAGGGACCTACAGTTAAGAGTTATCATTTTACAAATATTTGAGTCTGCCATTTTAATAATTAAACATTGGGGTCCACTTGTTTGACTACTTTGTCATTCTTTTCTTTAAACACCACAAACCGTCTAAAACATATATTTGAACACATATGAGATGTGGCGCCACTGTCCACTATGAAATCATTAGAGTCCACACTGCTGACAGTGTTCGCATTGGCAGAAGCGACCAGAGAATGATCCTTATGCTCGTTCCTTTTCTTCTTAAAGCAACGCTGTCCGTTTCTTTTACAATAACTGCAGTATAATGTACTGGAACTGGAATTTTTCTTGTTTTTGGTAATATAAGCTGAAGACTCTTCTTCTCCGTTGCGCCTGTGCTCCTCCTGAAGGAGTCGTGTGCGCACTAACTCGCTTGTGAGTTTATTTGTGAGACAGGCTGTTTCCAAGCCAGATACTAAATTGTCAAACTGTTGAGGGAGTCCGCTGAGTAGTATTTCAGCGATAACATCATCTTCTATGGGTTTTCCTATGTCAGCCAGCTGCTGAACCAGACGCATCACAGCCTCTATGTACTCTGACATGCTGCGGTAGGTACTATTTTCCACCTTGTGAAGCTGTCTAAGCAGTAATACCTTCCTGTACAGACCTTTTGGCTCGAACGTGTCAGATAGCTTTTTCCATGCCTCTTTAGCTGTGGACGCATCGCGTACGTACTGATAAAGAGACGGTTTGATTGCTAAACATATCTTCGCCAAGGCTCGGCTGTCCTGAGTAGCATCAATTAAGGTCGCTGTCGGCGGGACATTTGCGTCGGTCGCAAGCGCAACCGTGGCGTTCATGTCGCAAACGCAAGCCATAAATTATCTAACGTCAGCAGCATCCGCATGGAAAACTTCCAGTTGACATAGTTATTAATACCTTCCAGCTTTTCAATGGGGATATTATTGTTTGAAGTCGTCATGTTTGAAGCATTTTCGTTGGGCATTTTTGGTTATGGACTTATGACTGGATTTGGAAAATTAAATTTTTGCTTACCACTCTTGGTTTATTTATTTTCTTCTTATTTCTTCTTGTTGAATCTATTGCTGGGCGTATAACCTATTAGCGGAGCACGATGAGCAGTGGTCTTAGCGTTAATTAGTAGCACACGATTGACACGAGGTATACTAATTGTGAAATTAAATAAAACGGCCAAATCCAGTCAATGCCCCAATGTATTATCTCACTAATACAATGCAAACATTATTTCGTCAATGCTGTTAAAATTAGCAATAAGATTAAAATAGATTAAAATCGATTAGGACGACACAAAACACTTAGCTCGGCCATAGCGGGAAAAAGACAGACAAGATAGAGTGGTCTCTATAAAAGACTTGTCACCACAAACAATCTCTATGGTGAAACAAATATAAAGCGGACATTCACTCAACAATAACAGTCCACGAAACCTTAAATAGGATGGGCAAAAGTGTCACTAATTTGATTTAAGAGAACTAAAGGAAAAATCTTGTTGCAAATCTTACTTTTTATAATATATTATGCAGAAAATTTGGAATGTATTACAGAAGTAATTTCAAACTTAAATTCAAAAGAGTCGGCTGCAATAAGAGAAGCTAAAAGAGTACTTAAGCACAATAATTTGAAAAATTATCTGTTGTACATAAAAGAATGTTATGGCATTTTACGTGACGCAATAATCAAATTACAAACATCCTGTTTATCCTTATTAGACTCTCTTCTAATACTTGACCAGGTGAGAAGTATTCTAAATTGGTGTGGATCTCAGACAGTGCAAATAAAACTTGAAAAAGTACTAGATAGAATTCCGGACTACGACATGATACGCAAATATGCTGATTTTATAGACAAAAGTGATTACAGCCAAAACACCGTTATCGAGTATAGTTTGAGAAATATAAATTGGAAACTTCTTATCTAGTTTGCTATCTTTTGTTCGGCGTAAACACTTACCGGACAATGAGAAGTCGAGCACCCGTATCTATTGTTCATAACAGCACTAATCCTCACTTGGGAGCCGGAGCGACTAAAGTGCATTTTTTTACACGCGATTATACTACTTATTGTCAACGACGTATAGCCTTGAATAGTGAAAACAAACGCTTATTATGAGTCGCTTCGACACTCAGGGTGCAGAAATGGCTACTACTCATGGATTGAAAAGTATTGATACTATTTGTTTTTTCTTCTTCACTTGGGTGCAGATAGTAATAATAAATAAAATAATTTTGCTTTTGGGGATGTATTATAAAACATTTAAGTTTTTTTTCTGTGATATTATGTGGGTAGTTTAGCATCTATCGAGTCAATTTTGATTAGTAATGCAGAGAATATGTGTAGTGATTGAAGTAAATTGAAAAAATGTTTCGTCCGTGGGAAAGCACAACACTGACCCAAAGTTTAGTGAGGGTATTTGAAATACAATAAGAGAGGATGTAGTTGCTACAAACGCATATTGGAATAATTGCTGCAAACATGTAAAAACAATAGAAGACAAGTGGGCAGAGCCACGAATTCACCCACGCTTAATAATCGAAGTTGGGCAAAATGATGATGGTTCCAGAAGTTCAAGTACTAGTGACTCGGATGAATGAAATAATGTAAAAGTATCCTATACATTTTTAGTAATAAAAAAATATATAACCTATTGGACATTTTATTTTTTACTTTTCTTTTTCAAATAAAATTGTGATACAAAATCGTGCCGCAAATATCAAGACTTTTCGGTCCGCTGTGTTGTTTGAAGAACGGGGGCACTTTTACAACTAGCTTTTGTTTGATATTTACAAAAAGATTTAAGTGGAAAGAGTAAATGTTCAATTCATATTTCCTAGACTATACTACAAATATGCTCCTGTTACTTCAACTAAGGTAGAACGCTCGTTTTCATCTTATAAATGGATCTACAATGAAAAAAGGAGTAATTTGAAAGGTGACAAAGTTGAAAAAATAATGACTATTTTCTTTTACTACAGGGAAGATGAAGAAAACATATTTAGTACAGATTTAGATTTCGACTTTGTTATTTTGAATGAAGATTAGTTACCTACTCTTAGCAATATTTGTTTTTAATTTTTAATGATAATTTTCATATAGAAATATAAAAAAAAGTATTTTCTGTTTTATTCTTTACTATTATACTAAAATACAGTGGCGGTCAGCTAATTAGGGACACCGTTAATTTGTTTGTATGTATATCCAAAAGCCTGATTTCATTACTTTAACTTTGTTTCGTTAAGTGACAAATATTTATCGATAAGTCGATAAAACAGTTAGGTCAATCCCTCTGACAGTTTGATTTTTGCTATGAAGAATTCCGCTTTTTGCACATTATACAAGGCACATTGCCGTAAAACTTTTGTTTTTGGAAATAAAACAAAATAAATATCCGAGTTTACAACTACCATTTAGATATTTAGTTACGTACAAACAACTAAACGACATTCGCAGTTCCATCCGTCGTGGACAAGTAATTAGAAACACTAAAGATATGAGGTAAAAATCAAAGTTATTAACGTGTTAACGTCAACAATTTCAAATTATTTATGTAAAATAATGTTTGGTTTACAAAATTTCTTAAAAATTAATATTTAGTTGCATAGCCTTTGTTATTAATGACGGCTCTGCAACGACGTGGCATTGATTCAAGTAGTTTCATACATTTATCGAGTGGGATCGAGTTCCATGCTTCAACAAAGGCTTCGTAAAGTTCATTTTGACTGGAATTACGTTTAACGGAGACTTTTTTTTTAACGACATACCCCAAATTTTCAATAGGATTTAAATCGGGACTATTTGCAGGCCAGTCTAACATGGTAACACGTTGCTCACTAAGAAAGGATTTAACACTGCGGGCCGTGTGTTTTGGGTCGTCATCGTGCTAAAAGATCCAGGTCACAGGCAAATGGTCGTCGGTGTAGGAAATCATTATCTCTTCTAAGATGTTTTTGTATTGAAATTGATCCATTATAACTTCAATCTTACGGACGGGTCCAACTTCATACTTACTCATACCACCACCACCACCATTACCACCGCCGTGTTTGACTATGCTCCTCGTGTATTTATAATCAAAAGCATGGTTTATTGGACGTCTAACGTAGCGTTTGCCGTCAGAATTCACCATATTTATTTTTGTTTCATCCGAGAATAACACTTTTTTCCATTCTCGTACGGTCCAGTTAAGATATTTCTTTGCAAATAATAATCGCTTCTCTCGGTGTTGCTTGGTAAGAAGCGGTACCGTTCGCGAAACCCTCCCGAACAATTTAGCTTCCACTAATCTGCGGCGTACCAGTTTCGAGGAAATGTTCCTTGGGTCATCAGGTGAAAAAACTACATTTCTGATCTCGTTGGAGCCTTTAAACGGGTCTTGTTTAGCTACATTACACGTATTATTTGCAAATCTTCCCGGGGAGACGTTTTCCTTGGACGAGATTTTCTAACAACGCTTTTAGTAGTTCCGTTTATTTTATAATGAGCAATAGCGTTGAAAACTTTCTTCACAGAACATTCTAGATGTTTAGCAATTCTTCAATTGCAATTTTTCATAACGATTAATTGCCTAGTTGACTCGTCACAACTCTTATTTTTACCTATTTTTAACAATACTTATTATTCACGTAATTCCAAATTGACGTTTAATTGCCGCCGAAACTACAGGAAAAGCGTAAAAAGAAGTTTTTTTTTTTAATTTCAAAAATGGAACGAACCATGGGTCCTGTTTCTAATTAGTTGTCCAAGCGGTCAGTAATAGAAAATCAATTATCATATATCATATATCTATATATATATATATATATATCATATATATCATATATATCTATATATCATAATATTTTATGAGTTTTTTAACTCATTGGCTATATTCTGGCATAGTTAATAGTGATTTAATCAATATATTTTTTACTCATAACGATAGTTTATTCTGTGTTTACCTAATTTTTATGTACTGTTTCTAATTATATGTCCACCACTGTATATTTATTTGATTGACACAGGTTATGCTCAAAACCGTAATTTCATCTCAATAGACCTCATAGGCAAGAAATTTCACTTTATTCCTATAGCCCTATTCGTTTGTGCACCTTATCCAGGGGCACACTGTACGAGTATACTTATATAATGCAATGTCCCGGGTGATTGACTCATCATCGCCCAGCCCAAACCGCTAAAGATAAACATTTGGAATTTTGAGGGGAAGTTGATTTTGTAATGGAGGCATCGTTTATCAAAATTCAAATTCAAAATTCAAAATTCATTTATTTCAAGCAACACAAGGCTCATATTAATTGCTTACAAATAACTTAACCTATCCCACGCCAGTCTTAACATGCCTGTCGCAGCAGTGCATGATATATGGACAGTCCAGTCTGTCCGCAATCATCGCCACGACGGTGTTGAGGCTGGCTCGCACGCGCCGCACCAGGGCCGCCGCGCGCACGCGCATGGTGCTGTGGAAGCACGGCGTGCGCGCCTCCGCGAACATGCCCGAGGCGCTGCAGTAGCGAGCCAGCCCCATCACCGCCCTGAACGCGTTATTATACTGGACGCGAAGAGCACTGTACGCTTTTTGCGTGTAGTTCGCCCACAGACCGCACGTGTACAGCGACGTGCAGTATGCTTTAAAAAGCGTTAACTTCACGTCACCGGAACACCGTGCAAATCTACGTGCCAACATATTTGCGCGTACGCACAGTGCTCTTCGCTCCCGTTCAATATCCCCATCATCCTTGAGGTCAGCAGTAACCACGTGTCCTAGATATTTAAACCTGTAAACTCTTTCCAGTACGGCTCCATTAAGCATGACAGGCGGTACGGTAGTCGGCCGGTTACTGCCGGCCTCAAAAACCATGTATTGGCTTTTTGCTACATTATACGTCAATCCGTGGCTCAAGGCGTACTCCTCACACGTCCTCATCAGTCTCCTGAGACCACAGACCGACGCACTCAGCAGCACCATGTCGTCTGCGTAGCTGAGATTGTTCACGCAGACACCGTCCACATGACAACCGACATGCTGACTGCTAAGCGCGACGATCAGTGCGTCCATATAAAGGTTAAAGAGGGCAGGAGAGGTCAGTCCACCCTGCCTCACCCCGCACTCCAACCCATACTCATCGGACATTACGCCTGCCCATCTAACATTGTTGACCTGGTGACCATACCAGTACTTGAGGATGCCTATTAGTTCATTTGGTAAGTTGATTGACTCGAGTTTCCTCCACAGTACTTCGTAGGACACCAGGTCAAACGCCTTACACAGGTCAAGGAAACACGCATATATCGGTGTATCACGACTAGTATAATAACTAACGGTATGCTTAAGACACAGTATGGCACTTTCTGTGGACAAATGAGGTCGAAACCCAAATTGGTTGTCGTGCAGTTTTAGGTATTTATTTAACTGTGTATTAAGCATAGCGTCAAATACTTTTGCAATGACCGTGGCAAGAGAGATGGGCCTGTAGTTACTCTTATCCGTTAGGTTCCCGGTTTTATTTTTCACCACGGGCACTACTAGCGTCCTTAACATGTCAGTGGGCATGTATGAGTGACTCATACACAAGTTAAAGAACATAGCTAGGACTCTCGCCATGTGTGGTCCGGCATGTTGGAGGTGCTCGATGCTCAGACCGTCGTGACCTGGAGATTTTCCGCGCGAAATGGACTTTATGGCACAAGCGACATTCTTTGCTGTAAATCTTATTCCTACTACCTCATTACGGGTCTGAGCATCAGGCATCTCCCGCCACGGGCCCAACGGGGACTGTATGCAGAAATAGTCCTTAAAGATTGTAGCTATTTCTTTTGCGTCACTCACACCATCGATGCTCGTCGGAAGGCCAGGCCGCACATTCACCTTACTCGTCTCACGCCAGAAACCCCGGAAGTTACCCTTGGAATGTTGTTTTGCAAGGGCATCCATTTTCAATTGATTTTCGTGGTTTTGACACCACTTTAATCTGGATTTAAACGCCCTTCGGCTGTCACACATCTCCTCATACACTATGCCCAACCTAGGTCTCCCACATGACACCCATTCCACAAACCTGGACCTGGCCACCCGGTGAGCATCGGCTACGTGTTCCGTCCAGCCCATCACACGAGGACCCCTCCCCCCACCTTGCATGCTGACACTCTCACACACTGCTGCCTCACATAACGCTATTACGATGTCGTTATACATCCCATCAAGAATACGCCTGTGACCCGGATTGTTACAATAACGATCTGCACAATAGGTAAATTTTTCATTAAAATCTATACACCTCAATCTCACGTGAGCCTCACGTGCAAAAAGTGCGATTTGTTTCTCCGTCCTTTCCCCCCAAACTGACTTTTTTATTGATTTTCCTTTACCCTGTACTTTAGGTATCAAGACCTCCAAATCACATTCAATGATTAGCGGGAAATGATCTGACCAGAAACAATCATACTTTACAAATACATTGCACACAGAACACGCTGCTGCCTGGGTAAGGATACAGTGGTCTAGCCAGCTAGGAGTTCCATATACCTCACTTATAAAAGTATACGTTTTAGATGACATACCTAGCATATCTGTGTCAATACAAGACCAATGCTGTTCATTGCAAAAACTCATAAGTTCAGTGAAAAATAGCTCTCCAGGGTTGGCATTGAAATCACCAAGCAAGTAAACAGATTCAATACCATGTTCATCTATCATAGCACTTACCGTACCCAGGCAGTCCGTGAATTCCGATAGATTAACGGGAACATTCGTAGGCATATATATACTCATCACAATTATGGGACGATCTTTAATAACCACTTTAATTGCACACACCCTACTATTATCGCACTTTATCACTGACACGTTAGAAAACACACTATTTCTCCACAGAAGGGCGACGCCGCCGTACGGCCGTCCACGCAGAATTCCCGCTGCCGTGTCCACTGCTGATGTACCCGTATAACCAAAGCTCTTGTCTATCGTGCTGAGGTAGGGGATATCCTCTGGCAGCAGCCACGTTTCTTGTAAGGCTATCACGTCGCATGAACGGCATAATTCCCTGACCCCGTCTATGGAGCGTTTTATCGACTTGCAATTAAAACTTGCAAATTTACAAATACGATTACTGCGACTAGCCATTATTCTTATTGACGGGGCCGGTTGCGGGGCTACCCCTGCTCGTGTGTTTGTACTTATCATGTACAAAGCGTCTAAAGATTATATCTTCAGGCCATAGATTCTCATCTAGATACATATCTAATTTGCTTTTATTGACGTACATTTTATATGCCTTATAGTCACGACATTTCTTGATATTAATTTCTTGTAAAGACACCTTTTCATTCGTTTTACTACAAATGTACTGAATTACGTCTTCTTGCGCCGTGTCTCGATGTACGTTCGTTATAAAAACAGGCACTTTCCGTTCCGCCGCTTTAAAATTACAATGTAAATCTCTAGCCACACCGTATTTACCCTGAAAACGATATTTCGTGGAGTTTGATTTCTTTCGCTTCGCTACTTGCCATTCATCGTTGTCTTGTTTGTGTTCAGGTTGCAATTGATCAGTTTCACTAAGTATCGGTTCATTCGTACTACAATCTGTGTTGTTTATGTGGATAGACAGCTGACGCTCAGCTGATCTCTCTGTGCGCGCTTGCGCGGCAACGTCGCACTCCGCTAGCACGGGATTTGTCATCCTAGCGCTGTTGCCGCTCTTGTCAATTGACCGTTGGGACGTAGCTGAGTCATGTTGATGTTGCGCACCTACCCGCAGATTTCTATATTTATTAATATGCACCGATACTTGTTCACGCTCATTTTCGCTATCTTCCAGCGTTGAATTACACTGCAAGATGCCCATAGGTCCACTGTCAAATGTATCCAGGGTCCAGGCCCCACGCTTCATGTTTATATTACACAACGGCTCAGGTGGCAAGGAATCAGTTTTAATCGTTAGAAGTTCTGATTTCAGTTCCTTTAGTTCATCACGAGTCACATACGTTGCTTTAATTTCGTCCAAATCTCCCTGTAGACGAAGGAGATCCCTTAATATCTTAGTGCAGTCCAAACTGTTAAAAACTATCGGTGGCAAACGATCTAGTTGCCGAGCTACAAACACTGGTATAACATCAGGCTCGGTTGATTTAAACACGTTCAGTATGTCAAGTAGATCCCTTTCTTCCTTGCCTTTACTTTTACGCACAACTTTTCGCGCATCCGTCGGTATCGAATCAAACAACAAGGATTTCGAATTTTTGATTTCTTCACCGGTGAACGAAGATTTACATATTCGCACAAGTGTTATCGCATCAATTAACGACACTATGTTTTGCACGTATGCCAATAATTCATCGACGACAATATTACACGTATTGCACTTTATTACGTCCGTCATTTTTACGTCGTTATCGTAAGTACGCGTCCACCCCCGAGTGATGTGCGCGCGCGACTGCTGTTTAAGAAGGGATTTTTCAAAATTCAACACCTAAGGGGATAAAAGGGGGTTGAAAAGTTTATTATGGGAAAAAATATTTGCATGGTCCAATTTGCTTGAAACTTGTTAGAAAATGGTCTTCAATGCAAATAATGAGACACGTATTTCAGCGATTACTAAAAGAGGGTTGCAAAGTTTGTAGAGATAAATATTTTTATGATCAAACTACGTGGAAACTTGGTAGAAATGCTCTTCAATGCAATGGCCACAGTAGTTTAACGATAATGAAGTCTATGGATTGGCAATGTGAAGGCGCTATACAGACTCCCAAAAACAATGTTGCTGCCACCAATAATGATGTCCTCTTCAAATCCTTTGAAGGGGCAGAAATGGAACACAGGTCTGTAGATTCAGTCTTACAAACCGATGAGGCTATTCACCCACCCACGGAATAAAAATGGGCTGCGTTTAAAGCAGAACCAGTGTCGCCAAACTCACTCAAACGCAATTCAAATGCTTATTAAAGTACTATGGAAATGCATTTCATTTAAAAATTGCTTAACGGTAAATTCAATGCCATGCTTAATTTGCCTTAATTCTTGAAACCATATGGTTTTAGCTAGGATGACTTAATAGTTAATTATCAAGACAAAGTGCTAAGAGATGGCTTTTTTCACACTGCTACTTGTCAAAAGATGAAGCTTTTACAAAGTATTTATTCACTTGACATAAGGTCCACGCGAAAACTGGTAGAGGGGACCATTGCGCTCGTTAAATTAAGTACCTATCGATATTAATCGTAAGGAGAAGTTGATAGATGCTATCTAATCTTATGCAAAAGTAGAAAACAATTGATTTATATTTTACCTAATTCAAATAAAGGTTTTTCGTTTTAAAGCATTTAGGTTAAAATATTTTTTTAAATAAGTACATATCTTCTATGTAATAAAAATGAATCGCTGAATGTGTTGCTAAGCGCAAATCTCGAGAGCAGCTGAACCGATTTCGCTAATTCTTTTTTATTTTTTTTGTTACTGTCAGGAAAAGGTTTTTATGTAAGAAAATAATAAAAAATCCACCGGGAAAGTCAGAAATTTGCAGCGGGGCGAAGCCGCTGGCGGGCCACTAGTTATTAATAATTGTTATAAATAGAATTAAAATCATCTTGTTTAAAATTTCTATCAAATCATTACAAAAAATAATAATCTATAAATTTATCAATCACAATTAGACCACACCTCTATGTGCCCTAGTGACGGATAGCTCGAGTAGTATGGAAAATTCTAGAACATTCGTTTCGTTTCAATGATGTGCAAAGTAATATACAGATGTGTTGCTTTATTGTTTTCCATCGTATTTTCACAGAAATGTACGAACGTGTCTTGCTGTGCTACAAAATGTACTGTGACCATCGTTTTACTTACTTTGCTTGGTGATTGTATTATATATTCGGCTTCAGCTTACCAATATGTTAATCGGTGTAAAATAATACTAGATTTCGTTTCTTATGTTATTAATTAATTAGTATCAGTAATATGTGACTTAAATAAAGTTACACATAGGACTCTGATATTTCGACAAACCTGGGCGTTGCTCAAAAGAATAGATGTTACAGGACACATTGACTTGTATGAATCCGCTTCAAATCTAAGTCTACATACTTAGGTTCTCCCACAGTGGCACTCGAAGATCTTAACGCCTTAACGCATAGCATATCGTAAATGAAATGCTGTCTTTAAAGTACATTTCCAAATTTGAATTTTAACAAAGCTACGAATCTTTCTGCATAAAATATACTTAATATAAGTTTGAAATTTACCTAAAATGTTTGTATGAAAATGAACTTTACAGAAATTGCATCGGTTTTCTAGTTTTTTTGTTTAATTTTACTTAAAATCATCAAAAGGACTCATTTAAAAATATAATACGCGCATGAAGCTATATATGGCTTCCTATGCGGGAGGGGGTTAAGTACGGAATGACGCCAAAGACACATCCCCATGCCAGCCCTATTGAACCCATCCATGGTAAAGTTACGTCGCCTGGGTCAATCAGTTATATCACTCTTGCTCGTAATGTCCTCGTATTCCACTGTATTATTTTTAATATTTTTTTACTATTTCACGTGCGTAGGTAGACCGTGCGCGCTGCACTAGAGTGCCCATGCAGCATAACGCACACGCAGCTAGCATACATAGCCTTTACCTACTTTGAAAAAGGTGAAGCATAGATTTTGTTGATGGATATTGTTAGGGCAGGGGGTCCTAATAAAAAGATGCCAAAATTAGCTCATTTTGAAATTATTCTTTAACAATTGACTTTACGACAAAAAATTTCGACTGTCCTCCTTTTCGGGCGCTACGAGGAAAGGTGACAAAGGGTCTTTCAACGCAAAGTAAGGTCTCTCATTGTTACACTTAGCTCTGCTCTTAACAAGTTCTTAGTGGGGTCCAGGACATATGAGGCCAGATCACTCTCGCCACTACTGAATAAGAGGTTAAGTATACCACCACTGATACCTACATTGGTCGGCCATCAGCCATCACTGTTCGTTTGGCGTGATCGACGCGTACCGCCATGTCGGTATGGTAGTCTTGGGTATAATGGTTTGTTTTATGTATGCCTTTGTAGTACAATCTACTATTGTTTTAGCGTAAACTCATGAAAGTTTTTGTTTTGGTTTTATTCAACTTACAAAGTCTCGGTCTTTGCAACAAAAACTGTTTAATGCTTTGTAAAGTACTTCGGGCGTAGTGACAAGTGCCCTCATTAAATCCTTAGGCGTCAGGAGGATACATTAAAAAACGCCTGTTTCCCAGAGGGAAACTTAATTAAATTTTCTATGAAACTTTTCCGCTGTGATACGAGAATTAGCCATACATTTGTAGGGTTAAGAAAGTTTAACTTTTTCCATTTCGTCACGAAAATTAGCCATACATTTACATAGGTACGTTAATTTTCGTGACGAAATGGAAAAGTTAAATTTTCTTAACTTTTGTCTTTAACGATGTACACCTTTTTTGGAAAACGCCCATTTAAGACTCGGCTCTTTTTCAGAACTTTTGATTTTAGAAGCTGACTGGAACAAGGTAGCAGTGGAGTATAGACGTGCTGCTAGTTTTAGGGTTCCCAACCTCAAGACGAATAACGGAACGCTTGTAAGTTTACTTAATGTCAGTCCATCGGCCACAGTCGGTATATTTTTTATTTATGAGAACTCTCGTCTTTTAGACAGCCTTCTTTTCCATCATACATATATTTCCAGCATAGTAGTGTAGACGGACGTCAACACGTCTCTGTGCGATTGCTTTGGGCAGAAAATAAATATGACTTAACTGATCTTGTGTGTGCGTCACTTTGGGTAAACATGTTGACATTAGAAAGAGACTTGACCGGTTAACTTGTACTTAGTGTGATATAGTTATGTAGAGATCATATGGGTGAGAGTGAGTGGCGTAGCACACTACAACTTTAATGGAACGGATTCGTACATTACTAATTACTAACATATGCACAACAGCTGTCTTTTTTAAATATTTATCTCGTTTAGTGGTGACACATACATTAGATAAAAAAATTGATCTGAGGAAAAAACGCTTGTACTTACTTACGCCAATTCTCTCTCGAAATTTCGTGCGCCGGAAAGCTAAAACACAGCTTTTATAATAAGGGATCGTTATGGAACACTAAAAAGACCTACTGTATTGTTTTCTTTTCTGACTATGTTCTTGTAACGTCCTTTCGGCTGTTTCTTTCTAACGCGCGTGAGTGAAAGATATGGAATCAGTTGGAATACTTCATAATAGCTGTCAATCGTTAATGACATTTACTGAAAATTAAATGGTTTTAATACATTATTTACAGTTTTTTGCGTGTTATGTTGCATAAATACAATTTACTTAATGGTAGTAATATATATAAACCATCTTTTTTTTGCCGTTGCTGTATGATTTCGGCACTTTTTGATGGCTTTGCAATCAATGACGAGGTAAGAAGTGTGCTTAAACCGCCACTAAGCACAATTAATTATGTCGTCCCGTGTTTTGCGATGTCCTTAGGTATAGAGGGTCATTAGTCGACGTAATAATATACCATTTTATATGCACTTGTCACTTTAATTCGGATACTGGTACTTTCTTTCTTCTTATAAAGATAAAATCACCCAAAAGTTAGTGCTACTTAATTTCAGACATTAAATCTGAAAGTGGATTGCTAACAACCTCACACTAATAAGTATTCACGAAACAGAAATCTCTGGAAACTACATAATTCCGAAATATTTATTGCCGTATTTTAAAATGCCGAATTTCCTAATTCGGAATTTCATATATCCGATACAACAAAATTCCTACTATTAAAATCAGAAATGATGAAAATCAAGATTTTACTATATCCGAATTTAAGAAAATCTGGTCATTTAAAATTCCGAACTATATAATTCCGAATATAACAATTGCGATGCAATAAAAATCCAAAACAGGGAATTCCAAATTTTCAAAATTACGAATTCGAGATTTTTATTATTTCGAAAATTAGGTTACCCGAATTTTAGAATTCCAAATAACGTTTATCAGAAATGTTTCCTACTTGACGTAAAATTTCAAAAAAATAATGCATGGAATTTTTTTTGGTGTTGTCACAATTGTTTGTACCTAAGCACGAGACGTGAAAGTATTTACATTGATATACCTACATACTAAGGCTACTAAGTAACTGGCAATCGAATATTTACCTCACAAGGTATGTCAGCGGCGTTGAACTAATAAAGAGTATTATGTAAGGTAAACAGTATACGCCATATACCAGTTGAAGTGAAAAGTGTTGAAATGCGTTTCTACACCTGTTACCGTCGTCTGCCGCAATACTTCGTGATGAGCGTGACGTGGCAGACGGTAGGTACTTAACGCGTGATTCAATAAGTCCCGAGACTTAGTATTAAAACAAGTTCTTTTTATAAAATCATTTTTTATTCATCAACGTAGTCTCCTCCAAGAGCGATACAGTCCCTCCAACGCTTTTCTATCGCATGCGTGTAGAACATTTGTCATTGGCTTCAAAATAAGCCTCCGTTGCTGCGATAACTTCACTATTTCAGTAAAATTTGCATTTGCCCTGGAGCATTTTTTTAAGGTCTGCAAACAGCCAGTAATCGCTGGGGGCCAAGTCTGGCGAATGAGGCGGATGAGGAAGCAATTCGAAACCCAATTCGTTAATTTTGTTCTTCGTTCTCACGGACTTGTGACAAGGCGCGTTGTCCTGGTGAAACTCCACTTTCTTTTTGTTCATTTGAGACCGTTTATCCGCAATTTCGAACTTCAATCGCTTCAATAAGCACATGTAATAGTCACTATTTATATTTTGCCCCTTTTCAAGGTAGTCGATGAAAAGTATTCCATGCGCATCCCAAAATATAAACTCCACAACCTTACCGGCCGATTTCTGAGTCTTTGGCCGCTTCAGGCGGCTTTCACCAGCCACTCTCCACTCCGCTGACTGCCGATTGGATTCCGGAGTGAAATGGTGTATCCATGTTTCATCCATTTTCACGTATGTGAAAACGGATGTTACGTCAGTATTGACGTAAAAAATCCTTTTTATTACGATTCATCAGCGCCAAACATTGCTCTGTAACATTGATACGTTGTTCCTTTTGATCAGTTGTAAGCAAACGCAGCACCCACTTGGAAAAAGCTTTTTCATGGCCAAATGTTTCACACATATCTTTTATTGATGATATGAAATATTTGCGCCATTTCCAAGTTAGTCTCGGGACTTATTTAACGATCTAATAGTTAGATGTGTAGCGATGCAGCTCAGTACAGAGCGGTCTCCAATGCAGGAGCGTGCGGTCGGCAGCGCGCGCGCTGCTCTACCAGGCGCAGAAGCACGCGCTGCCCGCGGCGCGCCGAGCCGAGCTAGAGGCGGCTTTGCGGGACCACTTCGCGCCGGCACCGCTTTCGCAACGCCTGCTGGAGGACGCCGCGCGCATGCCCGCCCCGTACGTACATCACTTAGAGCCTGTTGTTTGATCAGTAGTTAAACTATAGGTAATTGTTAAAAAGGGAATGTTTAAAAACAACGATTTTTTTTTCGAGTTTTGACCATTACCATTAGTTACTACTGATCAAACAACTCTGCCTTACATTCCTACATAATCTCTTTATCAATCATCACGGTTCTATGCCCGTGTGGTTGCCGGGTTAGAATAGTGCCATTCCATGTCTTCCCGTGGATGTCGTAAGAGGCGACTAAGGGAATGAGGGCTTCTAGTACTGTTAGGCGATGGGCTGCAACCTTTCACTAATACACTAGTAAACATCTTAGCCTGTTTGTGCAAAATGTGGTTACAGAATTACCAACAACTCTTTTTGTAGTTGTTGGTTTTTCTGTAGCTCTGCCTACCCCACTCTGGGAATGAAGGCGTGATAGTATGTACCTATGTATGTATGTACGGTTCTATAGTGCCTGTCGGTCGGCCGGTAACCTCAGAAATAACATTTATGGCTAGTTCTACAAATTAAGGAATTTTTGTTGGTTCAGGCAGGATGTAAAGTAATATTTTAATGATGTATGTTTAGTAAATAAATAAAATAATGATTTACATTGGTCTCAAATTCAGTCTTATTAGTCTTAAGCAAATATTTTTATGACAAATTAATTTAAAATTAGTCAAAATTGTTACTTCCCTGTTGGGCGACATTCCAAAAGTCAAATAAGGTTGAAATAAAAAAAAATGAAGGGAACGGAAACATACTCAGACGAAACAATATTCTGATGGTCCCACAGTAGGCTTTGCCTGTCAGGTGGCAACCGGATTCGGTTTACAAAATAATTCAGAATAGTCGGCAAAATAATACAAACAGGTGAATTGTGAATTCTAGGATACAATTTGTTTACTTTGTTTATATTATTGTAATACCTACTAGGAAGAAAGAAAATTATTTATTTATTTATTACATTACATTTTGTACAAAAGATACTTATTCCTAAGTACAGTAATAAATAAATAAATAAATAAATAAATAAATAAACACAAATAGAAAATCTGTAACATGCATAACAGTTAAACATTATCTATTATTTAAACAATCTATTAATATTATTTAATTATATCATTATCTTATCACTTATAACTATAATAAAAATAAAGTTTGCTTAGTAGGTATTATTAGTTAATTTAGTTATTTTAAATTGTCCGTCATGAATTATTCTATAGAGTAGTAACATATTTTGTTGAGAAAATCTTCTAGGTTTTTTTTGAATAAATTTCCTTCTATTTTTATTTTATCTGATATTTTATTGTATATATTTATGGAACGGTAGTATGGGCTAGCGTCAGTGGTCGGCAGCCTTTTTTGCCGACCGATCCCAAGAGTTGACCACTCGTACACTCGTAGGGCTTCCACCTCTCTTTTTCCTTCTACTTCACACTTGCACATCTTTAATACACATTTACATTTACACTTGCTTACACTCCATCTCCTACATTCCACACACAATAATAATAACAGCAGCTCTTAATTTTAATTTTATATAAAATATGCATGCATATTAATATTTATTTCGTTATATTAGATTTTAGTAGTACATTTAATTATTTCTGTTTATGTATACGCGTAGTTTCTAAACACGAATACCTACATATTTTTTTGTAATCATGTTATTTACTGCATGTTTCTTTTATTTGCCGCACTCTTCGTTACTCTCGTGTATGTTCTGATTCCCACGATACAGGCTACGCCTAGTGTGGGAGTCACTGCTATCCTGTAATACCTACCTGCATTAACTGTGTTTTTTGGTAAATAAATATATTTGTATTTGTTGTATTTGTATTTGATTGGCGGGAGAGATCCAGTTAATACTTTAAAAAATAAATGTTCTGCAAAAAAACTTAACTTATTTTATGAGAGCTCATACACAATCAAGCCTGTATGATGGTTTTAATTCGTCGCTACATGCGATGGTGAACGACGAATGAAAACCTCATCACAACGCATAGATTGGCAGTGGCTAGGCAGAGGTTTATTTGTTAAAGTAAGACGTAAGCGAAATGAAGATTAATATACTGCAACAAACACCGAAAGACTCAGAAAGAACAAGTTACATAACGGGGAAAAAAAAAAAAAACACCTTAAAAGACACCTTAGTCTAAATTCTACACCGTGTTTTTTTTGATTTACGATAACTTCGGCATATTGTTAGGTACACGTATAGAAACTACGTGGTACATTAGATTTTAAAATATTGCAAAAAAAAATAAAAAAAAATGTTTAGAACAAAGTAATTAAACGTTGTGTCTTCAATCATTCTAAAAGGATCTTTAGAGTTAACTCATAGTTAATGTCAAATACGTCAAGTCAGCGTGACATACACACACACAAGTAAAGATAACACTTGCCAGGTGCACGATCGCTTGACTTGGCGGGAAGTATCTTGCTTACTGTGTAAGAGGTCACCGGTTCGATTCCCAGGTGGGTCTCTTTTATTTATTAGAGTTTTTTTTTTATAAATTGATATTTTAATTACCCAGTATTTAACAATAACGTGCGTATCATAGTTACATTTTAGGATAGTTGCATTTTTATCGTCGGTTGAGTGCAAACCAGCACCCTAAAATAACAAAACAAAGTGAAAATTTCTTTATTTCATAAATGGATTTAGCAGATTGCTCTAATTTTTAATATTCTCATTCATCATAACTAATTACTTAATGGTTTATAAAATGAAAAAAATTCGTTGCGTTGTTTAAAATAATTTTATTTAAAATTTAGAGTAAATGGCCGCACGAACATCAACAGTCATTTTATTTATTAGGCACCTTATGATTTATTACAATGAAAAACCTAGCATTACTTAAAACTGTAAAAAAACATATCAACGGTATCAAACAATGAGCATAAAAACAAATATCGTGCGTATTTACAACGGATTTCACAAAACTGTTTAGAAATCCTTCAAGCGGCATGGTCTGCAGATCATAAGTTATCACAAAGAACGAAATCACCTTCTGTTGAGTAACAACTTTTCAAGTATTTAATTCTAGGTGTACAAATAAACATACGGGCACTTTTAACACGGGATTAGCCAAGCAAAGAACGATACTGTGGGTGACCGAGGCAGAAAAAACAAGAGCTTTGAATAGTCAATTATGTACGTGCCTCGAACAATTTTTTTTCTAAAAGAGCATGAAATTTGGTCAGAACATCTTCGTCCGTGTGGAGCTCGTTTAAACTGTTCCCGAGGGATCAGTGTAGCCTTTATTCATCCTGAAAGTCCGTTCTAACTATTGGTGACACAATGTTTGAAATCGGCACAGTAGTTTTTGAGTTTATCCATTACAAACATACACACATACAAAAATACAAACCACTCCTCTTTATAATAATATGTTTATCCTGAAAGTCCCTTCTAACTATTGGTGAAAGATTTTTTTAAAATTGGCACCGTAGTTTTTGAATTTATTCATTACAAAAGTACACGCACATTGGATAGCTACATTATTAATACGTTAACCAAAGAACCTTTTATGATAGCTAAGTACCTAATGTGAATGTTTGAACCATCAAGAAGCCTAAGCTATTCAACCTAAACAACCAAATTAAATTTATTTAAACTAATGTGAATGATTTTCAAAATGACCACCTTCTTGCTCTAAAGAAAGGTGTAATCGTGTGCGTATCTGACGATTTAAATTAACTTCAGTAGCACGCATGTCATCAGCTACTTCCCGAATCCTTATGAGTAAATCTTCTCGTGTTGAAATTGGTTTTGAATATACACGCTCTTTAAGAGTTCCCCAGACGTAAAAGTCCAGGGGCGTTAGATCGGGAGACCGAGGACACCAAGCAAGGGTTGGACTACCGCGTCCAATCCACCGGCCGGCGAAATTTGTATTTAAATATTCGCGTACGCGAAGAGAAAAATGTGCAGGTGCCCCATCATGCTGTATCCAATGTGTACGTAGCGTTTGTAATGGTAATTCTTCAAAGTAATCCATAGAATGGAGAGATTGTAAAAATTCCAAGTAATTTTCACCGTTTAGTCTGCTTGGAATTGCTACGGGACCTATCAGTTGGTTATTTAAAATTCCTGCCCACATATTGACCGAGAACTCATGCTGAAAAGAAGACTCTCTGGCTAGTTTAGGGTTGTGCTCTGACCAATGATGGAAGTTTTTTGTATTCATAATACCTGCTCTTGTAAATTGTGCCTCGTCCATCCACAATATTTTCCCGATGAGTTGTGGATCTTCTGTCAAAAGTGCGTTCATTCGTTGGCAGAATGCAATTCGTGAAAAGTTATCGTGCGGCAAAAGGCCTTGCACTTTGCGATAATGATATGGATGTAGACCATACCGCTTCCAAACTCTCCAAACCTTATCGTGATTTACATTGTAAAGGACCATGGGCAGAAATGTCCCCCCCCACCAACAGAAATGAAACATGTCTCATTAAATAGATCTCAGCAACATTATGTATTTTTACTATGGAGACGATCACCAGATGTATGGGGTTTTCTTGGAAAACCATAATCGTATCGTATGGAATTTGTTTGAAAATGAACACATATATGGATGATTTGCCTTATTTGGCCCTTGTTTTCATTAAAAAAATCCCATTGATTTTGCTACTAAAATAAGTATTTTGTCTTTTTTTGGGTCCTTATAAACATATAGACATGCATCCCGTTACTGTTGGTGGGGGGGGACAGTGCCCATACAAATTTGCCCATTGTCCTTTGCCCCACACGTCTTGTTGACAAGGTCGGATCTTCAATTATTGCGTTCATGATCCCGTCTTCGTCCTGTACTGTCAAATTAATATCCCTTTCGTGAGGAGTCTTTTTTAAACCCTGTTCTCTAAATCGTCGGTGTAACTGTAACAATAATAATTACGGTTTGTTTAACATAAAATAATCTTAACATAGTATAAATTAAAGTCGCTTCCGGTGTCTGTCTGTCTGTCCCTATGTATGCTTATATCTTGCAAACTACGCAACAGATTTTGATGCGGTTTTTTTTAATAGATACTTAGAGTGATTCAAGATGAAGGTAAAAAAATAATAAAGGAAGGTAATATTCCCTCGGGAACCGCGTAAACGAGCTCCACGCGGACGAAGTCGCGGGCAACAGCTAGTTACTAATAAATGAAGGAATAAAGTACACATTAGAAATACTTACATTTATGAACGTATGAGGGTTAGGCGTCCGTCGGTCGGGATAACGCCGCCTATATTCTCGTGCCGCTTCAGAAGCATTGCCGTCACATAAGCCGTAAATGAAGTGCATTTCAGCTTCTTCCTCAGGACGATAATTAAAACGAGGCATTTTTTATTTATATGATTTACATTTCCTTGACATTGTCAGTTTACATTGACACGTAGGTATTCAATATCATAGACATAATTATTAGTGTGTTTATGATTATTCGTAAATAGGTTTTACTAGCCCTCCTAAGACTTCGCGAATTAACGTAAAGCAAGATAGAAGATAGGGCGTCGTTATAGGCGGTTTAACCCTCTTTGATGAAAAGAGACAGCTTTCAAAATACAGCAGTTACTGAGGACTAGGAAAACCAACTTGAATTTCATTTAATTTAATGTCACGTGAATACTCGTATACGTAACATAAGATACCTATTTTCTTTAACCTTCGTGTTGTACCTATAAACCTAACAATTGAAAACTCTTTACTCATAATAGGTAATTAAAAGAAAATTGTTAGGTATCAATTAAGAGCCTTTTACATTAGTTTAACGTGATTAACTGATTAATTTTAATAATTGAATATCTTTATAACCGTACGAGTTATCGTAATGTCTGTCTTCGGGAAATTAGCTTAATTTGACTTGAAGAACGTGGCCTTAAAGTTATCGTAAATCAAAAAAAAACACGGTGTATAATGAGTAATAATGACGCAACAGGAAATATGCATGATAAACAGAATTGATACGATTTAGGAGAAAATGTAAAAAAATAATATAAAACACAATACTCTACGTTTTGACCCGTTTATTAAGATTTTGTATAGAATCAAAACTTGTTAAAATTTTATGGTTTATGGTTTAGATTATTTTTTTCGGCATCCTCATTTAACCTACGTAATATTTTTATACAGTGATATTGGCTTAAACATAGTAATATCTGACATAAATGCATATTTCGTTATAAGGTTCATATATTTTAAACATACGGACCATATAAAGGAACAACAGCTGTAATGTCATTCCTGTCGTCGATTTTGTATGGGGTCTGAACAGCTTATCTTATGAAAAAATAACACGACAATTGTTTCGCGAATACAGTTATTCTTCTCTTTCATAGCACTTTCCAGAGGGCGTGAGATTCAAAAATATGCTTGTTCCCTATTGGCTGAATATCCTGACACATGAGGTGACGTTCGGTTGTAAAGAAAGCGTTATTTGAAGATTTACCTTAGAACAAGACGAGAAAAGGAACTAATAAACAAATTACTTCTGGGATCTATAGTAAAACATAGGAAAGTAAATAAACAACAACAACCTAAACAACAAATTAAAATAGAAAGTAAAAAGATGCCTTGCAAAATGAGCGCATGTTTTTTTAGATTTTAAATATAGTCTTAGCCTGATTGTGCAAATGTGGATAAAGAATGATCAACAGTTTTTTTTTAAGTTATTTTTATTTCTGTAACTTTGCCTAACCCACTCTAGGAATGAAGGCGTGATGTTATGTATTTATGAATATAGTCGACTATGTGCAGGACAGAGAAAAAATAATTAAAGAAATAAGCAAATACAATACAGGTTTTCGGAACCTACACAATTAATTTTTAAAGACTGGATCTGCTGTAATCTTTGAACAATTATGCCATGTTTGCTTAGACTTTCACTCTTTTGGATCGTCGTACCAATAGTAACTGATTCTCGTGCATGTGTTTCATACATAGCAACTTCCAGCCTCTGATAAAAGCATTGTACCTATTTCACTGTAATCGATACGATGAACGTTGTTTGGCACGAATATGTGTTTTTTATTGTGCAAAATGTATCCCATCTACCTGTTGTCTTTTTATTTCTTTATTTCTTTATTAGAATCTCCTATTGTTGATACGTTTTCTTAAATAATATAATGAAGAAAAATTAACATTAGACGCGATTTTATTGTTATGTAATGACTTCATTTTCGTGTAAATTATCAGTTCCCTGGTTGGTATTATTATATTACACATTTTGCATTTGTAAGATAATGCTGTTATTATGTTTACTGTAAAATTAGTGGTGGTAGGACCCTGTGCGGGGTCCGTCCGGATCGCTACCACCATCTTATCCATTAACCACCCGCAACAGTGTTCGCATTGTTGTGTTCCGGTGTGGGGATAAAACAACCGGTGAAATTACTAGCATACATTGAGGCATTCCATCTTAGTCCTCAGGGTTGGCAACGCATTTGAGGTCTTAGGATTATAGTCTTAAGAGTTCAAATGTCTATGGATCTCAGATTCCACTTACCATCAGGTGGGCTGAGTGCTCGGGTGCCTTCTCATTAACATAAAAAAAAAAAAAATAGTCACCACCCTGTATAAACTCTCATTTCCCTGTATTCCGGAAACTGAAAAAGGCCTATACCTATTGAATTATTTAATATTTTCACTGGCCTTTTTAACTTTGGAATACTCTATCATATTTTATGGTAATAATAAACTTTGAAGTCATATACGAGTACATTAAAAAACACGAAGGGCCAGAAATAGTTCAATTTTATTCCCTTATTAGTACTCGTAGAACTAGCCTTATACTCCACCATAGTGTCTCCCAGACGTCACCTCGTGAAGCATTAATTTGTATAGATCTGGTCAAAGCATACTTAAGTTAGGAGCGTAGCGTAATTAATTTATAAGGAATGCACTAGATAAGAGATTTGAACTAGTATTGTTTAAATTTTCTGATTATTTTTATATAAAAGTAAAGGAAGGGATTTGGTTTTTGTTAGGATAGATTCTGGAAGTGGACGCGGAGACATGATAATTTTACCCGCTATATAAAAGTAAAGGAAGGGATTTGGTTTATGTTAGGATAGATTCTGGAAGTGGACGCGGAGACATGATAATTTTACCCGCTATATAAAAGTAAAGGAAGGGATTTGGTTTATGTTAGGATAGATTCTGGAAGTGGACGCGGAGACATGATAATTTTACCCGCTATATAAAAGTAAAGGAAGAGATTTGGTTTTTGTTAGGATAGATTCTGGAAGTGGACGCGGAGACATGATAATTTTACCCGCTATATAAAAGTAAAGGAAGGGATTTGGTTTTTGTTAGGATAGATTCTGGAAGTGGACGCGGAGACATGATAATTTTACCCGCTATATAAAAGTAAAGGAAGGGATTTGGTTTTTGTTAGGATAGATTCTGGAAGTGGACGCGGTGACAGTTGGTCAGGAACCTAGGAATAGGACAGTCGGTTTTAAGCTTTGAAAGAAGTTGGTAGTGAGTAGAGAAGCTAGGCAGTCAGTTGGCCAATGACTTATATCCAGTAGCTCGAGAATGCATAGTTAATCTAGAAATAGGTCCTTATTAGCTATATTTAGAAATAGGCTAAGTGTTTGCCTCGATATAATTCAGTGTTATTTGTGCAAATAGTTAAGTGTGTTTATCTTGAAACGATTGGGTTATGTCATGCACATAGCATTCAAGGATTTTAAAAACTGATTATTACAGTAATTGTGATTAATAAAGAAATTTACCTGTGAAGTCAATTACTTCTACACACATGGACAAATCACGTCATACAACCAAATAGCTCAAACATGGCACTGCATCTTATTTCACAATATGAAGCCTCGACTTGCATTATGAATACATTGCCGTTGACACAGTAGTCCTTTAAAATGTCTGTCATTAGTGAGAAATGTATATCAATTACGCAGTCGAAGCTACGTATATTGATTTTAGAAGCTGACTGGAACAAGGTAGCGGTGGAGAGAAACATGCTGATAATTTTAGGGTTCCCAACCTCAAGAGGAAGAACTGAACACTTATAAGATTACTCAATCTCGATTTATTATTTATTAATTAGAAACGTTGTCTTTTAGACAGCCTTCTTTTCCAATATATACTTCCGGCATAGTAGTGAAGACGGACGTCAACACGTCTCTGTACGATTGGTTTGGGCAGACAATAAATATGTCTTAACTGATATTTTGTGTGTGCGTCAATTTGGGTAATTATGTTGACATTTGAAAGAGACTTGACCGGCTAACTTTAATGGGACGGGTTCATACATTACTAAATATTAACACCAATATGAGCAACAGCTGTCTTTTTTAAATACTTATATATCTCCTTTAGTAGTGACATATTAGTTAGAAAAAAAAACCGAGGAATACGCTTACATTATTTACTTTCTCAAATACTTTTTAAATCTCTCTCTTGCTACTAACTTGCGCCAATTCTCTCTCGAAATCTCGTATGCCGGAAAGCTAAAACAGCGATTATAATAAGGGTTCCGTTTTTTGCCATTTGGCGACGGAACACCAAAACGAGCTACTCTATTGTTTTCTTTTCTAACTGTGTCCTTGTCACGTCTTTTCGGCCGTTTCTTTCTAGCGCGCGCGCGAGAGAAAGATATGGAATACTTCATAATCATCTTAGCTGCCAATCATTAATGACATTTATTGAAAATTAAATGGTTTTAATACATTATTTACAGTTTTTCGCGTGTTATGTTTCATAAATACAATTCATTCATTCATTCATCAATTCACCGGCTAAGCGGACGTCACACGGTGGTTCAGATATAAATTGTGAACTCATTTCAACAAGTTCCTTCACAGTTAAGGTTAGTCAAAGTGATTCATTCGATTTAATTCAGTCTTCATAATTTGATCAAACTTTTCATATCGATGAATCCGAGAAGATGCTGGAAGCTGCATTACACACGTCTCTCAGGACTAAATTTGACTTGACATAAACAAATTAATACTTTTGCACTCGTTTTACTGCATTCAAATTACTGATCCTCGCTGACGTCGCTCTCGTCCGGAAGTTAGGAAGAGTGATCGAACTCCTTTTTGAATCACCGATCCTCGCTAACGTGACCCGTGTCTGGAAGTTAGAAAGAGTTATCGAATCCCTTTTGATATGCACTAGAAACATAATAGTGAACATCATAGACAACTACTGACTTCAAGTCCGTGTCAGCTGCGTCAGGAAAATAGTAAATTATTATTCCCTTTCACCATTAAATTTCCATGACCTTGTCCAATTGATAATTATGTTTAATGTTCGGGTGCACAATGTGTTGTATGACATTAATTCACACGTTAAAGGAATACTTAGATGCAAGATAGTAGAGCAGGTTAAGTTAGTGTGGTCAGACGCTATCCAAAGTAAGAACCAATTTGGTTTTAAATTATTGTACATAACAAAGTACCTAGATTTAAATCCAAGATCAATTAGGTTCTCGCTGTAACCGACCTCAATTCCG
The DNA here is from genome assembly GCA_949316455.1 of Acleris holmiana. Lineage (NCBI taxonomy): Eukaryota > Metazoa > Arthropoda > Insecta > Lepidoptera > Tortricidae > Acleris > Acleris holmiana. Next base: position 42,147,722 of record OX438762.1, on the reverse strand, counting down.
GTAGGGGTTTAGGTAGGGCAATTATAATTATGTATTATACAGGGTGGAAAGGGACGAGGGCCGTTCCCGAAAATATAATATCACATAAGTGGTGTACATTCGATGTGCAATGGTTAGAAACAATTATTTAAAGAAAACAAAAAGGTTAAAATGAGTCATGTTTAATATTGTTGACAACCCTATGTTCCTAACTACATTCAGGAGGAGAAAAAGATACCTGTTATCTTAGGGATCTACAACCGATGTTCAAATATTCCACCACGTCTACTAGTACAGGCAGCAGCTCGTGCCCGAGTATGGCGATGCACCTTCGATATTGTATTTTCTTCACGATTTTTTCGACGCAATTGTTCGAAGGCAGCAATTAATCTTTCTTTCATTTCCTCGGCAGTATCACATTCTGTCCTGTACACTTTGTCTTTAATCGTGCCCCACAGAAAAAAGTCCAGTGCCGTGAGGTCCGGACTCCTTGGGGGCCAACGGTGTGGCCCAAATCGCCCTATCCATCTGTCCCCAAACCCAGTGTTTAATTTCTCACGCACTTCTATCACGGAATGAGCTGGTGCTCCGTCTTGTTGGTACCAAGTGCGATGTCTTTCGGCCAGTGGCAAGTTATCGAGGTAAGCGTCAACCTCGGAGTTTAGGAGGGCCATGTATCCAACTCTGTTAAGTGTTGCAGGTAAGAACACAGGTCCTATAATTGTTTCCCCGTGAATTGCAGCCGGATAAGACTAGGTAGGTACCAAGTTCAGATTCAAAGTTTAAATCTATCGGCGGTTTGAATATTAGGAATTTAATTAAGTAGGTAATTAATTGCAGAGCTATTAACCGCCGCGCCGCCCGAAAGTAAATACCTACCTACCTACCTAGTCCAGTCGAAGCATTTATAACATTTCAGTGCGTGCGGCCGAAGCACAAGGTTCGGCAGTAGGTAAGTTTAGTTTACCTGTTATTAGTTCGATAACGAATTGAAAAGTGATTGGTTTCAAATAATAACATTCCAGGCAGGTAGGTAGATATTTTTGTCACACCTATTCACCTGCTTACTTCATTTATTCGGTTACCGGTGGATTATGGCGAGGTACAGTCAAGGACTTTAATTGGTATGCCACTATGGAACCCAGTCATAATGACGGCGTTAACCACATTAAAGAAAGCTAAAATTAACTATTAACGCCTACTTTATGACAGGGTTCCATAGTGTCTAACAATTAAAGTCCTTAACGCATAATTTGTAAATTCAATTAAACAAGCGTTGTTTCTACTTAGATAAAGATAGTGGCAGTTAGGTACCTACTTATCGGGCTTAGGACCGTCAAAAACACCGATTACAGTGTAATAGAATAGCACAAACGATTCTAAAGTAGAAAAATGATATTTGCGACGTCTACCTACTTATTAAAAAAAAAACTCTTAAAGTTATGTAAACGATTGTAAAATCAACCTAATCACACCGATGAAGCTTCTTATGTTTTAAATTAGGTACCTTGAGTGTTCGAAGTTCCTCCTCTGTTTTAATGGCACAGCAAAGCACGCCCGTACAAATTGTCTCACATTTGCGACAAAACAAACATACTCATCACTTCGCACAGTGCACAGTAATCGAATGCTGATATTATCAGTTGTCTTAAGCTCACTAATGTTTATTTATTGCACACTCGATTTGCATAAACTTAAACGTTTAAATTCACCAATGTTGCGCCAATGTTGCGCCAATGTTGCAATTCACCAACGCACCTAAAATTGTCGCTCGTGAAGGCAGGTAGTCGCCGGTTCGGGAATCTTTTCCGATACGTAGTTTAAAGCTCTTAGTTAACTATCACCACACTCATTTGAATTCGCACCATGTCAGTGTATTCCCGAATTACTTGTGCAAACATTCGATTTTGCACCACCGCACTGTGGGACGAAAATCGGCTCTAGAAGACATAGAAATCGAAGTTCTCATTTTTATAATTTTTTGATTGGGATTGGTTTCATTTGCAGTTATAATGCTAAAATATTATTATGGTTAGATTGCGTTTGAAAACTGATGAGTTATAATTTTTTTCCTTAAAATTTGTATGGGACGGCATGAAAAAGTCCAAATATCTCTGAAACCGCAAGAGAAACCGTTATATCCTCGCAGATGGTAATAAAAATAATTATTTGTGATTTTTTGGCGTAGTGCATATTTCAGTCATTGCTGCGGTTTTTTTTTAAAAAATCGATGTTATTTTGTCTTTTTTTTAAGTCCGTGGCGTATTTTTTTTTCTACTTATGTAAGAGGGGGGAGGTAGCGGAATGCAAATACTCTTCTTACATATATAAATATTTATAATAAAAAGTAAAATAAAAAAAATCGTGATATAGAAATAAAAGTAAAAAATGTAAAAAAAATAACTAACCATAATGTGACTAAAATAAACACGACACATAATATTTTTTATTTATTGATATATCGAACGAATGATCTATATCGGACTCATTTTGATATAGATCACACGGATCTGAAATCTCTCATTCCAGTTCGACTTCCTGAACCGAAAATAATGACCTAGTTTCGGCAAAAATTCCTGCCTTTTCTTCTTATCCAGACTAGGTCTTATTGCCGTACTATGAGGATCGGAGGATAATAGAAGCATATTCAGTATATCCTCGTTACAAGCTTGCCTACTCCTTTTCCTAGAATAATGCTCCCTGAACCTCCTAAAATCTTTATTTCGAGCTTCGGAAGCCTCTTCCGAGAGACTTCCAATAGGAACAATGGCGTTGCTGGCGATAATGTCTGCTCCATGAATCAATAGCTTATGCACAGTTGACGGCATATAATACCAATCATACATTGCTATGAACTTTTGAGCAGTGTTAAAGGCATATTCCTTAAATTTCATAACATCAATTTCTTCTCCAGATGTTATTGCTTGCAGTATTACAGCAAATCTGCGAACAAGTTCTTCATCCAATCCAGTTATTGCTGCAGTTTTTTCAGGAAACTCGAAGAACCTTCTTGCTGTATTGCCATCGTTTGTGGTACCCGATCCCTGCTTTTATCAATCAAAAGGTTGAGCTCTTCCTTGAATCGGCCTTGAACAACTTTTTTCGTCTCGTTCATTATTTTATTGAGTTCCTCGCCTTTTGCAGCCCATTTTTAGGGTTCCGTAGCCAAATGGCAAAAAACGGAACCCTTATAGATTCGTCATGTCTGTCCGTCTGTCCGTCCGTATGTCACAGCCACTTTATTCCGTAACTATAAGAGCTATACTGTGGAAACTTGGTAAGTAGATGTATTCGGTGAACCGCATTAAGATTTTCATACAAAAATAGAAAAAAAACAATAAATTTTTGGGGTTCCCCATACTTAGAACTGAAACTCAAAAATTTTTTTTTCATCAAACTCATACGTGTGGGGTATCTATGGATAGGTATTCAAAAATGATATTGAGGTTTCTATTATAATTTTTTTCTAAACTGAATAGTTTGCGCGAGAGACGCTTCCAAAGTGGAAAAATGTGTGTCCCCCCCCCCGTAACTTCTAAAATAAGGGAATGATAAATGTAAAAATAATATATGATGTACATTACCATGCAAACTTCCACCGAAAATTGGTTTGAACGAGATCTAGTAAGTAGTTTTTTTTTAATACGTCATAAAAACATTGATCAAAGCTACAACGAACTTTTATATTATGTTACTTGCTGCTACGGAACCCTTCATGGGCGAGTCCGACTCGCACTTGGCCGCTTTTTTTAAACCTCAGTCTGTAAGAAATGTGTAAAAGGCACTCCATTGAATTTATACGAGCATGTAGTGAAGATAACCCGAATTCATATAATTCTGTCGAAATCTGCTGAATATAGTTCATTAAACATGCACAATAATCTCCTCATTACCGGAAAAAATATTTAATTGTATATATTTTAAGCGATCATAATTAATCAAAAAAATGTTTGATTTATAATTTGAGTATAAAATATACAAAATATAAATATTCAAGTCTTTTATTGATAAAATAATCCGCCAGGACTCACTAAAAATTAACATCGATTTTTAAAAAAAAAACCGCAGCAATGACTGAAATATGCACTACGCCAAAAAATCACAAATAATTATTTTTATTACCATCTGCGAGGATATAACGGTTTCTCTTGCGGTTTCAGAGATATTTGGACTTTTTCATGCCGTCCCATACAAATTTTAAGGAAAGAAATTATAACTCATCAGTTTTCAAACGCAATCCAACCAAAATAATACTTTAGCATTATAACTGCAAATGAAACCAATCCCAATCAAAAAATTATAAAAATGAGAACTTCGATTTCTATGTCCTCTAGAGCCGATTTTCGTCCCACAGTGCACCGGCGGAGCGACGCGCTCGATTGAAACTAACTACTTACTTAAAGTAAAAATGAAAAACAAACAAGTTTACAATCTATCGCCAAATTTCAAAGGGTGCGAGTGAGAGGGCGCCCGGGCGCATCCGCTAAGTACCTGCTTACCTAGTTAAAAATGATTAAACAAAGCCGAGCCGCGCCGTGTTAACAATTCTTAAACATTAAAAGGATACTTAGGTACGAAGTGTGTCATTAATCAGTTACGTTACATTATTCACCTGGCCAGTAAAACTTACCACAGTTTAAGATAACAGCCTCTAGGTACTCATGGAACCGATCAATACTAATTTTGATTTGAATTTTAACTTAAAAAAGAATAAGTAGGTAATAATCTATGGCCTTAATAATCGCTCGCTCGGTCGACGGTTAGACATAAAACCGTTTTAAGATATAACAACTACGCCCCTCCAATGTGTGTACGGTGCTGCATGTGGATGCATTTTTAATAGGTCGCCTATCTAGTGTGGTGTAAATAATGCTCATATCGAACATACCAGTCTTTCCTCTGCTCTTACCATGTAGGATCTTGTGGCAGGCGGCGGTCTGAATTTGAGAATAATCATTACCTAATCACATGGCTGCAAACAGATTTTTTCCGAAACTTGTCTTTGCTGTTGAGTTTGACCCTTTTTCGGGTCCGTAGCTAACTGTGTACTGATTTATTTTCTTTCTACTTTAAATTACAGTACCTACGTTTAGCTATTTAAGTAGTTTTACACTATTGGTGCTTTGTCACTTTACCGTCATGTTTAAACTACTGCACTGATATTATGAAGGTCTTAAACCGACAAGGTACTAAAGTGTGCAGCTACTTATAAGGCCAGCTACCACAGCGAAAATCTTGAGCACCTTGGAGCCTTTCATAAATAAATGCCTGCCTGGGCCTCTATTCAGGTGCGTTAAAAGGATATCGTGTTTGACACGTTTAAGAATCGTTTATGTCACAGTCGCCATTATTGTAAATGACATAAAGAGTTATCAAAACGTTGACAATACGGAAACAGGTCAAAAACGATATCGTTATTACCTTGTAGAATTCCAGCCCTGGAATGTTATTATTTGAAACCAATCACTTTTCAATTCTTTATCGAACTAATAACAGGTAAACTAAACTTACCTACTGCCGAACCTTATGCTTCGGCCGCACGCACTAAAATGTTATAAATGCTTCGACTGGACTAGGTAGGTAGGTAGGTATTTACTTCCGGGCGGCGCGGCGGTTAATAGCTCTGCAATTTATTAATTAAATAACCAATATTCAAACCGCCGATAGATTTAAACTTTGAATCTGAACTTGGTACCTAATCTTATTTTTCTCGAGGCTGTGCGTGTGCGTAGGCACCTACCTGTTGGTTTGCGCAATGCGTTTTTGTTTTCTTACTGATTTCCCTTGCTCGAGTGTTGGTTTATGAGTCTTTTCTTTCGTGTGTTATCCTACGTGTGCTAGCTAGTGTTTCTGTCTTGTGATTTGTGCTAACTCGTTAGATAACCTTTGATGAACTTTATGAGTAACCTACAATAAAAACTGTTTATTCTACGCATGAAAAATTACCTACCTAACTACCCACTTGTTTACCATTCCAGTCAAAAATAGGGCACCTACCCACCTTACTACTACCAAATAAAAAGTTAAAGAAGTTGTCGGACGGTAAGTAATCCATCATTAAAGCCTGACAAGATTCTTGGCCCTATTTCAATACTAATTTGTATTGAAATAGGGCCAAATAAATCTTGTCAGGCTTTAAAATTAAATTAGGTAGGTAGGTAGGTCCCTACGGTATTTAACGTTATTAGATTTGAGAGAGATTGTTTGCTAATAACGCTAAACTTTAGACAAAAGGAGTTTGGATGATGGTTAGTTGCTGCCACATAAGTTTGTAAACCTAGTATGTACCTATTAACTTTGCTTATAAGGTCATCATAACATACCTAGGTAACTGTAAAGTTTAACACTAAATACAGTAGGTAGGTGCCTTCATAACCCATAACCACGAGCATGTTAAACACTCAATGCCGATATACCTCTTATCATCAGGTACTTAAAAAAAATAAGAAGTAGATAGGTACCTAGGCAAGTTAATTAATTTTAAAAAACCTTGTTTCCATTGATGTCGTTTGATAAGTAGACACTGAAGGCAGTAGGTAGTTGTTGATTATTTAAAACAGGGAGAGATTATTTGTACGTTATGTAGGGAATCACGCGCGCGGACACGTGACCGCGGGTGAATGAACCGACCGACGCCGGCGGCGATCGACGAGTGAGGCGGCCGGCGCGGCCGCGCCCGCTCTCATTGATAAACGTACTATAACTACCTATCGCGTTGCTTTTGCGTACTAGAAGTGACGGTTTCATTGCGCGCTGAGTTTTGTTTGAAAAAGTCAAAATTTAACCTTACGTTTCCGCAAAAAAATTCCAACGGATTTCAGTTCAGTATAATGGTCTGAAACCACAGTTTCAGTTTTCGTTGGACCGTCCCTTACACCCTGTATATGTTCATCACCTTTCCAGGGTTGTTTCGAATCCAAGCATCACACGCTGTATTGACTGCTTTTTTTAGTGGTCTGAATACTGAGCGGTCTAACGGCTGCAGTTTATGGCTACAATGTGGGGGGTAAGATAGTATTACGATACCCTTTTCACGACAGTAGTCAATGCACTTTATTGACACGTGTGAAGAATGATTGTCAAGAAGCAACAAAACTTTGTGCTCCAGTGAGCAATTTGTATGTGCATGAAAGTGTTGTAGGAATACAAGGAAATCGTCTTCTTGCATCCACCCAGACTTATTTGCCGTTCCAATACTACCAATTGGGCCGCCATTGATAAAATTATCTTTGTAATTGACTCGCGGTAATGTGAACATTGGTGGGAGTACATTGCCAATTGCATTAGCTGCTACAGTAACTGTTACTAGAGAACCACGTTCAGCTGATGTTATTGCACCAACTTGTCGCGTTCCTCTCTTGGCAATAACCCGATTAGGTTTCTGAGTTGTTGTTATTCCCGTCTCGTCGACGTTGTAAATGTCCTTGGCTTCAAACTTGTCACGGTCAAGAACCATCTCCAAATTATTAAAAAACTCATCGACATTGTGCTTATTAAGACTGGTGGCTCGAGCCAAGCTCGTGGCTTCAGCACACCTGACAGACAATTCTGGATGGCGGTCTAAAAAACCTCTGAGCCATTCCGATCCAGCAGTCTCATTTGAGTCCCAAGAAACTGGCCTTACTAGGTTGTACCGTATTGTTAAATGTATGCCAGTTTCCTCAAATCTTTAGTAGAGAGCCCGAAGTAAATACCTATCGGCTGACTTAATCGCATATTCCGCAATCTCATTTTTTTGATCAGTTGAAAATACTTTTGTAGCCGAATTATAGCCCATTGTTACAGCTTCAACAGGTGTACTTTCTGGAGCATTTTCTCTCTTTTTCTTATATCTTGCTAATGAAACGTGATCCAGATCAAACATTTCTGCTGCTTTTCTTAAGGACTTTCCTGCGAGTACCTCGTCATAAGCCTGCTGATAAGCAAACATGCTTTTTGAAGATCTATCAGTAACATGCTTCCGTTTTCGGGGCATCTAAAAATTATAAAAAATGTTTTTAATGTGATGTCACTCATTGCATAACGTACTTTTAATCAGTGATGGGCAAAAATGGGTTATTCGAAGACTCCGTCGATTAATTACGATTTGATTAATTGGTTGACTAAAAAAATAATCGATTAATGCCCATCGCTGCTTTTAATATCAGATCAGTCTAAAGTTTTCAGATATCTAGCTGTAATATGTACGAAATAATCGCCTGGCTAAAATTAAAGTTTACATATAATATTACTTTTGCCCGTGACTTCATCCGCATAGAAGTCGTTAAAGAAGATATATATCACATCAAAATCTGTCCAGTACTTTTTGTATGAAAGAATAACAAACATACATACATCCCACAAGTAAAAATTTTCTTACACAATTGTTGTCCTGGAGAAGGCCCCAGGTATCAAAATTTGATCAAAATCTGTTTAGCGGTTTAGACGTGAAACCGTAACAAAAATTAAACGAACTCACTTTCACATTTATAATATTAGTAAGGATATGGTTAAAAAACTTAAATAAATTTCCTCTTGCATGTAGTTGTAACACATCAGCTGTATACTGTTCGACATTCTATATTTGAAATTTGACATAAATTCCATACTAGTTTTGTACACAACTTCATGCAAGAGGAGCGTTACTTAAGTTTTTCACCAATTCGTCAGAACGATACTAGTAGGTACACATACCGGACTAATACCAAAAGTGGCACCTATATCTATACTTCTATAACATTAATATTAATAAAGTAACTCTGTCTATTGGTTTATTTATCCAAATCACGGGCAAAAGTTAGTGTAGGTATAATAATTATTGACCATGAAAGAAATCATCTTAAAAAAAGAAGCCATTTGCGCATATTCATTTTCACATTTAACAAACAAAAACAAGCCTCAAATACAGAACCTCCTCATATTTAAAGGTGACTACATTTGGGGACGATTAAAACGCCAGGACGAATGAAACGTTTCAATCGTCCACACGCAAGTTGTTCCTACCGTCCCCAAATCACAGTTTTTAATTCAAGGTCAAATATTAAACGCAAAAACAACTCGAACACTGATAATTGGCAATAATAAACATTCGTTAACTTATCACTTATTAAACTATTTTAGCGTGATTACGCTAAAATAGTTTAATCAGTTAAAATACAAGAACAAACAAAGTTATAAATAAATATACAAGATGAGAAATACTTACTTTTGACCGCGAAAAATTTAAATCGCTCCGTGACACCGCTGCGTTGCTCGGTCGCTCGCGCGCTACTGACCATAGATTAAAATATGGCCGGAGTCCTGAGTGTTGCGTCATACTCGTAGGTATTATCAGACTTTTAATAACCGTTATTTTTGTGTAACGTTATCTTTCATAACGTTATTTTTCACGAATAACGTTATTCTATAACGTTATTTGACGCCTTACCTGTAGCGGTATCCATTATAACGTTATCAAACAAAACAAAATACGTATAACGATACTCCGGTAAGCGCTATAATAACGTTTTAGACCATCTCTTTCTTACACTCAATTTCGCCCGCTCCCGCGCTTCGTGCGGCTGGGCTGCGGCTTATGGCGCATGACATTGTTTTGCCTTGCCGTTGCCGTTACCTACAATACTTAGTGTACCTACAATAGTTAGTGCTTTCATAGGTTACCCGTATAACTGGTATTTCGTATTTTGTAGTCCACTCGGTGCTCTTGTGTGATTTTAGTACACGTTTTATATAAAACATTATGGTAAGTACATTATTTGTACCTACTTTCAGTTTTAAAGCGTCGGTCTTTGGCTGTCCTGTCCGTAACATTACTAACATAAAAAAACTCTTTTTTAGACGAGTAATGAAGAAAACTCGCATGTAATCGAAATTGGCCAATCAGAAAACCATGAAATGTTATTGGATCCTGATTTAATAAACCGAATACGTCAGAAGCTGGGAAATACGAACGCAACTGGTGGTGAGCAAATATAGCTTAATAATTGGAATTTCGCGAGATGTCCAATTACCTAGGTACCTTATTCTCTCACAACTGCTTTTGTTTTTGCCTATCTGCTCAGAATCAGGAGTAGGTACTATCTTAATAGTAGATGATGAAACCATGTCCTATACCTACTTTTTATACATTTTTAGGGTTCCGTAGTCATATGGAGCTGAAACATGGACGATCAATCAAAAACATCGTAAAAAGATTGATGCCCTTGAGATGTGGTGCTGGCGGCGTTTGCTGAGGATAAAATTGACAGCTCACCGCACTAACGTTTCCATCCTGAGGGAGCTTCGCATCAAACAAAGGCTTTCGTCGATTGTGCAAATACGAATCCCTTAAGATGTTTGGACACATCACACGCAACGAAACTTCTTTGGAACCTTTAGTGGTACAGGGAAGAGTGGAAGGCCAACGTTCTCGCGGCCGATCACCCACAAGATGGACGGACCTAATTAAGTCATCTACGAAATGTTCCCTCACTGAATGTACACGCAGCGCTACGAATAGAGAGAGATGGAAAAGCATCGCAAAAGCCGCAACCAGTCTAGTAGACGATCCATGACCACGACCACTCCGCCAGGAGTGTACGACTAAGAAGGAAGTCATAATACTAACCCTTTTAGTTTCGCCATGTTCGTCCGTCCGTCCGCAGTTTAGCTCAGAAACTCTTTAGTACTAGAAAGCTGTTATGACGCTGACAAAGTGGTAAAATAAAATCTTGAGCAATCTTTTTTTTAGGTTACCTTACCTCCCCTGCACTTAAAGTGGGAATGTATTGTATGTCTACCCATGGTGTAGGATGTTGTAGGATAGGTCTTTTAAAAATATAGGGTTGGATAGGGTTTGTGAACACAATTTTGCGAATAAGGGATCCGTTTGTGAAATTTTAATATAAAGCTTTAAAGTGCTAATTTTTGTTAGTGTCAAGTGCCCACTACAGCCAAAACTAAAAGTACTAAAAACCTGAAAAATAAATGAAAGCACAATCATATTTTATAATTAATTTAATAGGAAAACTATCACGACTAAGTAGACTTGATTGGTTCTTGAGTTACAAACGGTTTAAATGTTTAAACCTACCGAAAACTTATTAGCGGTGTTGGTAAACTGACCGCGACCTATGTCGATGTATGGGGATAACAGTAATACAACGGCAAAGTTAAGTTTGTCGCGAGGTCTATTTTGTTTGTAGTTACGGCTTCGGAACCCTACACAAAGAGCCTACACTGAGCATGGTCCGACATGCACTTGCCCGATTCTGTCCCATTTTGTAACCGTCCTTCTAATGATGATCCAGTTTATATAACATGAAGTAACAAAATGGAATGGAAAATTAGGGTCATATGATTTCTCTAATTTCAATCAAAAGTACGTAGTACTCCTGATTTTGGCAGATGTCACCGAAAATTTCCCAATTGTATGAAAACGAGGTAATGAGATATCATCTCGCAAAAAATTACCATTTAGTAAAAGAAAAAGGAATATTTACTAAAAGGCAAAAACGAAAACGCCCATCTATTACACAGGCGGCCGTGCTTCATTACCTAAACTTAAATATTTAATGTGATCCCAGGTGGAAGATCGTGCGTGTCAAAAAGAAAATTGGAGATCAAGTCGAGTACCGATACCGGAAAAAATAGTTTGTCTCATTGCACCTGTGCCCGCAATAAAAAAACAGTAGCATTTCGATGTTTAATCAATCAAGTACCGGAAGAAAAACTTGAAGAGTTTTGGGAAGAAATAAAGGATGTAATACAAAAATATGCCCAATAGCTTAGTTTTAAAACTTTTAATATCAATCATTTAAAATGTATAATCATAATAGAGATCTTTCAATCAACACAGAAGATAATTAGAATTTGACGTTGCTTTGCATAAACGTACAAACTTTGTACTTATAAGGTTTTTCAATAGAGACAGGGTACCTATCTTTAAGACTGCCCCGAGCAAACGCCTAACGTCCAGTGGCGCCCTCATCATTATTATTGTGTTTTCCAACAAACTAATGCATTTTCTTGAAGTACAAGTGGTTTTTTGCTGTGGCTTTCTATTGGTAAAAGAATTTTCAAAATCGGTTTAGTAGATCCAGAGAATACCCCGTACATACCTACAACATGCCTACAACCTCACAAACTCGCAAACTTTACCTCTTTACTCTTTATAATTATTTGTATAGATAAAGATTAAGTACTTACTAAATTATGATCAATACACACTTACCTACAGAATTTTACCACAACTGCCAACTTAAAATTTTGTCGTTCCGTCCTCCAAAAGGTCTACGTATCTATAGACAGCATTCCGTTTCTTGCGTCCCATTTTTCATTTATTTTATCAAACACCACACATCACTTGATTTTACAACACAATGTTATAAGTTTTTAACTGTGTGGATGGTAGGCAGACAAGACAACAAAAAAATGGTTATATCTGGCAACGTCGCGCAATGCATGAATCCAGCGCCGGACCGCCGGTGCACGGGCCAGTCGGCCAGTCACGCAAAATGCCTACCTGAGGAGCGGCAACAGCGCGTAGTTCATAAGTTTCATAACGTTATTATAACGTTATTTAAGTATAACGTTATTACGATTTCGTTACAGTGTAGCATAACGTTATGAAAAAATATCGATATATTTAAACGGAATTTTGAGCACTAACGAAATATAGCGTTATGATAACGATATTATTCATAACGTTATAAAGGTCTGGGTGTTATAGAAAAATTGAATTTGAATGATAGAATTGTGCAGGGTATATGTGACACAAAACCCCAAGAAAAATTACTCAGAATCGATAATCTGAAATTAGATAAAGCTGCACACATGTGTCGAGCTGCGGAAATAAGTACAATTCAGGTAAAGGAAATGGACCCATCAGCAGAAATTATAGCGGTTAGATACAAATATAAACAATAGCTGTAGCAATTACCTCGGCCTAATACAGCTTACCTAAGCCAGACTCCCGAAGCATGGATCGAGCCTTTTCGACTAATGTTCTGTTGAGCCTCTCAGCCACGCCAATTTGCTGCGGACTGTATGATACGGTAGTTTAATGTATAACATAACCCCCTATTTTTGCAAGTACCTACTTAGCAAAGTCTTTGCTGCAGTACCTGCTCGCTCCCATTGTCAGAACAAAGTTTCTTTATAGATGAATTGGTCTGCTTCAAGTAGCTTTAAAAAATAATGAATTTGGACATTGCCTCTGATTTCTTCTTAAGTAAATATCCACATGTCCTTCTTAGTTAGTCGTCAGTGAAAGTCAGCTGGTACCTGGCACCTCCAAGTGTACGTTTAAAAGTAACAGACATAATTTACATTACACAGCAAAAACATTACATACATACAATTATAAAAATGGATGTTTTAACCTATATATAAAACCTATATATTTTGACACTATAATGTCATAAACTCATAATTTAAGCGGAACAATTTGCCTTAAAGATTGAACAATTTGCCTATAGGTACTTGCATATGTTCAAGACCAAACGCTTCATTTTCATAATAAAACATGTTATTGACAAATCGAAACGTTCAACCCCGCTCTCCCCTACTCTTATATCCCTAAAGTACCTAATCATAAAATTGTATGTACAGGATGACGGGTAGATAGTGGCCAACCTTCCAGTGGCTGGATAGCTCAGCTCGGGACAGCCCAAAATATGATAAATCATGTTTAGTAAAAGTCGCACCAAAACCACTTATCAATATTCTGGAAATGAGGTACCCTGGTTCACCATTTTTGATGCCACGACCAGTTTTTTTTCGTTTACTATAAAAGAAAGCTGATTAAATTTGCTTGAAGACCCTTTTAACAAAATTAATAAAAAATTACACCACAATACATTACGACAACCAAAGATTATACCACTCGACTCGATATAGAACCGTTGCATTATTATACGAGGGGCGGCTGAAAAGTTCTAAGCCTAAGGTAGAAAAAAAAGGTTCAGATTTTTTTTACTATTTTTATTTTTCAATATAATCTCCCTCTAATTCAATGCATTTATTACATTTTTTAAATAATGCTTTTAGACCGTTAAAAAAATAAGTTTTATTTTGGCTGTCGAAATGTTCCTGTACAGCCGCCTTCATCTCTTCATCACTGCCAAATCGCTTTCCCCTTAAATCTTTCTTCAAATTGCTGAATAGAAAATAATCACTAGGGGTCAGATCTGGACTGTAAGGTGGATGATCAATTTCCTCGAAGCCAGTTTCCTTCAGAGCAAGCTTGGCAACACGAGCGGTGTGAACGGGGGCGTTGTCTTGCAAAAACAAAATGCCTTTGCTCAGTTTGCCCCTTCGTTTCTCGACTATGGCTTGTCGCACTTTTCTTAATAGCTCAGCATAATAAACTGCATTTATTGTAGAGCCTTTCGCCAAATAGTCTATTAAAAGAATGCCATCGCAATCCCAGAACACGGTGGCCATTAGCTTAGACGCCGATCTTTGAACCTTGAATTTCTTTGGCGGCCTTTCACCCTTTTCGATCCACTGCATAGATTCAGACTTCGACTCTGGATCATACTGTCTGATCCATGTTTCATCAACAGTTACTATGCGGGAACAAACTTCATCTAAACCTTCTTAACATAATTCTAAAAATGCCTGAGAAGTTTGAACACGACGTTCTCTATCGAAAGCTGTGAGCATTTTCGGCACCCAACGAGCACTTACTTTTGTCATATGCAAATGTTGATGCAAAATCTCTCCAACTCTTTCCTTACTAATACCTAAGGCTTCAGCTATTTGCCAAACCTTAATTCTCCGATCCTCTAATACTAACTTTTTGACTTTTTCAGTATTTTCTTCAGTCCCAACCGATATTGGCCTTCCTGAGCGAGGATCGTCTTCGATCGACTCCCGTCCAAGTTTAAAAAGTCGACTCCATTTTTTAACAGTGGCATGAGAAGGGCCAGATTCACCGTAAATACTAGACATTTCTTCAAAAATTATTTTCGGCGATTTGTCACTTTTTGTGAGGAACTTAATGACTGCACGGTGCTCAATTGTCGTGATATGCGTTGATAATTCACACATGATGACCTTTAGCGTCGGATATCTCGAGATGTAATAAACAAAAGACGACATTTTTTTCTTTTATTTATTAACTTTTTAAATGGTCTTTTTAGTGGCCAGTATCGCTAACGCATATGCAACCTCAACATACCTTAGGCTTAGAACTTTTCAGCCGCCCCTCGTACTATAACAGGTTTTTATTTTTCTATAGGACCATTAACACGGACGAAGATTCACATGGGCTGAAAGTTGTTGAATATTTCCTTAAAAACGATGGACTGCTTCGTTTGGAGGAATACTGGAGGGAACATTTTCTTGATTCAATGGAACCTAAATATATGCCGCAGTTATGGTCAACCAAGCATAACGAGGAAAGGTGAGGCTTGTTTTATAATTATTTATTTAAGGCAAAATAGAGTTAGTCGCGGTGACGGGACCAGCATGTTATCGAGTGGCAACTACCGCAATACATAACACGCAGTTCTGGCGTACGAAACAAAATTGTACTTTGGACCATGCGACAGACTATATATGGTGGAGTCCTATTCGGACTGCTAATAATGTAAACAAGTATACCCTGTTTTTGTCTTTAGATAGAGGTTAAAAAATTGATACCTTTCAATAATGTTACCTCTAATTAGTCTACACTCCGCACTATCCTCCTCTAGCTATCTTTATACAGGGTGTCCGGGAGGAAGTTGTCAACCTTACAGGGTTGGATAGCTCAGCTCAGGAGTGTCCAAAATACTATAAGTCATGTTTGGTAAAAGTCGCACCGAAAACGAGATATCTCAGTTTTTTTTTGGAAATTCGTTTTCCTGGCACGCTATTTTCGATGCCACAACCACAGTTATTAGAATTTTTCAATTTAATGCAGGCTCTGTGTACATGAGCATAGGTATACTATTGCTTGCAGGTGTATTAAAAAGAAACCAACTTCTTCGCTTAATGCTTGCTTTATTGGGACTACCTTAAATGTATAATATAAAAGTTATTAGAGAACTTGATATGTTCCTATAACTATGAATAAGTAACGATGTATGAGATGCTGGCTGATGTGCGTAAAATCGAAATATAAACTAATCATACAGCCCTCCAAAAACAACTGTTTTTCACCTGACGCTTAAAATTAGAAAACAATAAAACTTTGATGCCATTTCATGGCTTGAATCTAGAAAATATTCTGTCTGTATCTGGATGATGGACGCTTAAGAGAAATGGGGGGAAATGTCTTTTGGACCGAGAAGGAGTACGAAGGATAGTTCCTGAAGCAAATCTGGACAGTCAATGCCACCAGTTGTAATTTTAAGAAGGAAAATAGTATCAGCTACATCACGGCGCCTACTCAACGGGATCAGATGGTGCCTCTTACAAGTTGATTGCAATTGGTTGAATTATAAGGTCACTTTAGTTAACCCGTGGAGCGCCCTATGAACACCATGCGTTCGTAACGATATTTGAATTTGGAAATCAGAGTGATTCGAATTAAGATTGATATTGTAATGCACATATATATGCCATGGCGCTCCTCGGGTTAAAAGATATTTCATAAAAAAAAACTGAACACGTTCAATCCTTTCTAAGTAAGTATTGCAGCGAGGGTTCCAAATTTGAGACGCATATTCAAGTTTACTCCGAACTAGTAAGCAAAAAAGAAACTAATGTTTTAGCTTGAGTAAAATTAATAGAACTACGCATTATAAAATTATATATAAATGCGTTTTCAAAGCACTACCTACAATACCATCAATATGAGTGTCAAATAGAAGTTTGGAGTCATGTACTACCCCCAGGTAACGCAAAGACTGAACCTTAATCAAAGGTTGACCTTTTAAGTTCATAAATAGTAGGAATGAGGTTACGTTTCCGCGAGATTGTCAGAGAAAAACATTTTGATGGATTTGAATCTAACTTATTATTCTGACAATACTCATCAAGACGCACGAGATGAGACTGAATCAATGCCGTGTCATAGCTTCCATAAATCTTCATGTCATCAGCAAAGCACAGAAGTTTAGAATAAATGAAGCAGTTACTGATGTCATTGATAAAAATATTGAAGAGCAATGGTCCGAGCAAAGCGCCCTGGGGAACGCCACTCGGTACAGTCACCCATCCAGAGATGTAGTTATTGACTACCACAGCTTGGGACCTATTGTCAACGTAGGAAGAAAACCATCTTAATAGATCACCACTGATTACGATATCACGCAACTTTGATAACAAAATACAAGTAGCATGGTCGGTCGATCCGGTCGCAAGCCTTACTATAATTAGTGTAGATTACATCAACCTGCGTATTATTATCCATTGCACTAGTGACGTACACATTAAGAAGCATAGGGTTGGTTACCGTGGATCGGCACCGTAAGAAACCATGTTGATTGGCGCTAATAGAATCTTTCAAAGCACAGTAGACTTGGTTATAGACAACTTTAACACCTAAGATATTATACACGGTTGAGAAATTGGTCTATTATTATGTCACGTCGGTTTTTGGCCCTTTTTAGGGTTCCGTAGTCCGTCCGTCCGCAGCCTAGCGCAGAGACTCTTAGTACTAGAAAGCTGTAATTTGGAAGGAATATACATATTACTCACGCCAATGAAGTGGTACAATAAAATGTAAAAAAAAAATATTACTTACACGTAACGTGGGGATGTATTTTTTTCTCCTCTGCCCTATAGTTTGGGGTGTTGTTGGATAGGTAAAATATTATAGATTTGTTAAAACAGTTTTTCGATAAAGTAACCCGTTTATGAAATATTAATCTTTAAAGCGCTAATTTTTGTTAGACTCAAGTGTCCCCCCCTCCCGATACAGCCAAAACTACAAATACTAAAAATCAGAAAAAAAACTTAAATAACGAATTTTAAAGGAAAACTATCACGACTAAGTCGCGATCATTAGTTTTTAAGATTCAGGCGATTAAAGTGTTTATACCTGCTAAAATCATCTAAGTCGGCACCAATTGACTTTAAATAGAAAATTAGTTATAACTTGTTGATTTTATGTTAGTACCTTACGGCTTCGGAACCCTACATTGAGCATGGTCGGACATGTTCTTGCTCGGTTTTTATGAACTGATGTTACAAAAGCTGATTTTCACAACTGCGGGACAAAACACTCATTGAATGAGCGCTTAGATGCCTTAGATAGTAGAAAGATAGGAAATGCCAAGCTTTCCGCACAATTGATTAGGAACCGAGCAGATAGATCATTCGGGTCAGCTGACTTAGAATCATCCAGCTTAAGTAGGAGATTTTTCACTAAATCAAGGCTTATATCAATGTTTGTCAAATAAGCTGTAGAGTTAGCATTGTTTATAGAGTTAAAAACAGTGTTACGCGTACTAGCGTTTGATGATGAGAAAGACGATAAAAAGTGCTCTAAGAAAGCATCGCATATGCTCGACCCAGTGTTAACTAAATCACCATTATAATTTAAGCTACTAGGTATGCCATGGGAACCAGAACGTGAATTGATGAATGACGCTTGGAGTTTTTACAAATATTATTTTCAACTCGCGCGTCACCTTTTATACACCTAATCACCGAATATTCCAGAATGCCTTCTCGAATGACCGATGGACCTTGACCCACCGGGAAGGTTCTCGACTTGTTTTACAATAGCGACCGCCTTGGCCTTGAACTCAATTGAACCCGTTAACAATAGGGATGTCCTTAACTCGCCGCTTCGATTCTTATCTACCTACCTACCTAACTCTACGCCCTCCTAAGACATGCTCGTCCTGAGCATTATTAGAGCAGTAGTATCTCGCCAGTCGGTCAACGTGGACAACCTTACAGGGATTTAGCTGGTTCCGTTGTATCCAATATGTAACGTCTTTGATTTAAGTGACTACTCTATAAAGTCCTTCCCAATTCGGCGATAGTTTCGGAGATTTTCATTTACGTCGCATGGGGTTTTGCACACCAAAGAACGTTTATACGCCGTCTATGACGAAGTACCATCAAGTGGAGGTACCTTAGACCTTCCAGCAACCGGAACAGATGTCTCAGGTCCAGAGGTACCGTTAGTCACTTTAATTTACAACTTTTTAACCTCGTTCCTTATTGCCTGGCGACGACTTTCGTGGTCCTTTTTTCTTGACGTCATCCAGTTTTCCTTGAACCTCCGTCAGCTGGCGGAGTGGGCTCGGAAAGGGCGAGTCAATCGCGGAGGAGTGGCGAAGTAAGTTCAGCAGGGCAATTCTGTGGCGTTTCAACCGCCCGTCATTGTTGTCTTCAATATATTGACCAAAATAATTATAACTACGAGCAAATTTTGATGTAACTAGAAGCAGTACCAGGGATAGTTCTTGTAAATTAATTAAAGAAGTGTTAATTATATCTGAAATAATATGCAAAGACAACAATGACGGCGGTTAAAACGCCGAAGAATCACCCAGCACTGGTTTATCAGCAACGGGGAGGTTGCAAAGCAAGCTCGGCGTGTGTCGGCCGCCATTGAAGTGAGAGATTACATGAAAACACAGATGCCCTTTCCCGAAAACCTAGTCATCAGAAGGAAACATTGAACGTGCGAATGTTGAGGACTGACACTGTTAGCGAGGAATAGAGTAATGGGGTCATGCGACGAGCTCAGCAAGAAGACGTTGACATCAAACCCATTTTTGAGTGGATTACGGCGGGTGCACCTAAACCAAAATGGTGTGAAGTAGCTCCGACGAGTAAACAAACAAAGAGCTACTGGGCTCAATGGGAAAGTTTGGTTATGCATAATGGAGTTTTGTGCAGGAAATGGGAGTCAACTAATGGAAAGTATGCTCACCTACAAGTAGTTGTTCCGAGAAAAAGAGTGAGTGACGTTTTGAGAACTTTCCATGATGGAATTGCCGATGGTCACCTTGGAGTTAAGAGGACCTGAATGAAAATTCGGCAACGCTGTTATTGGATTTACTGCCGTGAAGATGTAGAAGACTGGTGCAGAAAGTGTACAAACTGCTCATCAGTCAAGGGGCCGCAAACTCGCAGCAGAGGAGCGCTCAGGTTATACAATATTGGAGTACTTCCGACTCCTGAAACAAATACATCCTCGTCATTATGGATTACTTCACCAAATGGCCTGAAGCATTTGCGATTCCCAACCAAGAGGCAGTGACGGTAGCGGAGAAATTAGTGATGGAGGTGATTTGTCGGTTCGGAGTGCCCCTCGAAATTCACAGTGATCAAGGCATAAACTTTGAGTCCCAGGTGTTCCAGGGGACTTGCCGAATCATAGGGATTCATTAGAATAGAACTACGCCATATCACCAACAATCGGATGGAATGGTGGAGAGATTCAACCAGACGCTGGAGAGACATTTGGCCAAGGTGGTTGAAAGTCACCAAAAGGATTGGGATAGGCATATTCCCCTCTTTCTGATGTCACATAGGTCGGCAACTCACTAAAGCACTGCTGTTACTCCAGCGTAAGTAAACTTTGGACGAGAACTTCGTTTACCTGCTGATCTTTTAACTGGACGCCCTCCAGATTCGCCAAACTTGATCTTGGAGTATGCGAGCGATTTGCGGAACCGGATAGACGACGTTCACAGTCACGTTCGTGAACACGAGGACTTCAAGCCTCCTCGAAGATGAAAACACGATATGATAGGAAATTTAATCAAGTGGGGTTTCTTTGGTGTGCAAAACCCCATGCGACGTAAATGAAAATCTCCGAAACTATCGCCGAATTGGGAAGGACTTTACAGAGTAGTCACTTAAATCAACGACGTTAAATATTGGATACAACGGAACCAGCGAAGTCCCTGTTAGGTTGTCCACGTTGACCGACTGGCGAGATACTACTGCTCTAATAATATATAATAAGGACGAGCATGTCTTAGGAGGGTGTAGAGTAAGGAGTAGGTATAGTTAGGTAGGTAGTTAGATAAGAATCGAAGCGGCGAGTTAAGGACATCCCTATTGTTAACGGGTTCAATCGAGTTCAAGGCCAAGGCGGTCGCTATTGTAATTCAAGGCCGCAATGTGTAGTACCAACCATTTTTGAACTGTCGAGAACCTTCCCGGTGGGTCAAGGTCCATCGGTCATTCGAGAAGGCATTCTTGAATATTCGGTGATTAGGTGTATAAAAGGTGACGCGCGAGTGCGCCGATTCATTAATTGCTTGGAGAGTGAACAAGAGAGACCCGAGTGATCATCTAAGTATACAAAGTTTATTTGCCGATAATTGTTTGTGACGATTAAGTGAGTGTGTTAATAAAGTCGAGCTCTTAATTATCGGTGTTTTCGCGCATTTCTATCAGTTACCTACCCCCACATACGTAAAAAATAAGTATATTAGTTGAGTTGAAAATAATATTTGTAAAAACTCCAAGCAATTCTTGTCATGCATCAATTCACGTTATGGTTCCCATGGCATACCTAGTAGCTTAAATTATAATGGTGATTTAGTTTGCATCGCATTTTCTTAGAGCACTTTTTTCGTCTTTCTCATCATCAAACGCTAGTACGCGTAGCACTGTTTTTAACTCTATAAACAATGATAACTCTATAGCTTATTTGACAAACATTGATGTAAGCCTTGATTTAGAATCATCCAAGACGGTCAGAAAAAGTTCCAAGAGGAACAAGGTTCCAGGAGGTTCCAGGTTCCTCTAGGAACTTTTTCTGACCGTCTTGGATGATTGTGTATTGTTCCTCTTGCGCTCTGCATTGTTCCATTTGGGCTCTGGATTGATCTTCTTGGAATTTCTTCTGACTGATTACTTCATTTGGATAACTCTCGATTGTTCTTCTTGTGCTCTGGATTGTTCCTTCAAGAGAATTAAGATGGCGTTGAAGTCAATACCGGCTGAGGTGACGCTGCTGTAGTAGTCGGAGCAGTAGCAGTGGACGTACCGGCGGTGGATGTACCAGCGCCGGCCGCAGAGTCCTCAGCTGCAGTGTGGCTTCGGGTTTTGACCCCCTCCTGCTCTTGATCTCGCGGAGTTATTGGCATTTCCTATCCCACTTCTGATACCAAAATGTTACGTACTGTGTATGATCGAACTACCGAACACACGGAGTATACCGGTGCTCAATACGTAGAATTTGTGGAATTAAAAATGCCGAACAACGTTTTAAAGACAAAGATTTATTTTAATTAAATCCTAAGTCGAAATACACAAATGAGAAATACACACACCGTAAAAGAGGAAAGCGAGCCGGTTATGTGTTCACAAATACAACTATCGATGACCAAATTAAGAACCGAAAAAGAACATTATAAATGCTGTTCGATCAGGCGCGCGGGCCTTTTTTTGAATTTAGGGGGGTAAAAAGGTGATAGGGGTTACTGGGTTGAATGAAGGGTGTGAGATGGTGACTAAAATACCAGTCAACAAATACTGGAATGCTACTCTAGAGACGTCGCTAAAGCAACACTACGAAATGTGACAATGGTATACTCACGGTTTCTGGGGTGACGTTTGTGTACAGAGACTACCGGTTAAAACAACTTATACAGATAATAAAAATTAAAAAGGAAAAATGCACGCGCGCCGGGTGTAGTCTGGTGCGGGCTGAGCGGTGGTGGTGCGGAGTCAACCTCTCCACGCCGTGGTGCCGGTTAGGGTAGGTGGTAGGAACTGGAAAGAATGGACTAATAAATCTACGAGAACCAAACGAGGGGAACGGAATCTTGGGAAAACGAACACAGACGAAGCGTAACTTACCCGGGGAATAAACCGGTACTGCGGTGCCTTCGTGAGGCAATACAAGGCTCAAAGTTGGCCAAAAAAAGGTTGAAGACTGAGGCGTCTTGCAGGCGATACACTAGAGAGCCTTCACTGATCAAAACTTTTCTTCAAAAAAATAATCTTTATGTGATTATCAACATGTCAGCTCCGAATTCATAATGACCGAGAACAAGCGAGCGGAGAACGTCAGGAAAAATTCGAAAGTTTTTGAACTTAAAAATTTTATGACAAGCGACCAAAGAATAACATCACGTACCGGAACAAGGAGGTAACAATACGACGGTGCAAAAAAGGTTTAACTTTGCAGCGGTAATGCTGCAATCATCCCCCTTCTAGACAGAGAAAAAAAAAAAAAAAAAATTACAACCATACAGTAAATTAAATGGTGTGCGACAACCCTAGCAATCTAAGAAGTGACAACCCTAAATGATCTAAGAAGTGATAACCCTACACAATCTAAGAAGTGACAACCCTAACAAGGTAGGAAGTAAAAAGGAGTCGGTCACCGAAAGGTACACCTGTAGCTTAAACTACAGTTTTTGTCAATCTGACAAAAAAATAATAATCCGGGAACCAAGATAGCGGTAAACGTTATCAAACATTCAAGGTCAATGACCTCGAACACCGTGACTACAACGTACAAATACCAAAAAAACCGCGGGATTAAACCAAAACGTACAGGCAAACGCAGAAAAAGGCGAAGCGCCGACTGGTGCCAAGACCACAACCCAACAGGAACGGCCGAGGGATCACCAATTGTCCGAACAGGGAGGAAACGTACGGACAACCGGACTCAAGACCACCAACGTAACTAAACCGTAACATAAAGCGCAGATAATTATCTCTATATACAGATTTTAAATCAAAAAAATACGCAAAATGCTACGCACTACACAGCCAACGAAACTAGTCCGCAAGCGTAAATCGCCTAATGAGCTAGCAGAAGGCGACAACGGCATCACTACCAAGAGAGAGGAAGCAGCTCACCATCGACAAAAAAAACGACGACAAACCACAAACCTCGAACATACCGTGAAAGTACGGAACCCCAAGGAACAAGGTTCCGGTTAAAAACCGAATCGAAACGTCAGATAAGACCAATATAAGTCGAAACGGACAGAACGTCTGACGATAAATAATTCCGCAAGCAAAACCGCGCGAAATGCGTAGTATGCAAAACAAACAAATGAAGCACATACGGCCGACCAAATTGAAAATTGGAACGCAAAACGCCGCGAACATAGTACGGAAGTTACTACGTACTAGGAAAAAATGAGGTACTTACACTCGTACTGGAAAAACTAGGTACAGACATCCAAGGAAAACGAGTACACCAATATTTTGGACCAGACCAAAAAAAGGGTGACCAAACATATTTTGGATCAGACCAAAAAAATTAGTATACTCAAAGAAAAAACGAGTACACAAATATTCTTGGAAAAGACCAAAACGATAAGAAAAAAACGAGTACACCAATATTTTGGACCAGACCAAAAAAAGGGTGACCAAAGAAAAAATGTACACCAATATTTTGGACCAGACCAAAAAAAGGGTGACCAAAGAAAAAAAGGAATCCACCAATATTTTGGACCAGACCAAAAAAAAGGGTGACCAAACATATTTTGGATCAGACCAAAAAAATTAGTACACTCAAAGAAAAAACGAGTACATTAATATTTCTGGTAATGCTGCAGTACCTAAGGGAAGGTAACTGATAGAAATGCACGAACACACCGATAATTAAGAGCAGACTTTAATCAACACACTCACTTAATCGTTACAAACCATTATCGCACAATAAACTTAGATGATCGCTCGGTTCACTC
Source organism: Acleris holmiana (assembly GCA_949316455.1). Taxonomy (NCBI): domain Eukaryota; kingdom Metazoa; phylum Arthropoda; class Insecta; order Lepidoptera; family Tortricidae; genus Acleris; species Acleris holmiana. The sequence continues at coordinate 42,123,222 of OX438762.1, read as the reverse complement.
GTAGGTACACCCTGTTAGCTCTCCAATTAAGGAATGAATCGCCGCACGCGCGCCTTACCTTTTTATACACCCAATCGCCGATCGATCCAGAATGCCTTCTCGAATGACCGATGGACCTTGACCCTCCGGGGACGTTCTTGATAGTTCGATAGTGGAAGGTTCTACTCATTGCGGCCTTGTATCACAAGGGCTGCACTGAAAGTTTCGGGGATCTAATACTTAGAAACATATTTTTGACACATATCATACCTTTTTATAATCTCTAAAGTTTCATTATTTTAACACACTGGCCACATAGAAAAAAAAGCGATGGTTCGGTTTCAATTGTTTTTTGAAGTCGTGGAGTCGCTGCTGAAATATGAATTGTCCCGTAAAAATTTAAGAGCTATGATTTATTAAGACTTTAAAAGTGGATTATCACAAAAACAATGTGGAAATCGGATGATTGTTGCTTTTAGTACTGAAGCACCTTCAAAGACGACAATATACAGGTGGTATGCAGAATTTCAACGTGGCCGTCTATCCCTCACGGACGACGTGCGTGAAGGTCGACCAAAATCGGCAGTCACGCAATAAAACGTCGATGCTGTGCGTCAGCTGATAAAGGAAGACCGACATGTGTCATATCGGGAGATTCAAGAGTGTTTGGGCATTGGAATGAGTTACATACAAATCATTTTATTAGGCGTGCGAAAGTTGTTTTCCCGTTGGATCCCTCACTTATTGTCTGAGGAGCAGAAAACGACTCGTGTCAATTGGTGCCTCAGAACTTTGAATAAATTCAACGGAGGAAGCTCAAATGCAGTTTTTAGAATAGTATCCGGTGACGAGTGTTGGATATATGCATATGAGCCTGAAAATAAAAACCAATCTCTAGTATGGGTCTACGAAGATGAGCTCAAGCCGACAAAAGTTATTCGTTCTCGCAGAACGGCCAAAAAGATGGTGGCTACGTTTGTCTCCAAATCGGGTCACGTGGCTACTATTCCTCTTGAAGATTGTAGAACGGTCAATGCCGATTGGTACACCGCTATTTGTTTGCAGAGTATCTTTGCTGAACTCCGAAAAAAAAAACCCTAGTCGCCGCATTATACTTCACCACGACAATGCCAGCCCTCACACCGCTCGGAAAACGACTGAGTAGGTACCTGGACGTTGAAAAAGTCGAATTACTGGACCATCCTCCATATACAGCCCCGACTTAAGCCCATTGACTTTTTCACATTCTCCAAAATTAAGGATAAGTTGCGTGGTCAGCGGTTTCAGACGCCGGAAGCAGCAGTGGAGGCTTTTAAAATGGCCATTTTGTCGACCCCTACTTCAGACTTCAATAAGTGCTTTAATGACTGGTTTGATCGCATGGAAAAGTGCATAAAGTATAAAGGAGAATACTTTGAAAAACAATAAAAATACTTTTATTCAATTTAACTGCATATTTTTTTCTTTTCCCGAAACTTTCAGTTTGACCCTCGTAGCGACGGCCTTGGCCTTTAACTCGATTGAACCCGTTAACAACAGAGGTGTCCTTGAGTCGGTGCGTCGATTCTAATCTACCTACCTACCTAACCATACCTACTCGTAACAATACTTATAGCCATAAGCGATGTTTTAGTATTTGTTTAAAGTTTTTTTTATTTTCTGGCGATAGGTGATTATTTAAATACACACTTCGCACATTGCCCTGAAAGCCAATATCTTCAGCAATGACCTTCCCTTTCAATTGCGCTGAGGCTATGAAGTGTTCTTTTATGTAGCGATAATTGAAGCTAACTATGATCATTGATCAGCATCTCATTCGAATTATGAACGGGGACCCTTGATATGTACGAGTAAGGCTTGTTCACGTAAAACAGTAGCCACAGGTAAATGTGAATTAGGTATTAAGTTTTTTTTTGCAAAGTGTGTGAATAATAAAGTGAAAAGTAGTGTTTACCTTGAGACTAAAAAGCCATAGTGACACTCGAATTTCATCTACCCTCGCGTTACTCGGGTGTATAAATATCTCGTTATAATGGCTGATACAGTGTTTGATCCTTAGGGAAGGGGTAGAAATCGAGTCAGAAGGTAGTACTCTAGTGAACTCGGATTTTGAAGTAGCTTAAGAGTTAGAGCGGTTCTTTACAAATATACCTTGATATACCATCATTACAATCATCTCCTGATAAGGCTGTAACTTTATTAAGATCAAATGTAAAGGAATGTAACTCCAAAAAATTATATTAAAACCTTTAGGTCACTTAATCTAAAAAAGACTGAAGATCTTTGGGGCCTCTCTGAAACAGTACTACAGTCGATCTTAGAGTGAACTGAACCTTATATCTAGCTGCTTTATTAAACAAGTCTATCGATATTGGAGTGATTCCAGGGCCTTTATTCTACTGCGTATAACGATATCGCGTTTGACGTGTTTTACAATAGTTTATGTCACAATCGCCATTATTGTAAATGACATTAATAAATTAATATATTGACCATGCACAGTCAATACATTTATGAAAACATTATGTATGTTCATAAAAACATCGCTAAATTTAGAAAGAACTGTGACATACATAATGTTAATACCAGAAATAAACATAAGCTCGCAGTGCCCTTCACGCGGCTCCATAAAATAAATAACTCTTTTATGGGTAATTGTATTAGGTTCTATAATAAGCTCCCAAGTAATGTTACTGAACTATCAGTAAATAAATTTAAGAGTTACGTTAAGCGTAAACTAATTTCTAAAGCAATAATAGTATTAAAGACTATATTAATGATAACAATGCTTGGGACTGAATTGCTTGTAATAAAATGTTTAGTCCTTACGACAAAAAGTTACGAACGTCGAAAAAAAAGACATGCGACAGAGTTTCTTACAGGTTCTACTCTGATCGGTCGCGATTTGAACCTGCAGTCAATTTAGACTAAGTCGCTACTATGACGTTTCAAAAGAGTTCATTATTTGTAAACCTACTTGAATAAAGGTTATTCTGATTCTGATTCTGACAAGAGTTATCAAAACGTTGACAATACGGAAACACGTCAAATACGTTATCGTTATTACCGTGTAGAATCCAATGATACACCATACTCCTAGGTTTGGTTCGGGCATTAAGAAATCGTGGATTAAAGAAATTCACAAGCATACGCACACATGGATCCTGAAAACATTACAAGCCTTTTTTTGGGCAGTCGTGTAAAAAGGCGCGCCCTTGAACGAGAATGATTCGATTCTTATTATCTTATCTGTGGCAGCGTCCTCATTGGTTTTTAACTCTTTCTTGCCAAGCTTTCCAAGTCTTTCGTAAGCATGACAAAATATTTTCTTGTTTTTAGGCTACGCGTAAGATTCGACGAAGGACGTCTTTCCGATAAAGACCTTCACCTGATAGGACTCACAAAGTGGCTGTGAAACCACCAATTCTATGTATTAAAGTTGCATTTAGATTTTGTAACTATTTATTCATCAAATAAAGAGTGTGGTTAAAAGAAACCGTGTATTATTGCAGTTGCTCGTAGAGGTAACACATTTCCCACCCACCACCAAACACCATCCCTACCATGGCAAAACTACTACCATAGTAATAAGTACTATTAGAAGGGCATCTTCGGCATCACACGGTATGGATTTGACAGCAAAGCCGTCAAATAATTACCTACAACGCCCCACGCCACGCCTCACCTCTCTCGTTTGTTGCAAAATTAGGGTTGTCACAAGTATGTAATTCTATGTCAAACCTCGTTCGCGTAGAATTAGTTTATTTACCTGTAAAACTATACGATAAACCATAACCTTTTCTTTACACCAGCAGAGACTGATGAATATTTTGCGTCTTAGTGGTGACCTTGACAAATCTCTTATCAGTTAAAAGGTGCAGTTTTAAATAAAACGCTTATCCGGTACTCGTATCAGTGACGTACAGTATAGACCAAGATCAAGATCCCGAAGGCGAGTCGCATTGTTAAATATGAACAAAATAATTTAGAGGTAAATAAAGTATTTATGTAATTCATTCATTTTTACGCTTTTAAATCTTACAAATACCTAATAACTTCGTTGACATAAATAAAAAATATAGATATTACGTTTTGGTAGTGTAGGATGATAGACCGGCCCGAGGCAATACGGCACTCATGTTATTTTGATCGTTTCGTCACGTATAGGCCACTTCCTAAAACGACCACATCGCAGAAAGACCACTTCCCATAATGACCATTCTTATAAAGACCGGTTTCCAAATTGACCACTTCCCAGAAAGGCCATTTCCCAAAACGACTACTTTCATTTTGCCTACTTCTTAGAATGACCAGTCTCGTAACGTCCAGAACATGCACTGACCACTTCCCAAAACGACCACATATCTGAAAGACCACTTCCCATAATGACCATTCCTATAAAGACCGGTTCCCAAATTGACCATTTCCCAAAACGACTACTTTCATATTGCCCACTTCTTAGAACGACTACATCTATCAAGAGCAGTCCCTATGTCTACTGGTAACTATCTGCAGTCCTCACGTTACAGTACGGTAGCTTTAGGTGTTTATGTGGACACACTAGACAAAAGCACCAAACATTTTCAGGGACTAGTTAGGTGTTGGTCGAAAGCTTTAAGTTTTAGAGACCACTGTACTCACTCTACTGATGAAAGCTAATTAAATTTGCTACAAGTTTTACTCACTAAAGTTTTGTTATTGTTATGTTATTGTTACAGTTTTGTTTATGTTAAAATAAATCGCATGATATATTAAATCTGTCTCCTTTTCTTTACTCTTTACGGCTAAGTTACAAACATAATATACGCTCAACAATCGCTGTTCATAAATAATTACTTTTACGTCGACCTTCGCCATAAAACGTGGCCGAATATGTATGTGATCGTATTAGCCCTACTAGTACCTACTTATTTCTCGGTAATATATACACACATAGGTGTTAAAATCTATGCTTTGCCGTAGTCACGTAAAAATGAGTAGTGCATTCTTTTGATTTTCTTATCGTATTGGCTGCTGGCCGGTAGACAAGGGGTTGGTTTTGGTTGTGGTCAATTTGGGAAGTGGGAGACTTGACAATTGACTAGGTATTTTGGAAAAATGGTTCTTCTGGGAAGTGGTCAATTTGAGAACCGGTCTTTATAGGAATGGGCATTATAGGAAGTGGTCTTTGAGACATGTGGTCGTTTAGAAAGGTAGTCATTTTGGGAAACCGCCATTATGGGAATATGGTCAATTTGGGAAGTGGGTGACTTGAGAATTGGTCGTTTTGGGAAATGGCCTTTCTGGGAAGTGGTCAATTTGAGAACCGGTCTTTATAAGAATGGTCAGTATGGGAAGTGGTCTTTCTGCGATGTGGTCGTTTTAGGAAGTGGCCTATACGTGACGAAACGGTTATTTTGATACTTGGTGTTAAAAATGAAACGTGGTGATTAATTATATTATTTATTTATTAGTAAATGAAATAATTTACAAAGATGCAGCCGCAAGCATTGTCATTTCTTCTTATATTTACAATAACGATACTGTGAAATTAGCACCTCTTATGTGGTGCCGACGCATGGTGACAATAAAAACACTGATAAGGATTTGCGTAAATAGAATAGTTTTATGAGAAGAGCGGTGTGCAAGATCCTGAATTTTGAGAAGTGAGGCACATTATTTTATCATTTAGCGACCCTAAATCAGGCTTTAGTCGGTTTCTAATATCGTCATCGTGTGCATCGTGTTATTTTTATAAGTACTCTGCTCGATATTGTTAAAAACTTGAAGCGTAGACGATGCAACATAAATCATGTTAATTTATTTAAATATATACATTTATTATACTTTTTTTTTTTTCCCCCAAACGGTTCTAGATCAAAACATGAATGTGCAACAACAGCCCAGACCCCTAGTCCCCGGCGGCCCCGCTATTCCTGGCTCCGGTAGCGGCCATGGTAACGGCGGGGCAGGGGGTGCTTTAGGTAATCTCCGGCAGAGACCCGGCTACCAGAAACGACGACCTTTGGCCCTGGCAACATACAACTGCCGAACATTGCGGACCGACGAAAAGTTGCTGGAACTGGAGGAGGAATTGAGCAGGTTACGATGGGGAATCATAGGGTTGTCAGAAGTCCGTAGAGAGGGGGAGGACATGACAACCCTGGAGTCCGGTAACTTGCTCTATTTCCGGGAGGGCGACCACCAGTCCCAGGGAGGTATCGGGTTTATCGTCCACAAGTCCCTCGTGAACAACGTGGTGAAGATCGAGAGCGTGTCGAGCAGAGTAGCGTGCCTTGTGCTCAGAATGACCCAACGATATTCGTTGAAGGTCATACAGGTATATGCTCCGACCTCAACGCACTCCGACGATGAGGTGGAGGCTATGTATGAGGATGTTTCCAGAGCCATGCATAGCTCCAAAACCCACTTCACGGTTGTTATGGGGGACTTCAACGCAAAGCTGGGCAAGCGAGACGGTGAAGAGCAGAGAGTGGGGAATTTTGGAGTGGGGCATAGGAATCACCGGGGCCACCTACTGGCCAGTTTTATGGAGAAGGAGGGACTCTATATGATGAACTCCTTCTTCAGAAAACGTGAGCATAGGAAGTGGACCTGGATGAGCCCTGATGGTGTAACGAGGAATGAGATAGACTTTATCATGTCGACGAAAAAGCACATATTCAATGATGTCTCCGTGATCAGTGCGGTTAAAACCGGGAGTGATCACCGTATGGTGCGAGGCTCATTGAATATCCAGTTCAAGCTTGAAAGGTCTAGACTGATAGAGTCTACGCTCCGCCCGGCACCCGCTCAGCTCCAAAACCCCGAAAGCTTTCAGCTCGAACTTCAAAACCGTTTCGAGTGCCTAGGTAGCGACGTGGACGATTACGACGGGTTTGTGGAAGCTGTCCAAACGGTCGGGTCTAAGTTTTTTAAGATCCGCCGTACAAAGATCAAGAAGCTCTCGGAATCCACCCTTAGGCTCATGGAGGTGAGGCGCGAGATGATTCTGCAGTCCTCTGGTGACGCTTGTCGCTATCGGCAAGTCAACAGACAGATCTCGAAGTCTCTGAAGCGTGATGTACGCCGATTCAATACTAAAAGTATTGAAAAGGCTATTGAGCGTAACAGGGGCTCTAAGGTGTTTGCCAGGGATCTGTCTGTTGGCCAAAGCCAATTGATGAAGCTGAAGACCGACGACGGCAGAGTCATTTCATCCAAACCTGAGCTATTGGCGGAAGTTGAGAAGTTTTATGGACAGCTGTACACGACAAACCGAACACCCGTCGAAAATCTAGCTAAAGACCCGAGGGCTAGATTAACCCGACACTATACCGAAGATCTCCCCGACGTCAGCCTATACGAGATTAGTATGGCCCTCAAACAGCTTAAGAATGGCAAAGCCCCAGGTGAGGGTGGAATTACAGCTGAACTCCTGAAGGCGGGTGGTAAACCCATCCTTAGGGGTCTCCAGACGCTGTTCAGTTCCGTTCTCCACGAAGGGAGAACGCCGAAAGCATGGAACAGAGGTGTGGTGGTTCTCTTCTTCAAGAAAGGTGATAAAACCTTGCTGAAGAATTATAGACCCATCTCACTTCTGAGCCATGTTTATAAGTTGTTTTCGAGGGTCATCACAAATCGTCTCGCGCGCAGGTTTGACGATTTCCAGCCTCCTGAACAAGCCGGTTTCCGAAAAGGCTATAGTACCGTAGACCACATACATGCATTGCGGCAGGTTATACAGAAGACCGAAGAGTATAACCTCCCCCTTTGCCTTGCATTTGTGGACTACGAGAAAGCCTTCGATTCGATCGAGACCTGGGCTGTGCTGCAGTCTCTCCAGCGGTGCCAAGTTGACTACCGATATATCGAAGTGTTGAAGTGTCTGTACGAAAACGCCACTATGTCCGTCCGACTACAGGACCAGAGCACGAAGCCTATTCCTCTGCAGCGGGGAGTCAGACAAGGAGATGTGATCTCTCCGAAGCTGTTCACCGCTGCATTGGAGGATGCTTTTAAGGTTCTGGACTGGAAAGGACGAGGCATCAACATCAATGGCGAATACATCACTCACCTTCGATTTGCTGACGATATCGTAGTCATGGCTGAGACCATGGAGGAACTCAGTGCAATGCTCGCTGACCTCAGTAGAGTTTCCGACCAAGTTGGCCTGAGAATGAACATGGACAAGACGAAAGTCATGTCCAATGTCCATGTCGCGACAACTCCCATGATGGTCGGAGGCTCTGCGCTCGAAGTTGTTGACGACTATGTTTACCTGGGACAAACGGTCCAGTTAGGTAAGTCCAACTTTGAGAAAGAGGTCACTCGTCGAATCCGACTCGGCTGGGCAGCGTTCGGGAAGCTTCGCAGCATCTTTTCGTCCAAATTACCGCAGTGTTTGAAGTCAAAAGTCTTTGACCAGTGTGTGTTGCCAGTGATGACTTACGGATCTGAGACGTGGGCGCTAACAATGGGCCTTATAAGGAAGCTCAAAGTCACTCAGAGGGCTATGGAGAGAGCTATGCTCGGGGTTTCTCTGCGTGATAGAATCAGAAATGATGATATCCGCGGTAGAACTAAGGTTACCGACATAGCCCGAAGAATAGCTAAACTTAAGTGGCAGTGGGCGGGGCACACTGCTCGCAGGACTGATGACCGATGGAGTCAGAAGGTTCTTGAGTGGCGTCCACGGACCGGGAGACGAGCTGTAGGTAGGCCTCCAACAAGATGGAGCGACGACCTTTTAAAAATCGCGGGAACGCGGTGGATGCGAAAAGCACAGGACCGGTCTGAATGGAGCCTTGGGGGAGGCCTATGTCCAGCAGTGGACGTCTTTCGGCTGATATGATGATTTATTATACTTAGACGACACGTTGGCCTAGTTGGGAGTGACCCTGCCTCCGAAGCCAGTGGTCCTGGGTTCAAATCCCGGTAAGGACAGATATTTGTGTGATGAGCGCGAATATTTGTTCCTGAGTCTTGGGTGTTTAATATATATTTAATTATGAATTTCTCTATTTAAGTATATTTATCGTTGTCTAGTACCCATAGTACGAGCATAAAGCTTAGTTTGGGACTAGGTCAATTTGTGTGAAATTGTCCCGTGATATTATTATTACTTATGTATATATATTTACCTTAAATGCATGTTTTATTTATTTGTATTATATGATTTATAATTGTTAAAAGTAAAGTAAATACTTATAACAGTTTATTTACCTACTGACACAGAAAAATGTTGATTATACCTATGTTAATCTTAAATTTACATTGTTGCCTTAGATTTTGTTACAAAACAAATACCTATACAACGCTTTATCATAAATAACCGTGTTTAATTTTTGACACCACACTAAATATCAAAATAATATGAGTGCCGTATTGCCTCGGGGCGGTCTATCGTCCTACACTACCAAAACGTAGTATCTAGAATATCAGTGACATTAAGTGGGGCGCCCTGGGCGAGGAGCTCGCTCAGTGCCACCTGCGTGCCCGGGGAGTTTGCGAACTCCGGGGCAGCGGAGGCAGCGGCCGGAGGTTCGTGGTGGGGGTCACCCTTCTGCGGTGCCTCTACCACAACGATATCCTCCAGGATACCGAAGGGAAGAGGACGGTGGCAGAAGAGCTCCTCTCCGGCTCCCTCTTCAGTAGGGGTGGCGGCGGGTGATGGGGCCTGTGACTGGCCTGCCGCTCTGAGGATCGCGAAGGCGCGCTCGACGTGGGCCCGGCCCTCGGCTACGGCGGCTGCGTTCCTCCTTTGGGTGCTGGCGAACACCCTCGGGCGCGTGTGCCTTCGTGCCGGCGGGTCGGAGCGGGGCTTCGGAGGCGGCATCTTCTCGGCGGGAGGTGGTGGGTAGCCCTAAAAAGGGCTGTTTTGGAGTACCCCCACCTTTGCGGACTCGCAAAAAGGCGGGGGAAGCAGGAAAGATTCGGAGGGTAGATGTGAACGAGGAAAATACAATCTACCCTCACGAATTTTCTGCGGCGATTTTTTCGCGGTCAGTGATTCTCGCGACCGAGTTCGCGTCGCTACCTTTTTCACTTTCCTCCCGAGGGCCTTTCCCTGGCAACTCCCGCAAGCGGGGACCAGGATGCGGCACCACGGTCAGTCGGCTTCCGGCCTGCGACGGGGAATCGGGTTTTGCGGTCCGGGCGAGTAAAGGTGGGTAAGGCGATAAGGTGTGGCTCGCTTTTACCCTCACTGTGGCGATTTCAAGTGACTGATAACCCCCCCTCTAACCCTGTTTTATAGCGGTCTAAGAGAGCACAACTCGTACGTTCCTTACCGAACGGCCACGAACCAGGAAAAAAACCGTGACTTAAAAAATACTACACCGGTTTCCATGTTTCTTAGCTTTTTAGAAAGCTAACATTTCAAGAAACTTTATTACATTTAAATATTACAGAAAGATAATACCGTTTACAAAGATATTGAGCGTACATAGAAAAAATGCAAAGTGATGCAATTGTTTTGCTAGCGAGTGTATATAAATCTGATCAACTATGTACTTACCCATAGTTAACAATAAATTCAAACAATCCATTTCCGAAGTAGGTACACGTAAACAGGAGTGAAGGACATTAATTATAATTTGAATTAGTAGTTAAGTTAAGGCTTGAATAGCTAAGAGGAGTATAATAAAAATAAAATTAGGTACCTACATAAAAGTTTATCACGGAAGTTTAAAAAGGTATTACCTAACAAGTGTTTTATAAGACGTGGTAAATGTGATAATGAAGTGAAGGGCGTGGGCTGGACCGGAAAAATAGAGACGAAGAACCGTAGAGGAGATGGGTTGCAGCAGCAGCGGAAGGTATTCTTGTAGAAGATATTGTTGAGATTGTGCAACTATATGTGATATTATTAGAAAATGGTTTTAGCTACTCTATAACATTACCATATTACTTACGTCCATCTGACAGCTGGTCTTCTGTTCCCTTCCTTCCAAAAAGATTGCGTTGGAACCTGTTACGTTCCTTGGTAATACATATTAATTGCTTAATATGACGGTGTGTTTCAATACTACGACCATCAGAGATGGGGTTGAGCACGGGGGTACCGATGAGCAAACCATTCGATTCGGGATGGAGCTTGGAGGAGGGAAATCGGGAAGTGACAGCGTGCACTGAGGCAGATGCCGTGCAGGCTAGCACACCCTGCAGTAACATAGAGATGGAGGAGGACTTCAGGCCCAAATAAGACCTGAAGCCTGAAGCGTTTCGATTCGTTTCGTTTATAATCCATTCGCATCGCTGGTAGATCACGTAATACGAAAAGTCGCGTGATCCACCAGTGACACGATTGGTTTAAAAACCAAGCGAATAGAAACGCTAGTTAGCGAAGGCATCTTGGCTAGCGCCTCTGAGGGTCTACACGGTGTGAAGGCCAAGCGTTTTCCTCAGCGGATAGCTAAGTAAGATTGCTCACTTTTCGAGCTGGAGGTTATTTTTTACACTTATAAAATTTGGAGAATTAAGCTTAAATTAGCAATGAATGATAATAAATTCGGGAATAAAAAGATAAACACTGTCTCCGGGCAAATTTTGTATTAAAATTAGCGCTTTAAAGCTTGATATTTCAAAAACGGATTACTTAATCGAAAAACTGTTTTCACAAACCCGTAATATTTTTGAAAGACCTACCCAACGACACCCCACACTATAGGGTAGACGAGAAAAATACATCCCCACGTTACGTTTAGGGGAGGCACCCTAAAAAATATTTTTTTTACATTTTATTGTCCACGTTGGCGTGACTTATATATATGCATATTCATGCCAAATTACAGCTTTCTAGTACTAAGAGCCTCTGCGCTAGGCTGCGGACGGACAGACGGACGAACGGACATGTTGAAACTATAAAGGTTCCTACCTAGTTTGACTACGGAGCCCTAAAACGAATGTAATAGCCATTAGAACGACCTTTCTATTTCTTTCTCAGTCTCTCTCAAACTCGAATTGGAAAGTCGTTCTATGTATACAACAGTGGCAATAATATGTCTTCATCTATTAAACCATAGACTTAGAAACAACATAAAGTTCAAAAATATGTATACACTATTAACTATAATTATATATCCAACATGATAATCAAAATTACGTAAACACGACTCTTGTCAGCGACGTATGAACGTATTTGCGATAACGCAACTCGAACTCTATAATCTTGATGTCAGCCAGCCACTTGACGCTTTAAGTCGTATAACAATTGCTATTCCAAACTCTTTAGCAAATTACTCTTTTTAAAATAATGTGTCACTTTTGGATTTTTTATTCCAATTGATTTACCGTTTCTTATGGTCTTTCAACAATTTTGAAGACAAAAATGTATCGCATAAAAGATCATTTCAAAACATCGGATTATTGCCTTATGCGAGGATGGTATATCTGTGTCTGACATAGCTGACGAATTGGGTATCACGGTAAGAAAAAATCAATGTAAATAACAATAACTTACTACCGAAAACATAACTTTCTATGGGCTTTAGAATAATACTTCGTCATAAATAATACGAATAATTTTCCATTTCAGAGAAAAACAGTTTATTTATGGAAGCTAGATGGGCTGATATATTTAAAGTTTAACTTTGTTTCCTAAATGATTCGTTTTGTAAGAAATATATGCTGATTCTTAGATAAACGTTTATTTTATTTTTATAAAATGTTAAAGTAAAGAAAAATATTATTGACAGCAAAATTTTATTTCATTAATTGACTTCTCCAAACATCCCAATTTAAATTACAGGTCATAAAATATAACATTTAAAACCTAGTTATAAGTTTTAAAAATAATAAATTACTCTCCTTCCGGCAAGGTCGGTTAAAAAAAATATATTCACACATTGTATACTCACACACGTTATTTTGTACTTTTTGGAACAATAGTTACTATTCCGTAACAAAATTTTGTATCGACTTTTTTCTTACGTACATTTATTTTGGTTTACACCAAGGTATTATCTGCAGCGTCGCTTGAATATGATTATTTTTAAGTTTCATCTATCGCCGTGCTAAAGTACGTCAGGCAATGACAGCCAGGCTGTGGTTAAAAATTAAACTTGTGTTATACTAATGTGACACTTTCTTACGCGTACATTTTGTCAAGTTATATTTCATTCGCTTGTAAGGTTACACACCATACTTAATATCAAACGTTTTATTTCGTCTCACTTCAATGTCGGCTATTATAAAACAATATTACCCAAAATATATTTTTTTAAATTTTTAATCCTTTTTACAAGTACACGGCAAAAAAAACAATGGGAACATGCATTTTTTTTCTTACGCTCTGTGGAAAGTTCTATGAAAGAGAGAAATAACTGTATACGCGAAATAATTGTCGTGTATAAGATATGAAGCTTTAAAAAGTCATAGTTCAGACCCCCTGCTAAAACACTATACAAAACCGACGACCGGAATGACGTCACAAAAGTTGTTCCATGTTTAAAATATAAGGACCTTGGAAAGAAATTTGCATTTATTTCATAAATTATGTAAATTAAATGAGAATGCCGAAAAAACAATCTGAACATTAAAAGAAGTTTTAAATATTTAACACGTTTTGATTCGTTTTAAATTCTTAATAAACGGGTCAAAACTTAGTGTTATTGCGTTTAATAATGTTCTTTTATTACATTTTCTCCTAAATCGTATCAATGAAACTCAATTCTGATTTCCATGCATGTTCTATATTTTGAATTATATTGATTGACATAATTCGACTTGCCGAGTGAGTTAACCCTTTAGTGGGTAACGGCAAGATATTTGCCGTCATACCACTCAGGCATTTTTTTTTCTCAATGTGCGTGTTGTTCGGTAATATAAATTTTGGTTCGCATAAGAGAATATACTCGTACTAATCTACTAAAAAAAAAGCCGTTAAAAGTTACTCTATCCCTTGTTAAAATGATGATTCTTAGACCCGACTTAGATTTTTAACTATTGCCTACATTTAAACAAATATGTTTGTAAATAAAAAAATCTTTGCTGGATTTATTCGATAGTCACAATTCTCTAGTTTCTGAGACAAGTTTAGCGATATAAAGTTAAAAAAAAACTGTTATTTGATAATTTAATAAAATGAAGACGGCAATACATTTGCCACTATCCGTTAAGTGTCTGGTATTTATTAAAGGAAAGGGTAGGTTAGGCTACTATTGTTATTGCTTAATATATGGAGCAATAGCTGAATTCAATACTTGAAATTATTACGTGCTAGCAACCTATCCACAGTTTTGCTGGGACTACAATACCTACTTGGAAATAACATACAATACCTACATATAATGGTATATATTAAAAATATTATAAATAGAATAAACAAATCTTTGGGGGCAATGAGAATAAAGTATTTTTAATTTTATAAAAACGTTTGTTATTATACCTTCATGCATATTCTCTTTCAATGTCTATGTATTTTTTCAAAATAAATTTTCTTTTTGAGTCATAAATCGCGTGATCCGTCAGTGTCTTACTTAAAAGAAGGCAAAAATGTAATATTGAAAAAAAATATTTTAAGACGATGGCAATTCAGAAATTATTTAGTAAAAGTCCGAGACGGCTTTATCAGCTGAGCTTGATTAAGAGGCCGTACACGAAATTTTGCCGATTTCGCTGATTTTCGTGATTTTACTGTTGAAATACTTTACTTCTACAAATTTTAATGCGCAACACGGAAGAAAATTTCGATTTTCAAGTAATGTATGAAATACGTTTTTAGTATTTAATTTTGATTAATCGACCTGAAACCGGCGACTGTTTCGTGAGTTTTGCTGTAAGAGGTTTAGAATATCGCATATTCACGAATCGTTTTGACGTCTTAAAGCTATGAAAAAATAGCAATTGATTGCTGTAAAAGTTATCTAAAAAATGTATGAATTACTTTTTACCACCTTTATATATTTATTTTGTGTACTACTTGGTAATTTTTTATAGAAAAAATAGTTTTGAATTTCGGCTTCTTAAAACACTCGTTCATAAAATTAAAAGAACAGTAATAAACTTCAGTTCAATATCAATCCACTACCTTAAAAACACATCCAAAAATTAAAAATTAAATAGCAATATATAATGTTTTAAAATTACCTAAATCCCGATTTTAAATTCTCGACAAAGATAAAAAGTAGCTCATTCATTCGTAACTCAGTTATTCGATCATAGGTAACTGAAATGATATATCATGATGTGCATTAAAACTTATAGAAAAGCAGAATTGAAACGGTAAAATAACGAAAATAAGCAAAACTGGCAAAATTTCGTATACGGCCTCTTAAAGTGATGAAAATAATAGAACCAAATATAAATCAAATTCTCAATAATTATGAAGTGTCTGGATGCCGTAAGTTTACTATTTATAGAAAAGAGACAAGATGCCATAAAGCGATGTAGATTGGGATAGTCAGTCAGCCTGCCCCACCGGGACGCCATAGTGACGTCGCTGGCAATAACAAGCCACAGCTCATTGGGAAAGGATTCCACGAAGGTGTGCAGACATATTTCCTTGGCACCGCCTAACGTACTTTGCTGATATTATTATTTTTCAGATACACGATAAAAAATGCGAGATACGTGGCATGATGCTTCCTTGAGAAAATTGGACCGAACTGTTTTTTAAAGTTTTACCGGACATTTTAATATAACTCCAAGAAGAAAGGCTAAAATTCACAGGTGTATGCGAAGATTGCAACCAGGCATACGACGGTCGTGATGATTCGATGAAAGTAATCAGTCAACACAGCGTCGACGTAAAAGCACTTCAAGCTATGTAGTGCATACACTGTGCAAGCGATCTTTTCAGCCTCTGAATATTAATATAATAACACACTGGCCAGATAGAAAAAAAAAGCGATTGTTCGGTTTCAATTGTTTTTTGAAGTCGTCGAGTCGCTGCTGAAAATGGAATTGTCCCGTGAAAATTTAAGAGCTATGATTTATTACGACTTTAAAAGTGGATTATCACAAAAAACAATGTGGAGACCGGATGATTGTTGCTTTTAGTAATGAAGCACCTTCAAAGACGACAATATACAGGTGCTATGCAGAATTTCAACGTGGCCGTCTATCCCTCACGGACGACGTGCGTGAAGGTCGACCAAAATCGGCAGTCACGCAAGAAAACGTCGATGCTGTGCGTCAGCTGATAAAGGAAGACCGACATGTGTCATATCGGGAGATTCAAGAGGTTTGGGCATTGGAATGAGTCAGATACAAATCATTTTACAGGAACAATTAGGCGTGCGAAAGTTGTTTTCCCGTTGGATCCCTCACTTATTGTCTGAGGAGCAGAAAACGACTCGTGTCAATTGGTGCCTCACCACTATTTGTTTGCCGAGTATCTATGCTGAACTCCGAAAAAAAAAACCCTAGTCGCCGCATTATCCTTTACCACGACAATGCCAGCCCTCACACCGCTCGGAAAACAACTGAGTACCTGGACGGTGAAAAAGTCGAATTACTGGACCATCCTCCATACAGCCCCGACTTAAGCCCCAATGACTTTTTCACATTCCCCAAAATTAAGGATAAGTTGCGTGGTCAGCGGTTTCAGACGCCGGAAGCAGCAGTGGAGGCTTTTAAAATGGCCATTTTGTCGACCCCTACTTCAGACTTTAATAAGTCCTTTAGTGACTGGTTTGATCGCATGGAAAAGTGCATAAAATATAAAGGAGAATACTTTGAAAAACAATAAAAATACTTTTATTCAATTTAACTGCAATTTTTTTTCTATTCCCGAATCTTTCAGTTTGACCCTCGTACTACGAGGGTGGTTTGAGAAGTAACTTGTTTCGCCTACGGATAGATGGTTTTAGCGTCATATCTGTAGTTATTGATAAAGTTTAACAACTCAAGGTCTACCTGTGGCGTCATGTCATTTTCGGCGGGAATTTTAGATTTGACAGTAGTTGAAACAAAAGTGATCGGAGTAACGCGGCAAAATGTAGAAAATTGGAATTCGAAGTGTAATTCAGTTCTTTTTTTTGGAAGGTAAAACTGCAAAGGAAATACATGTAAGGATTTTACCTACGCTGGGTAGCTCGTGTCCTTCCTACGTAACAGTTCGACTTTGGGTAAATGAGTTTAAGCGAGGCAGGACGAGCATTGAAGATGCACCTCGCTCTGGAGCCCCAAAAACGGCGGTTGTACCCAAAATCATCGATAAAATTCATGATTTGGTTTTAACCGACGGAAGATTGAAGATACGCGAATTAGCTGAAGCCACAAACATCTCTTCTGAGCGGGTGCATTTTATTTTGCACAACGAATTGCACATGAAAAAGCTGTGTGCAAGATGGGTGCCGCGGTTACTCACTCCAGAACAAGCTCCAGCGTATACGCATGCGAACATCTGCTGACAATCTCCAGGTGTTTGAAAGAAATCCAACGGATTTCATTCGCCGTTTTGTTACAACGGATGAAACCTGGATCCATCACTATATCCCGGAGAGGAAACAACAGTCCAGACAATAGATTAGTAGTGGTGAGCCAGCTCCAAAAAAAGCCAAGGTCATTCCTTCTGCTGGAAAAGTGATGGCGTCTGTCTTTTGGGACGCAAAGGGAATTCTCTTAATTGACTACCTTGCGAAGGGAAAAACCGTCACTGGGGCATACTATGCATCCCTTTTGGACCAATTACAGGAGGCGATAGCCGAGAAACGGCCAGGTATAGCAAAGAAAAAAGTGATGTTTCACCATGCCAATGCTCCGGTAAATTCTAGTCGTGTCACGGTACAAAAATTGTCGGAGTTACGATTTGAACTGCTTCCTCACCCCGCTTATTCGCCGGATTTGGCTCCTTCGGACTATCACCTATTGCCGAAAATGAAAAATCATTTGTCTGGGCAAAAAATTTACTCGAACGAAGAGGTGATACAAGAGGTAAACGCATATTTCGAGGGCCTTGAAGAAACACATTTCCGTGAAGGCGTCGAGAAGATGCAGAAACGTTGGAGCAAGTGCGTCGAACTTCGAGGGGACTATGTGGAAAAATAAAATATACGCATTTGTTTTTTTTTTCATATCAAACCAAGTTACTTCGCAAACTACCCTCGTAGCTTGCTAATATAATACCTGGCCATTCGCGTTTTAAATAGATAATCTAAGTGACGTGAAACAAATGTCAGGATTGTCGGCTGAGAAAAACCTTAGTCTTTTGTAAGTTTTTCTCTGCAATGGAAATCTTAAATGAGAATACTGGTGAATTTAATGACGTTAGATCAACTGCGGAAGATATCGAAGATGAAATGGAGAGAATATTTGGAATACCAAATGCAGATATTTCAGAAGATGAAGAAGATGAATGCTGTTTTATTACTGATTTATTTGATGAACGTGTTCCAAGAGTTCAGAGCCCTTCGTTGGCATCCTAATCAACGTCTTGTGATTTGCGTCTCTCTCCTTCGGAAGAATTTGATACAGACGCATCGGACGATGAAGAAATACTGTAAAAAAAAAACCCACTGGACCCAAGGGCATTTTAATGATGTCGAAATAGAATTCTGAAAAAACTGGCCCAATATTCAAAAACCTAAAGCCTATTTTAAGCTTTTTTTTGACTCCAAGATCATTGACCTAACTGTCGTAGACTAATAGATTTGCAGCACAGTCAGGAGAACAACTCGACTGAGTTTACAACTATTGAGCTGAGGGCCTATTTAGGTATATTAATACAAATGGGAATTAATAAATTACCTACCGTAGAAGACTATTGGTCAAGCGATCCATTAATCGGCGTGCCTGAGATCGCAGAAACAATGACGTTGAAACGCTTCCAAAGTATAACTAGTTGTTTACATATTAACAACAACTCAAAAATGCCTAAACGAGGTAGCAATAATTATGCCAGCCTGTATAAAATACGTCCGCTCAATGATGCGATAAATTTAGCTTGTCAAAACAATGCTACTAATTCTAATTCGCAGTCTATAGATGAATCTATGATAAAATTTAAAGGACGATCTACAATGAAGCAATATATGCCCATAAAACCCATAAAGAGGTGATATAAAGTCTGGGTTATGGCTGACAGTGAGACTGGTTATTTGTATCAGTTTCAGATATATATACTGGAAAGGAACAAAATACGACAAAAGGTCTTGGCGACTCAGTTGTGATTACATTATGCGAACCTTTAATACAACAGCATTACAAAGGACATGTCGCATTTAATAACTTTTTCTCGAGTTTCGACCTCATACAAAACTTGTACGAGAAAGGCAAATATTGTACAGCCACTGTAAGACAAGGCCGGATAAATATGCCAATTCTTGTAAAAGCGAACAGTAAAGGACAAAATAAAAAACAAACCAGGAAACAGCAAAGCGACAAGTTAAAGAAAAATTAAACAAGGGCAGTTTAAATGGAGAGTTCAAAAAAAAATTGCCTTTATGATCTGGAAAGACTCCAAACTTGTCCATTCTGAGTTCAGCATACCATCCTAAAATAAATCAAACATGTTGCCGCCGAACCAAAAAAAATGGTGACAATAAGATGATAGTACCTTGCCCTCAAGCAGTGGTACAATATACGCGCAGAATGGGCGATCGATTGATCGATTTGATCAAAAAAAAAGCTGTATACGAAATTGGGAGACGTAGCAATAAATGGTGGGTGCGAATATTATACTTCCTTGTTGATGTCGCAATTACAAATGCGTACATTTTATATTGTTTAAAGACAGGAAAAGACGGCCTTCAAAAGCAAAAAGAATTCTGTCTTACCTTATCCAGACAGTTGGTTAACAATTTTACTTTTAGAACAAAAGTTTTCAAATGCTGCTAAATAATTAACACGAAAAAAAAAACTGAAAACAATTCACGCCGAAAACAAGTAGGGGGGTATACCTGATGATATTAGGTACAATAATGTAGGCGTACATTTGCCTGAGGATCTGGCTACATACAGACGTTGTCGAATGTACAGTTCAGCTAAAAATAATAAAAGGTCAAAAATTGGATGCGAGACCTGTAAAGTCCCACTTTGTGCTGTGCCATGCTTCAGAGATTTTCACGTTTCTAATTAAGTCCGGGCAGCTACGGAACCCTGACGAAGCATGGCCCGACATGGCCGGTTAATTATTAGAAATAATACATTTTTAAGTTAAGTTAAATAAAGTTTTTAATTATTTCTTATCATTCTATTGGTTTTTAATTTATTCATTTTAGATACTTCATGCCACCCGCAGTTCCCCCAGCAAACTGACATGACGATCTTGTCACTTACTGCCCTTGGCTGATAACGCAAACATATTGCCGTGTTAAACCCCGAAATAATATATATATTTCTCTTTCTCAAAACTCATAAAAAAGCCATGCTGTGCGTATCGTTAAAGTTCTCGATTCATTGCTATAAAAAAATAATGGTCAAAGGGTTAAACTAGGATACCGTAAAACGGGAAACAAACTTCGCTGCGCTAGCTTGGGCGAGAATTTTCAAATAAAAGACATTTTATGTGCGTTAGGATGGCGGTGGACCTCAGGAGTTTCAAGGAAATGTTTATAGATTATTGGTACCTGCTATGTACAGTCAGCAGCAGATATACTTAAGCAGGCAAGGTGTCCAAGAAAACATATACCCTTAAATAATCACAAAATTATTGAAAGCTAGGTTGCCATTTTCACGTAGGCTTTCAGTTTGTTACGTTATATCTCAACTAATGAGTTTTTCATTAATATACACACCCTTATTTAATCACAATGACAATAACGGCTAGAAAGTCAGTGGTAACTAAGCACTCAAATTCAAGCTAATGTCATTAATACCTACACACATTGCCAATCACGTAGTAGTTGCTAAGCAGTAGTTATTACAATGGTAACTAAGCATTAACATTATACATATCTAACTTGAATAAAACTGCTGCAGCTACGAGTTGTCGTCATAACACCTAAGTACATTTTTATAGTGGTGTCCAATGATGGCCGTTCGGTGACTGGGCAGGGTTAACATAACATCGAATTCAATTTGGAGATTAAACACTCGGCGCGATCCTCCTCTAGCTATCTTTATATGTAAACGTTATTACAACATAAAAAGCCTTTCAAAATATTTAAAAGCACCATTGTTTATTTTATTATATATTGTTTTTTTGCGTCTCTATCGTACTGCAAGGTAAAAAAACATCTCTTACTTAAGTAATAAATCAAATCTATCAATAAGTACATCAATATGGCCATGCTCAAACTTCAAAAGTACCTACGTGATTCTTGAGTAATAATGGTAAACTGATTTGTTTATATGAGTGACGGACAAAAAAGGCAGGGATCGTTACCGGTATTCTGACTACCGGTTTTAAATGAGGTATTACCGGTTATAACTGACTTTCACTATTTATACCTACCGCTAAAGCTCTGATAAGCGGTATAATGAATACCGGTATTCAAGTTTATTATCGGTTTAGACAATTGACAACAATACCCCTTTTTGGTACTTTACCCCTAAAAACCATAACCAGTAATACTTGTCAGTGTCAATATTCTCGTTTATGTATATGTAAATGTTTTCGGTGCTCTTACAAAAAACTTAGACTCGCCTTAGACAAGTCTGAAATTACAGTTCATTAAAGTCTAATTGATATCTCACTTATCAGGTACAATGAATAGCGGTATTGAATACAGGTATTTAATACTGTTAATAGTGAATACATAGCGATAAAAACTAAAGCGGAATGACAACAATACCTCTAGTTCGAATAAAGGTATTATTTTTTAGCGGTAATAATTTGACAATGTAAATACAGGTATTAAATAAAACCGCTTTTACAATCCCTGAAAAAAGGTTTCGACTTTAAGAAGGCACTTCAATTTGAGTATGTATAGATATACAGTTTTTGTTAATGTGGTCGTGATATTGAAAATGGTGAACCAGAGTACCACATATCCAAATTGTTTAAGTTGGGATATCTTGTTTTCGTTGCGACTATTTCTTAGCATGATATATCATATTTCGGACACTCCTGAGCTGTGCTATCCAGCCATGTAAGGTTAGCCACGATTTCCCGGCCATTCTTCCCGGCGAGGCTTGTATAGTGCTTTTCTCCAACAATGTGAGATAAGGCCGCCCTTTATAATGAATACTACTGGACTCGCAGGGACTTTTCCGCGTTCTATAACGTACTATCCAGATACAGACCATTCCCTATACGCTACTGCTACTTAACATTATATGGTATGACAGATATTAATAACTCCTTTCTTAAAACGAACTGTACGAAGCAATAAAGCAATTTTATTGTTAATTTTTATTTAATAATAATTAATCTTTTTCCATTAAGATAATAAGTTTTTAATATGATTAATTCAATAAGTCGCATCGCTATTAATTTTTGAGCACAGCTGATACGTCGAAGACGTCACTTTACTGAGCACAACTACGAGTCCGACAGTATCGCTGACATTAGTGAATGTTATTAAAAGAAGACAATCGTAAACCATATTTTCAATTATCATCTAATTCAAGCATTTGTTCAGTCAAATTACTTACAGATATTTCATTCTGCTTTCGGACAGTATTAACTAAGTCGTACGGATAAAATAATGTAAATGACAATACAGTTCGATCTCGGAATAAGCATTAATTGTGATGAACATTCGCAATAATTGGCGAACGGTGCGCCATCGACTTGAGAACAGATAAATTGTTATCAAATATCAAAGGACCGCCTCTTGCAATGGTACGATACACTTGAGAGAGTGGGGTTTGACCTTTGGCAGAATACATCCGTCGTATGTCTCCAGACAGGATATTGGGGTCGAGTGGAATGCGGTATCCACTTAATTATTGCCAACCGACTGATATTGAGAAACGCCTGTAAAATAAGGACATACAATGGACGTCGTTATACGAGCCGCGAATTATTTGAAAGAGTAAGCGATGCGTTCCTCATTGCCCCTTCCCTCCAACGCCTAGACGCCGCGGTTGGGCAGCGGCTTGACCCGGTAGACGCGCACGAGCCAGTGCTCAGAGGTGTAGGCCTCGTCCAGCACGTCGAGGTTGAAGTCCTTGTGCCCGATCTCGGCGCCCCGCACGCGGTCGAAGCCCGGCGGCCGCCCTGCACAAGACCACACCGCTCACATTACTTCTACATACACGCTTCCGGGCCCTTCATTAAACCGGCAGGTGGCCCGGCCCGTACATTTGTTACGTGATTTTCACATATGCATTTTTTCATTGTAGAGAATTTTGACATCGCGTTCTGTTTGCGTTTATTTTAATCGCTGAAATAACCAATACCTTATTTTATTACTCGCATTTTTTACGCTTTTCAAAAATGTTATTTGACAGAGGCGACGGAGATCCGCCACGCAGAGCTCTTATCTGTGGGTTGTTTTGGCCCTCCCGGCCTGATATAATAACGAATCTAACCTAACCTAACCTACCTACGTATACTATATGATGTTATTACATTAATTTACGCTAAATCCTCGTAACTCCCAAAGGCCTTCTGTCAAACTTATTTTGAACTTCATATGAAAAATACCTACCTATGTATGTTCCAATTTCAATTGACGACATTTTTCCAGTGGGCCTTACTAGGATATAAAAAATAACATAAAGACATGCGATTAGGAAAGAACGCGAAGTGAAATTTCGCTACTATGAAAAAATGCTTTTGTGGAAATCATCTAACAAACCGCTTATAGACTGATTAGTCTACGGGACACCTGACAGGTTACCATACAACCCTTGATGACGATACATAAACGCTAACTTGATTAAGAGCCGATGTCCATGACAAAACTTAAAACTACCACATTTCTTCGCAAACACTTTTAGTTTAAGTATGAGGCATCCTGGCCCAATAAAATAAAACATCATCTATAATATGGATGCGAGTACAATTGGTAGAATATAATTGCAAAGTAGTTGCATAATTTTTAGACGTCTTAACATTGATTATTGATTATTGTATTAAATGAACATTATTAAACTTATTTAACACTTTTTAAATTTCGCCCCATCTTCAACATATACGCAACGCTATCGGTACATAATAGAAGCACACTATCGAGTTGATTTTCATAGGCTTCACTCCTTATATTTTCTAAGTAGTCTATAACAAACTTAGCAATAGTCTCCCCATTCACTACTGCTAGCACTTTACATGCCACTAAATGAGTTTTTTGGGAAACAGTTGCATCCAAAGGCTTCACCAAGAAATGGACCACATATCTGCCTTAAGTCTGTCGTTTCATCAAGCATTATCCAATTTGTTTTATTTGCTACTTCACTTTGTATAGCAGATATTCTGGCTTGAAAAAACTTGTCCAGGTATACTTTTCTTATCGTTGATTCACTGGGTAGAGTTCGAAGACGCTGATCTGCACAAGTACACCAAAAGTACTTTAGAAAAAAAGATGTGAATGCTAGATTCTCGATTTGCACCCATGGGATATTGCATAGTATGAGGAACTCGATCCGGTCGAAGTAAAATCCTTCATCTGGTTTGCGAGGCAATCCTTTGTGTATGGGTCCTTCGACGTGTCTTTTCACTGTACTCTTTCTACACCCTATATCAACTTCACATTTACTACAGTGTATTAAATGTCTTGTCGAGTCATACATTCTAGTTTCACATTCTAGTTTGGTATTCTAGTTTGGGGAAAACGGCGGATATATAGACTATATTCGTGTTACAAAAAAGGGCCATTCGTTCAATATATAACTTAAACTCCCGTGATTTCATAAGAGTACTAATTAAAGAAAATTAATATTTCGACTGTAGCGTCACAATTTATTTATGAGAATATTATTTATGTTAGTTTAGAACCATGACTCTTTTATAAAAAAATGTGATATTCATAATTTTAATACTAGAAATAAAAATAAAATTGCCATTAGAAAATTTCGTGTCCGCAAAGTATATAAATCATTTGTAGGTCAATGCATTCTTTTCTATAATAAATTACCCGACGCAGTTATAAAGTTACCATTTTCAGCACTTAAAAAATACTTGAAACAGTAGTTAATGTCTAAAGCTTACTATAGGGTCGAGGATTATCTAACAGACAAAAATGCTTGGCCTCAGATACCTAACATAAGAGCTTAGTACTATCGAACCAACTGAATCATGACCCATCATAAGCTCATTTTGCCAAGTCATCTAAATGCAAGTAGGTTGAAAATCGCTTGAAGATACATTTCCTTGGTAACGATCTTGTTATCATTTTATTAGACACTGACATTTACTGATATGACAGTGTTATATACAGGGTTGGACAGATTAAGTGCCCTAGTTAAAAAGAGCCATAAAATTAAAACAAGTAAGAAAATTTTAATATTTATCACGTTTTTATTTATAGCGTACTCTATACTTAAACAAACTAATTCATAAGTTCAAATCGCTCGCCATCAGCTTTAATAACTTGACGCATTCTTCCATAGAATGCATTGCACGCGGCACGCACTACCTCGTCTGGTATTTCATCCCATATCTTGACTAATCGATGCTTGAATGAGTTTAGATTCATGCCCTGTGTGCTCCCAATCTTGCTCAGCATGTAACCCCATATCGAAAAGTCCAACGCATTCAAATCCGGCGATGATGCAGGCCATTCTTGCCAAGGTATAAAATCTGTCAAATTTGTTCTACACCAGTCTTGAGTGCGTTTAGCTTTGTGAGATGGGGCACTATCTTGTTGGAAGCAGTAATAGTCGTTTCCATATAATTTTTGAGCATTTTCTAGCAAATGACCCTGTAACACGTTCTGGATGTAATAGTCTTGGTTAATTTTGACACCTCGATCAATAAACAGCAGCGGTAACTTGCCTCTAGGCGATATCGCACCCCATACCATGACAGCTGATGCACTCTGGAACCGTTGTACGGCTAATTTGTCCACAGGAATATCCTTCAATGAAGCACCATAGACACGATCGTTTTGTTGGTTGTGACTGTCTTGTAACTGGAACATCTTTTCATCGGAAAAAATAATATCATCGCCGTCGTGCCAAGCTAGCAATTCCCTACATTTTTTCAGCATTGGTATTTTAAGTCAATTTAGGGCCTGGCCCTATTAGTGCGTTGCGTTACCTCGCAACGCGTTTAAGAGTGCGCCGAGGCCATGATACGTAATTACGACAAAAATGCGTTCGTTTGATCGCCTGCTGCTTTGTTTTTACTGAAGCTTTAGTTATGCAATTCATATGTAAGATATTTAAGGAATCACTCTATCTATCATATACTTTAGAAACACGATTACTTGTACTTCCCGCGATAGAAAAAACATCCAAAGATACCTCTACATAACAAAATAAACACTTAGTACGGCGTAATTACTTCACGGAAGATCATCAGTTTTGGATTTACAACAAAACTACACGTCTTCTATAACGTCTACACTTTACATTTTTTAAATGTGTTTTTATTTTACTAATATGAAGGAAATACCTAAATTCGCACGCGTTTCGTCCATTTTAGCCAGAGCCGTCACGTTTCCCCCATGTCCGCATAAGTCCGCATTAGTCCTGCTTCGGCCGTCGGACGTGGAGGCTGTGTCGCATGTTGGTTGGTTGCATTTATCGCGATTTTTGTGATTATTCACTTTATTTTAAATGGGGAACAAACACAACCAAAAAAGGAAGAGAAGGGGTTGGCAAAAGCACAATGCTAAACGCTTGCGTGAAGAAATGAAGTAAGTTAAAATCGTAAATCTACTGATAGTGGAGTCGTTCTAAGAAACCTGATTTGAGAGTTGTCAAAATGCCACGCTAAGGGAGGAGAAAATAAATCGGTAGCAACATAGACTGATTTTCGAGATGTATCGATTTGTATTACTAAGACTTTGTAATCGTTTAGTTGTAGTCTTGATGTTTTGGGCCAAAATTGGTTTATTTAAGTACACAAGTAATTTTAAACAACACGCGAAGTTCTTTCAATTAGTAGGTATATAAAAAATACACTTCTATGGTGAATATTTACCAAGATATAAAAATAGTTTAGCAAAAAAAACACATTTACAGGCAAAACCGGCTTCTTAGAATGACCCGAGGTTTTTTTTACTATAATTGATTATATAATATTGTTACTACTTGGGATGGTATCAATATTTCTAGAGCAAGACATCTCCAGAAATCTGAAGACAAAGAGAATACTCCGTAAGTATACTCAGTACCTAACAACTATATTTCAACAAATGAGTAAAATTGCAAAATTATTCATATTTTTTTATTTACAGGGTTAATTTTCCAGTTGTTGGCACTTCGCTACAAAACGAAGAGTTACCTAATGAACCGGTGAGGTATGCGTAAAAATAGTAAGAGGTGTATAGGAAAACATTTTAATAAATTTAGTATGAATAATAATAATAGGCGATGGGCTTGCAACCTGTCACTAATACACTAGTAAACTCCTTGGCCTGATTGTGCAAAATGTGGTTACAGAATTATCAACAAGTCTTTTTAGAGTTGTTGGTATTTCTGTAGCTCTGCCTACTCCACTCTGGGAATGAAGGCGTGATGTTATGTATGTATGTAGTATGAATTTCCACGTTATCTTTATATTTTTTCAATTTACAGAGTAAATGAATTGGTTGACATCGATTATAAAATTTACCACACAATGGAATTGTAAGTCCCAAATACGAATTATTTTTATAGAATGAGGATTACAAAATTTTTTCACCCAAAAACCAATTCTGTTAATAAATAAATTATAGATAAACCAAAACGTTCTGTTTTATTACAGGATGCCAATGGACCAAATTTCTTGTCTTTCAGTGGATCGAGAAATAGACAATGACATTGCACTCACACAGACAAAATAATGCCGTGAAGTAAAATCCGATATTGATTATTGTTGTTTCTTGTGTCCTAATATTTTTTTCTAAAGATACATGCGTACATTATTCATTACATTATATACATACATTCATTAAGTAGGAAATTCTAAATATGTGTGTGATTGATACAGCGGCTTTAAGTTTTTAGTTTTTTAAAACATCAATTTAATTTTATACTTTATAGTGATCAGAATCAGACATTGAAGTTTTTGCGGAAATAATCATGGATAAACATTCGCACATACGGGTCAAACTAAGACCCTTTTTTAAAGACGGTTCAAATACCAAAACCTTCTCCTATGTGAAACAAATACTTTTCTGAAAACCACATTAAAATCGGTTCAGGCAAACGTGAGATAATCGCGGACAAACATACATACATCCTACCTTACCTACCGACAGTAAACAACAAATTTTAAAAAAAATGTAGGCTGAAAAAAGTTTTTAACTTCTTATAGTGAATATTTTAATAAAAGTATTCGGAATCGATTATGTTTTTTTATTTTGTAAACATTGGTAACAACCTCCGCGCCTAGTGGATCGGCGCACGGCTAGTCAGGCCCGGCGCATGGCTCCAGCTCGCTCCTTGCTGGTGTGCTATACGCACACATACACAGAGTGCATAAAATACCTAAAGTTAATGAGCGCAAAAAGCTCGGTGCCCCCTTAAACCCAATTGAAATATTGTAGGGTTTAATGGTCCAAATGTAGGATAATAGAAACGAGAGGACAAAGGAAGCACTTGAGCTGCATTGTAACGAAATTTGGGATTACATGAGAGAAACCGATATTTGCAGTCGTCTAGTCGGGTCGATGCGTGACCGCTTATTAGATGTTATCGGAAGCCGTGGTGCTTACTCTCGGTTTTAGACAATTAGTGCAAATTAGGTATCAAGTTTTACTTCAGACAATTTGTTGAAATTAACAAAGTTATGTTATTATTTTATTTACTACCTAGTTTTATTTTATTGCTTTGGTATTTCTACAATATTTTGCCAACGCTAACCCTAAGGGGCTGGCCCCATTAGTGTGTTTGTGTCGCGTTGCATCGTCGTTGCGTTTTACATATTATATTTTTTATGATAATCATGCCACATTAATCGCGTTGCGACGTAACGCAACGCACTAATAGGGCCAGGCCCTAAATTGACTTAAAATACCAATGCTGAAAAAATGTAGGGAATTGCTAGCTTGGCACGACGGCGATGATTATTATTTTTTCCGATGAAAAGATGTTCCAGTTACAAGACAGTCACAACCAACAAAACGATCGTGTCTATGGTGCTTCATTGAAGGATATTCCTGTGGACAAATTAGCCGTACAACGGTTCCAGAGTGCATCAGCTGTC